>JAKSZU010000007.1:14931390-15543890 GCA_026018925.1 Tupaia tana
GGCGTGAGTTTAAACCACCGGGTCCGGGAACACCATGGTCGACTACGTGGGAGTCCAGCGACATAGCCATTACGCTAACTGCTGGTCCCCATTTACAAGCATTCTCATTCATAAAGTTGATCAACTGCTGTTGTGTATTCTGTGAACTCTTACCATCCTACTTCGACAGATGTGAATTATCCAATTTATAAATCATCGTGAATAGGAACAAGAAGCCATAGATTCATTTGAAAACCTTTATCTAAATTGAAAAAAAAAAATAGAGATTCAATTCTGAGATTTCACCTTTTTATTCTCTGTAGTAATAGATAGTTTTCTCTGTAGGCAAGACTATAAACCAAGGCCCAGCCACAGTAGTGTAAGTACTAGGGCACCACTACACAATTCTGGAACCATATGGGAGGCTCAAGTTATAATTAAAATAAACTATAAAACCAGACTATGAGCCAAGATTTCTATTCTCTAAAACTATATTAGCTATGCAATTGGCTCCCTCAATATCAAAACAAGTGAAAATCTTTTTAATCAACTCATCAAACCAACTAGGACTTCAGGAATCCCCAGCAATACCGGTCCCAACTTTTCTTCTATTACCAAGTTTTCATCCAAGGACGTTATGTATCCCTCAGTATTCTTCTGATACCCAGCAACAAGGCCCAGCTTAAAACAGCTTAACCAGCTAAAGGAATTCACTGGTTCATGGAACTGTGAAAATAGGGTATCTCTAGTTTTCTCTCTATACATGTAATTGTGTACATGTGTATACCTATATATATGGCAATAAATATAGTTAAGGATAGATATATCCATTTCTTGGCATTGTTTCTTTGTATTGGTCTTATCTTCTACTATAAAGGATATCTTCCTACCTCATGGGAAGAAATACATATGACTTGAGTCAATACCTGAATTACTTTATTTTAGTTAGTAATCCCCAAGGAAAGAAATGTTATCTCCCAATATATTTAAATGAAGTCCCAGGCCACATTTCCACCCCTTAGATTACTGTGGCTAAATGAATATAGTGATTAACCAAGCTTGAGTCATATGACTACTCAAGGGCCTTTATGAATAGTAAGTAATCTTTGCCAGATTGGCACCAATTGGCACCCAGAGAGGGTTTAACCAGTAGCTCCTCTGTGTTTACTAATTAGGAATGTTGCCCAACTATGTCCCTTGGCTGTTTTCTCCATAACGTCCTTTTACTACTTGTGGACATGCTTAGCTCTACTGAGGACACTTGAAACCCAAAGAAAGATCTTAGACATTTGGTAAATGGTGTGCAGAGTGAAGTGGACTCACTTCTATAGCTGGTGGAGGAAACTTCCAAATGTACCCATGAACTGCTATTGTGGTTAGTAATACACATGCTATATGTTAACTCGTGGCCTGTCCCTGCTGTATTTTGAGTCACCACCCATCCCAAAGGCTTATAACTCAGAACTGGATGAACATTACTCTCTTTCTTCTCTGACCTTCTGAATGGTGGGAGGCAGTTGAGATGGTTTGCCCTCCTCATTCTAATCCTGAGACAGTGTTTTCTCTCATTATTCAAGGATTTCATGAATGTAGGAGATGTAAATCCTCTATTTCCCAGTTTTGGGCTCCATTGTCTACTTCTTGAGCATCAGAAAAATTATCACTCAACCAAATATTCATAAAAATAAACTCTCACACTTTTTAAATACCCATTAAACATCTTATAGTCATGTTTCTTTTTTATTTAAATTTCTTTTTGTTCATTATATGGTAAGTGTTCTCTTTCAAGCATCATTATAAACATGCAACCTTTTTTATTTTTAATTTTTTATTCTATATATTTAAGCTGTAGAACAGAATGTTTTGATAAACATATATGTATATAATGAAATGGTTACTACAGTTAAATTATCATATCCACAACCTCACATGGTTACCTTTTTTTGTATGCAACAAGAGCATTTAAGCACTGTTCTTTGAACAAAAATCCGAACTACAATACAATATGGTTAACTACAGTCCTCATGTATGTTATACCTCTAGATTTGTTCATCCTACATATTACAACTTTGGATGTTTTGACCTACGTTTCCCCATTTCTTCTCCCTGAAATCCTGTAACCACTATTTTATTCTCTAATTCTGTGTATTTGACTTTTTTTTATTTGTTTGCTATAGAGTGCATGTACTCACCAGAGAGCAAGAGAGAGGGAAAGTGAGAAATCACCTCCAGGGCAGATGGTCACACCACAATTCCTTCTCCATTCTTCTCTTAGAATTTTCAAGCCACCAAGTCCAGGATTCAAACCAGGCAGCTGGCCGTGTGGGATATAGTCACTTTAACCTCGGTGCCACCTCCTGGCTCCTATTTGACTTTTTTTTTTAACATTTTTATTTCTTCCATGAGAGAGACAAACAAAGAAACGGTCACCCCTAACAAGTTCCTCAGACCAGAATCCACTCCCAGCATGTAGTAGATCACAGGCATGTAGTGTGTACATGCCTGGCATGCTCATAATGGTCCCAAAAGAAGAGCTCAGAACCTTTCTAATTTGAGCCCAGTTGCACTACCACTCACCACCACCAGGCCCTAACTATGTATCTCTCTATCCCACACATAAGTGAGATCATATAGTATTTTTCTTTCTGCATCTGGCATTTCACTTAGCACCATGCCCTTTAGTTTCATCCATATGATGGTAAAGTCTTCTTTCTTAATGTTGAATTCAAAGTTCAACCTGGCTAATTCATCCTTTTGGCATCTTTTTCTTACAACAATAGTAGGTTACAAATCCCTTCCTAAATTATCCTGACTAAAAGAGAGCTAAAGGGCGGTGATTTTCACTTTCCCTCTCACTGTCTCTCTGTCTCTCTCCAGTGAGCACACATGCCCTAAGGCAAAAACCTCTTTAAAAATTAAAAAAAAAGAATACAAAAGATCAATAAAACAAAAAAAAATTGTTTTTTGGAAAAGATTGACAAACCATTAGCTAGATTAAGGAAAAGTAAAGAGAAGGCCCAAAAAAATAAAATCAAAAACAGGAAAGGAGACATCACAATCAATACCACAGAAACAAAAGATAGTTAGAGACTATAATGAACAACTATACATCAACAAATTGAAAAATGTACATGAAGAGTATATTTTCTTGGACGTGTGCAACCTATCAAGACTGAACCAGGAAGAAATAGAAAAATCTGAATAGACCAATAACTACCAATGAGATTGAGTCATTAATAAAGTCTCCTAAGAAAAGCCCAGAACCAGACAATTTTACTGCTGAATTCTACAAACCTTTAAAAAAGAGTTCATATCAATTTTCCTCATACTGTTCCAAGAAGTTGAAGTGGAGAGAACATCCCCAAACTCATGTTCATGGGTTGAAAGAGTCAATATTGTTAAAATGCTTATACTGCCAAAAGTGATCTAAAGATTCAATGCAATATCTAACAAAATACCAATGACATCCTTCACAGAATTTTTAAAAATTATAAAATATGTATCAAATCACAAATGACTCTGGATAGCAAAGGAATCCTGAACAAAATGAATAAAGCTAGAAGCATCATACTAGTGAATGTCCAAATATTTTATAAATCTATGGTAACAAAAAAATATAGCACTGGCAGAAAAATAGACATACTGACAAATGGGATAGATCAGAGAACCCAGAAATAAATGCATGTATATACAAACAACTTTTTGTTTTGTTTTGCTTTGTTTGTAGAGAGAGCCTTTTGCTATAGGGTGCTTGTACTTACTGGAGAGACAGAGAGAGAGAGAGAGACAAAAAAAGAAATCACCCCCTGGGGGACTAGCCATGTTGCAATCCCTTCTCCTCCATTCTCCTCTCAGGATTTTGGACATGCACGCACAAGCACCCAGTGTGAATTTTAAGACGCTGGGTTCAAGATTCAAACCACAGTAGACTACGTGGGAGTTCATTACACCATCTGCTGGTCCAGCTGGCTATACAGCCAGCTTTTTGACAAAGGTGCCAAGAACTCCCATTAGGATAAAGTCAGTCTCTTCAATAAATGCTGCAGAAAAAACTGGACACCTACATGCACAGGAATGAAACTAGACCTGTATCTCACACCATAGACAAAAAAATCAACTCCAAATGGATTAAAGACTTAAACATAAAACTTGACATGGTAAAGCTACTAGAAGAACATAGGGACAGCACTTCAAGAAAATGCTATAGGCAGAGTTCTTGAATAAAACCTCAAAAGCACAGGCATTGAAGCAAAAATAGATGAATGGAACCATACCAGATTAAAGAGATTCTGCACAGCAAAGGAAAAAAAACAGCAAAGTAAAGAAAACATACAGCCAACTCATCTTTGGCTCTTTGACAAAGGGTACCAGTCAATCCACTGAGAAAAGGGAAACCTCTCTAGCAAATGATGTTGGAAAAACTAGGTATCCACCTGCAGAAAAATTAATCTGAACCCTATCTATCACCACTAACAAAAATCAACTCAAAGTGGATCAAAGATCTAAAACTAAAACCACAAACTATAAAACTACTGATGGAAAACACTGGGGAAACTCTGGGAGACATTGGGGTAGGCAAAGACTACTTAAGCAAGACCCTCAAAGCACAGGCAATAATTCCCAAAATAGACAGGTGGGATTACATCAGATTAAGGAGTTTCTGCATAGCAAAGGACGCCATAATTAGTGTGAATTGACAACCCTTAGAATGGGAGAGAATTTTTATTAACTGTGCCTCAGATAAGGGACTGATAACTAGAATACACAGGGAACTCAAGCAGCTTACCCAGAAGAAAAGGATTAACCCAATTAAAAGACAGGAAAATGAGCTGAATAAACAACTTTCTAAGGAAGACATACGAACAGCCAAAAAGCATATGAAAAAAATGCACAACATCCATCATTGTAAGGGAGATGCATATCAAAACCAAAATGAGATACCACCTAATCCCAGTCAGACTGGCAAAGATTACAAAAACAAGTATGATAACTGCTGGAGGGGATGTGGTGAAAGGGAAACACTCCTACACTGTTGGTGAGAATGTAAATTGGTCCAGCCACTGTGGTGAATGATATGGAGGTTCCTCAAAGGCCTTCAATAGAACTACCATATGATCCAGCAATTCCACTACCGGGTATCTGTACCCAAAGGACAGTAGAGCACTCAGTCAGGAAAGTGAAAGTACTCGCACAACTATATTCATTACAGCATTATTTATGATTGCTAACACTTGGAACCAACCCGAATGTCCACAAACTGATGAATGGATTGAAAAATTGTGGTACATATACTCAAAGGAATACTATTCAGCCATTAAAAAAAACAAGGCCCTGGAATTTGATAGAAAGTGGACAAATATGGAAGCTATGTTGCTGAGTGAAGCCAGTCAGGCTATGAAAGAGAAACATTGTATGTCTCCACTTAATATATACCGACTCTCCACACTCTACGGTAGAGAATGAAAGACTGGAGAACATAAAAGCATTAAAAATTGTAATGGACACTAGAGACAAAGTGGAAAGAGAGTGCAGAAGGGGAAGAGCGTAGGAAAGGAAATTTTGGGGGGAAATGGAGAGGTAAGACACTTGTGGGACACAGATAAGGTTTACTATCTGTTGACAAGGATGTGTATAATAGTCTCAACTGGGCTGGACAGAGGTGTAAATCATGCTGGGTAAAGTCTCTTCACAATCTAAATGATGTATAGTGATTTAATGTATGAATAATAATAAAAAATAAAATTAAAATTAAAAAAAGAAACAACCCACAGAATAAGAAAAATATTTGCATATCAATCTGACAAGAAATTAATAACCACAATATACAATGAACTTAATTTAGCAGCAAAACAAAAGAGAAACTGATTTTTTTTAAATGGGCAAATAATCTAAACAAACAGTTCTCAAAAGAATATACAAAAACAGCCAGCAAGGTAAAAAAAAAAAAAAATGCTCATAATCACTTATCATTAGGAAAATACAATCAAAACCAAAATGAGATATAATCTCACTCTAGTTGGAATGGTTATTATCAAAAAAAACAACAAGTAACAAATATTAGCAAGGATGCAGAGAAAGGGTTGCTCTTTTACAACATTGGTGAAATGTAAATTAGTATAGCCATTATGGAAAACAGTAGAGATTTTTTCAAGAAACTAAAACAGAACTGCTGTATGATCCAGCAATCTCACTACTAGGTATATAAGGGAAGGAAATCTGTATATTGTAACCATATCTGTACCCTAATTATTTATAATAAAGAGCCAAGATATGGAAACAATCTAAGTGTCCGTCAACAGATGAATGGATAAAAAATGTGATATGTATCATGCAAGTGACAGAATTTTATGCAGTCATTTTAAAATGAATGAAATCTAGTCATCTGAAGTTAAATGCATAAGTCTGGAGACCATTATGTTGAGTGAAATAAGCCACATACAGAAAGAGAACTACCACAAATTTTCACTCACATACAGAAATTGAAAAAATTACCTCATAAAAAATACAAAGATGTAGATTGACTACTAGATGGTAGAAAATGGAGCAGGTAGAAGAATGTTGATTAGCAGAAGCAAAATTTCAGTTAGATAGAAGGAAAATTTTCCATAGTTATAAAATACAGTAAGGAGAATGACATTAATAACTTCCTGTATATGATGCTTCAAATGGTTGAGATGGAGAGTATACTAATTATCCTGAGTTAATCTTTACACATTGTATTCATATGCTGAAAAACACATTGTAATGAGTGTTCTGCTAAATAAAAAATACATTAGAAAAAAAGACTCTTAATAGATGCAAAAAATAAAATGTGTTGGCATAAGCTTAATAAGGAACATCCAAAAACTATGTAAGAAGAATTATAAAACACAACTAAAAAACACACAAAGGCAGATTTGAACAAATGAAAAGACAAATTATTTTAGAATAGAAGCACTCAACATCATAAAGACTTCTGTTCTCCCTAAAGTAATTTATAAGTTTAAGGCAATCTATACACACACATACACGCACACATACCCCAAAAATAATCCTTTATTTTCTTGAGCTAGACAAATTTCTTACATAAACTTTATCTGGGAAAACAAATACGAACAACCATAAAAGTCCTGAAAAAGAATGGCATGGGAAATGTAGTGGGTTGAAGAGTATTTCCCAAAATTTCATATCCACTCAAGACCTCAAAATATGAACTTATTTGGAAATAGGTCTTTGTAGAATGCAATTAGTTAAGCCAAGATGAGGTCAGGCCCTAATCCAATGATTGGTATCCTTATAAGAAGAGTTGCACATAGACACATAGAAGAGAAGGCCAATAAAGGAGGAGACAGAGATTGGAATGATGTGTTTACAAGCCAAAAAACTCCAAGGACTGTTAGCAATCACCAGAAATTAGGAGAAAGAATTGGAACACATTTTCCTGCAAAGCATCCCAAAGGCACCAACTCTGCCAACAGCTTGCTTTTGGACTTCTGGTCTCTAGAACTCTGATGCACGAAGTTTCTCTTGTGTTAAGCCACCATTTTGTAATGGCAGTCAGAGAAAGCTAATACAGGGAGTTAAAAGAGTCAGACGTTAAAGCATGTTGTAAAATCTATAATCAGGAGATGCTGGTGGCACAGTGATGGTACAGCTAGAACCACAAGGGGAAGTCTTGAGTTCGCTTTCCAGGACCTCCCTGGGCATATCAAGTGCACACATGCATGTTCACGATCTAGGCCACTAGTATTGGGAGTGCATGATGGAATGAGGACCTTGTTGAGGTTGCCTGTCATTCTGTCTCTTTCTTTCCCTGATGAAATAAATAACTTTTATTTTTTACTATCTCCAGCCAGGCCCAGCAGTGTGCCTGTAATCGCTGCCACTTGGAGGCCACAGTAGGAGGATAATGACTGAGGAAGACCCTGTTTTAAAAAATAATAATAATAATAATTAAGAAAATACCATTTTGGTGGCCAGTCGATGTCATGATGGTAAAGACTGCTGGATCCACAAGACTGTGCAGTTCGAATCCCAGACCTGATGACTTGAAAAACATGCTGGGTACATGTGTATGTATGCCCAAAATCCTGACAGGAGAATGGAGGAGGAGGAGGAGGAGGAATTGTGGTGTGGCCCACCCCTTTGGGGGTGACTTTTAATTTCTTCTCTCTCTCTCTCTCTCTCTCTCTCTCTCTCTCTCTCTCTCTCTCTCTGTTTCTCTCCAGTGAGTATACACACCCTATAGCAAACTAAAACATAAAATACAATTTGGTAACACCCACATCTCACTCAAAAAAATAATCAGAAATATATAAATGGGGAAATTGAAAGAAAATAGTTACTTTTCTAAAAGTTTCTTTCCAATTTAAAAATGTGACATGGTTAGGAGTATTTATCAGCTACATTTGCTGATAATCATGTTTATTTTATAAAATCAAAGTGTTTATCAAGTTAACAATGGATGATATTTTTCTGTTAGAACAGAAAATGAAAATGAGAGACTCCTCTGTGCTTATTTTAGTGTCTTCTTTTGTCCTGGAACTTGAGTTCTAATTTGTGTTTTGCTCATGTGTTTCTACAGTCTTTCCTATGTGCAGTCAACCAACAAAATCTGTTGAGAAAGAAAAAAGTAATACATGAATTGGATAAACAACTGTTTTATTTTACTTGTGTATTATAATATGCCAAACCACTGCAACTGGAGGGATTTCGAAAATCACTAGTCCATATTTTTTTACTGAAGAGACCATTTCTAACTGTTTGTGTACAAAATTACAAGAAAGTGATTTCTTTTTTATAGAAATCAAGGGGAGATTATCAACGACTTTCACTTTGACTCACCTTATGCATGGCACAAATGACATCATACTTTCAAGGAAAGTTATACACACACACACACACACACACACATGTGCTATTACAGTCATGAAATCATCAGTTTGATGGCAAGATTAGAATGCAAACAAATAAAACAGAATTTAAAAGAACAGGCCTTGACCATATCATATTAATATTCCAACACCGTGTGCTTGTTTCCCTGAGAACATCAAGATCATGGCAATGACTGTCTTAAGGACAAGAAAATCTGCCAAAGAAGAGGATGCTGTTGGACTCCATGTGTTTGATGAAGAACAAGAAAGGGTGATTGCAGTGAACGTTTTCATAACTTGCAGCTGACATGACAGTAAGGCTTATGCTGGTGGCGGCTACAGCCTCGGTGCCTTCCTCAGTCACCTCCATGAAGGATTTGTGCATGAACTTCTGGGCGTGCAACCTGGAGTACAGGGACATTCCTGAATAGTCCGCTTTGTGCTCACTGAAGACATCTGCCATCCCCATGGTTGCCAGGACAGCTTCAAGATCATAACTCCCCTCCACATGAAACCGGGGCAAGTGCACATCCACGTTCCTCTCTTCCATGTGCCCTGGACTAGTCCACTCTACTAATTTTTCAGGAGTTAGTTTATCTATAATCTGTTAGGAAGAAAGAGGGGCAAAATGGCATGACTATCGATTTAAATTTAAAACAGTGCAAGACTGATTTGTATTAGTCAGAAATGGTTAATCTTAGTAATAAATAAAAGTAGAAATTTTATTTCACTGAGCTATTGCTTTTATATAACAGGCAATTGTCTTTTACTTCTCTATTTAAATGGTCAGTGCATATATGAAAATCAAATATCATTAGTGAATTTTAAAGATTAAAACCAAGTTATTTCTGGAGATCAGCAAGTGGCATGGTGGCTAATGCTGGACACTCCCACATGGCTGACCATGGTTCAAGTCCTAGACCTGGAAGTTTGCATTCTCACTTTCTCTCTCTCTCTCTCTGTCTCGCTGGTCAAATTAAAATGAATGAATAATAAAATAAAACAAAATAATTATAAAAAACAAGTTATTTCTTATTCTATCTAATACAATGATCTCATACTATAACAATATAAATTATTACATATTTTTACTAGTCTCTCTTGCCTTCTATAAATATATATGCATTACATATGCTTATATATTTACATTAATATAATCACAGTGAACGTTCATTTTATTTAGTATGATGTGAATTTTATCACACTACTGTGTATCTTCCTAAATATTTTCAAACTGCTAAATAATATTCCTGTGAAGATAAATTCGACCCAAATTTATCTATTCGTTCACTTTATAGACACCTAGTATGTATCAGACATTATGATAAATGCTAATAGATACTACAGATACAAAAATAATTACTATGGATTTCCAACTAGATAGCCTAGTGTATTTAATGCTGAAATAACTGATTTGAGTCAGAAAGAAATATTTTTTTCCTTAAGAATTATCTTCGCAGGGTAATTCTCACAACTTGGGTTTTTGAATCAGAGTATAAATTCTCTTAAAGCTCTTGTATATACTGCCATCTTGCTGTCCCAAAATATTTTCCAATTTATAAGACTACTAGCAATGTTTCAGAACAAGAGCACAGCATCCAAATGGTAATGATATATCAGATATCATTCACTGAATATTCTACACCCATCCTAAGCTCCATTTCTCTAATCATTACAATTCTACACATCAAGCACTATGGAGCCTAAATTACAGGTGGAAATATTTTGAGAGTCAAGAAAATTAAGAAGCTTTAAATGGGACCAGCAGATGGTATAATGGTTACATTGCTGGACTCCCGCATAGTAGACTACAGTTTGAGTCCTGAATCCAGCAGCTTAAAACTCATGCAGGGCATGTGTAGGTGTGCATGCCCAAGATCCCAAGAAGAGTATGGAGGAGAAGGGATTGCAGTATGGCCATCCCCCCAAGGGGGTGATTTCTCACTTTCTATCTCTCTGGTGAGTGCACATACCCTATAGCAAAAATCTCTCAAAAACAAAGAAGAAGAAGAAGAAACCTCAAAGGTCAGAAAGTTACTAGAGGAACAGAGATTTGAAACAAAATCTTCCTGATTTCCAAAATACAGACATTAGCCATATTTTTAACAGCAAAGTGGGTGGGACTAAATCAATGCATTTAGGACTTAAGGGTTGGGTCTAAGGAAATTCAGAGCCTAGTGAATGGCACACAAAATTTGCTGTATTTGTGCACATGTAATTTTTGTCCTAGCAAGGGTTCCATAGGTATCAACCATTTCTCAGAATGGCAGATGATCTTCAGTATAGTAAAATCCTAAATGTTCATTTTACCTCATCTCAAAAATCTTCAGTACTGGATGGTCTCAGGAAACTTGATACCTGTTAATGCTGTTCCTTCAACTTTGCTGCTACAGGGTAAAAGAAATGCTTCCTGTTGGACACTGGCCAATACTAGCAACTACTCAGAAACCTTGTTTCTGGGCTCACTCAGAACAAGCTATGGGACACGAAGCACCTGGAAATAAAAGCAAGAATTTACCTTTTCTAGACCGTCTATCTCATTGGGCAGAAGCACAAACATGGTTAGATCCTTGTTTTTATAGGGAATCCCCAGAATTTTGGCCTGCAAGTCCTCCAGGAAAGTGAAGCTAAAGGAATGGCACTGTGTCATCATCAGCACAGATTTACTTGTGGTCTGCAACAAATGAATAGAACGTACACTACTGAGACATAAGACCAAAGACATCAGGCAGTCAGGGAAGTTCACCGACATCATCAGCTCAGTCTAAAATGACGCTGAAGATCAGAGTCCCAGAACAAGCATTTGCAACCTGCCAGTGTGTATTCAAATATAACTTCAGATTTCTTTTAGATTCCATGTGTAAGTATATCATATAAATAAATTGAAGGCCATACCTTATTCAGCCAAAATTCCTCCTCCTTGGTATTTTCTTTCTTAAACTCCCTGTCCCATTGCCCTTTGAAATACACTGCGTTCACTACCACCAGCTTGGTTAAGCTGCTAAGAGAGCCATCTGGAAGCAGGTCCTTGATTTTTTCTGCAAATGAACGAACACAAAAAAAATTGGCCTGTCTTGCAAATTACAAGTGATACATATAACAGAAATGATGTACTGGGTCATCTGAAAAGTCATGACATATTTTTCTATGTTTTTCTATGCAAAAATACACCTAATTTTTCTGACAACCCAATAGACGGACTACACTGAGCATTCCAAACTAATACCTGACGCCTCTGCTGACAAGGGGACCTTTGGCTGACTCAATAGGAAAGTTCAAACATTGTCCATCACCTATGTATCCCACTGGACAAACTGAAGTTGATGGTTAAGAGTCCCATCTCTGGGTAATATTGTATCTGACAGCATACAGTTTTGTCTGTCAAAGCACCTTGGCCAAGCTCTCTGTGCCTCAGTTTCCACATCTGTAAAATAGGAATAAAACCTGCCTCATAGGGCTGACGAAAGGAGTACATGATTTAGTATATGTAAAGAGCTTTACACGCTATCTGGTACATAACAAGAACTCCCTGTTAGGTATCATTTTTCTTACTCATTCAATAAAGTTACCACCTGAGGTTTAGACGTTATTTACGCTATTGGAAAAGGAACTGACATTTTTACCTTTGAGTTCAGTCCGTCCCACACTAGGTTCTAAAAAATACTGTTCAATAAACTTTTTCACAGATTCCTTTTTTCTCTTTGGACTAAGCATAAAGAAAATAATTATGTATTCTGAAATAACATGAGCCTCTCTGGTAACCAGAATAAAAAATGTAATTGAAAACTCTAATGCTAAAGTATCGGCTATTGCTCCCTATAGCATTATTTCCACATTAACATTTCTCTCTGGTAATATTTTGTGTGCTTGGCTCATACTAGAGGATGAGAAGGTGAGAATGGGCTAAGGGATTTGTCAGATTCTCTGCTGTGGATGTACTGAAAGTTATCAGCCCTGCATGACACCTAAGTGGAGATGAGGCCCCAGTAGCCGCAGCTGTGGGTAACAAAGACAAGTCTTGCTGGGAGAGCTGCATGTTTTTCATTAACAAAGAAAAAAAAGTCCTCCATGACCTTTTCACACAGAGGATCAGACTCAGAAAGAAAGGCTCTCACATAAAAGAAAGAACATAAACCTAAAACATGAGCCTTGTTCCAGGAGCCCCAAAGACATTGTGGTCTAGACAATTCTCTGTTAAGTAATTCCATACAGTCAGCTTCCGATGTATGCCTCCCTGTCCCCGCCCCCCGGCTCTTTCCGCACTTGCTGAGGCCACTCCGCCATTTTCAGTGCCATCTCCTATGCCTAGTCTTCCCCCTCCAACCCTACAAAACCCATTGTCCACATGGCACCCCATGCCAAGCCCAGGGCTTCACTCACAGAAGTAGTCAAGAAGTGTTTTTATGATGAACCGCCCACCTATACTCTACCATTTGTGTGGCTTTTGACCCAGGAATTAATCTTCTTTCGACTTTCATCTGCGGCATTTACAAAGTCAACAGGTTCCATAGATGCATGGTAATGTTTCTCGACATAATCTAAGTATTTCTTGAAGAGAACAGGAAGAGAATAGGAAAAATTGAAAGTCAATTTATCAATTGCTAACATAGCTAAATAAATTTATCTGTACATTAGGACAACTAGTATCATAAGAGTGATTTCTGGGCCCTGGGCGAATCACATTGAGTAGCTCCGTGACAGTTTTATGCAGGTCTAAAGGAGTTAAGGTAAAATTAAGGTCATATTGCCCAAAGAAGAAAAAAGGTACCACAAGGTTCTGACTGTCTGGAGAGCAGACCAGGAGAGGAGTACACCACTGATGCTACCCCATCCAGGCAGACAGCCAGGGCAGCATGCCTCTATGAGGACCACTGGCCATTCATCAATACCACTCACAGATGTGATAGACATAGCAAGACTTACTTGAAGGAAGTAGTATGTTTTTTCTCCAAACAGCCTGTTGGTTATGTTCAGTTCATAACCATTAGTGAGTTTGCTTAGTGTGGTCAAAAGCTTTTGGAATTGGTGATGTATCTCTTCATTCTTCTCCATCTTCAAAATCAAAACAAAAAGCTAGATGGGTTATCTTGGCAAAAACTAGTCTAGCTGTCCTCCCCGCCGCCCCCAAGAACATGTGGCTGCTGTGTCCTTCCCTCAGTTTAGCAGCCACGAGTTTGGTATGCCCCTGGATGTCAGTGGCTTTTACATAAATCAGGTGATACTATAAGTCTTAACCAATCTCAGCACCACAGAGAGGCTTTCTCTGCAGCCCAACACCACAGATCTTGATTTTTTGACTCAGATTATATTTTTGTCACCAATGTAATTGTAATTGCCCACTAAATCAGTATGTTTTTATCTTCCCACAAGACTCTATGCACCTGAGGAAAGCACATGATTTCCAAGATAATTCTTATTCACTTTAGTTTGAAAGTTTCTCTTGCAGACCACAAATAAGAAAGGTGACTCTCTGTGGAATAAGTAGCCATTTATCTGAGCTACTCATTGGACTCAAAGGACTTTTTTCCTGTCTCCAGAAAAAAAAAGAGAAAAGAAAAGAAAAATTTCTGGATATTTTCTGTCTGATTGAGGGCTGAGGCATGTTTCATGGCAGAGCCAGCTCACACAGCACACGCTCAGGAGCAGAGAGCAGCACTGTACCTTTGCCTGCTGAATGATATCTGGTTGCTTCAGTTCACCATGCATGGAAGAAAGGCACTTAGTTCTGAGAATAGGCTACTCCAGATTGAGCATAAAGGTCATCTTCCTCTAGAATATGAGGCCCTTGGAACTTTTATTTGTTTTCTCATTTTATGTCATTACTAGTTCCCCAATACCTAGAGTAGTTATCTGGCACTTAATAGACAAGCTGTTCATTTTTGTGGCTAATTAACAAATATTTGAAAATACTCATACTTAAAATGTAAAAGTATGTTTTTATTATTATTTTAATTTCTTACATTCAATCACTATACATCACTACAGCTTGTATAGTGAACTTACCCAACATGAATACACTTCACACCAGTCCAGTTGAAGATACTATACACGTTATCATCAGCAGAAAATCATCCATTTCTGTGTCTCATAAATGTCTTGCCTCTCTATTTTTCTCCTTGGTTCTTTTCCTCACACACTCCCCCTTCTCCTGCCCTCTTCCCACACTGTCCTGAGAATCTGTAATCCTTTTCCATGCTTCTATATCCTCTAATCTTTCAGTTTCGGCCATAGAGTACAGACAGCCAGTATATATTAAGTGGAGGCATACAATGTCTTTTTTTCATAGCCTGACTTGCTTCACTTAACTGTAAATATTCTATATTTACAGTTCATCTACGTTTTATCAAACCCCAGGGTCTTGTTTATAGTTGAGTAGTATTCCATAGAGAATATGTGCCACACTTTTTCAATCCGTTCATCTATTTGTAGACATTAGGGTTGGTTCCACGTCTTAGCAATTGTGAATAATGCTGCCATAAACATAGATGTTCAAGCACTTTTCTGATTGTTCTCCCATCGTTTGGGTAGATACCCAAGAGTGGAATTGCTAGATCATATGGTAGTTCTATTTATAGATCTTTGTAGAACTCCATATTGTTCCCCACAGTGGCTAGACTAACTTACATTTCCACAAACACTGTAGGAGAACTTCCTTTTCACTACAGCCTCTGCAGCACTTACCATTTTTTGCTTTTTTAATCTTATCCATTCTGACTGGAGTTAGGTGGTATCTTATTATGGTTTTGATTTGCATCTCTGTTATGATAATGGATATTGAGCATTTTTTCATGCGTTTTTTGGCTGTTCATAAGTGTACTACTCTTAACAAAATATATGAAGCTGAATTTGACTTTTGGCTCCCTCCTTAATACTGTGAGCTCTTAAATGGCCAGCAATCACGCTATGGCTGTTTGGGTTGACTGGGATGTGGTGTGAGGATATCAGTGTACTGGAGCCATTTGGGGGAATAGACTGATGGAAAGAGAAGGACACAGTAAGCATATTTCTCCAGTAGGCCAGTTGTGATGGAGTTGATAAGCAAATGGGGAAAAGGACAAAGACTTATAGTAAAACAAGTTTTAAGTCCGAATTTATAAAATCTTTGTGATCTAGGAAACCCCAGACTGAGAAATTACCTTAAAATGACCTTGGACAGATAACATCCCAGGATTTTATTCCAGAAAAAGATATTGTTATTTAAAAAGTAAATACATTATAAGTTTCACTGAACTCCCACAAATTATCAGCCAAATATGAGCTTATTTTCCAAAATTACAAGTCATTAGAAAACAAGTCCCATATCAAGAATCAGGGGAACCAGCAGTTAGCGTAATGGCTATGTCGCTGGACTCCCACGTAGTTGATCATGGTTCGCGTCCCGGACCCGGTGGCTTAAAACTCACACCGGGCACGTGTGCGTGCGTGCCCAAGATCCCGAAAGGAGAATGGAAGAGAAGGGAGTGCGGCGTGACCATGCCCCCTGGGGGGTGATTTCTCGCTTTCTGTCTCTATGTCTCTCTCTGTCTGTCTGGCGAGCGCACGCACCCTATAGCGAAAAAGAATCAGAAAAAATTATCAGACCTTCAAGAAATTTAGATATTTGCATAATCAGATGTCACATTTAAAAAGTTATCATTTTAACCAAAAGTTATTGAAAATATGTTTTAAAAATAAGACACATCAACAGTTTACAGGTAGGTTTAATAATCAACTAACCAATCTAGATATGAATACTTGATCAAATATTAAAATTAAGAGTTCAGCAGATGGATTAAGCAGCCAATTAGGCACTTCTAAATTAATGAACTAAAGATTAAGCTTGATAATTCGGGAACCAGCAGTTAGCATAATGGCTATGTTGCTGGACTCCCACGTAGTCTACCGCGATTTGCGTCCCAGACCCAGTGGCTTAAAACTCACACCGGGCATGTGTGCATGTGTGCCCAAGATCCCAAGAGGAGAATGGAGGAGAAGGGATTGGGGCATGACCATCCCCTCTGGGGGGTGATTTTTCGCTCTCTGTCTCTATGTCTCTCTCTGTCTGCCTGGTGAGCGCACGCGCCCTATAGCGAAAATCTCTCAAAAAAAAAAAAAAAAAAAAAAAAAAAAAAAAAAAAAAAACAGAAGATTAAGCTTGATAATTTTCTTAGAATGTAGGACAAACACAAAAAGTGATTAAAAGAAATATGTGTATTATTAAGAAATATGGCAACCATATAAGAATTTTTCCAAAAGGTAAGAAAAGAGAGAATAGCGAAAATGAAACTAAAAAGGTATAAAGTGACTGAGAATTTTCTAGGGCCAATAAAAGGAACAATTTTTTTTAGTTTTATTCATTTATTTCTTCCATGACAGAGGGAGAGATGGACAGAAAGAGAGATAAACGGACAGAAACACAAGCACACCAAACAGGCACACACTGCTCTCCACCCTCCAGTCCAGCCTCTATGTGAGGGGGTTAATATCCAAAATACATATGGAGCTTTGACAATTCAACAACAAAACACAAATCATCTAATTTAAAAATAAGTAAAGACCTTGAATAGGTAATTTCCCAGGGATATAAACAAATTCCCAACAAGCACATGAAAAGATACTTAATACTACTTATTAATCATAAGACAAGTGCAAATCAAAATCATAATGAGATACCATATCACACATGGATTGAGATGGTAACTATCAAAAGAACAAAAAATTGGGGCCAACAGATGATATAGTGATTATGTTGCTGGACTCCCACTGGGCCAACCAGTGGCTTGAAAATCGCACCATGCACATATGCATGAGTGCCCAATATCTCAGGAGGAAAATGGAGGAGGATTGCAGTGCGGCCACCTTTCCTGGGGTGTTTCTTCTCACTTTCTCTCTCACTGTCTTTAATTCTCTCTTTATGGTGAGAACACACACTCTATGGCAAAGTCAAAAAAATGCAGAAAATAACAAGGGTTGGTGACGATGCAAAGAAATTGGAATTTTCTTCATTGTTGTAGAATGTAAAATGGTACAGCTGTTATGTAAAGTAGTATGGAGCATCCTCAAAAACATTAAAAAGTGGGTTATAATCTAACCCACTTTTGAGTATGTATCCAAAAGAATTCAAAGCACGGTCTTGAACAGTGATATTTGAACACCCATCTGTACTGCAATGTTCACAATATCCAAGAGTGAGAAGCATTCCAAAAGCCCATCAACAGATGTATAGACAAAAAAAAGAATGTGGCATGTACATACAACAAAATAATGTCTACTCTTAAAAATTAAAGCTGTGGGACCAGTAGATGGCATAATGGTTATGCCGCTGGACTCCCACATGGCTGACCATGGTTCAAGTCTCGGACCCGGCTTAAAACTCATGCCAGGCATTTGTGTATGTATGCCCAAAATCCCAAGGGGAGAATGGAGGAGAAAGGATTGTAGTGTGGCCATTCCTCCTGGGACGGTGATATCTCACAATCTATCTCTCTGTCTCTTGCTGTCTCTCTGGAGAGCACAGTCACCCTATAGTAAAAATCTCTCTTTAAAAAAAGAAAAAGTTAAAGCTTGTTACATATCTCAACATAGATGAAACTTGAGACATTAAGCTAAGAAAAATAAGCCAGTCACAAAAGGACAAATGCTGTGTCTCATGAATTATCTAAAGTAGTTGAAATCACAGAGACTGAAGTAGAAGAGGGATTGCTGAAATGCGGGTGTGTTGCTCACCAGAGAGAAATGGAGAGGGGAAAAAACGAGAAAGTATTCCTATGGGGAGTGATCACGCAGCAATCCGTTCTTCATCTCGCCTCCTTTCGGGATTTGCACACACAGGCACACGCGCCCAATTTGTTTCTCAAACTCAGTCCAGAACCCAAAGTAGGCACTCAGCCTTGTAGGATCCAGCCACCTTAATTACAAATTCTTACTGAGAACTGAAAAAGAGGAAACAGTCTCCAACCCATTCTATGAGCATAATGTTACTTTGATAGCAGAAATTGTCTCACGCTAAATGCATCCAGTATATATTTTACGTCTACAGCACATCTCAGTTCAAACTGGACACGCTTTAAGCATTCCATAGCCTCTTACACAGCTACTAAATAGGGAAGCTCAGGACTAGAGAAATTCTCATCCCGGTAAACTAGGTAGACTGTATAAAATGTGTTATTTCATCATCGTTTGTCATTTTTGGAAGGAAAGAAGAAAGGAAGAAATGAAGGAAGGAAGGAAGGAAGGAAGGAAGGAAGGATGGTAGGTTGTAAGGAAGGGAAGAAGAAAGGGAAAGAAAGGAATGAAGTCAGCCCCTAGCAACAGGATAAATAGAAACATATGAAGATATGGGGCCAGCAGATGTAGTAGCCGTTACATCACTGAACTCCCATATGGTCAACTGTGGTTCGAGTCCCAGACCCAGGGGCTTGAAAATCACACCAGGTACTTGTGTGTGCATGCCCAAGATCCAAGGAGGAGAACAGGAAAAGGGATTGTGGCGTGGCCATCTCTCTCCTTCCCCCCAGGGATGATTTCTCACTTTCCCTCTCCCTATCTCTCTCTTTCTCTCTCTCTCTCTCTCTCTCTCTCTCTCTCTCTCTCTCTCTCTCATGAGTTCACTCACCCTAAGGCAAAAATCTCTTGGGAAAAAAAAGAAAGATATGAAGATAAATCAATGAAGGTTACAAGTATCTATCTGAAATAGACGAAACTTGTAAATATAAAGCTGAGCCATAATAATCAAGTAACAAAGAATAATGACAAAAAAAGGTCCTGTATGTAATGAAATAATGAACACTCCACTCAGCATAGTGGAGCTCCCCGTCTCAGGACGGTGGGGAGGCCTACTCGAGGAATGTACTTAGAAGGAAATTAGTTCATCTGGCAATAGTTTATTTCTTACACTGGAAGAAGGGGGTTAATATTCATTGCAGTACTCCTTGTACCTTTCGTACACTTCCCTTAAGATTTTATCAGCAATTTTTAAAAGCAAATTTCAGAATGTTCTGAATTCATGTGATAATCAAATGGTACACATCAATCCTGTCTCTGGGCTAATCGCTTTACTCATATGTTTCCACATCTATTAAATAAGATCAGAGTAGCTGGCCTATAAGATGTGTTTTCTGCCCTAACAACTTTTCTGTCAGTAATTATGTGTACCTATTCTTTGTACCTCTGCAGCTCCCAATAAAATCTCAGAGAATGGACAGAGATGCTACCAAGGTTCAGACAACTGGTGCCCTGCACAAAGCTGGAACTCAACACCCACTCCTGTCTTCAAGCCCTTCACCCTGAAGAAGGGCATCTATCCAAGGGAATTTTCTCATTTGTGCAAAGGCTCTGTATGGGCTATCATGCTTACAAGGGAAAATGCTTTGAAAATAACTTCATTCCTCTACTGAGTGGACATCAAAGCAATTATCTGACCCTGCTCTGGTCTGAAAATCCTAGAAGGAAGCCTAACTCTGCATAGATGCAACTGAGCCAGCACCACCACTAGGTAAGTTATCATTGTGTTCCAGATGCTCCTACTAGACACTTTTCTGAGGCTGAAGAATAAATAAAGTGGGGCCAGCAGGTGGTATAGTGGTTGAGGCACTGGATTCCAATGTGGTGAACCAGAGTTCGAGTCCCAGATCCAGCAGCTTGAAACTCATGCTGGATATATGTGCATGTGTGCCCAAAATCCCAAGAGGAAAATAGAGGAGAAGGGTTTGTGGTGTGGCTATCCCCCCAGGGGGTGATTTCTTGCTTTTCCTTTGTGTGTCTCTCTCTTCAGTGAGCACATGCACCCTATAGCAAAAATATCTCAGAAAAAATAAAAAAGAATAAAGTAGCATAACTCTTAAGTGACTGAGTCAGAACTTGAACACAAAACTTTTTAACTCCGAAAGTTCTGCTGTGAGGACTTCTCAGTCTGTTAGACGTTATCAGTTATATCATAGCTGTTAATGTCCATTAAAGTTAAGATCTCTTAATATTAAGGGATGATGATGATGATTATATAATCCTAGCAACATTATTTGGTTTCCATGATTAGTAAGCCTGAATACCTTCCCTACTCTGTTTCCCCAGTGAGCCCACACATAAAATCCAACCATACTAAAAATAATAAGACCCATATCCCTACCTGTTTTTCTTCAGCATTTATTCTTGAGCTGTTTCAAAATAAAACATCTGGGAGGGATAGAAAATATTATTGCAGAGGTCAGACAGAGAATACCTCACACAGAATCAGACAGGAGAAAGTGAACACTTGTTAAAGAAACCTCAAAGATACAACAAGTAATCTTCGTTCTCTAGTACAATCATGAAAAGGTTTGCATTGCCACTGATCTTTTTGGAGGAGCCCACCTTGCTTCATCTGTTCATGTTGCCATGTATACCCTGGTAGAGATTATGCCACTTTTCCCAGGAGCTTTTGCTCTTCTGGCTCTGTCTTCAATTATGAGAGCAAAGGCTTTGGTTAAGGCCACTCATCAAACCTCACCAACGGAACACCAACTGTCAGGGAGCAGAAGGCATGATGGCATTTGGGGAAGCAAGAGGCCTTCCTAATAGACCTGCAATAGCTCCATGTCTTCGTAGTTTTTGTTTGCTGGCCCATGGGTCAAAATAAGCATATGTTCAAGACAATGCTAGAAAGCTGAGCCCCAGAAGCAAGTCCATGCATGGAAAGCAAAGGCAGCCACCTACCTTCTGTAATTGGGAGGCGCTGGCCTCCGGCCTGCCTCCGGGGAGCATGCCGATGGCAGCTGAGATGCTCGCGGGACAAAAGAAGATGTTGCCATCATCGGTTTTCTTCATCTCTTTGAACAGGTCAAACCCAAACTGAGCATTTGCTGTGCTGAGTGAATCCATACTATCAGCAAGATCTACAAAGCAAGGACTACAGTCAAAACTGAACTTTTAAATGGTTAGTATCATGGGAATCCTTCCCACTTCTTTTCATCTTCCTGCATTGATCCAGAAATCAGGGATTTTTCACTCTCTTGGGGAAAGATCGCCACGCCTGCTTCTTACACCTTCTCTTGGCGGAAAGCAAGCAGCAGCTAGAGGCTGGCAGTCACCAGCACTCTCAGTCCTCACCTCTCTGGGCAGGAAGATAAGCTTGGTTTTACTTTCTCTTCCTTGTCAAGCATGCCTGCCCCTGCCTGCTGGCTGTAGCCTCTCAGTGGTAAACTTCTGCAGGGAAAGCCAGCTCTTGCCCTGCCAATGTCCAGTTTGTCCAGCTGCTCAGCCGGTGCCATGGCAGGAGAGTGCGTGGGAAACCCCACTGTCCTCAAGTCCAAGTAGTGTCTCCCATCCAAACTTAACAATATTAAAGCCAATAGTATTCTTCTCTGATACTTTCCATTTCTCAATTGATTCATAATCCAATCCAAATAGTGGCAGATAGACTCATTCTCTTAAACCCTAACCCCTAACCATATAAAAATCTTGATTCTAGGCTAAATTTCCCCAGAGAGCAATGGCATACCTCTGGTTATACATGATTAATTAGAACAAAAGAGTTTTTCTTTCTTTATATTTTTCTGTATTGTTCCAGGCTTGTACAAGCGATATTCAAAAAAGTTCATGGAAAATGCATATGATGAAAAAATTATGTATGGGTTTCAATTCTTTTCGCACAAAATAAACTTGTACTTTAAATTCCATTTTTTCACATATCTTTTGAAGTCCCTCCCCTTTGATCTCATAAAATGATTTTAAGAAACAATTTGTATTTATCAAAAATAAACAAGTAATAATTTATGCTTTATTCACCCCTAGCTTATTTTTTTTAACAAACCATCCTGTCATGTCATGATCCTGCCACCTCAGCTTCCCTGTTGGGACAACAGGCATGCAGCACCACACCTGGCTCTTTTGTTAGATGTTGTCTATGTTGCCCAGGTCAGCCTCAGGCTAACAATATTTCTGCCTCAGCCTCCCTGAGTTCCTGGGATCACAGGAATGTACCACAGTGCCCAGACTTAAGGTTGGACTGGGAATCAAAGCCAGGCCTCCCATGTGGTCTCAGCCTGCAGTGCACAGCATCTTAGCAGCACAAACCACTGTGTCTAAGTCCATCACCAGCTATTTAATAACTGGTTAATAAAGTCTTTAAAAGAACTCCTATAGCAAGAATAAAGATCTGAAGGATCAGCAGTTGATGTAATGGCCGTGTTACTGGACTCCCATGTAGTCGACCGCAGTTCAAGTCCTGGACCCAGTAACTTAAACTCACACAGGGTGCGTGTGCATGCATGCCTAAGATCCCAAGAGAAGAATGGAGGAGAAGGGATTGTGGTGTGGCCATCCCCCATGAGGGGTGATTTCTCATTTTCTGTCTCTCTGTCTCTCTCTGTCTTTCTGGAGAGTGCACGTGCCCTATAGCAAAAACTTCCCCAAAAAAAAGAAAGAAAGAAAGACTTGAAAATCCACATACTTAGGGAGCTGTTGCTATAATGGGCTCATTTCTACTAAGGTATTTTACATCTCCTGTTAAAGCTTCAAGTTTTGGGGCCAGCAGATGGTAATTACATCACTGAGCTCCCACATGGCCAACCATGGTTCATGTCCCAGACCTAGTGGTTTGAAAAATCATACCAGGTGCGTGTGCATGCATTCCCAAGATCCTGAGAGGAGAATGGAGGAGAAGGGATTGCTGCATGGTCAACCCTCCTGGGGGTGGGGGGGTGATTTCTCACTTCCTCTCTCAGTGTCTCTGTCTCTCTCTCTCTCTGGTGAGTGACCTTTGCACATGACTTAAGGCAAAAAGACTCCAGAAAACATTTTTTAAAAGTTTCAATTTCAACCTCAGGTTTCCTTTCAGGGATGCATGTGCCATTTACTCAAAAATAAAACTGATTAACTTCCTGGCAAACAAGATAAAAAAGACACACCATCATGACCATGTAGGCACTTAATTAAAGAAAACCACCGCAAGGAAAGTCTATGCATGATAAAAACTACTTCTTTCCAATCGATAAGCATGAATAGTCTCAAAACACAAGAGTCTTAAATTGGAGCTGAAGAACTTACCTGGCGTTTGGAGAGCCCGAGAGGGTTGGACACTGAACTAGAGTGTGGAAAATGAATGGCCGAGATCCTTAATTTATAGCTATAGCTCTGCCTCTCCCTAGTCATTACAGTTTGCATTTCCAGTGAAACAGCCTTGAGTTTCTCAATGATAATTTCCCTAATAAAATTAGCATGCAAGGTTTACAGGGAAGCTAAGGATTTAATTTTTTTAATTCATGATCATAAAGTGATGCACTTGAAGTTGTCAGCAATTGTGTTTCAAACGTAGCTCAAATAGTATGCACCTCGGACACAGAAACAGTTTAAGTTCTAACTTCCCCCAAAATTCCTTAAAAATTATTCTTTGGAGCTCAAGATTAAAAGATCCAAATTAACTAGAGGGCAAAATAAAACTAAAAGCAGGAGCTCAAGCCAAACTAAAAGGTAAACAGAAAAGCCAGGTCAAATGAATCGTGACTCACAGGGGGAAGCCCATGAAAACGCCTTCCTAATGATATTGGGAGCCTCTGACAAAAATTGGTCAAAGCAGTGTTTTTCTACCTTGGTTGGATACACATTCAAATTTCCTAGGAAACTTAAAAAAAAAAAAAACAAAAACCACTACATCGATGCTCCACCCCAGACCAAATGAGTCAAGATCTCGTGTGGAAACCAAGCATAAAAATTGTTATCACCCCAGGTGATTCCAATTAAAGTTGCAGCCAAGGTTGGGAATCGCTGGTTTATTGGCTGATGAAGACAGATTAAGTGCATACTTTCCTTACTACAGATGCAGAGCTGTGTCCTGACAAGCCACTCTCTATAATAAAGTTAGTTTTGTGATTGCAGTATTTGGGATGCCAAATGCAAAAGAAAGAGAAAGAGAGAGAAAGAAAGAAAGAAAGAAAGGGAGGGAGGGAGGGAGGGAGGGAGGGAGGAGAGAGAGAGAGAGAGAGAGAGAGAGAGAGAGAGAGAGAGAGAGAGAAAGAGAAAGAAAGAAAGAAAGAAAGAAAGAAAGAAAGAAAGAAAGAAAGAAAGAAAGAAAGAAAGAAAGAAAAAGAAAGAAAGAAAGAAAGAAGAAGGAAGGAAGAAGGAAGGAAGGAAGGAAGGAAGGAAGGAAGGAAGGAAGGAAGGAAGGAAGGAAAGGAGGGGGGGGGAGGGGGAGGGAGGAGAGAGAGAGAAAAGGGGAAAGAAGGAAGGGAGGGAGGAGAGAGAGAGAAAAGGGGAAAGAAAGAAAGAAAGAAAGAAAGAAAGAAAGAAGAAAGAAAGAAAGAAAGAAAGAAAGAAAGAAAGGAAGGAAGGAAGGAAGGAAGGAAGGAAGGAAGGAAGGAAGGAAGGAAGGAAGGAAGGAGAGAGAAAGGAAAAAGAAAGAAAACAGAAGAATTAGAAAAAGGAGAAAAGTTTGGACAGGCAGCCACATACGTGCACACCTACGCACATACACAACTGCTCTTATTCTCAAGGAGTCTATTAATTATAAAATCTTTCTTTTAGTTTATTTAGCAAACTAAATAAGTTCAGTTTTGAGTTTGTTACGTACTGGACATGGTGCTAAGCACCTGTAATGCATAAACATCCTACAACTCAGTGATTTCAGGAAAACAGTACAAACAATTCCAGTTTTTCCTGCCAACCCCGGGGCCTTCTACTGGCTCTACTAGTTCATTAACAGAAACAGCTTGGCTTAGTCTCAGCTTTAATCTTCAGTAAAGCATATGAAGATTTGTCATCACTTACAAGGAGCACCTCTCAGCTCCTTCCTCAGCCTGAAGAAGCACCTCCCTGGAGATGCAGTCTCGAAGGACGCAAGCCGTGTGCCTATCAGTCTCAATACTCCTCATGCATGTTTAAAAAAAATTCTTTTTGATTACAGCCCTTTAAGTAAACTCAGAGCAGTATTTAACTGACTTTGCCTTTAAATTATCGATGAGGAACACACAAATTGAGTAAGATTTAGAAAGAGTTAGTTACGGAACTTAAACCCTGGAAGCCAATGAAATAGAACTGTTTGTTTTTTTAAATGGCATAAAATGTTGAGCTGTCGGTAACACACTCTATGCCTTAATACCCCTATCAGCTTATGTCTTAAGTTGTTTTCTCTATGGCCACTAGCCTCCATGTTTTACTGGCCAACTATTTCTATATGCCCTCTGCTTTTTCTTAATGTGTTTTCTCTATCACTCTTCTCTCCCAGGGAAACCTGGCTTTCTTCCTGGGGACCACTGTATCCCACCAACTCTTCTCTGGCAGCAACAACTTACATCTTGGGATCAGAAAGCAAGACGCTCTCTGGGACCAGCAGTTAGCGTAATGGCTATGTCGCTGGACTCCCATGTAGTCAGCAGTTCAAGTCCCGGACCTGGCAGTTTAAATTCATGCCGGGCACATGTGCATGCGTGCCCAAGATCCCAAGAGGAGAATGGAGGAGAAGGGATTGCAGCGTGGGTGCGTGCCCAAGATCCTGAGAGGAGAATGGAGGAGAAGGGATTGCAGCGTGGCCATCCCCCCTGGGGGGGGGGGGTGATTTCTCGCTTTCTGTTTCTCTGTCTCTCTCTATCTTTCTGGTGAGCACACATGCCCTGTAGCAAAAACCTCACCAAAAAAAAAAAAAAAAAAAAAAGTGAAGAAAACAAGACTCCCTTTTCTATCCTTTCTCCCATTTTTTTAGAGGTTTTTGCCTTAGGGCATATACACTCTAGGGGTGGGGGGAAGACAATGAAAGTGAGAGGAAAAGTGAGATATAACCCCCTAGGAGGGATGGCCATGTCAAATCCCTCTCCTCTATTCTCCTCCCAGGATCTTGAGCATCCAAGCACACATACCCAGGATCAGTTTCAAGCCACTGGGTCTGAGACTTGAACCACAGTTGGCCATGTTGGAGTCCAGTGATGTAACCACTGTGCCATCTGCTGGCCCCAGTTTCAATCACTTTCAATGTTCCCCCTTGGAGACTTACACCATCAAGCTGTGTTGCCCATTCCCCAACTATAAGCCTCTCTGATATTTTGCACGTGGTCTTCCTGTCCACCCTAATTGCTAACACCACTCTGTGCATCGCCATCCATGTCACTAGCGTTGCTCACCTTCGTCTTTTCTTTATCTCGGTCTTTCCCTTCCCATTCGCATCATGTGTTAGGTATTGCCACTCCCAAGAATTGCTCCTGTTGTAAATTTCTGGATGCCACATTTCTCCATATGCTTACATATTCCCATCGTTCTCTCTAAACCTAATTTTCAATGTCCTCACAATCTCCAATCACAGGCACCCCTCTATCCTATTCTATTAGTCTCTTCTTTCTGGTATCAAAACTGTCCCAGAGGTAAAAATGTACTACTAAGGGGGCCAGCAGGTGGTACGGTGGTTAAGGGTGCTGGACTCCCACATGGCTGACCATGGTTTGAGTCCTAGACCTGACAGCTTGCTTTCTCACTTTCTCTCTCTCTCTCTCTCCCTCTCTTTCTCTCTCTCTCTCCCTCTCTCCCTCTCTCCCTCCCTTTCTGGTCAAATTAAAATGGTAAATAAATAAATACATAAAATAAAGATAAGTAAAAACAATTCTTTAACAGATAAAGAAAATATACTGCTAAGAATCATAAAAATGATCTTCACGCTTAGGAGTGAGGAGAAGAAATAGTTAAGCCTGAAGCAGAATCATCATTCTGTTTCTCTACCATATCTCATAACTCGCATTTTGAACACATCTGCATGTCTGCTATCAATACTGGCTGGTAAAACTTTTCTTCTCCACGTCTACAGAGCTGTAGTTAACACCGCTGGTGTCCCAACCAGATTACAAGCCCGTACACCTACCAGCCAGTTGCTGGACTATTTTGGCTGATAACTCAGCTGCCCTTTTCTTGGGTAAACGACCCTCACCTACTGGGAGTCACCTCACTGGATAGCTATGTATCATTCCCCCAGCCCAACCCAGCCCTGGCCAGGGCACACCTCAAGCATGTCTTACTGGCATGAGGGCATAAAAAGAAAGCTCCCTGGTATCAAGGTAGGCAGACCTAATAGGGCAGGAAGCATGTTTGTTCGCCAGAGAGGGACAGAAGGAAAGGAGGAAAGCACCACCCAGTGGATCATGGTCACACTGCAATCCCGGTTCTCCATTTCTCCATCTTGTCGGGATCTGGGGCACGCATGTATACACATGTACCTAGCGTATTTTTCAGGCTGCCAGGGCTGTTAAAAGAAAAATAAACCAGTCAATTTAGTAGAGTTTTAACAGAGCAAATCTTAACACAACTTAAATCAGGCAGTTGTCGCCAGACTTCTGGACAACTCTGGTCAGCTTTGTGGTCAACTCAGCCTTTTAAGTCGGCAAAACAGGAAAGTAGGTGTATAATAAAAGGAAAGTGCCGTACACAACACTTAAGTGAGGGAGTGAGGTAGAGAAGTCATTGGTTACATTTTGAAGTCTGTCTGTGTTAACACAGTTTAAAAGGTGGGATGCCTGAGATTGAAGCCTAGCTGCTGTGATTGGCTGTAACTTAGCAACCAGCTCAGAAAAACAGCCTAAGATGTACTATTTCAGCTTATCCATAGCAATTAAAGTGTTGGAGTACAGTGGCCGTTTTAGGCCAAAATAGTTTAATTTAACAATATTCTCCTTTTTTGGTCAGCCTCTCAAATATTTGCGAGATTAACCAAAACGTATAGCATTTGTGTCACTTTTTGTCGCTATTATAAATGATTTTTTTGTTTTATTTTTAGTATAGAAATTGGAAGGTCTTTTTGGTCTTTAGCATGGAATATATAGGTCACAATATTACACAAGTCAAACATGAGGCTATATAGGTCGAACAGGTCTTTTTTTGAGCTTTTATAGATCTGGCTGAAATAAGACCATTTAGCGTTTGATGAATGGCTGTGTGTGAAGCATTTAAGACTTGTGAAGATAGAGCGCACCAGGAGGATCAATGTGACGATTAAGTTGTATCTCTTAACAAAACTTTTCATGAGACAAGTTGAAATTAACTTAAACAGGTTAAGTTTCAGACTACATAGTTAATTTAACAGTATTTGAGCCTAGTTGTCTAGAGTGTGATAACAATTGAGGATCATAGTTTTTGTAAAATGATTCAATTAAAAAGGTATTTGTTTTTGTTGTTAGTCTAGTAATATATGTCATAACAACCTAGAGACCTACTTGGAGAAATATAAAGATTGTAAAAACTTTGAAAAACACAACCTTGATGGGGGCCAGTGGGTGACATGGTGGTTAAGGCGCTGGACACTCCCACATGACCGAATGAGGTTCAAGTCCCGGACCTGGTAGCTTGCTTCCTCACTTTCCCTCTCTTTCTCTCTGTGTCTCTCTCTGGTCAGATTAAAAATAAATAAATAAATAAATAAATAAATAAATAAATAAATAAATAAAGGAATGAATAAATAAAATTAATTATTAAAACACACACACACACACACACACACAAGCTTGAAATTTATTATTTAGGATGTCTGTTAAACTGACTATTAGTTGTACCTGTAAATATATGACCTGTTTTTTTTTTTATTTTTAAGAGGTTTTTAGTATATCTGGTGGCTGAGTCTAAGGAAGCAGTAGTATCAGTCACTTTTTTAATTAAACTTTTTTGGTATAAAAATCCAGAGAGAGGTAGGTATAGTGCTCAGCTTTGTTTAGTATTAAACATAAGCCCTTAACTTGAACAAAAAGGATATTTAAAGTTGTATAATATTTTATTAAGTGTTTTATTAAACTGGTATATTAATTATTTATCTTTTGGAGGGTGGCTTTTATTGACCTAAAACTCTAGGAGGTCTTATTAGCTATAAGTTGAAAAACTTTTTTAGTTTATGGTTAAGTTTTAAATATAATCCGTATCTTATTACTGTCAAAAGTGAATCTCTGGAACCAGCAGTTAGCGTAATGGCTATGTCGCTGGACTCCCATGTAGTCGACCATGGTTTGAGTCCTGGACCCGGTGGCTTAAACTCACGCGTGCCCAAGATCCCGAGAGGAGAATGGAGGAGAAGGGATTGCGGCATGGCCATCCCCCCTGGGGGGTGATTTCTCGCTTTCTGTCTCTCTGTCTCTCTCTGTCTTTCCGGAGAGCGCACACGCCCTATAGCAAAAACCTCTCAAAAAAAAAAAAAAACAGTGAATCTCTTGGAACTTTATTGAAATTTTTTTGTATTAGTTTATAAACTTAACAACAGTTTTAGCTTAATGTTAGAACATAAGTTTAAATTAAAGTTAACTCATATGGTCTCATGGATTTTTTTTGTGGGAAAGAGGAAAGAATTAAGACAATAAGAATTGAATAAGAATTGGGGTTAAAAAAGAAAGAAATAGCATAAAGTTTTTATGATGGCAGAGAAGTCTTGATCTGTGATAGGCGTAATTGTCTATGTCAAAGTTTTGAAGAAGAAAATTTTTTTGATCCGTTTTACTTTAAAGTCTGTAACAGGTGCAGTTTTAAAAATTTAGTTTTTTTGAGTTGTGAACCTAGAGTTCAAGTGTTTGAAGCTCTGATGTAGTGTGAGTGGTAAGAACTTGGTACGATGTCTTTTAACAGGGCTCACAGGCAGTCTTTTTGGTTATCATGAGTCTATGTTTAATGTTGGGTTTTTTTTTTTTTTTTTTTTGGAGAGGTTTTCGCTATAGGGCGCGTGCGTTCGCCAGACAGACAGAGAGAGACATAGAGACAGAAAGCGAGAAATCACCCCCCCAGGGATATGGTCACGCCGCAATCCCTTCTCCTCCATTCTCCTCTCGGGATCTTGGGCACGCACGCACACGCGCCCGGCGTGAGTTTAAGCCACCGGGTCCGGGACGCGAACCACGGTCGACTACGTGGGAGTCCAGCGACATAGCCATTACGCTAACTGCTGGTTCCCTATGTTGGGTTTTTTTTGAGAGTTTTTTGCTATAGGGCACTCACCAGAAAGACAGAGAGAGACAGAAAGCAAGAAATTACCCTCCAGGGGGGATGGCCACGCCACAATCCCTTCTCCTCCATTCTCCTCAGGATCTTGGGCACGCATACACATGTGCGCAGCGTGAGTTTAAACCACCAGGTCCAGGACTCGAACCATGGTCAACTACATGGGAGTCCAGCAACATAGCCATTACGCCAACTGCTGGTCCCAGTATTTATTTTTTTCTATTAGTTTTACTTTTTTTAATTTAAATGTATAGTATTGTTTATTAAATTGATTTTTACAGGTAATTTGACTTAGATTAGTTTTATGGAATTTATTTAATTTATAGACTTTACCAATTTGCTTTTGATCTTTGACAGTAGGTCAGGAAGTATTATATAGCTTAACAATTTTGATATTCCATGCTACTTAGCATGTGATTTTGTCAATCTTTTTTTGTTTTTGATTATTTTTTGTTTGGTTTAATGGTTGGCTTAGTAGATCAAAAAAACTGACTAGTTTTTTATAGAAAATGGAACTTTTATCTAATTAAATGATTTAATTATTAGAAACATGTATTTTAAAGAATATATCTTTTTTTAATTTTCTGTGTAAATTTTTATAAAGACATACTGCATTAGGATTATAGCCATCTGTAAAAAGCTTTTAGAAAGGCAGTAAACAAAGCAATTATCCATAGACAATAAAACTTGAACCAACCATAGTTAAAGATCTGATAAGAGTTTATAAATGAAAAAGAAATTTGGCTATATCTGTGACATAGACCAGTTTAACATAATAACCTAAAACATGACTGATAAATATCACATTATAAATTTTTGGTAATTTCTATTTATCTTAGCACACAGTACATATATAAATACACACGTAAGTACATATACATATAACATGTCGATTTAAATTATGTAATTTAAATATAATGTAGAGAAAATTCAAATTTTTCAACTTGATAAAGTTTCCCCTATCATTTAACATATTAAAATAAGTCTGATTTGTTCTAACCTCTGATATTTCAGAGGCCCTCTGTAAACATACAAAAGTTATTTTCAGATAAAATAATTTAGAATCTGATTTTGGAAAAACGTTGTCAAATATAGCAAAAAGCTTAAATACTTGACTTAACTGTAGGCAGATAATGAAAGTTATATGTTCTCTAAGCACCTTAGGATTGAATAAAAAGGGTGAAATCAGTGTCTGTTGGCACTCAAACTAAAAACACAATACATGGCAGACTGTAACACTCAGATAATGACGTCTAGAGAGAACAATGAAACAGCCCGAGTACCAATATATGGATCACATTTAAAATTTTCTTTAGAAAATTTAGTTTTTACCACTTTTCGCCATTACTCCTATAACTAAACCATAAAAGAACTAAAAATCAAATTTAGGAAAATCAGTCTTATTTAACAGGGCCAACATTCAAATCGTGGTCAATCATGTGGATCTGGCTCACTTAAACATTAGACTTCAAGGCTGGCCTTTTGTGATACAATGTATGCTCCAGACCTCCTCTGAAGGCTCAGACTAAAGCTCCTCATTAAAACCACACGACTACGCCCACTTTTTCCTTGGCCTGTCCTGCTTCTCTCAAAGAAGCAGCACTCTCTCCCCAAATTGCCTGAACAAGACTCCTTGTCTTTGGCTCTGCTTCTAGAATACCTGACCTAAGACAAATATGTTTTAGCCTCTAAGCTCCTCATTGTTTTGTGTTTCTCAGCAATTCTTATAAATATTCTATTTTAGGTAAATTTTTGAATCAGTTTATCAAGCTGTATGAAAATTTATCTTGGGATTTGAATTAAGACTCTTTAGAATTAGTATAGAAAGTGGGGAAATTGTGATCTTTACATATTGATCAAGGAACATGCTCACCTAACTTGTCCTTCAAGAGAGTCAGAGACACCCTGTGACTTAGCAATTTCAACTCAGGTATACACTCAATAAAAATGCATGCTTATGGGCACCAAGAGACATGTGCAAGAATATTGATGGCAATATTATTCATAATTGTCAAATACTAAAAACCAAAATATATATCAGAAGCAAAACATATAAATAAGTTATAGCATAGTCATACAATAAAATATTCCACAACAATGACAATGTGAATTAAAAGTATTAAAAATAAAAGTAAGCCACACAAATAATACTGAACAAAGGAATCCAAATGCAAAAATACATTGAGATGTATAGTTCTGTTGACATAAAGTTCAAAAGCAGATGAAACTAAACTATAGTGCTGCCAGTCAGCAAGTTCGGTATGCGTTAAAGGACAAAGGAAGAAATTGCTGGAAGGAGACAAAAGGATGTCATCACATTTGAAGTGATGACATTCTAATTTTTTTGTAGTTATTTTATTTAAATATTTATTTATTTATTTATTTATTTATTTATTTATTTATTTTCATGTGACCAGACAGGGACAGAGTGTGTGTGTGTGAAAGAGAGAGGAAGAGGAAGAGAGAGAAAGTGAGAAAGCAAGCTGCCAGATCTGGGACTCGAACCATGATCGGCCGTATGGGAGTCCAGCACCCTTAACCACCTCGCCACCTGCCAACCCTGACATTCTATTTTTTTACTGAGTGGTAGTTGCATGGGTGTTCACCTCGCAATAATTTAATGCGTTATGTATTTATGTTTTTTAACATTTCCTTTTAGAGACCATCAGATGACATAATGGTTACATTGCTGGACTCTCACATAGTTGATTATGGTTTGAGTTCTGGACCCAGTGGCTCAAAATTCATACCAAGAGTGTGTGCATACATGCCTGAAATCCCAAAAAGAGAATGAAGGGGAAGAATTGCAGAGTGGTCATCCCCCTGGGGGGTGATTTCTTGCTTTCTTTCTCTCTGTCTCTCCGGCAAGTACACATGCCCTGTAGCAAAAATCTCTCTTAAATATATGTATATATATATATATATATATATATATATATATACAACCTTGCGATAATTCAATGAGCTATGTATTTTTGTTTTTTTTAACATTTCCTTGTTGAGACCAGCAGATAACATAATGGTTACTTTGCTGGACATATATATATATATATATATATATATATATATATATATATATAGGCTATTCATTATAAGAAAAACACATAGTAGATTTATTTATAGATATGTTATAGCTTTGATGTTCTTGTGAACAGGGTCTTTAGTCTTTCCATCCATTTATTTATTCAACAAATATGTTTTAAGCATCTACTCTGTGTCAGATACTAGTACTGAGGTACAGCAATATATAAAAATGTAAAAGATCATTTCTCAAAAATTCACTATTAGGAAGATACAATAAATTAACAAGTAATAAGATCATCTCAAATGGAACTGAGCACTCTCTCTAAATAAAGCATTGCATTTGTAAGTAGTTGTGAGTGATGTATAAGAAAACTTTCTTTTATATCTAGCTAACCACCTTGAATAATCTTCTCAATTAGTAAGTTGTCAGCGTATTTGCTTGGATTTTCTGGAAAGATGATAATAAGATCTCTGAATAATGACTTGGTCTCTTTTTACCAATAGTTGTTGCTGTGATACAACGGTTCTCTAGTACAACGAAAATCACATAATTTCAAATTTCTGAGCATGTAACCCGGAGAAGCATAAGCATGAAGGCACCATCTACTTTTTTATTTAGTTTTTTTTTTTATTATCATCATAATCTTGTTTATATTACATTGGAAGGCACCATCTATTTTTAAACCTACACTTAACCAAACCAACAAAAGATGGCACTATTGAGCCAAGAAAATGGAACATGGCCCTCAAACTGCCTTCAGAAAGTCACCTAAAAACTTAGTCCAAAAATGCTGTATATTTTAGTATGAACAGGAAAAGTTATCCAGCAAGTATGCAAAAGTACTATAAAAAGAAGATAGTGAGATCAGAATGTTTCATCTGATGAAAAACACAACCAAAGAAATCAATCATAGAAAGAAAAAAAAAGCTGCAATATAATACTATGGATTAAGTATCATTTGCAAAGTGATTGTGAGCATGAAGAATTTAACAAATTATCACTTTAAAAAAACTCAGGATAGGGCCAGCAGGCGCTGAAGATCTCACATGACCTAATGTGCACTTGGAGTCCTGGACCGGGCTGTGTGAAAACCATTCTAAGTACGTGTGCATGTGTGCCCCAAATCCTGAGAGAATGTATAAGGGATTGTGGTGTGGTGATCCCCCTGGAAGCAATATTTCACTCTCTCTCTCTTTCTCTCTCTCTCTCTCTCTCTCTCTCTCTCTCTCTCTCTCTCTGTATTTCTCTGGTAAGCCCAAGCACTCTATAGAAAGAAAAAAAAAAAAAAAAAAAACCACTCAGAACATACATTAATAAAAAAAAAAAAAATAAGATGCGTAAAAATGAGATCTGTCTGAACTCAGAAAAGAAATTACCAAAATAGGCACCAGAAGTTAGTGTAATGGCTATGTCGCTGGACTCCCATGTAGTTGACCGCAGTTCAAGTCCCGGACCCGGTGGCTTAAACTCACGCCAGGCGCATGTGCATGCATGCCCAAGATGCCAAGAGGAGAATGAAGGAGAAGGGATTGTGGCGTGGCCATCCCCCCTGGGGGGTGATTTCTCACTTTCTATCTCTCTGTGTTTCTCTGTCTTTCTGGAGAGTGCACGCACCCTATTTCAAAAAGCTCTCCAAAAAAAAAAAAAAAAAAAAAAATTCTGTCTTGGGGCCAGCAAATGGCATAATGGTTACATCGCTGGACTCCCACACAGTCGACTGGGGGTTTAAGTACCAGACTCAGTCACTTAAAACTCACACTGTGCACGTGTGCATGCGTGCCCAAGATCCCGAGAAGAGAATGGGGATAAAGGGATTGGGATGTGGCCATACCCACTGGGTGGTGATTTCTCACTTTCTGTCTTTCTGTCTCTGTTTCTCCAGCGAGAATACGCACCCTATAGCAAAAATTTCTCTTAGGAAAAAAAAAAAATATTCTGTCCTTATCTTTATTATGTCCACTTTTTTATTTTAGTTTCTGAAGTATTGAGGCAGACACTGGCTAGGCAGTTAGGTAGAGTAGATACGAAAGGGGACGAAAAAAGGACTGTAAGAGGAAAAAGGAACTGAAACCAACCAGTCAACCCACTTTGACTTAACTGACTTCACATTCCTCTCTGCCCTTTGTCCCTCCAGCAAAAAAAACTAGCATTGGAACCCTAAGGCACACAGAGAAACAACTGGAGTCAGAGGCCCAAGGTAGGACATCTTCTAAATTTGACATTGTAAATATCCAGGCCTAAAACTGTAAGCCAATAAACTTGACTACATGAAAAACTGTGGCCTGAAAAGATAAAGTCAGGAAGGCCACATTTAGGGGCAAAGGACAATCTTACCTCCTACCTAAAGGATGTAAAATTAACCACTACAGGCCACAGTTAGGAGAAAAGGCACCCCTACCACGAGCCCAAAAGATACAAGAATCCTTGGGACTGTTAATTACTACTTCATAAAAGCCTTATAAAAACCCGTGTAAAGTAAGAAATAGAAACCCTAACAATATAGTTGAGATATTGGCCCAAAATAAAATCACAAAATTTTGAGTTTTAAGATGGAGAGACCACAGTTTAGCTTTTTTGCTCAGGAGAAATGGCTTGCAACAGTAACTCAGTGATTAACCTAGGCAGCTTTTCCTGGTTCTACCTTATTCCAGGAAGATGGTAATGGTTTTTTACGTCCCAAAGCTTTTAGGCAAAAGGAGCCTCCTGACCTTGTACTCACTCCAGAATGAAGAGAAATAAGGACCAATCTAGCCTGCAGCTCCTGCCCCCCACCAGGAGGGGAGGGCATGCCCGAGAGGAGGAGCAGGACAAAGTTCCTCTGATCCAGATACAAACCTTACGCCCCAATTCCTCCTCAGCATCCCGTTCAGGACCCACTCTCTGCTGGGAGCTCTGCTCTTCCTTTTCTCCACTTGCTAACCTACATCCACGTCTCTAATTCTTCATGAGCCCTGCCTGACCAACAACCTGTGTCTCACTGCAGGCGCTGGACCAGTTGTCCCCTATACCCCTGCATCCCTGTGTCAGTATGTTGTTCTCTTTCAAATTTCTGGGGGGAAAACATGTTTCATGTGTTTTACTTATTTCTTGTTTTCTAATAAAAGAATTAAAACTATTCCTCTAAGTAGTTTTCTTCAACTTGAATTATTGGTATCTAGAAAAGGTGTATTAAAGGGACCAACAAATGATGTAGCGGTTACATCCCTGGACTCCCATATGGTCCACCACAGTTCGACCACGGTCCACCACAGGTCCACCACGGTCCACCACAGGTCCACCACGATCCACCACAGGTCCACCACGGTCCACCACAGGTCCACCACGGTCCACCACAGGTCCACCACGGTCCACCACAGGTCCACCACGATCCACCACAGGTCCACCACGGTCCACCACAGGTCCACCACGGTCCACCACAGGTCCACCACGGTTCACCACAGGTCCACCACAGTCCACCACAAGCCCACCACCAGCGACTTGAAAAACATGTGTGGGTATATGCCCAAGAACCCAGACGGAGAATGGAGAAGAAGAGATTGTGGCATGGCCATCCCCCCTGGAGAGTAATTTCTCACCTTCCTTCTCACTGTCTCTGTCTCTGTCTCTCTCTCTCACATGAGCACACCGTCCTATGGCAAAAGCCTCTTAAAAGAAAAAAAGGTATATTAAAGTTATTCACTAATTTTATACATCTTTTCATTACATTTATACATTTTTCTTTTATTTGTACCTCCTTGTATTTTGAAATTATGCTAAGTTAAGGGATACTGTTTTTTTAGTTTTGTTTTTGATAGAAGGCATCTTTTATCTAAGTGAAATCATTATCTTTGTCTGTATGACTGTTTCGGACTTAGATTAGATTTTGTTCTGATGTGATTGCCATTCCTACTTCCCTTCTGTTAATAATAAATATGTAGTATCTCTTTTTTTTTAACCATTCCTTTAATCTTCCTATTGTTACTCTTTTATAGTAGTGTGATGGTTTAATCTTACGTGTCAACCTGACTGAGCGAAGGGATGCCCAAATAGCTGGTAAAACATTATGCTCGGTTGTGGTTATGAGAAGGCTTGTGGAAAGGATTAGCGTATGAATCAAAGAACTGCCATCTGAATTAAATAAGCATTGGAGTAAGGAAGTTCACCCTCACCAATGTGGAGAGGCACCGTTCAATCCTTTGAGGGCCTGAATAGAACAAGGAAGGAGAAGGGCACAGTTTCTCTCTCTCCCCCTTGCCCTGGGCCATCCTCTCTCTCTCTCCCTCACAGATCAGACATCTGTACTCCTGGTTCTCAGGCTTTCAGACCAGATGAATTACATCACTGGCTTACCTGGCTCTCCAGTTTGCTGACAGCAGATCCTGGGATTGCTCAGCTTCCATATTCACATGTGCCAATTCCTCAAAACAAACCTCTTTCTGTATATCTCTATATATGTCCTACAGGTTCTGCTTCTCTGGAGAACCCTGATTGATACAAACGGTCTCCTCTAAACTGTTTATAATTGGATCTTTGTCTCTTTAGTGTAGTCTCTCTTTTAAATGACCAGTTTAGATAACTTTCCTTAGACTTATTGTCAACCTGTTTATGCTTCATGTATGCCATGCTTTCTGGTTCTTCTTTTTTTTTTTAATTACTTTGATTTTTATCAAGTGTTTTTCATGAGGCATCCTAGCTCAATTCTTTAACTGGTTATCCTTAGGTTAAACACAAATATTGATCACGACTTTCTGTTAAGGTCTAGGGTTGAACTATGTTCCCCACCACCCCCTGAATGATACCAAGGACCCCAGAGGTTTTATTTCCTTTCCTCCTCTACCTCTCTAATTCCCTCTTCACCCTTCAACCCCACCAAATCCCACCTCATAGTAAGATCATTTGAATCTTAATTTTTAAATGTCTAATTCTAATTTAACTTAAATAATGTTTTACTCTTTTTTTGTATCACTGCTACTCATATCCTATATTTTCCTTCTTCGTTTAAAAAACTTCTTTGGAATAGAACTTCTAGACATTTTTTTTTAATTAAAGTTTGCAAATAGTAAATTTAGAGTCCTACTTATGCATTTTGCTCTTACATTTGAATGTAAGGAAAGGATGCACTTCCTTCCCTAAGTTCTCACTGCTGTATTTCCTAAAATGCTCATTAATGAAAGTTGGAATTTTTTTTTTTTGAGAGAGAGGTTTTTGCTCACGTGCACTCGCCAGAAAGACAGAGAGAGACAGAGAGACAGAAAGCGAGAAATCACCCCCCGGGGGGATGTCCACGCCACAATCCCTTCTCCTCTGTTCTCCTCTCGGGATCTTGGGCACGCACGCACATGTGCCCGGCGTGAGTTTTAAGCCACCGGGTCCAGGACGCGAACCGCAGTCGACTATATGGGAGTCCAGAGACATAGCCATTACACTAACTGCTGGTCCCAAAGTTGGAATTATTTTTTAAATAATTATTTTATTTTACTTTATTTATTAGCATTTGACCAGAGAGGGACAGAGTGTGAAAGAGAGAGGGAGAGGGAAAGTGAAAAAGCAAGCCGCCAGGTCCAGGATTTGAACCATGGTCAGCCATGTGAGAGTCTAGCACCCTTAACCACCCTGCTACCTGTCGCCCCTGAAAATTGGAATATCTTAAACTACCATGCATGGCTCTTAACATATTAAAATATTTCTATATTCTTACTTATTTATTCTGTATTTTGTTGAATCCCACAGCTCAGTCTCCTAGCTTACTCTTCAGCTGTGTTCAGTCTGCTATTCAGTCCACTGATCAACTGTAATAATTGAGTTTATGTTCAGAAATCTAAATGAATCTTTTAATAATTCTCTGTTCTTATTTTATTGATGTTACACATTATTTGTATATTTATAGTCTTTCATTTGACCTACTAACTTTATTGTGGCTGGTTTCCTCATGTGTATTTATTTTCTTCAAACATTTGGTAGTTTAGGCTTATCTAATTTGATATTCCCCAGCAGACTGTCTATGAATATTGTTTTAGGACTTACCACAAAAACCCTAAAACCTTGGATGTGCTTCCAGGCAAGTGTGCTAGGGCTTATAAACCTTGTATGGGAACTTCTTCTCCTTGGGATTGCCAGTCCCTGGTGGCACTGCTGTACCTCTGTGATTCAAGCAGACACGGGGCAGAGGGTGTGCCGTTCACTGTGTGGCGTTTGATAGGTGCAGGAAGACACAGACCTGCCTGACTTCTTCAACTGCAGCCTCGGGAATGGATGCCTGCCTTCTACTTCCCCAGTCCCTGAATTCTCCACCTCCAAGCTCAAAGAACACCAGTACACTCAGCTCCAGACTGTACTCAACTACTCCTAATTTTATCTTGACTAAGTCTTAATGCTCCAAGTTCACATTTGTAAAATAAATAAATGAAAACAAATCTCTCGTATTCATTATTTCTCCCTGGAAGGGCATATAGAATAGTGGTTATACAGCCATCCTACAATATCCAGCCAGACTGTTTAAATTCTAGTTCAACTATATATTTGCTACCTGAGTGACCTTAGGCAAATTCCTCAATCTCTCTGTGCCTCAGTTTCTTCATGTGTTAAATGTGAATAATAACAGTAATAACCTACTAGTGGGGTAAAACAGTGGTACAGTGATCACACAGCACTCTTCAAGGCTGACCCATGTGTATTGAAATCCAGAGACCTCCCTGAACACACTGGACACATCCTCAGGATCATCACACTGGCTGAAACTGAGGGCGGATCATAGTGTGAAGACCTTATTAGAGGATGGGACCAGCAGTTAGTGTAATGGCTATGTCGCTGTGCTCCCATGTAGTTGACCACAGTTAGAGTCCTGGGCCCGGTGGCTTAAACTCATGTCGGGTTCATGTGTGTGCGTGCCCAAGATCCTGAGTGGAGAATGGAGGAGAAGGGATTGCAACATGGCCATCCTCCCTGGGGGGTGATTTCTCACTTTGTGTCTCTCTGTCTCTCTCTGTCTCTCTTTCTGGTGAGCACACGTGCCCTATAGCAAAAACCTCTCCAAAAAAAGAAAGACCTTATTGGAGGTAGCTGTCTCTCTCTTTGTCTGTCTTGTTCATGGAGAAAAATAAATAATAGACTTTATTATTTAATAATAATAATGTTTTTAATAATGATATTATTTAATAATTATTATTATTTAAAATTAATTAATAATTACCTCCCAAGGTGACTAAGAAAATTTTATGGGTTAACATATACCAAGGTTTTTGATGAATGCTGACAAAGAAAACACAGTACGAAGGGGCTCTAAAAGTCCATGGAAAGGCCCAGTGTAGGTGGTGTAACAGACTGCAGGGTTGGATGCCATGTGGCCACCCAACCATGGGCGTGGATCCTCAGATCTGCCTAAAAACACCCCAGGCACATGTAAGCAGACAGGATTCGGAGAAGCTGTGGGTTCGAAGAGAAGGTGTGGTGTGACAAGAACCCTGACAGGGTTCTTTCTCTTTTTCTCTCTCTCTTTCTCTATTTCTCTCTCTCTCTCTCTCTCTTCTCTCTCTCTCTCTCTCTCTCTCTCTCTCTCTCTCTCTCTCTCTCTCTCATGCATGTACTCTTTATCATAAAAAATGAAAGGAAAAAAAAGTTCATGGTAAATGTGTTGCAAAGAAACTATGCATGGATTTCTAAATTTTTTATATCAAAACAAACCCATACTTTAATTGCAACTTCCAACAAATGTTTGGAAATCCTCTCACATTAGATGTTATTACTGCTGTTAGGGCCAGTGGGGGTGTAATTGTTATGCCTCTGAACCTTATTGCGGCCAACTGCTGTTTGAGTCCCAGACATGGTAGCTTAAAACTCACACTGGGCATGTGTGCATGCTTGCCCAAAATCTCAAGAGGAGAATGAAGGAGAAGGGATTGTGTCATGGCCATCACTCCTGGGGTGATTTCTCACTTTCTGTCTCTGCCTCTCCAGTGAGCACACACACCCTATAGCAAAAATCTCTCAGAAAAAAAAAAAAAAAAAGATATTATTACTGTTGCAATTCAGAGACAGTTGTGGTTTCAGTCTTACTAAGGATATTGAAATTCATGTCAAGCATTAAAAGTATAATAATAATGCTGAAGGGAAGATTCATGGTCTCCCATACTTTCTGACATGGTAAGAATTCTAAATGAAGTTTCTCCATGATTGTCGGTTAAGGTCATATTTTCACTGAAGAAATTTCTTTACTGGCTTTTTAAGTCTGACTGCATTGGGTTCCACTCAAAGTAATGTGTACTTAATTATAATTCCTGTGGCATTTATGGCATGGTGCCAAGCACTAGAGATTAAACATACCTAAACGCACATACACAGAAATATGTCTGAGAAGGATTTTCTGTAACATCTGCACACAAAAGCCCATTTAACTGTGTGCAAAATGCTTTTTTTTAACCCTCAAGCTTACATTTCACTGTATTTATCAATTTAATACAAAGCAAGTGCTTGAGACTCCTTCTGACTTTTTAGCTGTTTTTGCTGTAGGACACATGTGCTCACCAGAGAGAGACAGAGATAGAGAAAAGGAATGTGAGAAATCACTCCCCTCCCCCAGAGGAAATGGCCACTCAGTGATCCCTTCTCCACCATTTTCTCGGGATTTGGGGCATGCATGCACACATGTCCAGTGTGATTTTCATGCCACTGGGTCCAGGACTCGGATCACAGTGTTGGCTACGTGGAATCCAGCACCTTAACTTACACACCATTTATTGGCCCTTATTTGATTTTTCATATATAATTTTTTTCTTAAGTTTCCTTGTTTCTTCCATGAGCAGACAAGATGAAGAGAGAGAGTGAAGCATGCCCAACAAGGTTTTCATGAGATAATGTAATGACAGCTTCAGCAGTCCTGCATCATGGGCACAGGTGAACCAGCAGGGTCAGGGAGGTCTCTGGATGTGAGCCCGGAACCACGCCATGCGTATCAGCCTGGTGGAGTATTGCATTACTTCTGTGCCACTGCCTGACCCCATCTCGTTTTTCAATCATTTATATGTAAACTACTTTCTGTTCTACCCTGATGGCAACAGGATTATTCCTTAACCTTTTATTTTTTAAAGCTTTTTAGCATATCTGCTTTTGCTTAGTTTTCTTGGAACTCAACCAGTATAATCAAGCGACTATCCAAATTAAGGGGGAAAAAAAGATACAAAACATTTAAGGAACACAAAAATGGAAAAGTATCTGTTAATAATAACATGTGTGATAATACCTTCAACTGGACTAATAATATGCAGTGTATTCATGCTGGGAAAATTCATTTTACAAGTTTAATGTTATACAGTGGTTGAATATATACAAAGTAATTTTTTTAAAAAAAATTAAGGTTTTCTACCATTATGTCTTTGAATATTGATTTAATGCCAATTAATCTGCTTTCTTCCTGTTCTCTATATCTAGCAATTCCATATTGTTATTTCCTATACATTCTAAAAGAGACATTCAAATACACTCTGTTCACCAATAATTAAATTTTTCTAGTGTGTCGGTTTTCTTTACTGCCTTTAAAATCTATATAATTATGTTCATTTCACTTTTAGTTCCCTAGCATGAGTCTTATATATCATTCAGTTTTCCTACCTCATCACCTCTTATCTTCATAGATTTCCACTGTAATCCCATAGATACGATGTCTTCTAAAAAAATTATTAATCATGCCAAAACATTTACTAATTTTTTTTTTTAGTTCTTGCTGTAAATCATATTATGAAATTTTGCTTTAGTTTTTAGCTCATTTAGTTAGTTGGTTGGTTTTGTCCATCGTGTTATGCAGTCTTTCCCTATTCGGCATTTTTTGTCATAACCCTACACTTTTTTCCCATTACTTTACCCTTGAACATGGGATGATCTGTTCAGAACCTGGGTGTGTCAAAAAAGAGTGGATGGGTTTTTCTCAGCTCCACTATAGTGCGTTTAATTGATTTTTAAATCCTTTTATCCATTTGTAGCTAAAGTGTTGATGCACATGATAGAAAACATGATTTATCCAATAAAAGAAATGTATTTTATTATAAGAATTTATAAATTAAATTTTAAGTATATAAAGAACCTTCATAAGAAGTGTGCACGCTTGGGGACTTTGTTTTGTTTTGTTTTTATTGAATGAAAAGGAAAGAATTTGACTTATTTTAATTGAGTAAAAAGAAAAAGATAAGAATAGGGATCCGAGAAAACAGACTAACATGGGCAATGTGAGTGAAGAACACGTTTGGGGTGGGCATTCCTCTGTGGAACAAAGCAATCCACTGAGACTACACAGTTCCCTTGTCTTACTGCTCCAGTTGGACCTCTGCCTTAGGTCAAAGATACCACAATTAAAAAAAAAAAAAATACCACACATGCAAAAGGAACAAACAGCAATTAAGGCTGAAGCAACATGTGTTCTGGCTTGCCCCTGCTCCGGGGAAAATCTGGGGAGGAGTTTGAGGAGAGAATATGCATGAAATAGTGTATGAAATCACACGGAAGAACTCGGTTGAATGAAAGAGTCTGTGAACCAGAGTGTACTAGAGAGCCGATGGGTACAATACACCCATGGTTACCAGAATATTTACAGTCAACATAAATGAATCAATTCTTTTTGAAACTGCATTGCCACTTTGGTTCTACCTGTCAACATTGCTGGATGGAAGGAACCTTGGACTGAGAAAACAAGGAGCTCATGCCAGTGATTTTCATGCTCTAATAGGTTTGCTAGCAACCACAGCAGCCCCCTGACTTGTATACTCTTTCTGCCTCCAGCTGCCATACTGGAAGGTCAATCTCACTGGTGCAAGGGAACTCAAGAGTCAGTAGTTCCTAATTTTGAACATAATTCCCAGTGTCTTATAGGCTTCTATCTAATGCAGTTCTCCAGACTAAGGTAGAACCCTCTCCTACCTGCATGACCTAGCTCTGTGACACATTAATGGTAGGATATTTGAAATATAGAAGCCCAAGAACGCTGGTACCAGAGTTCCTTCTGTTCTTGTCCTCACCAAAAATATTTTGCCTGTGATGAATACTGCCTAGGAGGGAAAGAGCCAATGCTTGTGCCCACCCTCCCCTATGTCATAGTGATTGAGTTTCATTTGGTTTTAAATGGCTATAGGGTGAGAAAAAGAAAAAGCTTGTGAGAAAGACAGAGGAAAACCAGCAAGTACAAAGTAGAGAGAGAGATGGATAGGATTTAGATTGGAAAATATCTAATGTTTCTGAGTTCAGGGGAAGGCTGTAATGGGAGGGCATTGGAAGATTGACAGATATTTGTTTACCATATTAATGTGTAATTAACAGACATTTCTTCCACATATCACGTTCAACTGGGGCAAAATGAATTTTTCCTATGGAACTAAGATGAATTTTTAGCTTTATAGATTATGCATTTCCATATTTGGGGGAAAAAATTTTTTTAGAGAGAGATTTTTGCTATAGGGCACATATGCTCACCAGAGAGACAAAGACAGAAAGTGAGAAATTAGGCCCACTTCCACCCCCGGGGGGAAATGGCCATGCTGCAATCCCTTCTCCAATCTCTTCTTGAGATTTTGGGCATGCACGCACGTGCACCCAGTATGAGTTTTAAGGGGCTGAGTTGAGGACTGGAACTGCAGTCCTCAGTTATGTGCGAGTAACTCTTACGCCACCTGCTGGTCCCTTGGGGTGGCATTTTTAAAGTTAAATTGATATCACTAAGAAAGGTGAGTTGACAAAAAACTATATAGTTAAGTAGTATCAAAAATGCATTGCTCACTAAGGAGCAACATTTTAATTAATAATAAGAGTATGCGCCCAATATATTGTAAAAAGAAAAGAAGAGAGCAATGCACCATGACCATCCTCATAGGAATGGTATCTCTCTTTTGTACTCTCTCCAGTGATTCCACCTGCTCTCTAGCAAAAAGAAAACGAAGAAATAAAAGAAAGAGAAAAGAAGAAAAAAGAAATTAAGCAGATTTAGAGGAAAATCAACCACAGAGAGAAAGATCAGGATAAGCCAGGCTGGGAGCTGGAGGAAGGGAGCACAGAGCTGTAACGGATGCAGTCAGCTTTAGATATTGACACAGGTATGAAGACATGGGCGTACATGATATTCAATTGCCATTTTCCTGCAGCTTTCACATATAAGACTGTGTGCCTCTTTCAAGGACAACAGACCCTGCCATAGAAGAGAATGGTTTTTGTTTTTTTATGTTTGATGAAGAAGAGAAAAGGATGGTCAGCATTAAATTCAATGCAACGTGGCATCGACTTTTCCATGCCGACAGCCCCAGTGGCTGCAGCTGCCTGTGTGCCATACTCATCCACCTCCACGAAGGTCTTGTGGACAACTTTTGACAAGTACAGATTGGGACTTGGAGAGATTCCAGTAAGGTTGGCCTTCGTTTCATCAAAGATATCCTTAATGCCCATGGCTTGTAGAATGGCATTGAGATTGTAGCTGTCTTCCAGGATGAACTGGGGGAAGGAGAGGGCTACTGTTTCTTCTGACATGTTTTCTGAGCTGCTCCAAGCCTCTATTTTTTCATGGGTGATTTTCCTTTCAAGCTACAAAAGAAAAATAAATAATACGTGAAGTCAGATTATGAATCTACAAAAAATACCTCAATTACTTTAAGTGCCTGAGTCCATTTCAACAGTCAGTGATAACCTCCCAGGTCTTTATCTAAGCTTCAACATAGTCCCATTTCATTTAAAACTTTTCCAAGTAAAAATATCTTTTTCTTCAGAAGCTATAGGACAATTTGGGTTCGGCATGCTTCGGTATCTGATAGACTAATATTCAAGACCCAGCAAAGTTCAGTTGATTAGTTGGGTGAGTCTGGCCAAGCCCTAGCATTCTGTAGTTAAATTGCTTCTTCTATAAAACAGAGATAATACAATTAGCTATTTCAAAGATTTAACAAAATAACATATGTAAAATACTTAATATAATGCTGACAGTAAATTTTGAATAATGATTGTTATTAATATCGTAGTTACTATACTGGTAGCTCACTCTTTCTCTCCCTTTCTCTCATTTTTTATCTCCTTGAACAATGTAGCTGAGTTCCCCAGAATTTATTAATTTCTATCTCACAAGCAATCTGTACCAGTATCACTATCTATACTTCTGTAAAGGTACATATACCCAAAAATGGGATTTGGCTAACGAGTTTTAACTGGACCTTTACAGAAAAATACTCTGAATGAGAGACCAAAATTTAAACTATTTAGGGGGGAGGAGCTATTTCAGGGCCTGCTCGCGTAGAGGTTAAATAGGTTGGATCCCACATGGCCAATAGTATGGTTTGAGCCCTGGACCCAGCAGCTTGAAAACCAAGCCAGGCACTTGTGCATGCATGCCCAAAATCCTGATAGGAGAATGGAGGATACAGGATAGCAGCATGGCCATTCCCCCAGGGGAGTGATTTTTCACTTTCTGCCCCCCCCCACCACACACACACACACACACACACACACACACACACATCTCTCTCTGGAAAGCACACATGCCCTGTAGAAAAAAAAAAAAAAAAAAAAAAAAACTACTATTTACTTTTTCATTTATTATAATTTTGAAGTTACTCAAAATACAGATGTCTTTGTCTGAAAAAACACTTGCAGAGAGCTAAGGGATTAAAGAGGAAACTCCAGTTCTAGCATTTGTGGAATTTGTTCTTCAGCGCCAAACAAATAAAGAATAAATATCTAATCTAACTCCAATTATTTTTCTTTGATATCTCTAACAGATAACTCTAAGGTGCCACCCTTCTTCTCAGCATGATAGAAAGCAATATTGTTCTCCAACGATCTATAATTGCATATTTTGTAGGGGCATGAAAATGGGTTTACCTCCTCCAGAGCCTTCACATTATCTTCAGAGCAAGTCGGCAGCAGGACAAACATGCTGAGCTTCCCCTTGGTATATTTCATTTCGAGGATCTGTGCCTTCAGCTCCTCTATGAAGCCAATTCTAAACAGACCTTTTTGATGCATCATCTTCACATTCTTCTTTTCACTCTGCAGTAGACAAGATAGGAAGTCACTGGACTGCCGTAACAAGCTCACAAACCAGGTGGCCCCAACACCTCTGAGCACAGGCATTATTTAAGATGAGAAGCATCTGTACCAGAAGCCTTGAGTCACACCAGCCTAAGAGAGTCCACCCCCACTCTCCCATCAGTTGGCCCTTAACTTTGCCAATACTTTATCCTTCCATGTTTTCAATCAGTTCTTCAGCTCCCAAGACTTACTAGCTAGTAGACTTTCTACCCAGACATTTATTTCTCACAGCCTAGTCACAGAAACAAGACCTGATAGCTCTCCATATTCAATGCCTACTCCACTCCAGCCTCTAGCCTCATGCCACTCCTATCCCTTCTAATGTGGAAGACTCCACCACAGCACCAATGGGAACCACTGGTGAAAATATGATCATCTACACAGTAAATAACAACACTTTCTGCTTCATTGGCTTCCTTCAGAAGAAAGGGGAACATGCCAAGCACCTTGAACTTCTCAATAATCTTGAAGTGGGGTACTGGGGGCCATAAATCTACAGATGAGGACAGGAAATATTTGAGAGAAACACTTGCCCCCAGGGATAAAGCTATCCCACTAACAGGTGGTTGTGGGGACCCTACCTTTATACTTTCTTCTCATTCTAAACCTAGAGGCTTGGAACCTGGGTTTTTGAGGTTTGCAGACATGAATCCTACCACATGAATTTGGATAAGCAACTTAGCCAATTTTTTTTCCATCAACTCCCAAGTGAAATAATAACATGCACTTCATAGTGTTATTTGGAGGAATAAATGAAACAGATGGAAAATAGTCAATAAAGTAGATAGTTGGTACAAAAATGCTCAATAAATTATAGGGACTGGGTTTTTATTAATAGCCAAATGTTCTCATTATAAATGTAAACCATAACTCAAAAAGTTTTAGATTAGAGTATTCCTACTGAAAGTCATTCTTGGTGGAAATGATATACAGAATACCAACAAAGCCATTGCAAAGGTATTGCAGTACCTCGGTAAGAGAAAAAGGTGCATCAACTGTGTTTTCACAGTCAAAATGTTTTTCCCACTTGGCCTTGAAGTAGACAGCATTCACCAGTACCAGCACAGTTGCCTCACTGATAGTGTCTTTGCTGAAGAGTTCCTTGATTTTACCTAAAGAGAAAGTCCCAGAGAATAACCTGAGTATGAATTGTACCCAAGAAAAAAAAAAAAGAAAAAAAAAAAAAAGGTGGGGTCATGCAGGTAGTAGGTAGACTTTTTTTTTTCTTTTTTGGAGAGGTTTTTGCTATAGGGCGTGTGCACTTGCCAGACAGACAGAGAGAGACAGAGAGACAGAAAGTGAGAAATCACCCCCCCCCCCGGGGGGGATGGCCACACTGCAATCCCTTCTCCTCTATTCTCCTCTCGGGATCTTGAGCACACATGCACACATGCCTGGCGTGAGTTTTAAGCCACCGGCTCCAGGACTTGAATTGCAGTCGACTACTTGGGAGTCCAAAAACATAGCCATTATGCTAACTGCTGGTCTCAGTAGATTTTTTTTCAATGTGGCTTAACGTCTCAAATGCTAGAGAGGGTTTCATTCATAAACTAATATAAGAAAATTAAACAGGAAGACTGGTTCAAGCCAGTGGCCTTGCCAGACACTAGGGTGTGTGTGGCTGCAAGCCCTAATGGCAGGGACCCGTGGCTCATTCCCCCACCCCCACTCGCCTTTGGATTTCAGGTTTGTGTCTTCGGACTTTAAGAAAAACTTGCACCCCTCCTCACCCCATCCAGAAACTGATTCAAACCAGCAGCCTTGTCTGACACCAGGCTGTGCCTGTAGGCCCTAACTGGCGGTACCCATGGCTCATGGAGTCATGGAGAAGAAGGGATCGTGATGTGACCATGCACAATAAAAGTTTCTTTCTCCCTCTTACTTTCTCTCTCTGACTCTTAGTATTTCTCTGGAAATGCATGCACCCTTTGATATTTAAACAAATGTTAAAGAAAAAATATTAGCATAGACACTTTCAATCTAATAAAAACGGCAATTCCACATCACCCACAGACAACACAATGGAAGTTGTGGACATGTCAGATTAGCAATTCAGAATATTTGTAGTGACCAAACTGAGGTGCAAGAGAAAAGAGACGATGAGCTCCTGGAAATGAGGAAGCCCTTTCATGATTTGAAAGAAGAAACAGACACCTTTAAAAAATCAGATGAAACTGTTAGGGAAGAAGAATGTGATACAGGAAATTAACACCTCTCTCAAAAGTATTAAAAAGTAAATTAGATCATGCAGAAGATCGAATCTCAAATGTAGAAGACAAAACCTCTGACCTAGAAAAAAGTATTAAGAAGATTGAGAAAACAACCAAGAAAAATGAGGATAATATACAAAGAATACTGGATACTATCAAGAGCTCCAACATCCAGATAACTGGGATCCTGGAAGAGGAAGAAAATAATAAGGGCATTGATAATTTATTTCATGAAATCCTGGAGGAAAACTTTCCAAACCTAGAAAGGCTTTCAAATATCCATACCCAAGGAATACATAGGACCCCAAATAGAATTAACCCAAGAAGATCCTCTCCAAGGGAAATCATAACCAGATTGGCAAAAACAACAGACAAAACAAGATACCAAAATTGGCAAGAGGAAAACATCAAGTTACTTACAAAGATCACCCCATCAGGCTAACATCAGACTTCTGGTCTGAAACAATGCAAGTAAGGGAAAAAATGGGAAAATATAATAAAAATGTTGAATGAAAAACAATTTCAAACAAGAATACTATACTTAGCAAGACTATCTTTCATATGGGAAAAAAAGATAAAAACATTGTCAGATAAACAAAATCTGGGAGAATTTAACAATTCCAGACCAGCTCTTCAAGAGATTTTGAAGGAAGTGCTATACCAGGAAAACTAAAAAGTCAGACGGACAGTTACAAGTGAACAAAAACGACCAAGAAAATGTCTCATTTAATATAGGAACAGGTCTGGAACTATTGATAATGACATTGAATGTTAATGGATTAAATTCTCCAATTAAGTGACACAGACTGGCCAAATGGATAAAAAAAGCAGAAATCCTCTATATGTGGCCTACAAGAAATGCACCTTATGATAAAGACATACATAGACTAAAAGTGAAGGGCTGGAAAAAGATAATCCATGCAAATGGAAATAAAAAAATGGGCCGGAATTGCAATATTAATTTCAAACAAAATAAGCTTCAAGACAAAGACTGTAAAAAGAGACAAAGAAGTGCACTATATAATAGTAAATGGGTTAATTCAGCAAAAAGACATAATGCTTATAAATATCTATGCACCCAACTCAGGAGCACCTAAACATGTGAAGGAAAGACTGCTGGAGCTAAAAGGGGAGATAGGGAGCAACACTATAATTGTTAGGGACCTCAACACCCTATTATTTCCTTTAGACAGATCTAGACAAAAAATAAATAGAGATACAGGACCTAAATGATACTATAAATCGAATGGGCTTGACAGACATCGGTAGAACTTTCCACCTTAAGCCAAAAACAAAAAACATACATTTTCTCACCCTGGCATGGAAGCTTTTCAAAGATTGACCATATGACAGGACACAAATCAAGCTTTTACAGATTCAAAGGCATAAAAACAATATCCAGCATCTTCTCTGACCATGATGGAATTAAAATCAATATTAATTTCAAGAAACACATTCAAAAATACACAAACACATGGGAATAGAACAACCTACTGCTTAATGACTTCTTAGCTACTGAAGAAATTAAGTCTGAAATAAAAAAAATTATGGAAACAAATGATAATTAATACACGAGTTTCCATAATCTATGAGACACGGCAAAAGCAGTCATAAGAGGGAAATTCATAGCAATTAGTGCACATAAGAAAAAGATGGAAAGGTGGCAAATAGAAAACTTAACATCATGCTTCAGGGAATTGGAAAAACAACAACAACAACAACAACAAAATCCAGGCAAAAAGAAATAATAAAGATTAGAGCAGAAATAAATGAAATAGAAAATAAACAAACCATACAGAAAATAAATGAAAGCAAAAGCTGATTCTTTGAAAAGATTAACAAGATCAACACACCACTGCCTAGACTGATAAAGAAGAAGAAAGAAAGAAACCAGATAAATCAAACATGTGATGAAACAGGCAACATTGCAACAGACATAATAGAAATACAAAACATCATTAGAGAATACTATGAGAGACTATATACCAACAAACAAGAGAACGTGGAGGAGATGGACAGATTCCTGGATGTATATAATCTACCAAGATTAAATCAGGAGGACACAGAAAACCTGAGAAAACCTCCTGAGAAAGAAAAGCTCCTGAGAAGGGACCGGCAGTTAGCGTAATGGCTATGTCGCTGGACTCCCACGTAGTCGACCGCGGTTCGAGTCCCGGACCCGGCGGCTTAAACTCACACCGGGCGCGTGTGCGTGCGTGCCCAAGATCCCGAGAGGAGAATGGAGGAGAAGGGATTGCGGCGTGGCCATCCCCCCTGGGGGGTGATTTCTCGCTTTCTATCTCTCTGTCTCTCTCTGTCTGTCTGGCGAGCGCACGCGCCCTATAGCAAAAACCTCTCCAAAAAAAAAAAAAAAAAAAAAGAAAAGCTCCTGAGAAAGAAAAGCCCAGGTCCAGATGGCTTCACTTCTGAATTCTATAAAACATTTAAGGAAAAGTTAACCCCTATCCTACTTGAATTATTTCTGAAGATTCAAAAGGAAGGAAACCTTCCAAATTCACCTTATGAAGCCTCCATCACCCTCATTCCCAAAACAGGTAAGGACATGACAAAAAAAGGAAAACTACAGACCAATATCTCTGATGAATATAGATGCAAAAATTCTCAGCAAGGTACTTACAAATCATATCCAACAACGCATAACAAAGATTATTCATCACAACCAGGTAGGCTTTATTCAAGGCATGCAAGGGTGGTTCAACATACACAAGACCATAAATATAATACGCCATATTAACAGAAAAAAGATTAAAACAACATTTGATCATTTCAATTGATGCAGAGAAAGCATTTAACAAAATACAATATCCTTTTATGATTAAGACTCTCAGTAAGATTGGTGTAGAAGAGTCATTTCTCAACACAATAAAAGCCATGTATGAAAAACCTATAGCTAGGGGACCAGCAGTTAGCATAATGGCTATGTCGCTGGACTCCCATGTAGTCGACCACAGTTCATGTCCCGGACCTGGTGGCTTAAAACTCACGCTGGGGGCGTGTGCGTGCGTGCCCAAGATCCCGAGAGGAGAACGGAGGAGAAGGGATTGCGGTGCGGCCATCCCCCCAGGGGGGTGATTTCTCGCTTTCTGTCTCTCTGTCTCTCTCTGTCTGTCTGGCGAGCGCACACACCCTATAGCAAAAAAACCTCTCAAAAAAAAAAAAAAAAAAAAAAAAACCTATAGCTAACATACTACTGAGTCGAGAAAAGCGAAAAGCCTTTCTGCTAAAAACTGGTACTAGACAAGGCTGCCCCCTTTCTCCACTGCTTTTAAATATAGTGCTGGAAGTCTTACCCAATGCAATCAGAAAAGAGACCAATATAAAAGGCATTTAAATTGGCAAAGAGTTGAAAATATCTTTCTTTGCAGATGGCATGATGGTATACTTAGAAGACCCAAAGGTTTCCATGAAAAAACTTCTCGAAGTAATAAATGAATACAGGACTGAGGTGTATATTATGCTGGATAAAGTCTCTTTACAATCTAAATGATGTATAGATTGTAAAGAGTATAGTGATTGAATGCATAAATAATAAATAAATAAATAATAAAATTAAATAAAAAGAATTATTTTAAAAATCAAAAAAATAAATACACTAAAGTGGCAGGATACAAAATCAATATTCAGAGAAAGGAAGCCAGAAAATGAAGGAGATGAGCAGAAAGTGTTGCCCAGATACAAAAGAGCACCTGAAGTCAACTATTCCCAGGCTGCCAAACTTGGAACTTGTACAAATGCCCTGGGTCATGGTACTATCTGAAGGCAAGAAACGCAATGCACTACCTGTGTTCTCTCGTGTGCTCCAAACTTTCCTCATACATGAACATCATACCCAGCCTCACAATGGGAATTTAAAAAAATCTCCTGGATTGTGTCCAGCCAGGCAAATAAACTTTAAACCCAAGGGGAAGAGTGTATCCTGCTTTTCAAATCTGCCTGTTCTGGTAGAAGCGAGCACTCTCTCAGCCTTGTCTGGAGTGTCAGCACCAAGGGGGATGGTCCCTTCCTTCTTTTCCACTAAATGCCAAACATAGATTTGGGTTGTTTGAGTCTCTGACATGGAGAATGGGAGATAAATCTAGTGGGGACATGGTGTCGAGGGACAGGATCACTGGAAAAAAGAAACAGAAAAGAAAAAGACTTAGAAGTTTAGGCCTCTCAGTAGTTGGCTATGCTAAATTCAGAAGCAAATCCAGAATGAAGAGCCCAGTCCTTAATCATCAATATTTACAACAAATAATTCTTCAAATCTAAAGGCAGAAACCTTATTCGAGAATACTTTATCATTTTTTAAAAATTCGTTTAAAAAAAAAGCCTCAATCATGGATAAGGCATATTTCCCCTATTCGTGTATAGAAAAATCTCCCAATTGTTTGAAAATTGCATTCAAATATTTAATATATATTATAATGAGATATAAATGATGTCTTAGATAGCAGTTTGTTTATTTGGATATATATACTTGGTTTTGCATTTTGAAGAATTAGATATTCAAGTCAATGTTGTAAGTCATTCTTGATAACTCTCACACTCTCATTAAACAATTCATCACCTAGCCAAATGATTGCCAAAATCCATCTAATCCTCTTCTTAATATCTCTCACATCACCCACTTCTCACCATCTCCTCTACCACTAACTGGTCCATGCTACCAGTGCCTCCCTCTTACTCTTACACAATGACACCAAAACTTGTATCCACATGCAACTCTGCTCACTTCCACTCAGTTCTCCATCTTTATCAGAGCCATCTTTTAAAAACATCTCCTGTCTTAAACTATCTATAGCTTCCCTTGTTTTTAGTTCATTGTATAAAGCTATACTATTAGGTCGTCAGAAAAGTCATGACATATTTTTCTACGATTTCCTATGCAAAAATGCATCATAACTTTCCCAATGATCCAATAAAAATATTTATATTTGGCCAAGTCCTTATTAAGGCAATGTAAATTTATATATCAATTACAAGTAAATATAATGCCATGTCACCTATGGTAGGTTTGAAATTCAAATAAAAAAATACTTTTTAAGTCATATATATATATATGGGCAACTGTGCGCGCGTGCCCAAGATCCCGAGAGGAGAATGAAGGAGAAGGGATTGCAGTGTGGCCATCCCCTCTGGGGGGTGATTTCTCACTTTCTATCTCTCTGTCTGTCTGTCTGGCGAGCGCACGCGCCCTGTAGTAAAAAACTCTCAAAAAAAAATAAAATAAAATAATTCTAATGACAGATGAACTCCAATTTCAATACATTCTTTATAGGGAATTTGGGTTTTGAGTCTTTGGGTGAATGAATGCGCAGTACTGAAACACTGGTGTGACTCAAAAATTGACAGTGATTCATTTATGTCACAGAAAGCAAATTCCATAATAAGGGAATTCTAAATATTAAGACTGAAGCAGAGTCTGTGAGGAGAAACCATTTACAATATGATGCTATGGGTCGCATTTATGAAAGAAAGAAAATATTGCTTCAGAGAATCATGGAATTTGTTAAAGGCAAAATCCCTCTTATTCCTACTCTATCATTATCAAGACACTGCTACTGAAAGCCAAAGAGGCCATCAACAAAAAGCCACTTAACTAATTTGTTTTCAGTTTGGCCCAATTTCATTTTGTTTCTGTTTTGTTTTGTTTTGTTTTCCCTTTTGTTTTTAGAGGTTTTTCTTTTTTTTTAGAAGTTTTTGCCATAGGGCGCGTGCGCTTGCCAGACAGAGAGAGAGAGAGACAGAGAGATAGAAAGCGAGAAATCAACCCCCAGGGGGTATGGCCACGCCGCAATCCCTTCTCCTCCATTCTCCTCTTGGGATCTTGGGCACGCACACACACGCGCCCGGCGTGAGTTTAAGCCACCAGGTCCGGGACACGAACCGCGGTCGACTACATGGGAATCCAGCGACATAGCCATTACGCTAACTGCTGGTCCCCTCTGTTTTGGTTTTAATGCAAGCATCTCAGAAATAAACAGCCTCTTTCTCTGCCAAGTTAAATGCAGGAAGGGTACAGATATTTTACAAACACTAATATTATTCCAAAATTGTAAAATCTATATGTTTTTTTGAATAGTCATGTAACTGGGACACATGAAGGAAAGATTAGAAAGAGGATAGTTAAAGAGTAGGAGTTAAGTACAGTTATAAAGAGTAATGCCCAGGAGGCACGGTGAGTCATTTCTATACACGGTGTCCAGAAAAGTATATGTCAAATAACCAGGAAAGTGTGTGTTAGGGGCCATCAGCAAGCCAGCTGGGACACCAGCTTGTATTTACACGTGATCGGGAAGGAACAGCTTTAGGATCCCCATGCTCACATGGTCTGACCTCTTTCCCATTTAGAGCTACCATTTGCTAGGAGTTGGGAAGAACTAGAAGAAGAATTTTATTATTAAAATATTTACGCTAAACTCAGACCACCACCACTTGCTACTATCTCATTCAGAAAATACCTACACATCTAGTGAATAATTGATAAGAACAGTTTTTTATCATTTCCTTCTCGCTCTGAGTAACTTGAACCCCTTTATAATCTTAGCTTTTTATTGACCCTTTAGTATTAATGGAAAGAGTTAACACTTTGCTGACTGAGTTAACATTGTGCTCAGCTAAACAGCATCTTACTTTCACGATAGAGCGGAAGGGCAATCAATATAAATAACAGTAACATCAAAGCATTTTAGCTATTTGATTCTATTCAAAACAATCTGTGAACATAGTCCACATAGGTGAACATCTTGTCTCAATACGTTAGTGATCTGAAAAACTGGGCTAACTGGTTTTCTTTCGATGGAAAGAACACCAGCTAGTGTGTTTGGTCTTTCTTACCTTGACTTTGAGATTCAACCCAGAAGTTGATCTCTTGCCTGGATTTTTCAGTCTCTTTCCGGAAATCAACACTTTCGATCGTTGTATGGTAAAATTGAATCACAGCCTCTAAGTACTCCTGTTCAGTTGGAGGAAATACAAAAAATTAGTATGATAAAATCATATGGAATTGCTAATAGTGAGGAGTGAGACAGTCACAGAAGCCTAATGAGAAGATATACCCTGTCATTAATGCTGGAAGACATGTGTGTTTCCAACCCCAGCCTTAAGTAACCAGACATTTTGGTTGTTCCAGCAATATAGTTTATTCATGAAGTGCTTACAATAACCAGGGCACAAGTCTTTCCTACCAGCTCTCTTTTTATTATATTTGAACAATTTACTTGTGTAGCCAACACAAAATAAATATCAAGTAACTTGAAAGACTTAGCAGTAAAATGCTTCCATTTTTAAGAATTAAAACCCCCTTGGGACCAGCAGGTGGCGTGGTGGTTAAGGTGCTGGACACTCCCACATGACTGACCATGGTTCGAGTCCCGAACCTGGCAGCTTGCTTTCTCACTCTTTCTCTCTCTCTGTCTCTCTCTGGACAAATTAAAATAAGTGAATGAATAAATGAAATTAAATAAATAATTATTTTTAAAAAAAACCTTAATGGTTGCAGATTTGAAGATCTCTATCTGAGATGATGAAAAAGTTTCAGAAATACATAGGGTGATGGTTACACAACATTATGACTGTAATTAAGCTACTGAATGATATACTTAAAAACGGTTGAAATGACAAATTCTATGTTGTATTTTACCATAATTTTTAACAAATGAATAATGTAGTGTAGTACACCAAAATCATTGATATGTATACTTTCAATAGGAGAATCATATATGTGAATTTAAACTCAAAAAAAGTTTGTTTTTTTTTTAACAAAACCAGAATACTACATCTCATTTCCATTGAAAGAGAACACAGCTATCTAATCAAAACTAGCCCGTCCTCTTCCCCTGATTCATCCAGACCTAACTGGTTATGTCACTTATTTGCCTGTGGTCATATCCTTCATGTTTACTGCTCAGGATGTGGTGCCTTCTGGTGACTAGAAAGGAAACTGAAGCCCAAATTGAAACACAGTTTGCTCCAGATATAAAGTTGTTTAGCCACAGAGATGATACCTGGGCCTTTGGCTCCAGATGCAGTCTCCCTGGGACACCACTCCACCTTGAAAGAGCATAATGAGCGCGGAGTGGTGGAGGGGTAATTGGGAAGCTGATTATGACACCAAAGATGATTTTTAAAATGCCTGGGGACAGCCAACAAGTAGAGGAACGACAAAGTACATTGATCAGGAAAAGGGGTCACAAGAGAATGCCATTACAAAACCCACACGTGTTCTGAAGGCGTTGCTCACTCGGACCTCTTTCCACCCACTCAATTTCATTCACAATGGACCTCGTAAACTGTTCAACTTGAAAGTAGAGATAAGGGAAACAAAAGTGTAAGACAGACAGATGTGGATCCTGGATGGGACCAGCAATTGGCGTAATGGTTGCTGGACTCCCATGTAGTCGACCGCAGTTTGAGTCCCTGACCCGGTGGCTTAAACTCACGCTGGGCGCATGTGTGTACATGCCCATGATCTCGAGAGGAGAATGGAGGAGAAGGGATTGTGGTGTGACCATCCCTCCAGGGGATGATTTCTCGTGTTCTTTCTCTCTGTCTCTCTCTGTCTTTCTGGTGAGCGCATGCACCCTATAACAAAACCCCTCCCAAAAAAAAGGAAATGGGTCCTGGACATTCCCTCCCAGTCCATAGCACATCCAACAAAAAAAAAAAATCTATGTTTTCAGAGGCAGGTGAGTAATTCAGCCAGTCACTTGTTTTTAAATAGTATGATCGATGACAGTGTTAATCACTCATTACACACAGAACTCACCGGACAGACTGGGAATTCCTGCTCTCCATAGAGTCTGTTGGCAATACTCAGGGTGTAATCAGTTTTGATCCTGTCTAATTTGGAGAGAAGTTGCCCAAAGTAGCAGCTGAGAAGTTGATTCTCATCCTTTGAGGACTTGGCCTAACAAAAGAAGAAACAAAATATGACCTGAAATGTGATTATCATAATGTCTAAGAACCATTAAAGAACAGATACTTCCTACAGAAGCAAGTTAGAGCTGCTTAGTGAACTGTCATTTCTCTGTGTTATCATACAGGAAAGTGGCATGGGAAGAAGAGAGGGTTGGAGAGTGACAAGTGGAAGATCCCGGCTCCCCCATTGGATCAAGATCATCCAGGGAAAATAAGTAGGAACTCAGCCATGCACACTCTCCTTCAGACTGCGGTACCCTGGCTTTTTCCACAGGTAAACAAAAGATAATTGTTTCTCCACACTCCTCGCAGACATTCTAAAACAGGAATAACCTGAAGAATATTTTTCCTGCTCCTGGTGTAAGACAACCAATAACAGTTTTATGTGTTAGCACAGATTTCAGGCCAAAATACATGACAGCAGAGAATAAGAATTCCACAGGTAATCCGTACTCCTTACTACTCCTCATCTTCAACCACACTCCATCCTGGGACCTTGTGGCCTGCACAAGCAGGTGAGTAATGGGCCTATGATCTAAGCTTCTTTATCATGCATACAAGACACTAGATCCTGGGGTGAGCAGGTAGCATGGTGGTTGGGGCTCTTGACTCCCACAGGGGCAACTGTGGTTCAAGTCCCAGACCTGGTGGTTTTCTTTCTTCCTCTCTTTCTCTCTCTCTCATGAGTGCATGTGCCTTATAGAAAATTAAATAATAATGATAAATAAAATTAAATAATTTATAATAAAATATACTAGATCCTACTCTTTAAGAAACTAGCACATGGTCAAGGACATTTAAGACACATAATCAGAAAGGAATCATGGATTATGAGGTTATTGCTGTTGGTGGCAGCCAGGATCTAACGTTTGGGGAGCAGCAGTCATTGCCAAATATAATACAGCCTGGATGAGCAGTTTATAAAGAAGAGGAGTAGGAGTTTTGGGAGTGGCTCACCTGAAGATTAAGAGACCCCTTCGTATTTTCTTCCCCTTCCAGAGAGCTGTCAGCAGGCACTTCTAGTTTATTTCTTTTCTGACAAGGGTCAGGTTCCTTGCTTTCACTCTGGGAAAATTCATTGAAGTGTAGTACCTGCATTATAATGGGATAGGGTCTTTCAGACAATATGAACAATAGGAAGTCTGTATAGCTTCAGAAACATTTTCATAATGATTACATTATGAAACTGAACAGTCAACAGTATTTTAACAGAAAGTTGTGAGGTGGGAAGGAGGAGAAGTAACTGATTTTATCAAGACTGCATTTAAGAATACGCTGAGGCACCAATAGGTGCTGTGGCGGTTAAGGCACTGAACTCTCACAGGGTTGACTGCAGTTCGAGTCCTGGATGTGGTTGCGTGTAATTCATGCCAGGAATGTATATGCATGCCCAAAATCCCAGGAGTAAAGTAGAGGAGAAGGGATTGTGGCATGGCTATCCTTTCTGAAGCTATTTCTTACTTTCCCTCTCATATTCTCTCTCTCTCTCTCTCTCTCTCTCTCTCTCTCTCTCTCTCTCTCTCTCGTGAGCACACATGCCCTAAGGCAAAGAAAAAGAAAAAAAATAATAAGCATAACTAAGCTAAAAGAATACAGAAGCACCAATAGCATGCAGCTATTGAGTGTTTTGTAGATGGCAAGTCTGAACTGACAATAAGTGTAAAATGCACACCTAGGTCTCAGCGAGGCTGAAAGAAGTGCCTGAACTCTGGATATGTTTCAAAAGACAAACCGGGAACCAGCAGTTAGCGTAATGGCTATGTTGCTGGACTCCCACGTAGTCAACCGCGGTTCGCGTCCCGGACCCAGTGGCTTAAAACTCACGCCGGGCGCGTGTGCGTGCGTGCCCAAGATCCCAAGAGGAGAATGGAGGAGAAGGGATTGCTGCATGGCCATCCCTCCTGAGGGGTGATTTCTCGCTTTCTGTCTCTGTCTCTCTCTGTCTGTCTGGCGAGCGCACGAGCCCTATAGCAAAAATCTCTCCAAAAAAAAAAAAAAGACAAACCAACAGAATTTTTGACAACTGTGATGTGAAGCAAGAAAGAAAAAGAATCAAAGAGAGTGCCAAGGTCTAGTAGTAGATACTGCTTAACAAATGCTTATTTAATGGTGTGAATGAAAGAGAAAAAAACATACATGTATTTAAAATTACTAGTAGAAAGCATATCAATAATTACATGAAGAGTGACAAACATGCAGACAAAGACGGAGACAGAAATGAATGAGAAGAGCTGTCAGATGGGATGATAGGAGAGCACTAAAAAGGAGGTGGAAGATTGATTGAACAAGAATGGTAGAACTAAGGAGAAAGCGTGAGGAGACAGGCACGGGCTCCAAGCAAGTCCAGGGCACATTGAGCACCCCAGCATGCCTGAGTGGGGTTAGAATCTGGCTGTGAGTGTGGACGCAGCACTCAGGACCCCTGCAGTACCTTGGTGGATATATACCTCATCGATCTGACGGGCGCTATCACTTCTAGCTCCTAGGCGGATCATACCAAGGGCAGCTGAGATGCTCAGAGGACAGAAAAACATATTTTTAAGACGATCATTTTTGCTTAGCTCTTGAAAAAGATCAAAGCAAAATTTGGTGTTTGCAGAAACAAGAGATTCCATTGTAAAGCTGGTAACAGCCTATAACCAAAAAGAAAGAGAAAATGTTGACTGGAGGAAAATAGGGTAAACAAAAAATTCTTATTTTAAATACCAATAATATAATCAGACACAATTATTCAATATGTTATTAAGAACCAGAAAACTAAGGTCATCATCATTCCCAAAAATAAATATGGGATTCAATATAATTATTAGTTGTGTGAATTAGTTTCCTAGAGCTGCCATAACAAATTACCACAAACCAGGTGGTTGAAACAGAGGACTCTGTTCTCTCGCAGTTCTGGAGGACAGACATTCAATATCAAGGTGGGGTCATTGCTCATTCTGGAGGCTCTCAGGGAAATTCTGAACCATGTTTCTCTCTCAGGTCTGGGGGTCACAAGAAACCCGTGACATTCCTTGGCTTACAGATGAATCACTACAGTTACTGCCTCTGTCATCACATTTTCCTTGTATCTTCCATGTCTGTATCCAAATTTCCCATTCTAAACCAGTATGACCTGTCTTAACTTGATGACATCTACAAGGATCTTATTTCCAAATAAGGTCATATTCACAGGTATGGGGATTAGACTTACACACACTTTTTTTTTTTTTTAAGAGAGATTTTTGCTATAAGGCACATGCACTCACTGGAAAAATAGAGACAGAGACAGAACATGAGAAATCACACATCAGGGGAGCATGGCCACACTGCAATCCCTTCTCCTCTACTCTCCTCTCAGGCTCTTGGGCATGCACGCACATGTGAGTTTTAAGCTGCTGGGTCTGGGATTCAAATGTGGTCAACTACATGAGAGTCCAGCAATGTGAGCATTATGCTATCTGCTGATACCAAAATTTAAACATACTTTTTGGGAGACATGATTCTACACACTTCATGGTAGAACTCCCTTATTTAGGTAAAATAAGACCAAAGGCTACCACCCCCTATGATCAAATTAGCAGCCAAGAAAAACATCATTCTCCATTCTCCTCCACATGCTAACCTGGTTCTGCTTAAGTCCATTGTCTATTCTCTCCATTTGGTGTTCTGTGGCTGACACTATGCCCAGCACACTGTCACGGGTCATGTCCCTTGTTAATATTCTCACTTCCTTTTGACTCATGCAATTTGCAGACCTTGAGGCACTTAATATTAGTCAGTCATTAATATCGTTCAAGAGATCTGGAAAGATGGTGGAGGTTTAGAAGTTACTGGCTTCAACGCTCTTTTTCAGAGTGTGGAACCATAGATAATGTAAAACCAAAGTCAGGATTAGCCCTGCAGCTCAGTGGTTATGCTCTATGCATAGCGAGCTAAATCCCACATGGCTGATTGTATTGTATTCAAATCCTAGCCCCAGTGGCTTGACAAGCATGCCAGGAATGTGTAAGTGTGTGCCCCAAATCCTGATGTGATGGGAAATGGAGAAAAAAGGATTGCAGCATGACCATGCCCCATATGCGCTTTCTCTCTCTCCCTCTTTCTCTACCAAGCATAAACACTCTTTGGCAAAAAAAAAAAAAAAAAAATTAAGAAAATGACTTCTATAAAACAAATTTCCTGCCTCCCCCACCCCCACTAATTCCAGAAGTATCAAGACTACTTATATAGATCTTATCTTGAACCTTTGCCTCTCAAATAAAATGTTTTGTCCATTTGTCTAAAGGTACTGTGTATTTCCAAGATGAAAATGTAAGCCTCCTCCTTATATGTGTATTTATCATAACACATGGAGTGCACAATTAGCATTCAGAAATAGTTATTGCATGGAATTGGATGGTATACGTTGGTTTTAACATTTTCCCAGTGTAAAGTGGGCTTATTTCACATACAAAAACTAATTCAAAATGACATTGGGTAACCTTTTTTTTTTATTTTTTGGAGAGGTTTTTGCTATACGGCACGTGCGCTCGCCAGAAAGACAGAGACAGAGAGACAGAAAATGAGAAATCACCCCCCGGGGGGGATGGCCACGCCACAATCCCTTCTCCTCCATTCTCCTCTCGGGATCTTGGGCATGCACGCACATGTGCCCAGTGTGCGTTTAAGACACCGGGTCTGAGACTCAAACTGAAATCGGCTACATGGGAGTTCAGCAACATAGTCATTACACTAACTGCTGGTAAACTTTTTTTAAATGTGCCTCACGTGTGATAAATATTTTACATATATTAGCTTTAATCCTACAACTCTATCACACCCCTTTTATAGATGGGAAAACTAAGAGATCAAATTGCATTTGTACTTAGTCTAGAATAAAGTACCCTTTCTACTATAATATATTTACCATTTCTACTAAGTTGTCCCTCAAGTTAGGGCAGGCTAATCAAACACATGCCCACTCTCGTTCAGCTTAGTCTATTTTTAGCCTTACATTTTTTTTCCAAATTAGTTACTGCTTCATATTTCGTGTCTGTGATGCTGAGTATGACAGTATGTACTTGCAAATTAATTTGTATGTAATCATAGACTATCTGAGGTGTTTTAGTTTTGTTTTATTTTTGTTTTTGTTTTGTTTTTTTAGCAATTCACCCTAAAAGTTGGTGCTTTCTAAAGTATGTCCTAGATGCATCTTCAAACTCAATAATGCTTCATATCTCAGTAAACTACCCTTGCATGTGCTGAAAAATATCTTCACACCCAACATATTTTCTCCACAACAGGATTCTCAGCACCCATCTGGTCACACTACCAAGGAAGTAAAGAAATTAACAAAGTTCTGAATTGAGGAAATTTCACAGGCTTTTGTTTAACCACAAAATCTGTATGAAGGGTAATCTGATATTTTTGAAAGCCTTCACTGCTATTGAAAGAAGACGCAAGGCAGACAGACATGATGATGGAAAAGAAGGAGTGTGGATGGAAGAACTGAAAGACCTTGACCTGGCTCTTTAAATGGCCCAGAAATCTGCCTAGCTTCCCCCCTGCTTTCTTCTTCCAATGCCCCTCTGACATTGAAGTCGAAGGGTGTTTCTTCCTGGCATGAGCATGCAGAGAACTGCATGACTGGAGTCTTGCCTGCCTTAGAAAGGACATGACTGCTCATGCAGGCCCACTCCCTTCTTACTGGGATAGAAAACACAGGCCAGATGGCCTGGAGCAAAGTGATGCTGGGACCTCCCCTGCCCAAGCTCAGTGCCTACTGGGACTTACTGTCATTTGCACTTGTTTTCAACTCCAGTACTGCCCTTCCACACTCTGAGTTGCAGAACAACCCACAATCTCCCTGCGCATTCCCACATAGCATTTCTTTAAACTTGGAGAATTACTTTTTATTAGTCTCCTGACCAACTGCAACTACTATTATGCTCTCACTCCAACAGCAAGTCTCTTTTCTGAGGAATGTCTGGTTAACACCGTAGACTGGTTCTGAGCTACATTGCTGTTCTCTGTAGTTTAAAGGCTGCCTCACCTTCCGGGGAGAGGTAAGAAGGTAGTAATAAGGAAATTACCTAAAAGAAGAAACTGAAGTTGCTGTTACAGTTGTATGATTACATGTAGGCACTTAAAATAGAGCATGCCTAGTTCTATACAAATGTCTGAATATAGATTAAAATGAACATTTAGTAACTTGACTTTAATGTCACCTGATAATCATCTTTCAATGGCTTTTTTTCTTTGAGGTTTTCTTGTTGCTGCTGTTTCTACATTACAAAGTGGCTTGATCTTGGTCCAGACCCATGGCCTAGTGGCTAATGGAGCCAGATCCCATATGGCTGACCACAGTTTGAGTCCCAGCCCCAGTGGCTTGAAAAACAAGCTGAGCACATGTGCATATATGCCCCAAATCCTAACAGGATAGGAAATGGAGGAGAAGAAATTGCAGAGTGATTTTGCTTCTTTATACTTCTTTGTCTCTCCGTCTCTCTGGCAAGTGCATACCCCCTCTGGCAAATCCAAAATTAAAAGATAATAATAATAAATATCTAATTATACAGTAAACATTTATAAAGTTCTTCTGCTGATTTAGTCACTGTGTATAAAAGGATTAACTGAATGATACACAATCTCTGTCTTTGACGAATCCATGACCTCCTAATGGAGCAAATAATGCGATATTAGCAGCTTCAGTAGCAGAGGCTAAAAAACATAGAAGGGAAAGAAGGGAAGGGATGAGCAGATGGCATAATGGTTTGATCAATGGACTCCCACGTAGTTGACCATGGTTTGAGTCCCAGACCTGGTGGCTTAAAACTCACACTGGGCGCATGTGTGTGTGTGTGTGCCCAAAATCCAGAGAGGAGAATGAAGGAGAAGAGATTACAGTGTGGACATTCCCCTTAGGGGGTGACTTCTTGCTCCCTGTCTCTCTGTTTCTCTCTGTGTCTCTGGTGAGTGCACATGCCCTATAGCAAGACTATCTCTTTAAAAAAAGAAGAAGAAGGGGAAAAAGAAAAGGAATATTTGTAAAAAGAGCTTTTTAAGTTTTTATATATAAACAATTTTTGGTTATTCTAATAATAAAGACTAAAAACCCAATTTAAAAATGTAACACTACTTAAGATTTTTTAAGCTTCTTACCAATTTTTTTCATTAAAAATGAGCTTAGATAGTAAAAATTATACTATGTTGTTGCAATACAAAAAGGAAAAGAAAAGGAAATTTAAGGTTAAATCAAAAACTCCTTAACCGTGAAGAAAGTCTCCAGTAATTTCACTGGGATTGTATGAAATATGTAGATTAATCTAGAAAAGATAATCACAGAATTTGTCTGGAATCATAAAAGACCCCATATTGCCAAAGCAATCCTGTGCAAGAAGAGTGGAGTGGACAGTAGCTTTCTCCCTGACCCGAAAATAAATTACAAAGCTATGATAATCAAGCAGCATAGTATTGGCACAAATACAGACATGTGAACCAATAGAACAGAATAGAGACCTCAGAAATAAACTTCAAAAAACACAGCCAACTGATTTTTGACAATGGGTACCAGTCAATCCACTGGGAAAAGGGAAACCTCTTCAGCAAATGGTGCTAGAAAAACTGGATATCCACCTGCAGAAAGATGAATCTGGACTGCTATCTGTCACCATTAACAAAAATCAACTCAAAGTGAATCAAAGATCTAAACCTAAGACCTCAAACTATGAAACTACTGGCGGAAAACACTAGGGAAACCCTGAGAGACATTGGGATAGGTGAAGTCTTCTTAAATAATACCCCAAAAATACAGGCAATAATCCCCAAAATAGACAGTTGGGATTACATCAGATTAAGAACTTTCTGCACAGCAAAAAAAAACACAGTAATTAGGGAACCAGCAGTTAGCGTAATGGCTATGTCGCTGGACTGCCACGTAGTCAACCGCGGTTTGCGTCCTGGACCCGGTGGCTTAAAACTCACGCCGGGCGCATGTGTGTGCGTGCCCAAGATCCTGAGAGGAGAATGGAGGAGAAGGGATTGCAGCATGACCATCCCCTCTGGGGGGTGATTTCTCGCTTTCTGTCTCTCTGTCTCTGTCTGTCTGGCGAGTGCACGCGCCCTATAGTGAAAAAGAAAAAAAAAAAAAAAAAAACCTCTCCAAAAAAAAAAAAGAAAAACACAGTAATTAGTGTGAATCAACAACCCTCAGAATGGGAGAATATTTTTTTGTAAATTATGCCTCAGATAAGGACTGATAACCAGAATACACAGGGAACTCAAGCAACTTACCTGGGGAAAAAAAAATGATTAACCCAATTAAAAGATGGGAAAATGAACTGAACAAACAACTCCATAAGAAAATTTACAAACAGCTCAAAAGTTTATGAAAAAAATGCTCAACATCCTTCATCATATGGGAGATGCAGATCAAAACCACAATGAGATACCACCTAACCCCTGTCAGAATGGCGAAGATTAAAATGATAAAAAGTGATAAGTATTGACAGGGCTGTGATGAAAGGGGAACTCTTCTACACTGTTGGTGGGCATGTAAATTGGTTAAATTGGTCCAGCCACTGTGGAGAACAATATGTAGGTTCCTCAAGGACCTACAAATAGAACTACCATATGATCCAGCAATTCCACTCCTGGATATCTACCCAAAGGATAGAAGAACTACTTGCACCTCTATGTTATTGCAACATTATTCACAATTGCTAAGGCATGGAACCACTCCAAATGTCCACAAACAGATGAATGGATTGGAAAAATGTGGCACGTATAATCTATGGAATTCCACCTAGCCATTAAAAAAAAAAAAAAAAACTGGCATTTGATAGAAAGTGGATGAATAGGGAAGATTTACAGCTGAGTGAAGCAAACCAGCTATGAGAGATATTGTATGCCTCCACCTAACATATACCAACTCTGCACACTCTATGGTGGAAACTAAAAGACTAGAGGTCATAGAAGCATTAAAAATAGTTAAGAATACTGGAGACAATTGGGAAGAGGAGGGAGAAGGGGGAGAATATAAGGAAAGAAATTAAGGAGGAAAATAGAGAGGCAAGACATTTACAAGATACAGAAATAAATTATCTGTTGATGATAATATGTATATTATCCTCAATTGGACTGGTGTTAAGTGTATTCATGTTGGGTAAATTCACTTTACAGGCTAAGTGATGTATGGTAATTTAATGTATAAAATAAATTAAAGATTTTTAAAAAGCCTCCTTATTAAAACTTCCTTTATATCAGTACTAACGAAAACACTAGTGGCTAAACCACAATTTCCAAATCCATTAGATTTGCAAATAGGGCCAATTTAGTAATAAATAGAAAAGAATAAATAGAGATCTAGTCATCATAATACAAAAATGTAATTGTAAGGACCAGCAGATGACATAATGGTCATGTTGCTGGACTGCCACATGGTCGACTATGGTTTGAATCTCAGACCTAACAGCTTGAAACTCATGCCAGGTGTGTGTGTGTGTGCATGCCCAAAATCCCAAGATGAGAATAGAGGAGTGGATTGAAGTGTGGTCATCCACCCAGGAGGTGATTTCTCACTTTCTTCCTTTCTATCTTTATCTCTCTCTCCAGAGAGCGCACACACCTTATAGCAAAAAAAAAAAAAAAAAAAAAAAAAAAAAAAAAAAAAAAAAAAAAAAAAAAAAAAAAAACCACTCTTAAAAATGCAATCATAAGTTATTTTGCAGAGGCATGTAGCATTACTTTCAGATTTTAAAAAAGTATGCACATAAATATGTTTATAGCAATGTAGCAACACTTTTATAATAGCCAAAACTCAAATGATACAAAACCCCACCAGTAAGATAAATGACTGTGTTGTGTTTCAGTCATTCAGTGGAAGATATACACCAATGAGACTGAGTGAACAATATTCAGTGCCTAATAAAACATATCTCACAATGTAATGTTGAGTGAAAGAAGTCATGCATGGAAATGTTGGTGCTGTATGATTCCATTACACTTAGCAAATCTAACCTGTAGTTTTAGATGTCGGGAGAGTGGTTAACCTTGGGGATAAACAAGAGGAACCGTAGTTAGCAACAGAGTGGGCTAGTAAACTGACTCTCCCCAGTGTGGGGGGGAGGGGGATTCGTAGCATTCACCAATTTCTACAGAGTCAATACCCTCCACTATGGTCAACTTTATACTGTCGACAAGATATCATATCCACTGAGGCAGGAAAAGAACAGAATCTGCTCTCGTGAGCTGATAGGCGCTGGTTCCAGGACACCGTGGAGCACTGCACAATGAAGACTTTTAGGGCTCTGGTAATATTTCTTTTATTATCTGGGTGTTGGCTACAGATTAAACTTATGCTCATAGCTTACACACATATATACAAATGGTCTTCAAGAGTTCATGGAATTGCATATTTGATGAACATTTTTTCACAAAAATAAGCTCATACTTTAATTTCATTTTTCCTTGAACTTTCGAAGTGTCCTCATATATGTAAGAGTATATGTTTATATATAGTTAGATATATAACATTTATATAGATGTATGACGTTTAAAATATAGTGTACATGTATTACTAAACATGGCAATTATGTTACGACACTGCAAGTTAATATTTACCACAATAATTAAGGATACACAGAAAATTGGAAAGTAACTTCTCACAATGAAATTTAGGCTCCAGATGCAATTAGAGAGTGCTCCATGGGTATTAACAGCAGGGGCTTTGCATCTACTCTGGAAAACATCTATCACACAAAGGAGTTATTATTGTGCTAAAGCCAAAGTTGATTGCTGTCTCTTAAGCTACAACTTGAAAAACTTGTACAAAACTTACTGTAGTCATCATTCTTTCTAACAGACTTGAAATACCCTTTGGACATGGAAAATCCCGTTCAGTTCAAGGCTGAGCTCTCTCAATGCACAACGACTTTATAATAACTACCATTTAATTTGAGCCTCTGAAATACTTGGCATTTCACAAATATTGTCTCTCATTCTTAAAAAAATATCGTGTAAATTGAAAATTATCCTCATTTTACAACTAAGCACTCGGTAACACAGCTGGTTTGCAAATTGGTCAAGGCAGTCTGATTCAAAGCCACCTTCTTTTCTCCTATCTTAGACTGTCCTCTGGAGCAGGTAACTCTTGAGCTCCAAGAGTCCATGCCACAACATAGCTCCAAGGGGTGAAAACTACCCCAGCAAGTACCTGTCTTATTTGTGTCTCTACCAAAGACCTCCCAGCTCTGAGCGTCTGCCTCAGGACTGCCCTGAACTCCCTCTTGCTAAGCCTTAGGCCCCAGTTTGTCCTCCCAAGGCTCCTATGATTAACGTGGGGGTTCCTTCTCTCATTTGGAAATTTACTCAAAACATGTTTTCATATTGCTTGAAATCTATGCAAATGTATCATAAATATAGCATGGGATTTGAAAACTGCAAACAACCTCACCCCAAATTGGCACTAACTTACATCATTTTATCCCCCCCACCCAGGGGGGATGACCACGCCGCAATCCCTTCTCCTCCATTCTCCTCTCAGGATCTTGAGTATGTGCGCACATGCGCCCAGCATGAGTTTTAAGCCACCGGGTCCGGGACTCGAACCAAAGTCAACTACATGGGAGTCCAGCGACATAGCCATTACGCTAACTGCTGGTCCCTCTTTTTTTTTTTCATTTTTCTAAGAAAGTTTTTATTATTATTATTATTGTTTGTTTTTGCTATAGGGCAAGTGCACTCACCAGAGAGAGAGAGATACAGAGACAGAAAGTGAGAAATCGTCCCCCAGCAGGGATGACCATGCCACAATCCCTTCTCCTCCATTCTCCTCTCAAGATTTTGGGCACATAGCTATATGCACCCGACTTAAGTTTCAAGCCTCTGGGTTCGGCACTCAAACTGTAGTCAACTATGTGGGAGTCCAGCAACATAACCGTTATGCCATCTGCTGGCCTCATTTATTTTTTCATTTTTTTTAAGAAAGTTCTTTTTCCAGGACCAGCAGATGGCATAATGGTTATATCACTAGACTCCTATGTAGTCAACCATGGCACAAGTCCTGGACCCAGCAGCTTAAAACACACCACTCGTGTGTATGTGCATGCCCAAAATCCCAAGAGGAGAATGGCAGGTAGGGGATTGCAGCATGGCCATCCCCCCGGGGGGTGATTTTTCGCTTTCTGTCTGTCTCTCCAACAAGCGCACACACCTTATAGCAAAAATCTCTCTTATAAAAACAAAAGTCAGGGGGAGGGGGGCCAGTAGATGGCATAATGGGGCATAATGGTTACATAGCTGGATTCTCATGTAGTCGACCACAGTTCAAGTCCCGGACCCGGCAACTTAAAACACGCTGGGCACATGTGTATGAGTGTTCAAAATCCTGAAAGGAGAATGGAGTAGAAGGGATTGTGGCATGGCCATTGCCCCTGAGGGGAATGTGATTTCTCAGGTGAGTGCATGTGCCCTATAGCAAAAATCTCTCAAATTGTTTTTAAAAGTATTTTCCTTTTTTTTATTATTGGGGATCAACACAAGATCTACTTTGCTTATTTTCTTTCTCTTTGGCTTTACTACTCATATTAAACCCTCTTTGCCTTCTTCTACTTGCTCCTTCCAAAGAGATCATTAGTGTACAATAGCCAAATAGGTTTGGTTTTCTCTTGTTTCCCTAATCACGCAAGAAGATCATTGGTTCTTTGTATCTCTGCCTTTACTTCTAAAACATAACTCTCTTCAGAGTAGGTTCCATTTTGTTGAATTCATCTCTGTATCCCATCAGTGAAGAACACATGGCAATGCATAGGCACTCTTAACAAATATTCATACATTTATTTGTTATCATTTGCCCCTTTTTCATTGTAGATAATTCTCATATCTATAGCATTAGGTGACTATTTAGTATTATATATCAACCCTATATGTATTCTGCAGGCAGCTGTAATCAATAGTGATATTACAAGTAAAATCATTTCTTAATGAGTTTACTACCATGTTAGAAATAGTTCACCTATTAAAATTTAGTTTCTTTTATAATAAAAATGTAAAAGTTTAGACTAGATAGACAATTTAACAACCTAGAATATCCTAAGCAAAATTGCTTTTTTCCTACATCTAGTAGGAAGAAAAAGGTTTATACTCCAAAAATATTTCACATCTTAAAATTTCTGTAATTTCCACAAAGCTACTAGTAACCTAAGAATGAAATTTTGGCAGTAGATGTTATTCTTCTGGAATAAATATTTAAACCAAGTTATAACAAACTAAAAGATAAATAATATCTACAAGTAAAGAAATACTTGTAAAAGATGCAATCAAAAGTGTTTTCTACCTTACAGTGCAAAAGAGAAATTTAAACTCCCATTGTTTAAAATGCAGATCTTCAAAATATCATACCATTTTATAGTTCAGAAATAATCTATTAAAATATGAGATAGAATCTAACAAATATAGTTTAAAAATCTGAAAAAAAAAAATCCACATTTTGGTAAAATTAATCAGATAGATCTGACCTGGGAGGAGGGAGCTGAAGGAAGCATCAAATACTAAGATCTTTTAGTGAATTTTGCCACATCTGCAGAAAGCTCAAAATATCATCAAACAAATTGCTATTTTTAAAAGGATTTAGCTTAATAAAAATATTCTTATCTTTGGGTTTTTGTTATTTGAAGTAAATTTCTACGGCATAATTCATTGTTAAAAATTTATATTAGGCAACGAGAGCATTTACCTTCTTGCCTTCAGAGTTGCTGCTAACAGCTGGCCAGGTAAGTTTCAATACACACCCTGTCAGGAATGGAAATATATCAGCTTTGCCCCTCCCACAATGGCCTGTTTCCAAGAACTATTTTAGAATCCAGGGTAAAATTGCCATTGATTGATTGAAGAAAAAGAAAAGAAAAGAGTCAGATACTTTTTAAAACAAATTCTCAAAATTTTTCAACTAATTACATATTTAATTTTATATGCTTATATTTTCTTTGCTTATTGCAATTGGGACTCTTTTAGAACCCTCAAAATAATATTTGACCCACACCTCTAAACCCAAATACATTTTACTTCATGTGCCCTTTGTATTGGATAATCTCTCATAGTTTAATTTTCATGTTATTATAAAATGTTTAAACTTGCCACACAGGAGTTGCAAAGTGTTTGTAAGCTGTTCATGAAGTTTGTTTTTGTTTATGATTTTTGTTCCTACATCAGGGCTGGAGTGGGCATGGGGATTCTTATTTGATTATCAACTAAAATAACTGAATACCAATCAGAAAATAGAAATTATCAAGACACACTAACAGAGAGCTCAATAAGAGAAGAAAAAACTTTCTAGGAGAGAACTAATTTATTAGGAACAAAAAAAAAATATCAATTGTGTACCAATATCTAAGTCTTTTCAATTTAGCTTCCTGAGCAACATGGCCTACTTGCCTATTTATTTATTTTGTCTTCTCAAGGGATTTAGAGGCCAGAAAGCCACAATTTTTTTTTTCTTTAGCTTACTAGGCCTCTGAAAAAGCTTCCATGGAACAAACATATTCCACAACTGAAAACAACAAAACTCTAAAAAAACACACCAAATAGTATTTTGATGTTACTTTAGTTCTAACATAACATGACCCTGAGATGTTAATGACTAAACGTGGGTGTCAGTGGCCAGGCTGTTGCAATATGAGAGGGCTAAGAAGGAATTGATGGGATTTGGAGACAACATGAAGAGTTGTCTTTGGTCTGGTTTCTATTTTTTTTTTTTTTTTTTTTTTGAGAGATTTTCACTATAGGGCGCGTGCGCTCACCAGAAAGACAGAGAGAGACATAGAGACAGAAAGTGAGAAATCACTCCCCAGGGAAGATGGTCACGCCGCAATCCCTTCTCCTCCATTCTCCTCTCGGGATCTTGGGCACGCACGCACACGCGCCCAGCATGAGTTTTAAGCCACCGGGTCCGGGACTCGAACCGTGGTTGACTACATGGGAGTCCAGCAACATAGCCATTACACTAACTGCTGGTTCCCTGGCCTGGTTTCTATTTTGACCCTTCCACCTTCCTTTTCTAACTTACCAGACAACATTATCTGAACAACAGCCCCACAAATGTGAGCATACTAAATATTAGGAAATTCAAAAGAAAACATTTTAGAAGAGGGGTATTGCCTTTAGGGAGAATATAACATACTTAGGCAAGTGTGCATGCCCAAAATCTTGAGAGAATGGAGGAGAAAGGATTGTGGTGTGGCCCATCTCCCCATGGGGTGATTTCTCACTTTCCCTTTCTCTGTCTCTCTCCAGTGAGTGTACATACCCTATGGCAAAAACATAAATATATTTTTAAAAAAAAACTTTTTTCATAAGATATCAACCAATGGAAATTAATGGCTATGTACTGAGAGGTTTTCTCAATTTTCAATAATAAGCATAGAAAACAAATGATTTTCTTCCTTCCATGAGTATTTTAATATGCTTGTGTTTTTGTTTTCTAAATGCTTCCACAAAATTCTAAAGCACAGTCTGGTCATTGGTTGTGATTTGTAAGAGGTTGAAACATTTTAACATGTAAATCAGTTAATGCCTTATGCCAGTGGACCACTAACTACTGTGTGGTTGCTACCCATACTAGCCTTTCAAAAGAGGTACTACTGCATTGAGAACAGGATGATTTCTGGTCCGGCTCCCTAGCTTTATGGTTGTCACATTTTTCATTGTTGGCCGATGATATTAACATTGCATTGGGCTTCTGAGTAGCTAAGCAGATTCAAACATTGAATATTTATAATCCAGGCTTTCATTTAACTTCTCAAATAATTCGATGAAGATCTGACTACAGATGACTGTACCCAATAAGCCCAAAATTCTGGTGTGGTCTGGTTGTTCAATCAGTGATGATGAAATCTGCCACTAAGTGTAGCTAAATATTAAGGTAACTCGATAAATCATAGAAGAGGGTATAAAAATTTGTTAAGCACTTACTCTTAGGTTATCGGGAAAGTCATGATGTATTTTTCTATGCAAAAATGCATCATGACTTTCCAGACAACCCAATACATGCCAAGCACCATTGTGAATTTGCATACTTGTCACTTGAGTGACTAAAGAAAGTCATTCTCTTTAACATTGACTTCAAGTATCAGAGAATTACACTAGAGTTTGAAGAAATTTTAGAGGTAAGCTAGTCTGGCAGTGCTATTCAAATGAGCTAAAAATTTCTTTTTTCCAGGTCATCAGGCTGTGAAAATACTGTCCACTTCATTGAATATAAAGTTAGATTATTCTTCCTAGATGTTATGATTCATTGAATTATGAGCCAATCGATTAACCCTTTAGTAATTAATGTTTTCTTGCCTGAAATGAAAATGCCAGAATGACTTGCCAATCTTCATCAGTTTATGATGCAAAAGCCATATGATTAAAATTTTTATGTCATTTAGATGAATACTTTTTAAAATATTATTAAGAGGATTTTTTGCATCTGATTTTACATCCCAATACTGAAGAAACGAAATGTGTTTATAGAACCCTATCAGCACAGGGCTGGCCCCATAGCTTAAGCTGGAATCCACATGAGTGACATTATGGTTCAAATCTTAGCTCTAGCAACCTAAAAAACATGCTGTGTGTGTGTGTGTGTGTGTGTGTGTGTGTGTGTACGCACGTACGTGCCCCAAATCCTAACAATATGGAGTCCTGGAGGGGAAGGGATTGTGATGTGACCATGCTCCATAAAAGGTGCTTTCTCCCTCTCACTTTCTCTCTCTGTCTCTTAATCTTTCTCTGGCAAGTGTTTGCACCCTCTGACATTTAAACAAATGTTAAAGAAAAAATATCAGCACAGACACTTACAATCTAATGAAAATTTTATACTTCCTCTACAGTAGATGGTTCACCTGTATATCAGCATAGACACTTACAATCTAATGAAAATTTTATACTTCCTCTACAGTAGATAGTTTACCTGCTGTTTATCATTTTATCCTCCACATTTACAAGTCTGATTACATAGAAAATTTTTAAAAAGAGGGGAAAATGAAAAAACAAGCAACAGTAAAAAATCTACACCATAATGAACTTGTTTTAAAATTTGTGATCACCATTAAGATATCAATTACTCTTCCCATAAAATCCCTCAGCTCTTTCAGATCCAAAACTAAAACCTCCATGATGGGACATAATACCTACTGTGTTCCCTAGGATGACAGAGACACTGAAATCAAAGATAGGCAAAGCTATGAGATGGCAAAGAATCCTTCGCAGAAAGATTAGTATGGGACCAGCAAGTGGTGCGGTGGTTAAGGCACTGGACTTCCACATGGCTGAATGCAGTTCAAGTCCCAGACCTGGCAGCTTGAAACTCACACCAGGCACATATGTATACATGCCTAAAATCCTGAGAGAATGGAAGAGAAGAGACTGTGGCATGGCCATCCTCCCTGGGGAGTAATTTCTCACTTTCTCTCTCACTGTCTCTCGGGAAAGTGCCTGTATGCTATAGTAGAAATCTTTCAAAAATAAAAAAGAAAGAGTACATTTGCAATAAGAGGATCTATATCCCTGCCTGAATCTTGCCAGTATAAGACCATAAAGTGATACCCCTTAAACTTTAATTTTCTCACTTATTAAAAAATAAGAGTAACAATAGATTTTTCCATGCTCCAATATGTTATACAACTCTTTGTGTTAACACAATTACATAGGAAGAGTACTGTGCCCATGAACCAATATTTTTTAACTTCTTAGTCAATCTTTATACTCATTTATTTCAAAATTGGAAATGATGGCTTCATTCTTCAAGTCAGGGTCTACAAACCACAGTCCACAGGCCAAAGGCCCATTGCTTGGTTTTGTAAATGAAGTTTTCTTGGAAAGGAACACACCCATCTTTCACTACTGTCTATAGTTACTCTTGCTATACAGCAGAATGGGTAGATGTGAAGAAACCATGTGACCTGCAAAGCTGACAATGGTTACTACCTGGTCCTTTACCGAAAAGTTTGCTAATGCTTACTTAAATGATGAAGTATCATTTAATTTTAAACTTTACAAAATTTTAATATCTTTATATATACTTATAACCTTTCCTGACACAGAACATGTACATAATTCACTACTAAGAAATGTAGTTAAATTTAAAATGTACATTTTGGTTTGTTCTTAATTCCAGGAAAAACTCTAAGCCTCTTTAGTATTATAATAAAATAATAGCCAAGACATTAAGTTTTAGAACAGTTATCATCCAATGTCTAATGTATTTCAGACACTGGATCCCAGTCCCTGTGCGTGACACCCAGTACAGTAGACACAGCCCAGACTGTGTTATCTGCATCTAGACATAAAAAACATCTATTGGACACCTAATATGTAGTAGGTCCTCCTGCATCATCATCTTTTCTGGTCAGTCCTTCCAATAAGTTAAGGAGAACAGAAGCTGTCAAGAACATGGGGAGTTAGTCCACGACTCAAGCTGCGTCTTTCCACAATGTCAAGGCTTTATTCATATCAAATATCCAAACACACAAGCAAGCACAGCAGGGTTAAGGACAAGGAGATGTGAGTTGGCTGTGCCCACACCACAAGGGGGCTCTCCTCTGGCAGTCTGTCCAAGACCGTCACTGGAATGGAACCTTCAGCACGAACCCTCCTTATGGAACGTCCCCTCAGGAACATGGTGTCACTACAGGTACTGAGCCTGCAACCTTCAAGCTGCTGCTGCGGAGAGGGCTGGTCTGATTCACTCTTTTTTTTTTTAATAAGCATTTTAGATTTTTTTTTGAGAGGTTTTTGCTATAGGCCACGTGTGCTTGCCAGAAAGAGAGAGACAGAGAGACAGAAAGCGAGAAATAACCCCCAGGGGGGGTGGTCATGCCGCAATCCCTTCTTCTCCATTCTCCTCTCGGGATCTTGGGCACACACGCACACACACGTACCTGGCGTGAGTTTAAGCCACCAGGTCCGGGACTCATACCGCGGTCGACTACATGGGAGTCCAGCGACATAGCCATTACGCTAACTGCTGGTCCCAACATTTTAGAATTTTTAAATATTTTTAATTTATTATTTTTTTAACATGCCATAGGTCACCTGCACTCACCAGAGAGAGACAGAGAAAGAGAAAGGAAAGTGAGACAGCAAGCCACCAGGTTCAGGACTTGAACCACAGTAGTCCACATGGGAGCCCAGTGCCTTACCACGCCACCTACTAGCCACCTATTCATTCCTATCAGGGTCCCAGTGCCTCTAGGTCTCAGTGAAGTGAGTTCTCCAGCAGGTGCTCTGGTTTGAGGGGAGCTGCGAAGTGAGAGCTCAACCACAGCAGCAGCTCCTATTCAAGCACAGGAAGTGGTCAAAGAACAGATGGCATAGAGCTGTCTGAGAGTCCAGCCGATATGGCCCTTTGCCAAGGCAATTCCTTGTGCTATATTTCTTATCTTTGCCACCACTTTTGGTTATCAGTCTGTTGTGAATTATGGCAATAGCAGTTTATCTGAGTGATTCAGACAGGCCTTCTACACAATCAAGTCATTTATGAACATCCATGAAAGCAGTCAGGAAAATGTGTTTGTCAAAATATGTTGTTTCTTTTTGCTTTGTTTGAAGAGAGATTTTTTGCTAGAGGACACATGCGCTCACCAGAGAGACAAAAAGCGAGCAATTGCCCCCAGAGGGATGGCCACACTGCAGTGCCTTTGCCTCCATTTTCCTCTCAGTATCGTGGACATGCATGCACAGGCACCCAACATGAATTTTGAGCTGCAGGTTGCAACTTGAACCACAGTCCACTACGCAGGAGTCCAGTACTGTAACCGTTACGCCATCTACTGGTCCTCAAAATATGTTGTTTTGAAGACTGTGGTGTCAGTTTGCTTAGCACAAGTAGGATCATTTTTGAACAGTGTTCAATAGAGTCATGATGCTACAAAACAGCAAATCAATCACTGTAGCACCTCTTTCTTCCTCTGAGCTCAAGAATAGAAATGTGTAAGACGGATATCAATAGCTCCAATATCAGGACCCTTCGCCTCCAAAGGCATCTCTACTGACAACAGCTTGTCCACCTCCCAGCACAGACCTGGAAGCCAGCGGTGACAATCTCCAGCTAAAGTCTGTGCTCTGATGCAGTCAGTTCAATGTCACACAGAGGAGGCACAGCCAGGTTCTCTCACCTGTAGAAACTGGTAAGCAGAGATGCTGAGAAAGTAATTCTGTAACTTTTATGTAATGCCATGAATCAGGATAATAAACATACAGGGTAGGATGAAAAAAGACAAACATTTATGGTCATCAGTTCACTGATTTTAAATTAAAGTAATTATCCCTGAATCTATGTTATTTAGAGAAAGTATTCTACCATGACGGCCTCTCTTTTCAAGCTGGCTTGCTGCCTGCTAATGTCCTGGAAGCCAGAGCCTTCAGTAAAGCCTGCAAGGAAGGCCAGGCTTCATAGATCTGTTTCGTATTCTCCCGAACAAATTACATAGCCCTTCAAGCTCCATGCACCACCATGAATTCACAATCTGCAAATGGAATACACAAAACCCAAGAGGAACATTTTTCATAGGCAGTCCCACGGCACCACTGCCACATGAATTGTGCAGGGCAGACCTGTACGGTTCTCAGCCAAGCGTGAAGCTGCACTTTTCATATATTATCACCTGCTTCCTCCATGCCATTAGTACCTACTCGAACATGACTGCCACTCCACAGGACAATTCCCTAAGCATCCTCACCAGTTACTATTTCTTCTTCTGGCATCTCAGACAGAACCTAACAAACGGACAGAAAGTCCTCCCTTTTCTCTTCTCTTCTGGTTCCACCTCCATCTTTTTCATCTCCTCCATTGCCAGTTCTCCCATCTATCCCACTCCACTTCATCTGTATCTCCCTTTCTCGTTCTTGGTCTCTCTCCCTTTCTTGGTAAGGGTATTTCAGACTAAATAATTCACCTGCAAAGCTCACTATGTATTACCTATCATCATAGGAACAGTGGCTCTTTTTCAAAACATGGTTGATATTTTGTTAAGGAAAACAACACATCCTTGAAGGGTCTGCTAGATATTTAGAGGTGATTTCATTCCATTCAGGGTTTTGGAGCAAAACCGTGCCACTAGATTTCCACAGAGAGTTTCTCCGTCTTTCTGGATTTTCAGAACGATACAGTAGTCCTATGAAAACCCATGCTGGGGCATGACTAAGTGAGAATCATAATTTGGGAAGCATATACTGTCTGCAACTATGCCAAAGTTAAAAGCTCTCACGAGACAGGATTGTTATCAAAGGAAGATGCTGCCCCAAGGTCTCTGGCCTGCATGCACCCACTATCTTTTCTGCTTCTGTCAGTCATGATGGGACTTAGCCTGCATGATGCCAGCCAGCCCTAATAATAGCCCCATATGTTTGGACTCTTCAATTATGGTGATAATCCTGTTAAATAAGCCTTTATTTTGAAAAAAAAAATTAAAGGTCTGCCCACACTACATGAGAAACCCCATGGTTCTGTGAGAAGTTAAAGTCATGAACGCCTGATCTCTAAATCAGAAAATAAAATTGGAAAGAACTTAGAGAAGCATACAACTTGCAAAAATGAAATTGCATTCCGATGGCCAGATTTAACCTACAGAATAATTACATTAATGAAACTATAACTGTAAAAGCTTTAAGAGTTTTGAATTAGGAAACTGTCAGAAAATTTGGGGGTAGTAGAGCATAAATAAATTTTAAATACATGTCATTTGAGAAAATTAAAAATACTGAAAAATATAAAAAAATATGTAAAGATAACTTATAAGGCGATTAAATTCCATAGTGTTCTTTATTCCTCCATGCTCTTTTTTACATAGTCGAACTCATGCTACATTTGTAATTTTATGTACTTTTTTAATGTAATACTTCAACCTTCATGTTTCTTCATATTTTAAAACTCTGTTCATAAAAATTACTTTTAATGACTATTGAATGTGCTATATATTAATCATTTGTTCTCTTACTAATTAAACATGTACATGGCTTTCAATTTATATACATAATGCTAGTAAAATGTTCTTTTATAACCCTTTTTGTCTGAATCTTGGGTGTTCTGCATAACAGAGATCTCTAAGTGTCACATTACTGATAAAACCTATGAACATTTCTAAGCTTGAATTTATCACGTAGAACTGTTCTCCAGAGAAATCTATCAGCAATACACAGAAAAGGGTGCCTTTCTATTTTGTTATTTTTTTCAACCTGTTTTTCTGCTAACCAACCTCTTTTCTCCTATGGAAGGTCCCTGAGGGAGGAATGTAAAAGGTCAGCATTTTTACCACTCCTTCAACATAAATCACTTCTGCACAGCCAGTCACATGACTATTTAGGCATTCTGTAATTCCTTCTAGTCAGGTTAAGCATCCTTCACACTCGTCTCTCCCCACAGGGTGAGGACAAGGTGTAACCACCTAATTTTCTGACTATCCTTAAGAGAACATGGAAGACAAAGTGGAGCTGACCGTTCTCGTATTTCTCTTCTTGACTCTTCCACCCCAGTGCAATTCTGGACCTACGAATTGTGTTTCTCTGAAAGCACAAGACAATGACTTTTATAGGATACAGCTTTTGAACACTTAGGAAGATGATTAAGTCTTAGAAATGAATTTATCTGTTTATGTTAGTGCACAAAATGGAAGATAAAAAGAACTGGAGCACGGAGAGGTGAGCTTCCACGACTAATGGCACTCTGGTCCTCCTTTCACTCTCAGGGTTGCTGAGAGCATCACCCCACGCCATCGACTCCCAGTGTGCTTGGGAATGAAACTCATTGTGTAGAAACCTTATACCAGATTCCCAGTGCGAGCACCCAAATGATAGGTGTATACCGTTGTGAAATACCGCAGCTCCTAATGCTTACTCAGTTTGGTTGGAGAAGTGTGAACAATTTGTGATATTCTTTTTTTCTATTTTTTTTTATTTAATTGACCTTATTTTTTAGAGCATTTTTAGTTCTTCTTCACAGTACAGATAGCATGCTTTTTTTTTTCAATTTTAGAGAGAGAGATTTCTGCTATAGGTTGTACGCACTCACCTGAGACACAGAGAGACAGAGAGAAAAAAAGTAAGAAATCACCACCCAGGGGGATGGCCACACTTCAATCCTTTCTCCTCCCTTTGTCTCTTAGGATTTCAGGCATGCCTACGTGTGCACCCAGAGTAAGTTTCAAGTTGCTGGGTCAGGACTCAAACCATGGTTGGTCATGTGGAAGTCCCGCACCACAACCACTACGCCATCTGCTCGCTCCAAAATAAGTCTTTTTGACAGAGTCTCACAATATTGTAATTCTCCCTCTCTAATCTCCCAAATAGCCAGGATTACAGGTCCACATAGGGCCAGATGATTGGGTTGTCCAGAGAAGGTATCCAGGCCTCCCTTGAGACTTCCGGCCACCCAGTAGGTGGCACGACCTTTGCACCACCACAGCTCAGCCGTACTTTATTCCCACACCTCCTCATCTTCTCTAATTAAGCCTTTGGAAGGTCATTGACCATGGCTGCTGTTGACAACTATTGGGACCCCAGGAAAGAATTGTGGTTAAGAGAAAATAATGCCAGAACAAAGGAAATTAGCCTAGTTAGTAAGGAACTCAGTTTTCTTCTCATAGAGAGAAAAACTGGTGTTCTCGGCCATCCCAGGTAGAGGCCAATGGTTTAAATATTGGCCAGAAACTAAGGAGACAATGTCAAGGAGAATTCATTCCTATGGAATTTCACTCAATTATATCGAATGTTTTTGAGAGAGAGATTTTTGCTATAGGGCATATATGCTCACTAGAGAAACAGAGAGAAAGTGAGAAATCGCCTGTCCCGCTGCCCCCAACCCCCTCGGCCTCATAGGAATGGACATGCTGCAACCCCTTCTCCATTCTCCTCTCAGGAGCTTGGGCACACATGCCCGCCATGAGTTTTAAGCCACTGGGTCTAGGACTTGAACCACAGTCAAGTATGTGGGAGTCCAGTGACATAACCATGTGCTGGTCCCTACATTGAACTTTTGAAGGAAGAGTAAATAGCTGTTTCAAGTCTGGAGATTTGCGTAATTTCAGTTGTTTCAAGTGAACATCCTCATTTTAGCTAGTGTGAGGTCCACAGGCAATATTCACTAAGCCTAAGGACACATGATTATGCATAAACCCCTTAGAACAGAGAAGGAAACACACACACACACACTTAACACACGCACACGGGCTCTTCCAAAGTTCATGGAAAGTGTATCATGAAAACACTATGCATGGATTTCAAACAGTTTACACCACAATAAACTCATACTTTAATTTCATTTTTCCGCAGTCTTTGTGATGTCCCCTCATATGTATGTGTCACTTCAGTCTAATAATTACACCAAACTTAAGGGAAGCATCAGGACATTTGCAGAAAAAACTCTGGCAGACTAATTATGTGATGTCAGCCTAGTTAGGAAAACTCCCAGAGCTTTTTCTGCATGTCTCCTACTGACCATACTACTCCTCAAACCAGAGAATAAAGGAAATGTACGAAGTATGCACCAAAAACATGGTAGTTCCAAATTTTGGCACTGTCTAAAGAAAGGAATGAACAGTGGAATTTAGGGTGGTGAAGAAGGAGGCCATGAATCAAATTGGCAAAAGGATAATGAAAAGTCACATCTCTGCTTTGTCCTTTGCTACATGGTGAGACCTTGACAGTGCCTTGCCAGGTCCAAGAAATCCAATCACAAGAGAAATTAGACTTAACTGGATTGACTTGTTCTTTGTAAATTCTCAGTGATTCACTCTTTCCTTTGCTAAGGCAAACACATATCTTGCAATCTTCCTGTAAATTTTCTGGGAATGCACATCAGCTCATTCTTCTGTCATTTCTTCACGCTTTAGTTCATTCTGACTTTACACTTTGTAAAAACTTTTGTGTAAATTTGCACAACAGTCACTTTTGTTATGTAAACTATCTTTTGCCTATTTTATACAATGCTTCAAAATATTAGTAGATTAGCAGGCTGTTCTGTATCTCTATGTGTTTCCTTAAATATTGTATTGTTTTTATTTTTTTTTTTTTTTGAGAGAGAGAGATTTTTGCTATCGGTGACGTGTGCTCACCAGAGAGACAGAAAGTGAGAAATCACACACACACACACACACCCAGAGAGGATGGCCATGCTACAATCCCCTCTCCTCTATTCTCTTCTCAGGATTTTGAGCAAATACACACATAAAGCCGGTGTGAGTTTAAGATACTGATCCGGGACTCAAACAGCAGTCAACTACATGGGAGTCCAGAGACATAACCGTTATGCCATCTGCTGGTCCTTTATTTTGACTTCCATCAGATTTCCCAGTTATTATGGACTCAGAATTTTATTTTGAGTTTTCTTGAGCCATAATTCCTATAAATGTCTCAGAGAAAAGGGTAGTAACTTTTTCTGAGTATTCAGAAATATACTTCTGGAAGTGTATAATACATACTTCCAAAGTCCTTTTATTCCTCACCTTTGATCTCTCCCATGTCCTCACATCCCTAGGATTCCATTTCTAGGATCCTTAGACCTTTTCCTATTAGTCAAAATCAAATCCAGAGTATTGATTTCCCCTTTTTATTAATTTGTACATCATCATCATCAAGTCATCAAGTTATTGCTAGGTCCATCTAAAGATTAATTAAACTGTATTGGGTCAGCCCAATGGCATATGATTAAGGACATCACATGCCACGTGGCAGACTCCATGGTTTGAATCCCAGCCCTAGTGTTTGAAAAACACAATGGACACATGTGTATGCATGCCCCAAATCCTGAAAGGATAGAAAAATGACCATGCCCCATTTTGTGGGGTGCTTTCTCCCTCCCCCTCCACCCCACCCATTTTTCTCTGGTGTGTACAACTGCCCACTGGCAATTTATAAAAAGTATTGAGAGGAGAGGGGCTCAGAAAAAAACATTTGACAGACACATGTTGCCAATCATTCATATATCATACATATACATATATATATATATATATATATATATAGTAGAAAATCAGAGGTGTACAACATAACGTGAAGTTCTTTGTTGAAGATAATGATTATAATAACATCCTCAATTAATCAAACACTGTATGCATACTTTGAAAAACTGTATTGTAGTGCACAAAGTTGTACAACAATTAAATGTAAACTAAAAATTATAAAATAAAAAGCAATTTAATGCATCAGTTGTTCTGGCATTAAAAATTTATTAACATTATTATATTATTATTACTATATTAATATTAATAGTTAATCTTTCCCCTTTGAATTTTCTTGGTACCCCTGTCAAAACTCAATTGACCCTAAATGGATTTATTTCTGGATTCATAATTCTGTTCCATTGACCTATATATCTATCTTAATGCCAGCACCTCATTGTCTTGATTATATGTACGGAAGAATACAGTTGGATCCATCTGACATCACACACAATAATTAAGTCAAATTTGATAAAAGAACTAAATGTAAGAACAAAAACCAAAACATTCTTTAAAAAAAAATCAGTTATATAATGCTATCTATTCCCAGTACAATTCAGATTCCCTGTCTAAAAGATCGCATTTGGTTGTTATATCTCCTGTATCTTGTTTTTCATAGCTTGTTTTCTTATTTATTTATTATACATTCAATCACTGTATATCCTTACAGCTTGTAAAATGAATTTTCGCAGCATTAATACATATTAGACCAGATAAAGGTATTATCATACACATTATCATCAACAGATAATTTTCCACTTTTGTGTTCCTTAAATGTTTTGCTTCTTTTTCTCCTTGATTTCCTTCCTCTAAAATATTCTTAGAAGAAAATATTGAAGTCACTGTGACATAATTCCAAAAACATACTACCAAAGAGAAATGAGATAAATTGGAATTTATCTAAATTGAAAACTTTTGTGCTGTAAAGGACACTGTAAACACAACCTGAAAATACAAGCCACAAAAGAGAGAAGCTATCTGCAAACCATATCTTTGATAAGATATTCCATATCCACAATATAGAAATAACTCTTACAAAATAACAACAAAAAGACTAATAACCCATTAGAAAATCGACAAATAATTTCAATAAAAATTTCCCCAAATAAGATATGCAAATGACTTAACAAGTACATTTTTTAATGCCCAATATCATTAGTTGCTAGGGAAATGCAAATCAAAACCACAGTAAAATAACACTTTACACCCACAGGGATGGTTACAATAAAAAAGACAGACAATAACAAGTTTTAGTGAAGATATAGTAAAGTCAGAACCCTCATACATAGCTGGTGGCTGTGTAAAATGGGACAACCACTTTGGAAAACAGTCTGGTTCCTCAAAACGCTAAACATATGGCCCAGCAATTCCACTCTTGGGTATATACCCAAAATACATGAAAACATGTCCACACAAAAGCTTGTACACAAATGTTCATTACAGTAGTATTCATAATAGCCAAAACGTCAAAACAACTCAAATGTCATCAGTTGATGAATGGATAAACAAAATGTGGTCTAACCATGCAATGGAATATTACCCAAACACAAAGACTGAAGAATTGATACATGCAACAGCATGGATAAACCTTGAAAATATTACGCTAAGTGAAAGAAGCATTCACAAAAAGGCCACATTATTTATAATCCTATTTATATGAATATTCAGAATAAGCAAATCCGTAATTAAAAAAAGGTGGTTTAGTGGCTGCCAGGATAAGGGGTAGCAGGGAACAGAAACTGCTAATGTGTACATAGTTTCTTTTGGCGTTAATTGAAATGTTCTAACATTGATCGTGTTTATAGTTGCAGAATTCTGTCAATACATATATACACACATATATGTATATATATAAAATTCATAATTACTCACTTTAAATTCTGAATTATACACTTTAAATGCTAAATTTTATTGCATGGGAAATATATGTCAACACAGCAGTCTTCTAAGAAAACGGTATTAGACAAGTTACTTTAACAAATGGTTAAAGCAACTTCCAACAGAAGTTCAAGTGCTTCAAGTCCATCTAAATTTCCTTATCTTTTTTCCATGTCACTTTCATACTCAGTTATCATTCAACAAATAATCATTGAGCATCTAACATACACTAAGGTAGATGCTTCTAAGAACAAATAAGACATACTTAATATTAACAGCTGAGGGAATTTCCATCATAGATCGGAAAAGCATCAACCTGGGGACCAGCAGGTAGTATGCTGGCGAAGGCACTGGACTCCCACATAGTTGAATGCAGTCCAAGTCTCAGACCTGGTGGTTTGAAACTCATTCCGGATGTGTGTGCCTGCATTCATGCCCAATATCCTGGGAGGAGAATAAAGGGATGGCAGCGCCGCCATCCCCACTTGAGGGGGGTAATTCTTACTTTCCCTCTCTTAGTCTCTTTCTGTCTCTCTCTAGCTCCTTTTTCCATTCTCTTCGTGTAATTTTGAGTATGCATACACATGCTCCCAGTGTGATATTTTTTCCAAGTTGCCGTGTTTGGGCCTGGCAGTCAGCCATGCGGAAATCCAGCACCTTAATCACCACAACGCCTGCTGTTGGGTTTTGTTTTTAAGAACTCTTGTGTGCTAGGTACTATGTGGAGTACATTGTATACATTCATTATTTCATTTACACCCTCACAACAATTCTATAAAGTTAGAACTATTACTTTTTTACTTTACCAATGTTTAGGTCTACCAATTATAAAAACTAGTTAGATGGAAGAAAGCATAGGATAACACGGAGGCATTTTTAAAAACAAACCAGCATTGGAGTGCTTAAAAAGTAAAATTAGTGGGACCAACAGATTGCATAATGGCTACGTTGCTGGACTCCCATGTAGTCGACCACGGTTCAAGTCCCAGACTCGGTGGCTTAGACTCTTGCCGGGTGCATGTGCGTGCATGCCTGACATCCTGAGAGGAGAATGGAGGAGAGGGATTGTGGCATGGCCAGCCCCTTGAGGGGTGATTTCTCACTTTCTTTCTCTCTGTCTCTCTCTATCTTTCTGGTGAGTACACATGCCCTATAGCAAAAAACTCTCAAAAATAAATAAATAAAATTAGATGGTAAGAAAGGCAATGCCAATCAAAAGAAAAGGAGTTATTAATCCACTTCGCAGGGCTGGGGACATCGGCTAGGTATTTAGGGGGAAAAATCACCTTACATCATAGACCAAAATATATTCTTCTTGAACTAAAAAAGAATCTAAAACAAAGCATAAAAGAAGTGGTAGATGAATAATGACCTGTTCTCTGGAAAGGAAAAGACTTTATAAACAGAAAATAACTAAAGAAATTGTCAAGAAAAAGATTAAATTTGTCATATAGAATATATCATTATCAGAATCAACCGGTTTATATCTTCATCACAAATTGATTACTCACTATAGTTTATTTGGAGACAGGGAGAGCCAGTTAGAAAACTTGTGCACAGAGATTTGCAGGTGGACACCAATGTATTCTGTCTCTCCTAACAAACTATTGGGTCATCGGAAAAGTCATGAGGCTATTTTGCATAGAAAATCAGAAAAATATGTCTTGACTTTTCCAATGATCCAATACATGTTCCACCAGGGAGATACTGTGTTCTGCTCACCTGTGTGTCCCAAGTATCTTGCACTTAGTACCCCTAATGCATGCTGCCTTATGCTTTGATAGACTAAATCAATGAAAAAATGACCTTCAGGCGTGGCCAGAGGAGAATATTAGAAGGCACAATGGGTAGGTCTCTCATCTGATGACATAGCAGGGGTAATGATAGAGCTGGAGCAGGTTGAAAGAGAATTTCAACACCCTTATTTGAAATTCTACACCCATGTTTCTAAATTCACTAGGAATGCGGATGAATTGTATGAATATTCTTTTGTGCCCAGTAGATTGTTATTGGAACCTTGGAAGACTAAAACAAATCAGTAAAATTTCGATTTTCTAGGATTTTCATTGATTTTTAAACTGTAAACAATCAAGTTATAACATTATCTGAACAAATATTGTCATAAGGAAAAATCTTGTGCCTGGTTTAAAGGAAAATCTCACAAAGATAAGTTACATTTAATTTCTATTTAAAGACTAGTCTTTAGAAATATTATCATTAATATTACTTTAAAATAGTATTTCACAGAAATGGATCATTATCAGTTGATGATAATGTGTATAGTATCCCTAACTGGACTGGTGCAAAATGTATTCATATTGGTAAATTAACTTTATGAGCTAAGTGATGTATAGTGATCAAATGTATAAAAGAAATTAAAAGAAAAATAAAATATATTATAAAAAATAGTATTATGTCTTGGCACTTAGAGATGAGGTTTACAGCATGAACAAACATGGGTGAGTAGAAAGGAAAGTAGAACAGGTGTGAATCTGTGGTGAGATGGGGCTATTGTTGATGCTTTCCTTTCTCTATATTTTTTAGTATTTTATTATTATTATTTATACATTCAATCACAATACATCATTTAGCTTACATAGAGAATTTACTCAACATGAATTACACCTCAGACCAGTCCAGATGATAATACTATATATGGCATCAACAGGTAATAAACAATTTCTGTGTCCCACAAATGTCCTATCTCTATTTTTTCTCCCTAATTTTCTCCCCTATACTCTCCCCCCTCCCACCCTCCTTCCATACTGCCTCCAGTGTCCATAACTATTTTTAATGCTTTTATGTCCTCCACTATTTTCATCTCTACCATAGAGTGTGGACAGTTGATATATGTTAAGTGGAGACATACAATATCTCTTTTTCATAGCCTGTCTTACTTCATTCAGCAATAATTCTTCCATATTCATCCACTATCAAATGCCAGGGTCATGTTGTTTTTTATGGATGAATAGTATTCCATGGAGTATATGTGCCACATTTTTCAATCCATTCATCTGTTCATGGACCTTTCTATTGGCTCCATGTCTTAGCAACTGTAAATAAAGCCACAATAAACAGAGATGTTCAAGTGCTTTTCCAACTGACGTTCTGTCCTTTGGGTAGATACCAGCAGTGGAATTGCTGAATCATATGGTAGTTCTAGTTGAAGATCTTTGAGGAATCTCCATATTGTTCTCCACAGTGACTAGATCAATTTACATTCCCTTTGACAGTGTCAGAGACTTCTCCTTTCATCATATTTCTGCCAGCACTTAAACATTTCTTGTTTTTTTCATATTCCCCATTCTGACAGAGGTTAGGTGATATCTCATTGTGGTTTTGATCTGCATCTCCCTTATGATGAGAGATGTCGAGCATTTTTTCATATGCTTTTTGGCTGTTCATATGTCTTCCTCAGAGAGTTGTTTATTTAGCTCATTTTCCTAACTTTTAATGGGATTAATCATTTTTTCCCAGGTAAACTGCTTGAGTTATTTATGTATTCTAATGATCAGTTCTTTATCTGGGACATAGTTTACAAAAATCTTCTCTCATTCCGAGGGCTGTCGATTCACATTAATTACTGTGCCCTTTGCTGCGCAGAAACTTCTTAATCTAATGTAATCCCACTTGTTTATTTTGGGGGATTATAGCCTGTGCTTTGGGGGTCTTTCTTACATAAGTAGTCTTTGCCTACTCCAATGTCTCCCAGAGTTTCTCCAGTGTTTTCCACCAGTAGTTTTGTAGTTTGAGGTTTTAGGTTTATATCTTTCTTAAGTTTTTGCCATAGGGTGCATGTACTCACTAAAGACAGACAGAGAGAGGGAAAGTGAGAAACCACCCTCTGGAGAGGATGGTCATGCTGCAGTCCCTTCTCTTCCATTCTCCTGTGATTTGGGGCACTCGCACACACATGCCAAGCATGATTTTCAAGCCACTGGGTCCAAGACTAGAGCTATGGTAAACCATGTGGGAGTCCAGTGTCTAACCACCATACCACCTGCTGACTTCCTCTTTCGTATCCTAATCTGAGTTTGTTCCCCTGATATTCTTTGGCTGTCACAAAATAGGCATCGTAAAGGTACAGGTCAGTTTATAAAATTTATTTTATCTTGGCTTCTTTTTTTAAAGTTTCATCATAATTATATTTAAATTATGTATTTTGAGCAAGGACAGAGACTGCATAACATAACTCTTCAAGGACATCGTCTCGGGGGAACATCATGTTCATTTTTCCACTGTTCAACTTTACCTTTGGTCATTTATTTGGGTCATGTCCTCTGGGTTCTCTTTCACAAAATTGCTACTCTCCCTTTTGCTTGCTAAGACATAAAGAAGGAAGAGAGTTTTGAGACTCTGCAAATATCCTTGCCCTCACCAAACATTTTCAAATTTTAGCATCCATTAATGGCTCTTGCTGAAATCAATTATGACTACAACTTTTGCAAAATAGTCATTTTTCTAATTAGTATCCATTTATACTTGCTAATTAATCATCTTAAAAGTCATTCTTAATAAAACAATAGTGAAACCCTGAGCATAGCACATCTATTTTGTTTTCAACTTCTCATCTAAAATTTAAATATATATATATATATATATATATATATATATATATATATGTATACACACACACACACACATTTATATATATATATATATATATTCTAATACTTTGAGACAATGGCTCTGCTCTTGGAAAAATCCAGGGGTGTCCCACATGGACATGTGTCTGTTCTGCATTAGTTTGTCGGTCATAATATGATGTGAATGAATCCACATTTTGCAGTTTCAATTTCCAAATAAATTTTATCTCAAGCACACACCTTCCTCAACCACCCAGTCATTATATCAGGAGAAGCCATTAGACAAAACTGTTGCTGCAAAGCGTTACAACTTCTGGACAAGCGACTGGTAAGACGAGTACTGATGACTCATGTGCAGAGACCATATTACAGTACAAATGCTACATTACTGGGGATTCTGCTCAGTTGGGTTTTCCCTAAACATATATTCTTTCTTCTGGGTGGAGGGGAAGAGAAAAGAAGTCTTTGGGGAATTTAAGGTTCTTTTCATGTTCCTTTAGATTAAAACATCAGAACTAAAGTGTACAATCAAAATCAGCAAACTCTAGCTTTTCTGTGCTAGCCTATATCATATTTATTCATCAAAAGTTCATGAAACAATTTTGGGACCAGCAGTTAGCGTAATGGCTATGTCGCTGGACTCCCACGTAGTCGACTGCGGTTCGTGTCCCAGACCCAGCGGCTTAAACTTCACGCCGGGCGCGTGTGCGTGCATGCCCAAGATCCCAAGAGGAGAATGGAGGAGAAGGGATTGTGGCGTGGCCATCCCCCCTGGGGGGTGATTTCTCGCTTTCTATCTCTCTGTCCCTCTCTGTCTGTCTGGCGAGCGCACGCACCCTATAGCGAAAACCTCTCCAAAAAAAAAAAAAAAAAAAAAAAAAAGTTCATGAAACAATTTTGTGAGTAGTAAAGAGTTTAGGAAACCTGGTCCTTTTGTGTGATAGATGATACAGTGAAGTAGTATGACAAATTCAGAGTTCTCTAACTATACTAAGACCCTGCAGGTATTCGGGAAAAGAACAAACAAAACAAAACAAACAAAAACAAATCTTTAATGCATTGTCACCTTCAAAAATAGAGTATCAAATAGACATTTCTCAAAAGGAGACATACAAATGGTTAGTGGGTACATGTCACTAATCATTAAAGAAATGCACATTAAAATTATAGTGAGATATTATACCATGCCTGTTAGGATGACTTCTTTTATCAAAAGGAAGAAAGATGGGGCCAGCAGATGGAGTCAAGGTCAAGGCATTGGATCCCACATGGCTGACTCTGTGGTTCAAGTCCTGGACCAGTGGCCTGAAAAACATACTGGGTGCATGTGCATGCATGCCCAAAATCCCAAGAGGAGACTGGGAGAAGGGACTGTGACATAACCTCCCTCCAGGGTGGGGTTTTTTCCCTCACTTTCTATCTCTGTCTCCTGTCTCTTTCTGGTGAGTGCATATGCCGTATAACAAAAAAATAAATAAAAATAAATTAAAAAGTATATATTAAGTGGAGACACAATGTCTCTCTTGCATAGCCTGGCTTACTTTACTCAGCAGCAAATCTTCCATATTCTTCCACTTTTTTTTTCTTTTTAAAATATTTTTAAGAATTATTTATTTAATTTTATTTATTCATTCATTTTTCTTTTTAATTTGACCAGTGAGAGAGATAGAAAGAGAGAGAGAGAGGGAAAGTGAGAAAGCAAGCCACCAGGTCCAGGACTCAAACCGTGGTCAGCCGTGTGGGAATGTCCAGCGCCTTAACCACCACGCCACCTGCTGGTCCCCCATATTCTTCTACTTTCTATCAAATGCCAGAGTCCTGTTTTTTATGACTGAGTAGTATTCAATAGTGTATATGCACCACATTTTTCAATCCATTCATCTGTTTGTGGACATTTGGGAAGGTTCTATGTCTTAGCAATTGTGAATAATGCCACAATAAACATCGATGTGCAAGTATTTTTCCAACTGAGCGTTTTCCTATCCTTTGGGTAGATACTCAGGAGTGGAATTGCTAGATTATATGGCAGTTCTATTTGTAGATCTTTGAGAAACCTTCATATTGATCTCCACAGTGGCTGGACTAATTTACATTCCCACCAACAGTGTAGGAGAGTTCCCTTTTCACCACAGCCTCGCCAGTACTAATCATTTTCTGTGTAGTTTTTTTTTTTTTTTTCTTTTTTTCATCTTAGGTATTCTGACTGGGGTTAGGTGGTATCTCATTGTGGTTTTGATCTGCATCTCCCTTATGATGAGAGATGCTGAGCATTTTTTCATATGCTTTTTGGCTATTCATATGTCTTCCTTAGAAAGCTGTTTATTCTGCTCCTTTTCCCATCTTTTAATTAGGTAATTTTTTTTTTTTTCAGATAAGCTGCTTGAGTTCCCTGTGTATTCTGGTTATCAGTCCCTTGTCTGAGGCATAATTTACAAAAATATTTTTCCATTCTGAGACTTGTCAATTCACACTGTGTCTTTTGCTAAGCAGAAACTCTTAAACCGATGTAATCCCACTTGTCTGTTTTGGGGATTATAGCCTATGCTTTGGAGGACTTATTTAAGGAGTCTTTGCCTATGCCCATGTCTCCCAGAGTTTTCCACCAGCAGTTTTATAGTTTGAGGTCTTAAGTTTAGATCTTTGATCCATTTTGAGTTGATTTTTGTTAATGGTGAGTCATAGGCGTCCACATTTATCTTTCTGCAGGAGGATATCCAGTTTTTCCAACACCATTTGCTAAAGAGGTTTTCCTCCTCCCACTGAATTGACTGGTGCCCTTTGTCAAAAATCAGTTGACTGTGTGTTTTAGGGTTTGTTTCTATGGTTCCTATTCCATTCCATTGGTCCACATGTCTGTTTTTGTGTCATTACCATGTTGCTTTGATTATTACAGCTTTGTAATATATTTTTGGATCAAGGAGTGAGATGCTTCCTACTCCAGTCTTCTTGTGCAGGATTGCTTTGGCAATACTAGGTCTAGAGGATATAGTAACATGAAAAGCTGTAACAGACACAGGAGACAGTGTAAGGAGGGTGGGAGATGGGGGAGAGTGAGAGGAAAGGAATCAAAGAGAAAAATAGAGAGGCAAGACATTTAAGGGACACAAAAATGGAGGATTGTCTGTTGATGATAACATGTATGCTATCTTCAACTGAGTTGTTGTGAAGTGTATTCACTTAAGTAATTCGTTTAACAAACTGTAGTGACATACAATGATTGAATGTATAAAATAAATCAAAATAAAATTTAAAAATAAATAAAGAAGAAAAATAATAAAGAAAGGTGTTGGAGAGGATGCAGAGAAGAGAGTAATCTTATACATTGTTGGTCGGAATATAAACCAGCACAGTTTATATTCAGAAAACAATAAAAATACCTTGAAAAACTCAAAATAACACTACCGCATGAACCCGTGACCTCACTTCTGGAAATACATCCAAAAAAACCTGAAATTAGTATTTCAAAAGGCTATTTGACTCCATGTTTATTGCAGCACTATTTATAATAGCCAAGATATGGAAACAACGTAAGAGTCCATCATGGGTAGATGGAATTTTTTAAAAATGTGGTGTAGACACACAGTGGGATAGCATTCAGCCCTGTCATCTGTGGTAATATGGATGAATCTGAAGAACATTATGATAAGTAAGATAAACCAGGCACATAAAGACAATGCTGCATGATTTTGCTTCCATGTGGAATCTAATAAAGTCGAATTCATAGGAATGAGAGTAGAACAATGATTACCAAAGGCTTGGAGGTCAGGGAAGAGAAAGCATAGAGAGTTGCTGGTCAAAGGGAATAAAGTTTCGGGTAGACAGGTGGAGTAGGTTTTGAGATTTTTTACACAGCAGACTGACTGTAGGCAATAATAACATATTCCAAAATAACTCAGAGTAAATTTCAAATGTCTTGCCCCCAAAAATGATAGGTAAGTAATGTAATAAATATGTTATTTAGCTTGATTTAATCATGGTACATTGTATACATAATCAAAACATTGCTGTAATCCATAAGTGTGTACAACTATGATTTGCCAATTTATTTGCCAATAACACAGAGGGTTGGCTACAATTGATTTTACAATTGCTTTTGATAACACAAACGAGTCATTTTATTGGCTTTTGTTCTTCATTTAGATATGATACTGTCAGTAAAGACATTAATCTGAAAATATTTATGAAAACTGTTTCAATAATGCATGTGAGTTTAGTGCACAGGAATCAACTTTATCATGCAATAAAACAAGATAGAGTCAAGTTTAGAAGAAGCAAAACGAAGCAATAGCCTGTCAACGTGACTCTAATCTTTGAACGTAGCAGTGTCTGTGTATTCCAAACTCCCAATTCTCATCTCACAGACCTTTTCTGTAAAGGTGATATTAATTATTGAAGAATTCTACTTAATCTCATTCAGTCAGTATGTTCCTTAACTAAGCCCATATCATTGCCCCAAAATCTCAAGGGGCCATAAAGGTTAAGATCTATGAAGATATCAGGGAGGAAAAAAATTAAATGCTCCAAATGTGCGTTATTTCCCATATACTTGTCAGAATGTCTGTAATTCTACCCTTGTAGACAGATCATTTTGTCCACGAAAAGTCAAGAGTTGAGAGTGTGACCAAGAGGAGAGGTGTGAGGGTGTCAAAGTTCAAAATATGCCATTATTGATGCAGTTGTGCAAACTAATCTCTAAAACCCCAGCCCTGGATCAGCAATGAAGAAGATCAACCTATTCATTAGTCATGAGGGAACCTGAATTAACACATTTTCCAAAGGATTAAAACTATGCCTCAGTTTCATTATCTGTAAAATTAAGGGATTAGATAAGGAGAACTCTCAGATTCCTCTCAGCTCTGACATCCTATAATTTCAGACTCAGTATAAAACATAATGGAATGCTATATTTGTTTACATGAGAGTTGAGTGGGGATACAATGACTGGATTAAGCTGTGATTATATCAAGATGTCAAAGTTGAAAGTCCTCATTAAATGCCATATTCATGTTTCAGCCTTCTAACACACCCTCAACCACTGCAAACTCACTTTTCATTCATTCATTCACATGTACTAAATGCCTACCATAACCAACAATTTATGAAATAAATAGCTTCTAAGACACCCAAACTCAACTTTTTCAGGCTTAGAAAGCTAAGGAGTACAATATTAGGTTGTCAGAAAAGTCATTATGTATAGAAAAAATATGTCATGACTTTTCTGGCAATCCAATATAAACATTAAGCAGGTCTCCAAAAATAGGGACCAGCAGATGGTTACGTCACTGGACTCCCACCTAGTCGACTGCAGTTTGAGTCCCAGACCTGGCGGCTTAAACCTCATGTTGAGCACATGTACATGCATGCCCAAAATCCCAAGAGGAAAATGGAGGAGAAGGAATTGCAGCATGGCCATCTCTCATGCGGGGAGGGGTGATTTCTTGCTTTTTCTCTCTGTCTCAGTCTCTCCAGCAAGCATGAAGCAAAAATCTCTCTAAAAAATAAATTTAAAAAGATAATAATAAGCATGGTGATGGGATTTGCTGTGTTGCTGTGCTTCTGCTGTTTTTATTATTTTCCTTACTTCTCAATCATCTTTATTTCAAACATCATCCAAAAGCTAGAATTTGTACTGCCTGATTTGTAGGCATACCTGAGTAGCAGCCCTTCAATGAGCTCTTTCCAAATAAACTACAAGGATTATTTGCACCTACCATGGAGACAATCTCTTTGATCTCAAACAATCCTGCTCTTGAAGATGAGCACAGGGTGGGGTGAAAGTCATAACTATAGCATAGGCAATATTTGTCCAAAGCTTCATCTCTACCTCCCAAATCCCTACCACTCCTATGAACACCCAGCCCAGGACTACATAATATAATACACATCCCCTTAATCAGTATTCTCTTGCTATAGCCCAGCCAGAAACTGACCTTTCCATCATTCCCACTGAGGTAGAAAATGTCAACTAGCCTGTCTGGAAAACTAGTGCTAAATGGAGGCTTCCTGTATGTGGCCTTTCTCTAGACAGCCCTGTCCTTTATGGACAGTCATTAACATATCCACCGAGAGGTTTTATTGTCGTTTCAGTTTTTGCTATAGGTCATGTGTGCTCACTGGAGACAAAGAAAGACAGAGAGATAGGGAAAGTGAGGAATCACCCACACCGCAATCCTTTCTCCTCTCAGAATTTTGGGCAAACATGGACAAGCACCTGGTATGTTTTTTAAGCCACCAGATGTGACATCCAAACTCAGGGTCAATCATGTGAGATCCAGCTGCATTAATCACCATCTACAGGCTGGTCTAGGAGTCAGTATTCTTAAACATATGAAAGAGGATTTCAGGGTCTTAGAAAGATTGTAAATGGAAAGCAGGAGATAAGCAAGCCCTGAGTTTATTAAACTAAAATCATGATTTTGTCCTATACCTGTGCAGGGTATCTATCAAAAAAAAAAAAAAAAAAAAAAAAAACACTTGCGTCTTAGTAGAATTTAAGGAATAAGAAGGCAAAAGTATGAGCTAGAGTCACAATGGCCTTCAGACCATCTGATGCGTTTGTATTAATTATAATGATTCTAGGCCTAAGATATTGGAAATAGCTCTTTAAATCACTGGGAATTATGTGACTACATAGTTTCCTTATGACATGGAATGGCAATCAATTATCCCTAAATTACATTGGCTAGAGGCTCTCAAGCTGTGTCCCCATAAAACCCTATGTGTGCCACAATTTAGACAACATGTTGCTTGAATTCAATTAAATAAGAGTTCTCAGAAATGAAATAGTGAGAGGCAAGACATTTGTGGGACACGGTAATGATTTACTACCTGTTGATGATATCGTGTATAGTATTTACAACTGGACCGGTCTGAGGTGTATTTCACATTGGATAAATTCTCTTTGCAAGCCAAATGATATATAGTGATCAAATGTATAAAAGAATAATAAATAAAATTTTTGAAAAAGAAATGAAATAGGAACAGATACTATTATGTCACTTTAATAGTTTCTAAAACTTTTGCATTTATTGTGAGTGATCTATATTAAGAATAGTCATAAGACACTGTTTAATTTAAAATTATGAAAAAATGAAGTAACGAACAAGTGTTGAGTGTTTTCTATTGTCAGTCTCTAAGCTAGTATCTCTTTAATACCGCTCACTTAACTGTACAATAGAAAATACTATGTGAGGGGACCAGCAGTTAGCGTAATGGCTATGTTGCTGGACTCCCATGTAGTCGACCGCAGTTCGTGTCTCAGACCCGGTGGCTTAAAACTCACGCCGGGCGCGTGTGCGTGCGTGCCCAAGATCCCGAGAGGAGAATGAAGGAGAAGGGATTGCGGCGTGGCCATCCCCCCTGGGGGGGGTGATTTCTCGCTTTCTGTCTCTCTGTCTCTCTCTGTCTGTCTGACGAGCGCACGCGCCCTATAGCAAAAAACCTCTCCAAAAAAGAAAAAAGAAAATACTATGTGAGTTTTACGGATTAGGAAATGGGAATCCAGAGAAGTTAAGTGACTTTTTCTAGGTGACTGAACTCTAAACAATTTCATTCAAACCTACATCATTCTTACTCTGAAATCTGTGCTGCCTCCAAAGTTATATGCCTGTTTTTACATCCAGAAAACAATGTTGTTTGAATCTAATAGTGAAAGCTGTATGGCAGTCCATTCCTTAACAAATCTGAAAATCATAGACTAGGCCAATTTCTTCAGTGGTTTCTCTTCCCTCCCCACGAAGTTGGCAAATTACTAACACATATGTGGACTGGAATTAAAGAAAGGCCTTAGCAATTCAAGTTTAAAGATCCCAGGATCAGTGAAGAGGGAAAATTAAACAACCCAAGGAGATCATTTGCACAGACTTAATGCTAAATAAAACTCTCCTAAGTGTTCAGGGCTAGACCAACCCCTGTTGCACCCCTGACAAAACTCTGCACATTTAAGCAAGCATATTATGTTGGAATGAAAGATTTAGAGTGCCTGGGGAAGCCCTGTGAGTGTAAGGACTTGTTCCTCTCTGCCATGCGGTATATATCTAATCATGAATTCTGTTGCCTAAGGCAAAAATAATGTATGTGGAAGTGCCTGGAACTTAGTTACTGACCAGTAATGTTCTTTAAGTATGAATCTGAGCTTCTGAGATGTCCAAAGTGTACTGCTTCCCTAAGGATTTCCCAACTCATTCTCCCTCTCTTACCCTTCCCATTTAAGAATCCTGTTCTAATTATCATCTTCCTGTGATGTCCTTTGATTACGTATACTCGTGCCACCTGTAAATCCTCAAGGGAGAGCCCGAGTCTATAAGCACATTTGTTATATAATTGAGGGAACTCTGTAAGTACTCACTGATTGATAATATTGACTGACACAGTTTGATACTCAATTGGCCTCAATGCTCAAATTACTCTTCGAAAGTAAAACATACAGTCAAACTTTCAGGACTATGTTTATATCTATTCATTGTTCATTTTTTAACTGTTTAACATCCCACAAAATAAAGCTATGTCATTTATTTGACTGCTTTATTGCTGATGGGCCTTTTGGAACAACTACCTTTTACTATTGAAGTTTTTCTTTTTAACCCCCCCATTTACTGCTTACAGGTTAGAAAGCAAATTAATGTTATCAACCATTAATTAAGACTTAAAAAATAATCTCACGGAGCCAGATGGTGTGTACAACACCCTATGAGGCTGACCCACATATTCCATCCCTAGGAATCCACAGGGGATTGGTCCAGGATCCTATGGAATAACAAAATCCTCAGATGTTAAAGTCCCTTGTATAAATTGGGGTAGTACTTACATATAACATACATCCTTTTGCATATTTTAAATCCTTCCTAGATTGCTTATAAGTAATCTTGGCATCAGATGTAATTGGAAAGCAGAATATAAAAATAAGCTTCTTGAGCATCCCTTTTTTAGGGAACCACCTCTTCCCCCATTTCACAACAATTAGCTGACCCGGCTGCACCCGTGGTGGGCAGAATCTGCAGGGGCAGAACTCACAGATATGGAGGGTGGCTGTATTTTGAAGGCAGCAGTGTGACGGCAACTTCTGACTGCTATCCATGTCGTTTTGATTACTGTCTAACAGGTACAGAGGTATCACTCATCTCTGAAATGAAAACAAGCCCTGACTCCAAGGGATGGAGGGACTTCCTCTGCTTAAAAGCTGAGACACGGAAGTGTGGGGAGAAGAATAAGTCCAGATTTGGCCATCCTGTGGCATCCCTTAGAGAAATGGACTGAGGTGTATATCGTGCTCGGTAAAGTCTCTTTACAATCTAGTGCTCGCTTCGGCAGCACATATACAATCTAAATGGTGTATAGCAATTGAATGTATACATAATAATAATAATAATAATAATAATAATAAAACGCAAAAAAAGAAAAACGGCTGTGACCGTGTAATTAACAAACAGCAGCTAAACAATGGTAGTGTAACTTCAGTGTAACTAAAGAGAGCCCAGCCCTGGGCTACTGTGGCCTCTATAACTGAGGACACCAATGGAAGCAAAGACATCTCCTACTCCATCCTTAAACACCCTCATTGCGACAGCAATGGCAGCTTCTTTGCCTCAGAGGACAGGAATGATGTACGGCTCCAGAAGAGCTGAGGCGGGGCACAGCCTCAGTGGCATAGTCAGCAGGGCACAGAACTGCAGTGCTGGAAGCCACATGGCTGACCATAGACAAGTTCAGATCCCAGCGCAGTCAGCCGGAAGCACACTGGAAACACACAGGGGTGCCCAGGACCCCAAGGACCCGGAGGAGCTGGAGGAAGGAAGAGGATTGTGGCATCAGCCTGTCTTTCTCTCTCTCACACATCGCATACTTTGTATCACAATTGTGTGTGTGTGTGTGTGTGTGTGTGTGTGTGTGTGCATGTGAGGGTGCTTGTGTATATTTACATATATGCGTATGTATGTATGTAAGTTTTTTTAAAGAATTGACTGAGGTTTTGGATGCCCAGGTCACCTGCTCATTCAGCAGTGAGTGGATGAATAACGCGTGTGAATGCCTGTGTTTCATCAGGCTACAGAATGGGGTCCTCACCAGACTTGGACGGCACACGCCTGTGTTTCATCAGGCTACAGAATGGGGTCCTCACCAGACTTGGACGGCACTCTTATTTTCCTTCATCAACATTATAGTACTACAGTAGTCAGGAAGGATTCCCTGCATCAAGTAAGAATCCTGCAGTTTTAAAACTATCCCAGGGAGGAGGTCCCCAAAAAAGAAAAGAAAGATGTTACGTCATAAAAAAAGGTAACTGATAACAGAGTCTTTTCATTTGAATAGAGTAAGGGGGAGAAAGGCAACCTAAATTTGTGCCTCAAATCAATGAACAAGGCAATATTTAATGAAAATAATTTTCTTTTAAATTGGTAGGATTCTGTTTTCATTAGTTTGAACTTTTCCACTCCAACCCCCCACACACATTCACACACCAGCAGAGCACTCCACCAGTTTACACAATAAAACTCCACTGGTTGTTTATTCTTATGAAAGGATATTCCAGTACATAATTTTATACTGAGGTACTGATATCTGGGAAAACTGTCAACACATCAAACTCACTCTGCCCACCCCAGACTGAATTCAACAGATTTTTCTCTCAGGATCTTGCCTCACAGAATGGCCTGAGCATCTATTCATTCACCCCACTTTAAGATCCTGGAGGCTCAGAGGACCAGCAGTTGGCGTAATGGCTATGTTGCTGGACTCCCATGTAATCGACCGTGGTTTGAGTCCCAGACCCGGTGGCTTAAACTCACATGGGCCGCGTGTGTGTGCGTGCCCAAGATCACCAGAGGATAATGGAGGAGAATTTCTCTCTTTCTGTCTCTCTGTCTCTCTGTCTTTCTGGCGAGTGCATGTGCCCTATAGCAAAAACCTCTAAAAAAAAAAATCCTGGAGGTTCTATTGGTTTCTTCTGCTGTTTTAGCCACTCCTGTCTTCAATTGGGTATCAAGATGCATTACTTCCACTTGCCAGACTTCTCCACGTTCTCCCCTCCGTTACTTGGTCCTTCTACCATTCCTGGTTTAAGTTTCATGGTCTTTAGTTTGCAATATTGTAATAACCTCTGATCAGCTTTCCTTTTTAAAAAAAAATTTTTAATTTAATTTTACTCATTGTTGTTATTTTTTTTTTTTTAATTTGAGCAGAGAGAAATACAGAAAGAGAAGGGGAAAGTGAGAAAGCAAGCAGGTCCAGGACTCGAACCATGTGGGAGTCCAGCACCCCAACCACTTCACCATTTGTTGGCCCTGTCAGCTTTCCTTTCTCCTACTCAGTCCCCTATTTCAACTGCCTCCCTTTTTCTTAGCACATCCATTCACAGATGTGCCCTCGCTTCCATCCCTAGTCAGCATGAAGTATAGTCTCAAGTGTGGCTGTCAGGCCCTTCACACCCCATACTGCAGCCCCTTCACACCCCATACTGCAGCCTCATTCCCCACTCTTTCCACAAATGCATGCTTTAGTCACACAATCCTCTCCCCAGTGCACCTTGCCTTTTCATTGTCCTTGCCCAGAAATAGCTTCCACCCCACCCTTATCCTGCCTGAGAACTCATCATCCTTCAGGGCTGGGAGTGAGTGGGCTTCTGCCACCATTGTCCCATCCTGGTAACTCTGGTCCTGTGTGTGCCCCACAATTAAGGCATTGCAGTGCATCACCCCTGAACCTGCATTGCAGGTGGGGCCACACCCTGCTTACAGGGAACAGGTCTCACCCCAAGGATGAAGTCATGCATGCACTGGCCTCCCAGGAAGAGATGGGTCCCCATGTGTGAAAGCAGAGTGAGGGTGGAGGGGTGGTTTCAACTGTAGAAGGTCCCCAAAGGACACAAAATGCTTCCCAATGGGTTAATTTGGCATGGGGTACCTCTCATGGAGACAGGCTAGAAGCTGGGACCTATTTAAGGTTGTGAAGATATGTCGGACCCATGAAGCTAACAGAGTTTATCAACACGGGATCCTTGGAAACTGTCTCAGAATCATCTGTAGTGCTATCATATGCAGTCTCCTACTTAAAAATCTCTGAATATTTCTCCACTGTTTATTGTATTGGTATCCAGAGGGAAATACATGAGGTGATTGTATTATACGTAAGGTAGTAGGCATATGGGCATTCAAGGGCCCTGCACGCTAAGAAACTACTCATTCCTATAAAGCATCTATCTAAGACATTGTCAGAATCCTAAAATGCCAAAGTGATGTCAAAGAACAGCATTATTCACAGAAATGTTTGGGATGCTAATAATGTTGTATATCTCTACTGTCTATGCCATTGTGACCACTGAAATGTGGCTAATGTGACTGAGAAACTCTATTTTTACTTAATCTCAGTAACCACATATGACTAATAGCTATTATATTGGACAGCACAGTTCCAGAATAAAAAATAATAATAATAATCAAAACATAAAAACTTTGGGACCAGCAGTTAGCATAATGGCTATGTCACTGGATTCCCATGTAGTCAAGTGCGATTCGAGTCCTGGACCTGGTGGCTTAAACTCACGCCAGTCACATGTGCGTGTGTGCCCAAGATCCCGAGAGGAGAATGGAGGAGAAGGGATTGTGGCATGGCCATCCCCCCTGGGGGTGATTTCTCACTTTCTGTCTCTATGTCTCTCTCTGTCTTTCTGGCAAGCACATGCGCCCTAAGCAAAATCCTCCCAAAATAAGAAAAGAAAAAGGAAAAGAAGAAAAAAGAAAGAAAAGAAAAGAAAAGAAAAGAAAAGAAAAGAGAAGAAAAGAAAAGAAAAGAAGAAAAGAAAAGAAAGAACATCCCCTGATTTTAAGAAAAGGAAAACCCAGATCTTTGGTGATAAATACATCATTTTTTAGACCTCCAATATTCCCACAGATTGGTATTTACCAAATCTGATTTGACAGTAAAATATCACCAGCTGGAGTACAGCAGTATTTAACTTTAACCCACCTATCAGAAGGCAGAAATAGAAGGACCACAAGTTTAAGGTCAGCCTAGACTGTCTAACTAAATAAATAGTGCTAGCCACACAAGGAAATAAGCCACAATCAAAGCAGGCCAGTAGAAGCAAAAACAACAAATCCAGTGTTTTCAGCTATTGGAATTATTATATACTCTGAAAACAAAATAACCACATGTAAAATGTTAGAATAACATTTTAAAAGTTAGAATCCCATAAATGGACAAGTAGTAAGACTACCTCATTGTAACCAGGCCTATTTGAAAAGGAACTGAATACAATTTATAGAGGCAAAACACACTACTACTGAAATTACTAGACTGTCAAAAAGTCATGACATAAGACAACACAATAAAAATGAAATAGAGGAAGGTCCAGCAAGGAGTGTAGTGGCTAAGGCACTGGACTACCTCATAGCCGACCACAGTTTGAGTCCCGGACACAGCTGCTTGAAACTCACGTCAGGCACATGTACATGCATGCCCAAAATCCTGAAAGGAGAATGGAGGTGAAGGGATTGCAATGTAGCCATCCCAGCTGAAGAGCAATTTCTTATTTTCGCTCTCTGTGTTTCTATGGGTGAGTGCATGTGCCCTATGACCAAAAAAAAAAAAAAAAAAAAAAAAAAAAAAGGGAAAAGAAAGAAAAAAGGAAGAGAGGACCAAACCGATTAGACACAGCTGAAAAACATTTGGTATTTAGTAAACTGAAAATGGGGTCTGAGCAAGTAAATGTGAATGAAGTAGAAAGATATAAGAAGATGGAAATTATGAAAGGGATGTTTATAGGCAAAAAAAAAAAAAAAAGAACAGGGAGTTTAAGTTGAATTTGAGTCCCAAAATCCGAAAATAACAGAAAGGCAAATTTAAAGAGGTGGTAATTGAGAGATTTCTAGAACTTATAAAAAATGTGATTCTGTGGATTCTGAAAGCACAGTTCTGTTAACAGAACCAGACCCAAACAGAATTACGAAATAGGAAGTTTTCCTCTGCCCCATCTATCAATATTTCAGAAAACGCCTGTTTTCTGCCCCTTCCCCACATCCCCAGCTTTCCCTCACTGCTCAAGTCTTACCCTCCTCCAAGCCAGCATCTCCAAGATAACAGAATGATAATTTAATGATCGGATAAGTCAGCTTATGTTTATTTATTTTCTAGCTAGTATAGATTACCTTCTCACTAGATAATGCTTTAAAATAACTTTACATTACAGAGTTGAAATCTTAAGGAGTGGCACAATTACTGAAGTTCATGGCATAGTGCCAAAAAGGCTTTGGGAGAGGAAAGAACTCTGCGTCCTCAATTTACCTCAGTTCGAGGGCCCTGCCCAGGTGAATTACTCCTAAGAGCATGGGTGTGCAACATATCCAAGCGTGAGTCCTTTGTCATCAAAGAGAGTGAACTTCCTTTTATTAATATCAAAATGAGGAGAGTGAAATTCAATATTTGGTTACCATCTCCGGGTAACCTTTCCTTTCCTATAGCACTGTGATGCGTAACTATGTATTGACGTGTTTCCTTTTCCTCTACCCCTTGACCCAATGCCCTGTAGTAGCTGCCATATCTGCTTCGCTCATTACTGTATTCCCAGCACATAGCAATGCTGGCCACATAGTAGGTACTAAGTAAATATCTGTTGAATGGATGAATGTAGTATCAGATTTGATTTCCTTAGGACATAAATAGTAATCATGTAGCTTTGAACAAAGGCTCCACTTATTTATCTCTTAGATGGTAGTTCACTATTGTGTGGTTAACAGAAATATCTGAGACTGGGTGACTTATAAAGAAAATAGAAGTCTATCTGCAAAACTCACTATTTTGGGTAGGTGGAAAGTCTAAAGGCATCACAAAAATTCAGAAGGCAGAACTTGAAGCAGCACAGAGTATAGCCTGTACCCATGAGTTTATTTCATTCTGGTCTTATTCCCTCTGCTTATAAACCCACCAGAACTCAATCATAGAGGCCCACCCTAACAACCTTCTCATATCCACCCTGGGACATCATGAAGGGATTAAGTTTTCACTCTAATACCTTTACAGCACAACCAATCCCAACACATGAATTGGTGTCAGGGGGTGGGGAGGGTGAGGCGGTGCATCCCATCACGGTCCACTGCAACTAAATTCCAAAACATAAACTTTTCAGAGCAACCATTATCCAAACCATAACAAATGGAGAATTTAAATAGATGATCTTTAAATTATAGGGCACAGAGCCCTGCCCTGTGATTTTTTTTTTGTCTGAGAGACAATGTGACATGAAGGATTAAGCAGCAGCCTTGAATTCAGAAGACCTGAGTTTGGTTCCATCTGTCTACTTTTATCTCTCTTAACCTGGGCAAGTGATATGACCTCTCTGAACCACATCTTATTCCTTCTTCAAAATGCGGGAAATGATGCTCACCTATTTATAGGTTTAGTTTGATATGAGAATTCATGAGCTTTCATGTGAAAGTGTTTTACATGGTTTGAGTCCCAGACCTGGCGGCTTGAAAAATAAGTCTGCTGGGTGTATCTACATGTGTGTCCAAAATTCTAAAAGAAGGGAGAAATGGAGGTGGGATTTTGGTATGACCGTCATGACTATGGCCCCTAGGGGGATGCTTTCTCACTCTCCCTGTCCCCACAAGTGCACATGTCCTCTGGCAACTTCTTTTTAAAGTGCTTCATAAATCATAAATACTTTCATGTGGAAGTGTTTTTTAACACTTAAAACACTTATGAGTGCCATCACCATATCACTGTGGAAATTTTCACCTGTGGTATGGTGATGGCTCTCAAATAGTTTCATGTTTTTGGAATATTTCAGACTGAATTTTCAGATTAGTGATGCTCAACCCTTTAAGAATGTAAGGAATTGTTATTAGTCTCCAAAGTGAAAATCCCCACACATAGCTAATTTAGTAGTGGCTCAAGGACCCTAACCTATGAGTTGTTTGTGAGAACTCTGATTTGCAAATATATAAGAAAGTAGGTCACCAGAGCTTCTGTCCAAAAGATAATCCAGTGAGTGCTTTAGATTAAGGAGAGATAGGCCCACATTTAAATTCTGGGGCAGAAGGAAAGGGTGTTCTAAAATTAGTTCTTGAGCCTAGTCCAAGTACAATGGAGCACCGAGGGATGACTTCAGGCCAAGTTCTCTGTGTGTGGTTTATGGGACCACTTAAACTGAAGAGAATTTTGAGTAGCACTCAAAATAGATATTTATAAAATATAGAATATAAAAATTATAATAGGTAATATAGAATCTAGAATTATACCACCAGGGTTATGCACATCCAAGAAAGCAAGCCCCACCACGCCACCTACTCCTCATCCAAGAAAAACAGAACAAACAGAAAAACAGACATTCATTGGGAAACAGTTTTTCCCCAAGTATAGTGAGAATAACTCTTGAGTGCCATGAAATTCTAAATGAGGATAATAATGTGTTGACCAGTGTGGGCACTGAACAGATCCTCAGAAAAGAAAGCACAGCATTCAAAGAATCCCAAGAAGTCTCAATAAAAATGAGTAGAAGCATCAGATCTGTGAGGGGAAGGGTCTTGTCTATTTTGTCCTTTGCTATACTCCAAATGCCTAGAATAACTCCTTGCACAGAGTAGGTGTTCAGTTAATGTTTGTTTCATTGAATTGCACTAAACTGAATGAGTGTAACTTTTTTTTTTTTTTGCTCTCTTTGTACCTCCCTCTCTTCTGAAGACAGCTCCAGTCATTTTGAATTCCACATTTATCTAATAGAGTTTGTGTCTTCACTGTGGATTTTACCTTTTCCTTCACCCTGTAAGTACTACATATGACCAAGATTTAAGTCAGCAACATCCAGTATTGCTCTGGCTAGGACTATTGGTTTAGTAGGGAGTTTGCTGGTGAAACAAAGACTTAACTATGAAAGTCTTACAGAGCAGGTACTGTGTATCAGGTAGGCACTGCAGACTCAACACCCAAACAGAACGGGCAAGGCCTCTGTCTGAGGAGCTTATACTTAAGCAGGGAAGAGTGTATATATATGAGAGAGTATATATGGGGGGGGGGGGGCTCAATGGAAAAGTTATAACACATTTTAACATAGAAAAATAATGTCATGACTTTTCCAATGACCCAATAAATACATACATACACACACTGTTATTTCTCTCTCTATTTCTTCATATGTCTATACTTGCATACGTGTGTATATGTGTGTGAGTAGATGCATGTGTGTGTGGATACAGTGTGGACAGTCGATGGGGAAAAGGCTAGATGTGAAGCACTTAGGAGTCTGCTTCAGTCACCCGGAGGAAGGATCAGGGCCTTCACATCAGGCCCGTAGCAGCAGCGAAGTGGGTGGATTTGAGAGAGATGAGGATGTAGAGGTTGGTCTTGGGGGGTGATGGAGAGAAACTGATGTGGAAATGGCATGACCCCAGCTTGGGGTCAACACCATAGCTGATGGTGTTGCCATGTCAGAAGAAAGGGGCAGGGAAGAGGAGCAAGTGTGTGGAGAGATGAAGATTCAGCGTGAGTCTCAGCCTTTGGGGTGTCCACGGGGAAGCTGACACGTGACTGGAACTCTGTAGAGAGACCTGAAAGGTAAAGATTTCAGAGTGGTCCAACAGAAAACTAGAGATCAAAACCAGGAAATTGTATAAATTGTATCAATAGCAAAAGGGAGTTATTTCATCTCTAAAATATATCAGTTTGAATAAAAAGTAATTTTAAAAAACCCAATAACCCAATTCAAAAGTGGGCTAAGGACTTACATAGATGTTTATCCAAAGAAGACACACAAAAAGTCCACAGGTAGATATGAAATAAACATATAAAAATGCCTAATGCCACTAATCATTGGGGAAATGCGAATTAAAACCGCAATGAGCCATCATCTCACACCTGTTAGAATGGCTGTTAACAAAAAGTCAACAGAAAACAAGTGTTGGCAAGGAGGTAGAGAAACTGGACTCCTTACGTGCTGTTAGTGAGAATGTCAAATGATGCAGTCACTATGGAAACAATATGGAGTTTCTTCCAAAACCTAAAAATAGAACTACCATGTACTCCAGAAATCCCACTTCTGGGTATTGATCCAAATAATCTGAAATCAGGATCTCAAAGACATTGAAACTCCACTGTTCATTGTAGCAATATCTACAATATCAAGACATGGAAACAATTGAAGTGCCCATTGACAGATGAATGGACAAAGAACATGTGCAATAGAATCCTATTCATCCTTTAAAAAGAAGGAAATTCTCCAAAATACAACATCATGGATGAACCTTGACAATATTAGGCTAAGTGAAATAAGCAAGTCACAGAAAGACCAATTCCATGAGTCCACTCACATGAGATATTGAAAATAGTCAAATTTACAGCATCACACTGGAATATAGTTGCCAGCAGCTGGGGAAAGAGGGGAAAAAGGAAGTTACTAACCCACAGTATTAAAGTTTCATTTAAGCAAATTACTAACCTCTAGAATCTGCTATAATAAACAAAAGTATATTGTTGGACACTTGAAAATTTCTTTCTTTCTTTCTTTTTTTGGAGAGGTTTTTGCTGTAGGGCACGTGCGCTCACCAGAGAGACAGAGAGACAGAAAGCGAGAAATCACCCCCAGGGGGAGATGACCACGCGGCAATCCCTTCTCCTCCATTCTCCTCTCGGGATCTTGGGCACGCACGCACACGCACCTGGCGTGAGTTTAAGCCACCGGGTCCGGGACTCAAATCACAGTCGACTATGTGGGAGTCCAGCGACAGAGCCATTACGCTAACTGCTGGTCCCAACACTTTAAAATTTCTTAAGAAGGTAAAACTCATGTTAAACATTCTTATCATATTCATAAGTTTTTAAAGAAGGTGGTTGGATAGAATAAATCTTTATGGAATGTTAACATTTAAGAAGCAAACAGAAGAAGAGTTGCAAAAGAGTGCCTTGGTAGCAAGAGGAAGAAAGCACTTCAAGAACATGCTCAGATAAGTAGTAGAAATTCTTTTTTTTTTTAATTGTTATAAAAGTTTGTTCTGCTACACTTAGAATTTTTTTCTTTACTTTTAAATTTCATTTTCTTTTATACATACAATCATGTTATTTAGCTTGCAAAGTGAATATTTCAACATGTAAACATTTCTCCCTAGTCCAGCTGATGAAACTGTAAAATAATCTTCAACAGTTCTTTAAAAAAGCTATTGCAACTAGTTTGAAGCCCTGAGCAATTATATCGTGACAAATAGCACCATCTAGTGGAAGGTAAATGAACAAACGTGAGATGACCAATTTCCCGATTTCTTTTTCTTTTTTGCGGGGGGGGGGGGGGGGGGGGGGTGTCGGGGGGGGGGGGGGTGTCGGGGGGGGGGGGCATTCTGCTATAAGGTACGTGCACCCGCCAGAGAGACGGAGAGAGACAGAGAGACAGAGAGACAGAAAGAAAGAAATCATCCCCCCGGGGGGGATGGCCGCACCACAATCCCTTCTCCTCCATTCTCCTCTTGGGATCTTGGGCACACACGCACATGCGCCTGGCATGAGTTTAAGCCACCGGATCCAGGATTCGAATCACGGTCGACTACATGGGAGTTCAGCGACATAGCCATTACACTAACTGCTGGTCCCCCGATTTCTTGACTGTAAGTGCATTAAATATTAGAGTGAAACCTCTGCCTCTGTCTCTGCCTCTCTCTACCTCTGTCTCTGACATCTCATACTTCTGTAATTTTTCCTTTTTAAAATTTTTTAAAGCATAGCATTTTCTTGGCTTTCAGCCCCTCCTTTCACTTTATCTTGTTAATAATCCCGTCTCCTCCTCCCAACCCAAGAGAGGCAAGGGAACAGGCCATCTGAAGACACCTTCATGATTCCTGAGAACTAGTTGTGCGCTGCATGATTTTCTAATTTTTGCTTTTTAAAAAAAATAATAATAATAATTTTTTTACTTTTTTCTTTTTACCTTTTTTTCTTCTCTTTTTCTCTGTTTCTTGGTTGTTTTTGTTCCTGTTGTTTCTCTCTCTGTGTTTCCTCTTCTGCACACTCCTGGATGCTCAGATTGAACATCAAGTTTGGGAAGAAACACACCATCTATCAGATGACTAGAAATCACCACAGAACCACAAGAAATATGGGAAAGCAAGAAAATACCTCTTCTCCAAGGGAAAAGAATAGCTCCTCTTCATCCACAGACAGTTCAAAGGAAATCATGGAAATGTCTGATAAAGAATTTAGGACATTCATAATGGCAAAGCTAACAGAGATGGAAGACAAGAGAGAGAATGAACTGCAGAAGAGAAAGGAGAAAGAAGCTTAAGAGTTCCAGGAGGTGAGGAAATTCTTACAAGATCTAAAAGAGGAATTACACACTTTACAAAAGAATCAAATGGAACTGTTAGAGATAAAGGCTATAATACAGGAAGTCAAAATCTCCCTTGAAAGTATTAAAAGCAGAAAATCATACAGAAAAGAGAACCTCATACGTAGAAGAGAAAGTTGCTGGCCTAGAAAAATCCACCACAAAGACTGAGAAAATTGCCCAAAAATTTGAGAATAATATGATACCATCAAATGACCAAACATCCAGATAATTGGCATCGCAGAAGGCAAAAAGACTCCTAAAGCGCATTGATAATCTATTCTATGAAATCCTGCAAGAAAACTTTCCAAACCTAGAGAGGCACTCAAAGATCCAGTCCCAAGAAATACAAAGGACCCCAAATAGAATCAACCCAAGAAGATCTTCTCCAAGACACATTATAGCCAGGTTGACCAAAACCATAGACAAAGAAAAGATACTAAGATTGGCAAGAGAGAAACGGCAAGTCACCTACAAAGGATATCCCATCACAGCACACAAAATGTGATTTCCCATCCAGAATACACTGTATATTGGCTCAACCAAGGATATTTCCATACATGTAATATGGTACAACAAATGATTTTCCATTCCTTGTTTCTTATATATTTTGCTTTTTTCCCCCTTCCCCTTGATTCCCTCCCTCTCACCCTCTGCCATTTTCTACCCTCCTCCCACATTGTCTCTGGTATCTGCAGTTGCTTTCCATGCCTTTTTTTCTCATTTTTTGACTCACGAGATATCTTAATTAATCTAAATCCTTTCAATAGCAAGTTCAGCTGATATATGCATATCTGTGAACACATGTCTGACTTTAGGCATAAAACTCAGTGAGTAGAATGAACATACTATAAAGTATCACTTAGTTGAGGCTATATAGCTTACTGTGGCCATTAAATAGGTATCTTTTAGTATACGTTTTAATTTAAAGAGAAGCAGTTTTAGCTTTAATAAATCAAAAGGTAAAATTATTAAGAGAAATTTGCTTAAGACTTAAAGTCAGGAAAAAGGTTAGAATTGTGTTCAGATAGTAGGTAGATGAACCTATAATCAGCTCAAGAGAGGCCAAACATCCTTACATCTGGGAAATAAAGCATAGAAGAAAATCAGTAATGTCTTAGTCAAAAGTCATAAATTCTATTTCATCAGTTCAGTCTGATGTAATTAATCCCTCTTCTACTGTGGTTTGATCTTTCCATTTAAATTTTGGAAGTTAACATTCAACTCCAGACTTATCCCTACCATTAAGTTGGCCATTTTCTTAGGTTTTTTTTGTTTTGTTTTGTTTTGTTTTGTTTTTGACTATTATTTCTTTAGTTTTCCTGGTATAGCACTCCCTTCAGAACATCTTGGAGAGCTGGTCTGATGTTGGTAAATTCTTTCAGGTTTTGTTTATTTGATAAAAAAATTTTTTGTCTTTCCTTCCCATATGAAGGATAATATTGCCAGGTATAGTATTCTTGGATGAAATTGTTTTTCACTTAATACTTTGAATATATTTTCCCATTCTTTCTTTGCTCACATTGTTTCTGATGAGAGGTCTGCTGTTAGCCTGATGGCTACCCTTTGTACATAATTTGACGGTTCTCTCTTACCAACTTTAGTATCTTGTCTTTGTGGTTTTGGTCAATCTGGCTATGATGTGCCTTGGAGAAGATCTTTTGGAGTTGATTCTATTTGGGGTCCTTTGTATTTCTTGGGTCTGGATATTTGAATGCCTCTCTAGGCCTGGAAAGTTTTCTTCCAGGATTTCATGTAATAGATTATCAATGCCCTTATTAGTTTCTTCACCTTCTGGGATACCAATTATCCAGACATTTGGACGTTTAACAGTATCTAGTATTTCTCATATGTTATTCTCATTTTTGGGGGGTTATTTTTTTCAGTCTTTTTGGTGAATTTTTATAGGCCAGGGGTTCTATCTTCTACATCTGAGATTCAATCTTCTGCATGATCTAATCTGCACTGATACTTTAAAGGGAGGTTTTGATTTCCTGTTTTACAGACTTCATCTCTAATAGTTCCGTTTGATTATTTTTTTATGGTATGTATTTCCTCTTTCAGATCATGCAAGAACTTCCTCACCTCCTGGAACTCATTGTCTCTTTTCTTCTGTATCTTCTGGAGTTTGTTGTCACTCTTATCTAGCATCTCTGTTAGCTTTGTCACTATGAATATTCTGAATTCATTATCTGACATTTCCACAAGTTCCATTGTACTGTCTGTGGATGATTAAGAGTTGCTCTTTTTCTCTTGGGGAAGAGATATTTTCTTGGTTTCTCATATTTCTTGTGCCTCTGTGGTGTTTCTGGTCATCTGATAGATTATACATTTCTTCCTAATTTCTTGAAGTTCAATTGGAGTAGTCAAAGGCATGCAGGAGGAGGTGATCTGCAACCTGCAACCTCTCTGCAGTTCCATTTTTCTCCCTTTGTGCAGCAGATTTAGTGGAAACAGGATTATTCTGACACTAATAGTATTAAGATATTTGGCTACCGTGCACCTAGATCTGTCTAGACAGTCTGTGGAGGCTGAGCAGCAAAGTGATAAGGGGAAAAGAAAATAAAGAAAGAAAAAATAATAATAATAAAGTTAAGCAAAATTTAAGATTACATGGTGCACTCTCATGAAAGGGATTGCTCACAGCTCAAATGTAGATGTCTTCTCAAAGGACCTGTGCTTTGCAACTCCTAAATGGGAGAGGGAAGGTGAGAATAGAGATAGAGGAGAATCAGAGAGCCAAGGAAAGTACTTTACATTTAAAAAACTTTTAAAGAATAAAATAAAATAAAGAGAGAGAGACAAAGAGAATACAGAGGGTGCCCCACCACCCTAGATCCTGAGTGAAAATCTAGGGCAGAAAATCTTCAGTGTCCCAGGCCCTGAAAGGGATTGCTCACAGCTCAAATGCTGATATCTTCTCAAGGGACCTGTGCTTTGCCTCTCTCTCAGCTCAAATGCAAATGTCTTCTCAAAGGGACTGTGCTTTGCTTCTCCACTCTAGATCTTGGGGTCTGGAGGGTGAAAATCTTCAGTTGTCTCAGCTCCTCAAAAGGATTGCTCACAGCTCAAAAGCAGATGTCTTCTCCAGATTTTTTTAATTAATTATTTTCATCAAATTTAGGATATTTTTGGTCATGATTTTTTTTAATTTTTGGGTCCTTTCTCTGTATGCACTCCTTCTGGGACACTTGTTACACATCTCTTGATGTGCTTCATGTTGTCTTACAGGTCTCCTGGGTTCTGTTTACTTTTTTCATCTTTTTTCTTTTCTGTTCTTCAGACTGAATAATTTTTGTTAATCTGTATTAAGATTAACAACTAACTGATTCCTTTTTCCCCAAAAGACAATATTCCCTCCTTTCTCTCCTTTTAATAATTTTACATAAAGTCCCCATTATGATGTATACAATATTTATTTTTTCAACAGAGAACTTTACATTTTTTCCATCTGTCAAATGTTTTCTCCCTTTGTACCTCTCACCCACCTTCTACCACCCACTCTCTACTATCCTCATTTCCCCCTTACAGTCTCTAGCATCCACACCCATCCTCTTCACCGTCACATCTTCTGATCTCTCAATCTCTGCCATGGAGTGCAAACAGTACCAATTAAGTGGGGGATATACAATGTGTATCTTTCAATAGCTGGCTCACTTTGTTTGACATTAAGTTCTCTATATTCATCTGCTTTAAGTCAAATAATAGGATATCATTGTTTCTTATAGCTGAGTAATATTCCACAGTATATATGTGCCAGTTTTTCAACCCGGTCATAAGTTTTTGGACACTTAGGTTGGTTCTATGTTTTAGTAATTGTGAATAATGCTGCAGTGAGCATGGATGTGCAAGTGTCTTTCTAATTGAGTGTTTTTCTACTTTTGGGTAAATACCAAGGAGTGGGATTACAGAGTTATGTGACATTTCTATTTGTAGGTTTTTGAGGAACTTATATATTATTTTCCACAGTGGCTATGCTAATTTACATTCCCACCAACAATGAAGAAGCATTCTCTTTCACCACAGCCTTACCAGCACTTGTCATTATTTATTTATTCATTCATTCATTCATTCATTCACTCATTCCTAGTCATTCTAACTGGGATTAAGTGGTATCTCATTGTGGTTTTAATTTGCATTTCCCTTATGACAAAAGACTTTAAACATTTTTTCATATGCCTTTTGGCCATTCTTAACCATTCCTTGGAAAGTTGTCTATTCAATTCATTGGCCAATTTTTAAATTGGATTATTAATTTTTTTATAGGAGAGTTGCTTGTGTTCCCTATATATTCTGGGTATCAATACCTTGTCTGAATAACAATTTGCAAATATTTTCTCCCATTCTGAAGGTTGTTTTTTCACTCTAATTGTTGTTTCCTTTGCTGTGAGGGAGCTTTTTAGCCTGATGTAACCCCCCTTGCCTATTTTAGGAATTATTACCTGTGCTTTAGGGGTCTTGTTTAAGAAATTGTGCCTGCCGCAATGTTTTCAAATTTTTTCCCTGTTTTCTACTAGTAGTTTTGTCATTTGAGGCTTTGTATTTAAATATTTAATCTATTTTGAGTTGATTCTTATAAATGGCGAGAGATGGGGGTCCAGTTTCATTTTTCTGCAGATAGATATCCAATTCTTTGAGCACCATTTGCTGAAGAGAGTTTTCTTTTCTCCACTGCATTGTCCTGTACTCTTTGTGAAGGATCAGTCGATTGTATGATTTGGGGTTTATTTCTGAACTCTCTATTCTATTCCATTCATCGATGTGTCTACTTTTGTACCAGTACAGTATTGTTTTGATCATCACTGCTTTGTAATATGTTTTCAAATCAGATAGTGAGAAACCACGTCCTTTATTTGTTAGGCACAGTATTGCCTTGGCAATACAGGCTCTTTTATAATTCCAGACAAATTTTATAATTTTTCTATTTCTGTGAAGAATGTCATAGGCAATTGTATTGGAATTGCATTGACTTGGGTAGAAGTTATGTTTGATTATGTTGATTTTGCTAATCTATCCCATCCCTCACAGAATGTCCTTCCTTTTTTTTTTTTTTTTTTTGTATCACACTCAATTTCTCTTTTTCAGTTTTTCTTACAGCAGTCTTTCACCTCTTTGGTTTGGTTTGTTCCTAAGTATCTCATTTGTTTTGTGGCTTTTGTGAGTAGGATTTATTTGTTCAATTCTGTTTCAGTCTGTTCATTGTTTTTTGTTGTTGTTGTTTATGTTTTTGTTTTTCTTTAGGGGTGAGAGATTTTGCTATAGAGCATGTGTGCTTGCCAGAAAGAGAGAGACAGAGAGACAGAAAGTGAGAAATCACCCCCCAAGGAGGATGGCCACCGCAATAACTTCTCCTCCATTCTCCCATGTAGTCAACTGCGGTTCAAGTCCTGGACCTGGTGGCTTAAACTCACACTGGGCACGTGTGCGTGCGTGCCCAAGATCCCTAGAGGAGAATGGAGGAGAAGGGATTGCGGCGTGGCCATCCACCCGGGGGGGGGGGGGTGATTTCTCGCTTTCTATCTCTCTGTCTCTCTCTGTCTTTCTGGTGAGCGCACGTGCTCTATAACAAAAACCTCTTAAAAAAAAAAAAAAAGAAAGAAAGAAAAAAGAAATACTTTGTGAAGAATTGAATTTAGCTCTTCTTTAAAATTTTGTAGCATTCAGAAATAAAGCCATCTGGACCTGGGCTTTTCTTTGTTGAGAGACTATTTATCACTGATTCAATCTTATCCCATGTTAATTGCTCTAGTCAAACTTTCCATTTCATCCTGATTTGACCTAGGTAGCTTTCACATGTTTGTAAATTTGTCCATCTCATCTAGGTTTTCTAGTTTATTGGCATAAGTCACTCATAATATTCTTCCATAAGTTTCGTATTTCTGGTGTATCAGTTCTAATATCACAAGCTTCATTAGTGATTTTATCTATCTGGTTCTTTTCTCTGTTTTTCTTGATTAGTCTAGCTAATAGTTTATCAATTTTGTTTATCCTCTCAAAAATAGTCAGTTTTTTGTTTCATTGATTGTTCATATGGTTCTATTATTCTCTATATCATTTATTTCTGCTCTGCCCTTTGCTATTTTTTCTTCTTTTATTCATATTATTTTTTAGAGATTTTTGCCCTAGGTCACATGTTCTCAACTGGGAGGGGAGAGAGACTGAGAGAGAGAGAGAAGGAAAGTGAGAAATCACCCTCCCCCCAGGGGCCTGACCATGTTGCAATCCTTTCTCCATTCTCCTCTTGGTATCTTGGAAACACACACATGACCAGTGTGAGTTTCAAGTCACAGGGTTTGGAACTCGACCTGCAGTCAACTATATGGGAGTCCAGCAATATAACTGCTACACCACCTGCTGGCTTCCTCTTCTGTGTGTGTGTGTGTGTGTGTGTGTGTGTGTGTGTGTTTTGCTGTTGTTGTTGTTCCTTTTTAAGTTTCTTAAAATACAGTTAAATTATTTATTTTCCACCTCTCTATTTTTTTTCTGGTGAGCAGTAATGTCAATGAACTTTCCTCTTATGACCATTTTCACTGTGTCTCAAGAGTAATAGAGTGCAGTCTACCCAAAAAACAGGCCTCTCTCAGCCTCTTGGCCTTGTATATCCCATCTTTCTACCCCCACCCCAATATTCTGTCATTAAAATATTCACAATATTTATATAGATGATAGATGGATAGAGAGATAGATGATAGATATACACCACACTTTATCTATTCATCCATTGATGAACTCTTAGGTTGATTCCATATCTTTGCTATCAGACTAGTACTGCAACAAACATGGAAATACAGGTATCTCTTTGACCTACTGATTTCATTTCCTTTGGATCTATATCCCATGAGATATTACATCATTACTATTAGAATGGCTATTATTGGGAACCAGCAGTTAGCATAATGGCTATGTCGCTGGACTCCCACGTAGTCGACCGCGGTTCACATCCCGGACCCGGTGGCTTAAAAATCACGCCGGGAGTGTGTGCGTGCATGCCCAAGATCCCGAAAGGAGAATGGAGGAGAAGGGATTGCAGCGTGACCATCCCCCCTGGGGGGTGATTTCTCGCTTTCTGTCTCTATGTCTCTCTCTGTCTGGTGAGCGCACGCGCCCTATAGCAAAAACCTCTCCAAAAAAAAAAGAATGGCTATTATTAAAAAAAAGACAACATAGCAACTGTTGGTGAGGATATAGAGAAAAAGGATTCCTTACACATTGTTGATAGGAATGTAAGTTAGTACAGCCACTATGGAAAACAGTTTGGAGGTTCTTTAAAAAAATTAAAAATAGGATCAAGATGTCATATGATCCAGTAATTTCACTACTGGATATATATCCTCCCTTGCTTTCTTCACCTAACTTTCACATGTCTGAGAGGACTGTTGTGATCTTAAGACTCAGCTCAGCTCTTGGAGAATACTTTAGCCTGTGGCTGGAGTCCTCTAGGCTCCAGGGCAACCTATAGTGATCCCCCTTATAGCACTAATTGTTGTTTATTTTCTGTTACATGACTATGACTTTTGTGTCTGTTTTTTAATTCCTCACACATTGACCAGGGTATAACACTAGAAACATTTTATCAAAGAATTAATAGATAGATGAATAATTATTTGATGAAATTTTCTCGATAACATTGTGGGCAAGACAGAAGTGGGAAATATTAGTCTAGTTAAGAAGTTTCATACTTAGGCAGACAGCCAGTGGCCTTTTGGATGCTAAATACAATTTTATTAAATAAAGTAAATTCATCATTGATCATGACATCCTTGAAATTATTGTATACAGAAGTGTAAAGCTCACTCTCTGTTTGCTATAACTCCACTATTGGTGCCCATGTTCCCATGGGATGGATGTTGGTGACAAAGAAAAGGCATATTAATGGTCTCCAGTTTGCCAGCTCAGGTAGGCGGACTCAACATCAGCAGTGTGATTGCAACAATGATGCCTTCTCAAAGACAGAAGAACCTGTTCTCTACCTGCAAAGCCATTGACCTAATTACCCTACCCACTGTGTTCCTGCTTTTTCCTAAATCAGCAAAGAAGAACGAAAGGCAGGGAAAACAATTCATCTCAGCTCCCCAACCTGTCTTCAGAGGTCTATGTACTTGGGTGCACTGCACAAGTGCCCATCTATCTCAGTTCCCAAGCTTTGATGTTTGAGCATAAAACTCCCTTCATCCAGGTGTTCTACCTCAAGAATGATGAAACTGGAGATGATAATGACCCTTTCTGAACCACAGGTCGACTGATATGGAGGCGAGGATGAATACCAAGGAGTCAAGTCAGGTCTCAACCTGTCACCACGGCAAACACTAGCTGCAACACTTCTGGCTGTTACCAGTACTCAGGATATGTGCAGAGCAGGCCCAAGCTCCTTACCAGTCCTCTCCCCAAGGCTAGGTATGTCCTCCTAAGCATGGCCTAGTTCTCATCAGCTATGACTCCAACACCTACCTGCTTCTAATTGGCCTAGTTTTATATAGGATCATTATCTTAGCAGAATAAAATATTGAATTGATAATGATGATGTCAGTAGTGATGATAATACTATTGTAATATTCACTATGTGCTGATGCTTTTATTTCTTTTATAAATTTCACTAAGTACTGAACAAGGACACTGCTAACCTAAACAGTACCTTTTAGTGAATTTTAAAGAGGTGACCCTTCTTCAAACAGATACAGCCCTACCCCAGGGTACCCCGCTATGAAAGTACCTGCTATTAAAGTGAAGAGCAACCCACTATGAGAGTGAAGCATAAGCTTGACTTCTGCCCCCCTCACCCTCTCTGTAAGAGGCCCTTGTGCACAGATTAACCTACACAACTGTATACAATGGTGCACATGTAGGGTAAGACCCAGATACAGAGTAAATGACTGGGCCGGCTTCACAGTAATGAACTCAAGAGAATCTGATTCAACATGGTGACTGCAGTTCAAATCCCTAACCCAGTCAGCCTGAAACAAAGTAGGCATGCATGTGATTGTCCAAGATTTGACAGGCTGGAGGACTGGAGGAAGGGGATCATGGCAAGACCAGACCCTGTGAAAGGTGCTTCTCTCTGTTTCTCTCCTCTGTCTCTCTCATTCTTACATGCACATACACAAACTCTATCACAAATAAAGAAAAAAAAAAGTTTTTAAAAGAAATATTTATTTATTTAATTCCATTTGCCGTTATTATTATTTTTTTAATTTGACTAGAGAGAGAGAGAGAAAGGGAAAGAGAGAAGGCAAGCTACCGGGTCCAGGACTCAAACCATGGTTGGCCATGTGGGAATCCAGCACCCCTAACCACCATGCCACTCGCCAGCCCCAAGAAAAAAATGTTTAAAAGACTGTGTAGCCTACAAGAGAGGCAGGTCATGTTTATAATTAGACAGAAAATAAAAAGAAAAGGAAAAAAGAAAAACCTGTATGATATGGAACAGAAGAAGCTGGCTATATTGTCTTAATGCACCCTACCTCCAGCAGTTACCGTTCTTGGATTGCTGGAAGAGCCATTTCACCACTAATGTAAGGTCCTTGAATGGTCCTTGACTCAGATATCCCCATACTGCCATAGCTAGAGTGAGGGGTCACGGCATCACACCTCTTCATCTTGGGAAGCCACCTTTTGTTCCCAGTGTCCAAGGGGCACATCAGAGCCTTGACTGTGCACTTGGGAACGGAGGTGGCTGTCAGTTGCACATAGACAGCTCCGAGCTCTGTTCTGGAGGAATCTCACAGATTGCTCAGAAGCCTCCCTTCCTCGTACCCAGGTAGAACCTGAGTCCCAATGAGGTAAGTAACTCAGATGTTAGAATCCAGGGCTCCCTGCCTCCCAGATCGGGGTTCTTTTCACAGAAACCACAACACTGACAAATCTGGAGTTTTCTCCTTAAGTCAATTTCCCAGGTAAGTTTGACATTTTTTAAAAATTTTCCCCAAATCCACTCTATCAAGCCATAGTCCCCCAAAATTTAGTGTAACTAGCAGGTACAGAGGCCATATAAATTTCAGAAACAAAGCAGCCTTTCCCAGGTATTCAGAGAACAATGACTTTCCAAAAGCTTCAAAAAGTACTGCAGACCTGTGTTAATTTGGTTCAACCCAAGCTTTTCAACATTTTTCAGCCATAGACTCTGTTTGCATAACATCTTCTTGTCCCCATAGAACTACTGTTTTTCTCAACATACTTTCAAAAATACTGAACTTTTTCATTATTTTTATTAGCATTTAATAATTGTACATATTGCAGGGGTACAATATGATTTTTGCAGTATAAGGATGCAATGTGTAATGGTTACATCAAGGTAATTAGTGTATCATCATTTCAACCATGATCATTTAAATTAATGGCAATGTCGGGAATTTTCAAATTCTCTTTTTTAGCTACTCATAGAGATACAGTAAGTAGTGAACTGTATTGTCCCTCCTGAGTCTTATAACAGAAATTCTTCCTCTGAAAGTTTGTTTCCATTAACGGTCAAAATATTTTGAGAGAATTCTGTAAACAATTGTTTACAATTAATCTGTGTCTGAGTTTTTGGCTGAGTCTGTACCAGACGTGGGAGTTAAGAAGACGCCTATAACAGAGACATGGAGGAACATCATTCGGGCTTCATGGATTGGCTGCGATTCCGCCAAAGCATTCAGAAGGTTCAGGGACACATCTATTTCTATCCCTTTTCTAATGGAGATGACACCGCTTACTTTTCCTGTTCCAGGGCTTGGCACAGGGGCGGTCATTTACTGTGAGTGCAATACTTTGATCTCTCCACGGAAAGGCTCTCACAAACTCAAGCAGCTGCCATTGTCAGGGCAGAGAACGGTGACAGGGACAAACACCATTTAACAGGAAACACCCATGTCCTAGATCTTCTGTGGCAGTCGGGTGGGGTTAGGGTAAGAATGTTGTGGAAGTGGTTTCTAGTCCAAGAGCTAAACCCAGAAAATGGCAACCTCGCTACTCTGGTCAAATTTCAAATTTGACAAACAGTGTATGGTTGAGTGAATAGGGCTTCTGAAGAGAAAACAGAATCTTTTAAAACTTGTGTTAATTTGACCAGAAATGTTTGAAAATGGGCAATCCTGAAAGATTTACTTATTAGGTAAATATTTAACCTAGTTTTACTTTCATCTATATATTTGTCTTCTATTTAACTTATTTTATTTTTAACATATTCAGAAAAAAATTTCCCTTGAAAATGGGTAGTTATCCTCCAGGTAAAAGGATTGTTTGTTTGTTTGTTTTGGGGGTTATCTATGCCAGTGGGCATGTACGCATGCATGAGAGAATGAGCGAGAACTCATCCCCCAGTGGGGCCTAGTCACACCCATAGTCTTCTTCCTCCATTGCTCCATTTCATCAGGATTCTGAGCATGTGCACACATGTACTTGGCACACTTTTTTAAGCCACCAGGGCTGGGAGTTGAATCCCAGTCAGCCATTTGAGATCCAGCTTTTTCTACATAGTGCTTAACTACTATGCTATGGGAACAGCACTAAAAATTTTTAATGTATTCAAATCATAGTGATTAGAAGTCAAGGCCAGCAGATGATATGGTGGTTAAGGACACACATGGTTGACCGCAGTTCAAGTCATGGACCTGGAGGCTTGCTTTCTCACTTTCCCCCTCCCTTTCTTTCTTTCTTACTCTGTCCCTTTCTAGTCAAATTCAAAGAAAGAAAAATAAAGAAAGAAGGAAAAGAGAGAAAGGAATGGAGGAAAGAAAAAGAGAGAGAGAGACAGAGAGAGAGAGAGAGAAAGAAAAAAAGAAAGAAAGAAAGAAAGAAAGAAAGAAAGAAAGAAAGAAGAGAAGAAAGAAAGAAAGAAAGAAAGAAAGAAAAGGAGGAAGGAAGGAATGAAGAAAGAGCAAGAAAGAAAAAGAAAGTTAAATGAAATAATTATTTTAAAAAAAAAGAAAGAGAGAGGAAGAGAGAAAGAAAAAGAAGAAAGAAAGAAAGAGAAAAAAAGAAGAGAGAAAGAGAGAAAGAAAAAAAGAAAGAAAGAAAGAGCGAGAGAGAGAAAGAAAGAAAGTAAAAGAAAAAGTAAAGGCTCTGGAGCCAGGAGGTGGATGGTGGTTAAGGCACTAGATTCACACAGGACTGACCATGGTTAGAGTCCCAGACCCCGTAGCTTTAAAATCATGCCAGGCATGTGTGTGTGCATGCCCAAAATCCTGAGAGGAGAATGGGGCAGAAAGGATTGTGGCATGGCCAGTCTCACAGGGGTTGATTTCTCACTTTCTTCTCTCCGTCACTCTCCTCTCCAGCAAACACTTGAACTCTATAGCAAAAACAAAACAAAAAACTAAATAATAATAATAATAATAATAATAATAGTAAGTATAGGCTCTAAAGTAGAGAACTGAGTTTAATCCTAACCATACAACTCATTAGCCAATTGTGCCCAGCAAGTTTTTTCAAGACGTGCTTCTGAGTTCTAGTCCCTTTCACCTCAAAGAGATCCTCATAGGGTTCTGGTGAAAACTGGATTAGAATATATGTTATGCTTAGCAAAGTGCTTAGTTCATAAGTATTACTCCAAGAATGGAAGTGTTTATAATAGCAGTCACATTTAGAAAAAGCAATCAATATTAATTATTGACTAATAATAGTAAAGATAAGCCCTGGTAGAATTGCTTTGGAAAACTTGACATTACCTATCAAAGTCCCATTTCTAAGAATGTGCATATATGTGTGTATACATATGTGTTATAGTTTATATACATATTATGTATCCATAAAGAATGTAAACATTTTCACCAAAAGACATGTGCTATCAATAAAACGTTCATAACAGTACCAGTAGGAAAGCTGGCAATACCCAAATGCCCATCAAGAGTAGAATAATAAATAAATTGCAATATAGTCACAATTTATGGAAGAGTACGGCAACAGGAATGATGATCCAGAACTACTTGCAAGGTTATAAATGCCATTTGCACTGCCAATCAGAAGAGAGAACACCCCAGGGAGTTCTATCAATGTAAAGTACAAAACCAGACAGAAGTTAATGCGCGTGTGCTGTTAGAAGCTATCTTGAAGCCGGCAGCATGGATCAAGATGTGAAGCGGGTATGGGGAGATTCTGAGGCTGTACATTTGGGTGCCGGCTACATGGGTGAATTCAGTTTGTAAAATTTCACTTCACTACACACTTAGATGTGTTTTTATGTGTATATTATACTTTTAAAAAGTTTTAAAAGAAAAATAAGGTGGCCCCATAGCATGGTACTTAATGGAGTTGGATCTTGCATGGCCTACCCAGGTTCAAGTCCTGCTCTGAAGGGTGGAAAAATACATCAGGCACATGTGTGTGGGTGTCCCAAATCCTGATAGGCTGGAGAAATGGAGGAGAGGAGATTGCAATGTAATCACACTCCACTGGAGAGTGCTTTCTCCCCCTCTCTGTGTCTCTAACTCTCTCACTCTCTCTGTTTCTCTCTGCCAAGCACACATACTCACTGACAATTAGAAGGAAAAAGATATAGAGGACATTCTGATGGCAAGGACATTGGACCTAGAGGAACTGTCAGTCATAGTGCAAGAGCCTGAACCACCTAACTACTGCAGTGAAGTTTCCAGAACTACAATATGTCACAGGGTTCTTGGGATGAACATTAATGTATGTGAGCACACCAATTCATTGCAGGCTCTCAACTGAAAATGGCTTAATATGACTCTGCCACTGGAGATTTTTTAATATTTTGATTGACAGAAACATGGACTGATTTGTCGCTAAATGTCATCTTTAACGTAACTTCATTTCCACAAACAAATTTCAAAGTTCTTGAAGGAAGAAACCAAGGAAACTGCTTCTTTTGAATCCTCCTCTCTCTTAGTGTAGAATTATGGTTCCAGCAGGATTACTCAGGCAATACTGGTCTATTAATTAAAAACACTTTAAAAAGAAGAACATAGAGCTTGTAAAGAAAATTGTTCACATGCAGTTTGAGGTTATTAAACTTTGATCTTCGTAAAGTGCTTTAGCAGTAGCTCACTTCTCCAAAAACATGGCTACAAATAGACTCACCTTTTCATAATCTAGTTGAGAATCCAGAAGAAAATGTACAAGTTTCTAAGTCCCAAAAATGATATCAATAAAGAATTCATTGTGGCACCAGCAGATGGTGTAATGGTTATATGGCTGGATTCCCACATAGTAGGTCTCAGATCGAGTACCAGACCTGGTGGCTTAAAACTCATGCCTGGCACGTGTGTGTATGTTCTCAAAATCCTGAGAAGAGAATGGAGAAGGGATTGTTATGTGGCCATCCCCCAGGGGGAGGGAGGGTGATTTCTCACTTTCTGTCTCTGTATCTCTGGAAAGTGTACATGCCCTATAGCAAAAATCTCTCTCGAAAAAAAAAATTCATTGTATTAAAATTGAAGCACTTTACATCACTAGAAAGCCTATTGTTACTTTCTAGGCCAATGAAGTTTTACTTTATACACAATCCCTACAAACTTAGTGCCTAATCTTCTAACTGACCAGATCAGAAGCAGCAAATAAGAAAGGACAGAGGTCGTAAAATGAAGAGTGGGGGCTGCCACATGTGGTCACCTTGACAATGAGAAGTTCACCCCAACCCTAACTAGCCAGAAAAAAAAAACTGGAAAATGCTAAAATGCGCCCATTCTGGAAAGCAAGATGGATTTCACGCATTACGATATGTTGATTCATGAACACAATGATAAAGTGGGAAAGGAGGAAACTGTTGGTGTCTTTTTTCCACATTGTCATTAATGATTTAAAACTGGCCCACAATCTAGTGGCTAAGGAAGCTGGATTCCAACAGCTGACAAAGTCCTGGCCTGGCAGCTGTGGGCATGCATGCCCAAAATCCTGACGGAATGGAGACATGGAGAAGGGCTTATAGAACCATGAACCATGCTCCTTTGGGAGGTACTTCCTCCCTCCTTCTCTCTGTCTCTCTGTTTTTCTCGGGGTGAGCACACATGCCCTCCAGAAATTAAAGAGAGAAATTCTTTCAGTACATTCGAGGGGTGGTGGCACTTGGAAGACATTGACATCAGTGCAGAGGTTAAGAGCTCTAGCTCTGTGTGAGTTCAAATCCAGCCGTCACCATTCTTTAGTTCTGTGGTCATGAGCTGACATACATCTCTTCTGTGTCTTGGTATCCTCGTTTATAAGATGGAATCATGGTTTCCTCCTCATATGTTGGTTGTGGGGATTAAATGAGATAGGATATTTGTAGCTGGTTTATTGGAGAGCTGGACTGAGCAAAGTACTATCAAAATACAACTCAATTCTTTCTTTCCAGTGCCCTTTCAAGCCCATCTGTTGTATCTTCCTCTCCATTCCCTACATGAAATGCCCCAGACTAGAGCTTCTCCCATCTTGTTCATATGTTAATAAAGACACTTTCAGGCCAACCTATGGCATGGTGGTTAGGATAGCTGGATCCCACATGACCAACCACTTGGACTCAGCGGCTGGGAAACACACCAGGCACGTGAGTAAGCATGTCCAAAATCTTGAAAGGAAGGAGATAGATAAGAAGAGATTGTGGCATCCCCATGGGAGGATACTTTGTCACTTTTCCTCCTTTCCCTACCCCCATCCACTTCCTGAAGCCTCTGTCAAATAATAATAATAATAATAATAATAAATTAAAGTACTATTAGAAATTTTAAAAGCTTAGAATGTTTCTAAATCAGAACTGCAGACTTTCTTTTTATGTAAAACTTCGCTTCCCCCACAGCAAGGGTCTGACTTGGACTCACTCTCTCCAGAGGAGCAAGGAGGTGGAGGTGAGCTTCCTCACACCCTATGAGGCAAGGGAAGGAGCAGACGCCTCACTGGCTGACACGCTGTGATCTATCGGTTATGGGAGGTGCCAAGTGTTCACTCTTTCTCACGCTCACTCGGCAGACCCTCTGAGCAGAGTCTCTCAAAATTTCCGAGCTTGGCTACTTCCACATTGAGCCAACAACAGATGACGACTTTCCTCTTCTACTCCAGCCCTTTCTCCTCGCTCTGCCGTTAGGTCTCCTACTGTCAGCAGGTGGCCTGTGGTTAGAGTCTCAGTATTCTCAGCCTAAGCACTGTGGCCCTGTGGGCTGGAAAACTGCAGCAGGGGCCTTCTCTGGGTCTGAGAGCAGTTTTAGCAGCATCTCTGGCCTCTACCCTCTAAATCCAGATGTGTCCCCAGTTGTGACAGCAAAAATGTCCCTAGGGGGCAGTATTGCCTGATCGAAAACCACTGGATTGGACTATTCCAGGCTCACCAAATAGTTCAGTGTTCCCCAGATTTCAGGAGACACTTTGAGCTCCTGGAACACTTGTCTTAAGGAGACACTGCTCTCTCCCTTCCTCTAAATACTCACTTTCCTCATGATCATCCCATGTTTTCTATTTCACGTTCTGGAAAGAGGGGATAAAGAGCCAACAGTGGCAAAATTTGGTCCGGGCCATCCCCAGCAATCCTGCCTAACAGTCTCTCCTCTTTAGGATGTGGGGGCCTGTGTCAGTGATGTACTCAATATTTATTTATTCAATTTGAGCATGTTTGAGCACGTAACAGTGACATAAAAAGGCCACATGGGATCTTAGGTTTAGGGACACCATCTTATTGTTTTTAAATGATCACGGAATTGAGAAAAACGTACTTAATAAGGAGGAAAATGCCTATTTTAAAAGTATACAACTATTTCATAAAATTATACTTTGAGGGTGGGCCTAAAATGGAAAGGGCTGAAGGAGAGTTCTGTGTCCTCCTGCAAAGCCTCTGAGTTCCTTATACTCTTTACATAGCTGAAAGTCATTCTAGGACTACCCTAGTCCTCTCCTCCCTCGGGGGAAGGAGATGTAGGAGGAAGAAGCAAGTACTCATGGCCAAGGAAAGGGAAACAAGGGGAAAAGTGTTGTAATTACTCTTACTCCTTTTTCGCCTATACCAACCCATAAAAAGGCAGTTACGTGTAGTAGTGCTTTTGTAGATGGATGGGGCTTGGTTCTATTTCAAAACAGTGCATTTAACTTAATGGAGAAAAAAAGCAAGACACATATTTCAATAATATTTTATTGTCAGTAGCATAGAAGAAATTTGATACTGAACCTTTAGAACAAGAAGAACCTATTTACAATGAGTGGCAAGAAAGAGATAAGGGAAGGAGTGTCACAAATGTCTTAGTAAATATATCCTTCTGGTAGTGAATTAATCCATGAACCTCAACTTAGAAAACTTGGCAAACCAACCTGGTAAATTACTATTAACGTTAAGTTACACACTGACTATCTAAAATAAACCTGTGGACTTAGAAAATACATGTGCTAAGGCACTTTGATAATATTACCTTTATTTTCTAAACATATTTGGCTCCTTTCCCTGTCCCACTGTCACATTAGACACAGAGATAACTTCCTTCAACAGTCAGAAAATTCTTTTATTGGAGATTGAGAGAGTCCCTTTTGGAGCACCTGTTACGGAACATTCAAAACCTTGGGAGTCAGTTAGAGCTCCTGCCCCAGGTCTACTGCACACCAAAGGACCTGGTGGGGCATGTAGTAGAAGTGACAGTGATGTTCTATTCAGATCTGAGCTTCCCCCAGAGTCTTATTCTTTAGCTACTATAGGTCTAAAATTTCTTATCCAACATTCCACAATCTTAAAAAGTTCCACGAACAAGGTGTTTTCATAAGCAGCTGGCACACTCATTTGGTAGCAGAATTTGATCACTTACAGGCTACTTTATCCATTTTGTGTAAATACTCGACATTTTATGGTAGAAATACTAAGGTGTTGATCTTTAGGCTGCTGTTCCTGACGCTATCAATCGAGTTCCATAACATACAGTCAGCACAATGTATTATCTTTCTAAAATTCCACAAATGCAGAATTTGGGGGAAAAAATTCCCAGGGCTTAATGCAAGAACTTCTGGAACTACAGTGGCCAGTGTCCTAGTTTCACTTGAGCCAGGGCAATTTTGTAAGTGTCTTGCATCACAGTTTTCTTTAGTCTTTCAGGGAAGCCAGAATGTCTGGAACATTCTATATCCCTAAGATCCTAAGGTCTTCCTTACAGAAAGACTATTTCTGTCAATAACCCTGGGAAGTTTGACAAATAATGAATAAATATTTTTCCTCTGAGGAGGTGATTACTTTTCACTAAAAGCATTTATCATTGTCTTTTATGAGAGAGAAAAAAAAAAAAGAAAGAAAGAAAGAAAGAAAGAAAACATTGGAAAAGAAGGGCCTAGTACTGTGAAGTCTAACTAGGACAAGCACCGGTTGCTTCCTGGTCCAGCAACATTAACAATTTATTTTATTTAAAAAGTGATTCTCTGGATGCAGTTGATAGAAATCTGCAACCACAGAACAGTTAGGTGGGATTTAACTCGGGCTATGCCACTTAAGGAGAGCAGAACTTGCCGAAGAAAATGATGTTCCGAGTTTTGTTGTGCCTGACGATGTAAATAAATGGGTGGTCGGCCTTTAATTCATCCTTGTGTTGCAGGATTCGTGATCCTGGCACCTCTGTGGAATCCCCACCATCTTCAGTTATTTCTAAACACACTCTGTGAATAACATTTGACAGGGCCACTCCCTTGGTCTCTGACATTCCAGAGAAATCAGATGCATTTTCATTAAAGATATTTTTCAGCCCTAGGTTTTCCAGACTAGCCTTGGGGTCAATTATCTTTTCCACCTTAAACTTTGGAATGGAGAGTTTGACTTTGGCATTAGCCATGGTGCTGGGGTTGGTCCACTTCAACAGTGTCTCTGAGTTGAGTTGTTTTTCAATCTGAAGGACAAAAAGAAAAGAAAATGCATTGCATTTACTTCCAATTGTAAAAGATCTTGCTTGATTAAAAGCAAAGTGTGATTTTACTATGACTTCATTTCAAAGCCATTTTAATATGCTACTGGTTTCCCTTATAAGATCCACCAGCCACTCGCTTTGGTCTCTTTTCCACCCTACAATACTGCTCCCTCTGCATTGAAGATTATGAGGGCAGGTGGCATTTTTGCTGTAAGTTATAGAGTAGTTTTATAGAAACAAACACAGGGGTTATGATGTTGCATATATAATTATAAAATAAACTTAAAATTATGAAGAGTCTTAATGCCTGTTTTTTAAATATTTATATAATTCCTCTATGAGGAAATCTAGACTATTTGTGTACTAGGCATGGCATCAGATTTAATAATTCAAAGCTGTCTTTTTTAAGAGGTTTTTGTCATAAAACACATGCATTCACCAGAGAGAGACAAGAGAGTGAGAAGGAAAATGAGAAATCAGTCCCAAGGAGTGATAGCCACACTTCAATTCCTTCTCCTCCATTCTCCTCTCAGGATCTTGGGCACACACGCACAAGTGTCTGGCATGATTTTCAAGCCACAGGGTCTGGGACTCGAACCAAATTGGCCACGTGGGAGTTCAGCAACGTACCTACTATGCCATCTTCTGGCCCCATGTTACTTCTTTTTGTTAAGTTACTGGTTTTGTTTTGTTTTGTTTTTAATAGGAACTTGGACTGTCTATGCATCCATTTTAGTCAGTTTTTTTTTTTAAATGATAGTCCCTAACACTTACACCAAAAATTAATTAATAATAAAAAATAAGAGCTGTGTGATGGAGCACAAAATGGCTTTGTTATAAAATTCTTCATTGAGCAAATCTTTAAAACTACTCTATGTACTTTCAGTGCTTCCACTGCTTACAGGACATACCCATGTCCAACTGAGAATGATAATACCCATGTCCAACTGATAGTGATAATAATGTCACTGTATGGTACACTACTGCACCAACTTTTTGTGTGAAACCTATAGAAGTTGGAGAGATGGCAAGGTCACAAATTAGTGGTTATTGTTGTTGTTTTAATGGAAGAGGGAACCACTGGATTCTATAACCAAATCAATCGTAATTTTCAGTAGATACTCTTTCATCTAGGACAAATTATTTGGACCAAAAGACTGTCATAAGAGCTAGAGTTTTTGAGCCAACAGGTATAGTGTCTTATCCATTTACTCCCAAGAGTAGAGATAGGAGAGAAAGCTATCCATAACTCAAAAAAGACCACATAGGAGAAAAACATGTCCCCTCCATCATAAGTGTGTTATGGTTGAACTATGTCCCCTGATTCATATGCTGAAGTCCTAATTGAAACACCTCAGAATACGGTGCTATTTGGAGATTGGGTCATTGCAGCTTAAAAAGTTAAGATGAGGTCATTGGGAGAGTGGTCCTAATCCAGTATGATTGGCGTCCTTACAAAAAGGGGTATTTAAACAAAGAGATACGCATAGGCATAGAGAAAGGCCAGGAGACCATGAAGGCAGAGACCAGAGAAAGCATCTATGAGCCAAGGAATGTCAAATATTATGAGCAAAGTTCCAGGAGCTGAAAAGAGGCATGGTCAGATTTTCCCTCCCAGCCTTAGGAGGAGTTGGCCCTACTGTATCTTGATCTTGGACTTCCAGCCTCCAGAACTGTGAATAATTAGTTTCTGTTGTTTAAGCCACCAGTGGCCCTTTGTTACAACATCCCTACAAAACTAATATTGTATGTATTCTTAAATATCCCTTTCAGACTCAAAAGATTACAGTTTTATTAGATCTTCAGAAAAGTCATGATGCATTTTTGCACAGAAAAGCAAAAATACATCATGACTTTGCTGACAACTTAATAGTTCTATACTTCAAAAGGAAGAAAAGTTGGTGTTTACATAAGGGTTTTTAAGCCGTAAGATAACAACAAAATAATGCTGAAAGATCAAGGCATGAAATGGAATAAAAAGTATGAGAACAAGACATCCAAAAAGAATGAGGATGGCAACTACTGCTCAGTGCATACAGGGATGGAGAAAACATAATAGATAATGGACATGCACAGGCATGTTTGTGTACTAGACATGGCATCAAATTTAACAATTCAAAGCTGTTTAAAAAAAAATGTATATAGGGACCAGCAGTTAGCGTAATGGCTATGTTTCTGGACCCCCACGTGGTCGACCGCGGTTCGCGTCCCGGACCCGGTGGCTTAAAACTCACACCGGGCGCGTGTGTGTGCATGCCCAAAATCCCGAGAGGAGAATGGAGGAGAAGGGATTGCGGCGTGACCATCCCCCCTGGGGGGTGATTTCTCACTTTCTGTCTCTCTGTCTCTCTCTGTCTGTCTGGCGAGCGCACGCACCCTATAGTGAAAACCTCTCAAAAAAAAAAAAGTATATATATATATATATATATATATATATATATATATATATAAAATTTATACATATATAAAACTTTTGTTCCCAAGACAGTGGGCCGGGCAGTACTTGGCAGATTGGTGCCTGGCTGCAGAGGAGCTGTGGGAAGCACTGCAGCCTGCAGCCAAGGACCTGGCTCCAACTTCCTGGGCTCCAACCCTGTGTCTGCATGCCAGGTCATACAACCATGAACCAGTTACCTACCCCTCTGTGCCTTGACTCCCTCATTGGTGAACAAGAATACAGTAGCAGCTCTTAACTCACATGACTGCTATAACAATTAAACGAGGGAACTAAGCATCATTCCTGGCACATTGAAAGTGTCCCCAGAATGTTGGCTGTGTTTCACATTAAGGAGATAAGACCCCAGAAAGGATCACAAAATCCTCAGAGATGACTGGACCATGGCATGAAGGCAGGGCTGCCAGCGACCTGTCCTGGCCCACACAGCACTGCCCATGCAGGTCTTTGCATGGCAGGGCCTCCTTTGTGTCAGGCCCCCCTTACCTTTTCCAAGCCAGTCGATTCATCCTCCACATCTTTGGGCAGGAGGATGAGCATGCTGAGATGCTTATTTTGAAAAGGAAGCTCTATGATCTTACAATTGATATCGTCAATGTTGCCCATACAGAATGTGGCCTCCATGTTCATCATTTGCACTGGTTTGGTATCAGTCTATAAAAGGAGAAAAGTTCAAAATGGCTTACTTTTCAATTTACTTAAGCATAAATATACACACATATGTATATAATTTATACATACACGCATGTGTATTTATATACCCACACATATATACACGGACATACACATACATGTATTCGTATAAACTTACACATACCAATATACATACATATATATATACACACATATCTGTGCACATAAAAATATATACACACATATACTCATGTATACAGACACATACAATTATATACATGCATATATATACGCACATGCACATACATAAATATGCGATGCACATATATACATACAAACATACACATATACACTCATACACATACATACACACAATCACATTTTATACATATATACACAAACATCCACATATACACATAAATTTGCTCTTGTTACAGTTGTAACCTGTTGCAGTTTATCATCCATCCCCTGGATTCAAACTGTCCTGCCCTTGAATCATCAGAGACTGTCTTATGAAGAATTTATGACTTCCTTTGTAAAGCTATCCACTGTAAAGTTCTTTACAATTCCACATATTATACATTATAGGAACTACATATAATACTGTATTTGCATATGTAAAGCATTAAAATAAAACACTACAACTGAATATATAGGCAAAGTTTAAGCCAGTCTTTATAGATGCCTATAATTATGAAATCCTGGTGGACCTAACTTGAAAGTTAACTCATCTATCCATTTATATTGCTTCTCCTAATAAAATACCTAATGTTTAAAAATTAGCTTGTAGCAGGACAAAACCATGATTGCTTTGCCCTCTGTTTTTGCTTTGGGCTTGAACCACCAACTCCTCCCCAGGTTGCCACCTCCTCTGATCTGAGCCAATGAAGAGAATCTGGACTGCAGATAAGAGCATGGCTTTAATCCCAAAGGTAACAACAATAGATGCAAGTCACTTAACCTCTCTGCATCTCCTCAATCCTGGTCAGTGGAATGAAAAAAAATCAGTAAATTCAGGATAATGGTTAACACTGAGGAGGAGGGGAGAAGAGAGGAGTGAGGAGGAGGGACAAACATGAGGCAATGCCACTGTATATTTTTTCTTAAAATATCTAAAATAATTGGGGCTAGGTGGTGTGCAGCAGTAAAACACTACATTCTACAAGGCTGGACCACACAGAATGTTCCAGGTTCATGTCCCAAGAATTCCCTGGATATGCCAAGTGCATGTGTGCCTGTGATTCGGGGCTGACTGAAGCTGAAAGTGGACTGCAGAGTCAAGACCCTATTGAGAGAGCTGTCTTTCTGTCTGTCTTTCTCTCTCTCTCTCTCTCTCTCTCTCACTCATGGAAGAAACATAGAAGATTAATTTTAAAAAGATAAGTAAGGTGTCAGCAGGTGGTGTGGCGGTTAAGGGTGCTGGACTCCCACATGGCTGACCATGGTTCGAGTCCCAGACCTGGTGGCTTGCTTTCTCACTTTCTCTCTCTCTTTCTTATTCTGTCCCTCTCTGGTCAAATTTTAAAAGGAAGAAAGAAAGAGAGAGAGAGAGAGAGAAAGGAAGGAAGAAAGTTAAATAAAATAATTATTTAAAAAACAAACAAATAAAATGAACTATCTGAAATAGGTAAAATATTGTTTAAAAATTTGGTTGGTCAGTACATTGTTGATTTTCTTATTCTCTATAGTTTTCTGTGTGCTTAAAATATTTCATTATTTTAAAAAGAGAGAATATGAAAAAAATTATCTCAAAACTCCACTTAGTTCCAAAGCTCTCCCATTCCTTATCTCCTCCTGCGATGGAGACATTATGGGGACATTATCTCATGGGTCAGGCGTTTACCTCCAGGCACTACCCCTGGCCTTTTTCCCTTCTGCTGCTGTTAATATCTGCCCTCCTGTCTCTGATACAATGGTGCTTGGTTTTCTGAAGGAAAATTAACCCATACTAAAAAATAAAAGACTACTGGTAAGTTAGTGTAGTTTATTATCTTCACACATGGGAGCATGGGCTATCTGCCGGTTAAGGAACCTCTTAGGGAGATTTAAGCTTCATATCAGGCCTACAGGGATAATATTGCAGTAAAACTGTTCTCTGGCACCTGGAAGCAGTAAGCTGAGCCTTACACATATGTCTCCCAAGCAGAGCTAAGCCTTATTATGTTACTTTTTTTACATACCTCTATTTTAACACTTGACACCTGTTAGAAATATATATGTATCTATCTTCCACCCCAGCTATAATATAATCAAAACAGAAACCATGTCTTATTATCTTGGCATATCCCAGCATGCAGTAGTTGCTCACTAAATGTTTAGTCAATAAATAATTGAAGACTTCAGCTCTCTGTATAACCAGAACTTATTATTTAAAAAAAAAAAAAAAAAAAAAAAAAAAAAAAAAAAAAAAAAAAAACACGCTACTTTTGAAACTAACTCTTAATTCTTCCATTGGTTTTTTTCTAAAGAATATATAGGGTTGTTGGGAAAGTCATGACACAATTTTGTATAGAAAAACACATCATGACTTTCCTGACAACTTAATGTGTGTGTTTAAAAATCACCATTAGACTGCTATTTGCCAGTCTGAATTTATCAATGTCCTCATTCTCCTGACACGTTTTCCGAGACCCAGAGACTGACAGACTGCTGATAGTTTCTGAATGGGCATGTAGTTGTTGCCTCTGCAAACTGTTATCAATTACACTTATCGGCACTGATTATGGGTACCATTATTCCATTTTACTGAAATGCTAATTGAGGCATAGTTTCTGAAAACAGGGCTAAATAAAGACCATCTCAGAAAACGCACTATATATACACCTATATTTCTTTATCACAAGGAGTCCTCTACAAGCTTTTAATAATGTAACCTCACCAATTTAGACTAGCCTGTATAGGAGACACCACAGGACATGCGAAAGGGTTAATAATGTTACTCAAACAGTTCAATGGCTGACAAAAACAATTCAAAGAAGGAAAAATACTAGCATCTGTCTTCAAAAGGAGGGTGTATTCCACAGCTCTGAGTAGCATTTTTTTATTGTTTTATTAAGCCAAACACTGATAGATGAATGACATTTCAACCCTTATTAATCCTCTTCATAGAGCGTTGAGTTTCCAAGATTTGATATAACTTAGCTTTGTAATTTAATAACAAGAATAAAGGAATAGCACATACTCTTCCTCCCTTCTTAAAAGGCACCTATTAATACTTTCTTAAATTTAAAACCTACAAACTGTAGTGTGGCTGATTTATAAGGTCTACTCACTGTTTATGGTCCATGTTCTACTCACTGTTTATTGCAAAGCTTTCATGGTGTTCTGAACTGGCCCTGGGGCCTTAATGACAAGCATCATTAGGAACGTGCTTCAGATTCCACTTAAACAGACTTAGGGATCCTTTCCCAGCCCTTCCCTGGGAAGAGAATTAACTACCTACAAAGGAGCCAAAGGGGACCACTCCACGGCAGAAAAGACAGAACACTTGGGCCCACACTCCTCCCTGACTCACAGTAGAGGCTATATAAAGCCACATTCCACCTCAGCTCCTAATGAAAGACAGTGCCAAGAAAGCCTAAAAGTCATGCTTAAAACTCAAGAACCTGGGACTGGCTTGGTGGTACAGCAGCAACATACCACTCAAGTGATATTAGATCCATATGAAAGATCACAGGTTCAGTTCCCCAGTCCACCTGAACATGCTTTGCACGCGTAGCTACAATGCTGTCAGGCTGGTAAAGCTGAGGAAGGCAACTGTGGAATGAGAAAGAGATAGACGATAGCAGTTAATCGATCAGGACCAAGGTTCCTAAGTGGTCAAGATTTCTTGATATTTCAAAGGCCTCCAATTGTAGGGTTTGGTTTATTTTATTTCTTTCCTGGTAAAGGTCTCAAATACTTGTAGCTATTTTCCAGTTGATAATTTAGTTTCTCCCACTGAGTTATAAGCTATTGAGGGACGAGAGAGAGAGAGAGAGAGAGAGAGAGAGAAAGAGAAAAAGAAAGAGAAAGAAAGAAGAAAGAAAGAAAGAAAGAAAGAAAGAAAGAAAGAAAGAAAGAAAGAGAGAGAGAAAGAAAATTTTAAAACTCAAGCACCTGGATATGAAAAGCAAGGAGTCTGAAGAATTCATTGTATGCCCCTAGTGTCTCAGACATACCCCTTGTGTGCAGAGTCAGGCCTGTCCTTGCAGTAGGTGTAGAAAAGACCATTGCTGACAGGAATCTCAGCTCAGAAAAGGAAGTGGAGGAGGATCCTCAGCTCCTCCTGCACCCATAGAAGTTTAAAGTAGGTGGAGAACAACAGAGGTTACTGTCCTCATGTCCAACAGAACTTACAGAAGGACCCATGGAGTTCCCAAAGGCCAATCAGGCTTTGTCTCTTAATCATTTTTTTCATCAAATTGATGTTTATGGATTAATCATTCATTCAATAAATGTGCTAAGCACTGACTGTATGTCAGGGATGTAGCCAGGAATTGCAGACACTGAAATGAATAAAGTATTGTACCTGCTCTTAAAATGTCCATGCTCTACTAGGGGATCTAGGTAAATAAAGACTTGACGGCAGAAAGCACTCAGGGTTTCAGGGGATGGGAGAGAATGAATAAAAATTCTATGGGAACAAAGAAAGAGAAATGGACAGCAGTCCTACTAACCAGGTAGATTGTTTCTTGAAGGGCTTCCTCTCCTGTGTTCTAACATCAAGAAGGTGCTAGTATACTGGGCAAAAACTAAAGCAATTGATGGTAGGTGCTCTAGCACTGGGAGAAACTTGAAAACTTGAATTTATGCTTGGGAGCTACACAGTAAGTAGCCTTCGCGTATTGCGCTAACTGAAGCATGGATTTAAGTCTGAGTTCCTTGGTTTTGTTTATTTATTTCTTTGATGAGAGACAGATATAGAGAGGCATCCCTAACAGAGTTTTCATTTCACAGTTCACCCCCTGCCTCAGCCAGTCTGGATCACAGACATCCCAGGGGGATCCAGTGTGTGCAGGAGACCTCAGGATGCAGACCTGGGAGCTTCTCATGTGGCTCCAGCATTGCAGAGTGCCGTGTTTCTACTGTGCCACCATCTGCCCCACATCTGAGTTCTTACACAGGTCAGATCCTGCCAAGTGAGACCAAATCACACCATCATGTCGACTCCGGATTTTCCTAGGTCCTCTCATGAAATGGGTTCACTTCCAGTCCCAGTTCTCTAGTTTCATCTACTAAGGAGATACTTTACCTATTTCTACTATTTCTGGCCTTCACTTTGGTAGGTAGTATGGATGAGACTGCCCTGACAAATAGGCTTCTAGGTGGTCCCAGCAATGAGTCCCAGAGATGCAGGGAGTGAGCTGTACCTTTTCTTCACAACCAACAAGTACCTCAAAGCATCTTATAAATTATAAATTAAAACAGTGGCCTGGGGCCAGCAGATGGCATAATGGTTACATTGCTAGACTCCCATGTAGTGAACCATGGCTCGAGTCCCTGACCTAGTGACTTAAAACTCATGCTGGGCACATGAGAAATAGCGATGGACTGTCTTAAAAAATAATTAGAATAATAATAATGATTGGGGAAAACATAGAAAAGATATTGAATGTTGAAGCGGGGAGATTAATGTCTCTGTACTGACTGACATGCATGGCATTCCCTTTTGAAAAAGTAATGTAATACAATGTAAAGTTATATGTAATTCAATGTAATATAAAGAAGAATATGATGATAATAAAAAAAAAAAGTAAAAAAAAAAAAAAAAAAACTCATGCTGGGCATATGTGCATGCATGCCCAAAATCCCGAGAGGAGAATGGACAAGAAGGGATTGTGGCATGGCCATCTACCCTCAGGGGTGATTTCACGCTTTCTGTCTTTCAGTCTCTGTCTTGCCGGCAAGTGCATGTGCCCTATAGCAAAAATCTTTCTTAAAAAAAAAAAATATATATATATATATATATATACCAGTAGCCTGGTGGTTGGGACAGTTAGATCCACAAGGTTGACAATAAAGTTCAGATCTAGTTCCAGCAGATTGAAAAACACACAGATGTGTGCGTATGTGTGCCTAAAATCTGCCAAGATGGAAAATGGCAAACGGATTACAACATGAACACAATCCATTTGAAGGTGGCTTTTCCCTTTCCTCTTTCTGTCTCTGTCTCTGTCTCTCTCTCTCTCTCTCTGTGTCTCTCTATAGTGAGTGTATGTACCCTCTGACAAATTTCTTAAACTATTTAATTAGTTAAAATACCAGAACCATGTATTTCACCATCGACAGGCAAGAAGATAAGACGATAGAACACCTCATCAATCAGAAACGAGGTTCTTAAGTGGTCAAGGTTTCATGATATTCCAAAGGCCTTCAATTATAGAGTTTGGTTTGTTTCCTGTTAAAGGCCTCAAATATTTGTAGCTATTTTCCAGTTGATAATTTAGTTTTACCCACTAAGTTACAAGTTCCTTAAAGTCTTACTCAGCATAGACATCAAAAACACTCTGGAAAAGAGTCAGGGGTGGGGAGTGGTCTCTGAAGATCCCAGCTCTTCATTTCAGGAAAGGCACGTGACTTTCTGGGCCCTCGTATTCCTCACCAGAATGAACTCCAACTCCTCTCCTCTTTCTTGCTCTCTTTATCAGGTCTGGGATCCTTTAGATGCTGCCTCACATACCTTGTTGACTCTGAAAGGGCATTCTTTGGTTTCTGATTCAGGGAATTTCTTCATCCACTTTCCAACAAAGTAGGCAGCATTAACCACAAGGATTTTGGTCTGGTCACTTACACTGTTGTCAGCTAAAATATTCTCAAAGCGGCCTGTGAACAATTTTAGAAAGCCACACATTACACAGTGATTCTCCCAAACTATATTGATATTCACATGCATGTTTCTTCACTGAGTACTTCCCACTCGCTAGCATCACACCACATGAAGCCTGCTAACCCAGACCATCTAATTTTAGAAGGACTTTATTCCAATCAGACTTATTCAAAAAAAATCAAGAAAGAAGAATAGACCTGGGGGCAAAGGGAAAAGAAAGGAAGAAAAGTACAAGTTACTATTTTTAATGCTTCCTCTGTCTCAGGCAATATGCTAGGTTTTCGTATACGTGGTATCATATATTCCTCCCTACTTTATAGATGAGGAAGATGAGACTTGGAGATGGTAAGTCATTTGTCCAAGATGACAAACAAGCAAGGGTAGACTCAGAATTCAAAGCCAGATTATTCTGACTACAAAGCCTGTACTCCTGAAAAATAATGTGTGATCCCTTGCTTTACACCTAGCCCTGTGCTATATATATATATATATATATATATATATGTATATATATATGTATATATATATATTCATATATATTATCTCACTTTTTCACAGTGGTTCTGTAAGACAAGATTATTATCTTTATTTTACAGTTGAGTAAAATAAGGCTAACAGAAGCCAAGGTTTATCCTAGTTCACTTAGTTGAAAAGTATGTCTGAAGCCTCTTCGCTGTACCCCAAAGTTTTCTCTCCCTCCCTCAATTACATTCCTTGCAGGCAGGCAGTTTGCCTCAAGATCAACCGAAATTACCCTGGAGTTCACTCACAACTATAATTCCTAAAGAGCTTAAGTCCCCAACAGCCAAAACAGTTCAAGGGTGATCATCCCTTAATAAATAAACTCCTCAGGACCAGCAGATGGCATGATGTTTATGCCGCTGGAGTCCCACATAGTCGGCCAGGCACACGTGCATGCGTGACCAAAATCCTGAGAGGAGAATGGAGGAGAAGGGATTGTGGTGTGGCCATTCTTTTTTTTTTTTTTAAAGAGGTTTTTGCTACAGGGCGTGTGCGCTCACCAGACAGAGAGAGACAGACAGACAGAAAGCGAGAAATCACCCCCCGGGGGGATGGCCACGCCGCAATCCCTTCTCCTCTATTCTCCTCTCGGGATCTTGGGCACGCACACACACGTGCCCTGCGTGAGTTTTAAGCCACCAGGTCCGCGACGCAAACCGCATCGACTACATGGGAGTCCAGCGACATAGCCATTACGCTAACTGCTGGTCCCTCTGGGGAATGATTTCTCACTTTCTATTTCTCTATCTCTCTCTGTCTCTCCAGCAAGCATACACACCCTGTAGTAAAAATCTCTCAAAACAAATAGTAATAAAATAAATTCCTCGCATTTGAATAACACTGGACATTGTTTTACAAAGAGTTTTCATTTACCTAACATCCTCTGATTTCACATTAATTCTCAGAACCCACTGCGTGGGTCTTTGACCTCTTCATCATGGTTTAATGTCCAGCTGTCTCCCTCTTAAAAATTCTTAATGTATTTCTTAATAAGGGACCCTGTGTTTTTATTTTTGCACTGGGCCATGCAAATTATTAACTGGTCTTGCCAATGCTATATCATATATTGAATATGTATGAGTATTACTAACGAAGCTTGAAGAACATAGCAGAACCAGAGCCAGTAGGTGTCAGAGCTTCAACTGAGCCTCCAGTTCCAACTTCAGAAGTCTTTTCACTAAACTACCTTCTCTACTTCAAATCTTAAATATATTAACATTTTTGAATAAAAGGATCTCAGAGAGCAAATGCAACTATTTGGCAATTCTTTTTTTTTTTTTTTTTTAGGAGAGGTTTTTGCTATAGGGCGCATGCGCTCGCCAGACAGACAGAAAGAGACAGAGAGATAGAAAGTAAGAAATCACCCCCCAGGGGGGATGGCCACACCGCAATCCCTTCTCCTCCATTCTCCTCTTGGGATCTTGGGCACGCACGCACGCACATGTGCCCGGCATGAGTTTTAAGCCACAAGGTCCGGGACACGAACCGTGGTCGACTACGTGGGAGTCCAGCGACATAGCCATTACACTAACTGCTGGTCCCGCTATTTGGCAATTCTAAAAGTAAAATTATTACACAGTAATTTAAACAAGAGCTACTTTTGCTTCATTTTTAAATTTTGCTTAACTGGTATTACTGATACCAAAGTTTTATGTACCTACAGCTACCATTTCTTAGTATATATATATATATATTATATAACTTGATGCTCACAGCAACCACATAAAAATAAAATTAGGTAACATATCCTCCATTTTATAATGCAGTAAACTGAGGTTCCAAGTCCCAGTATTAGAGTTCCTAAGTAGTCATGACTGGATTTGAATGTAGGTCCTGTAGGACTCCAAAGTTCTTGTTCTTCCTGTGTCCTTGTCCTGCAGTCGCCCTGGGGATCAATCACGCATTCATGAGCCCACAGAAAAGGAAGGCCACTCTGGAGTCCAGTCATTCTCAAGTGTCTCCCCAATCCCAGAAGTGCATCCCTCCCTAGACAGCAGTGACTGTCTTACACTCCGCTCTTTCATGCCTCCCAGGTGGTCTCTCCCAGTACATAGTCATAGTACATAGTCACTGATTATAACTCAAAATCATAATGGCTCAAATTTCTTTCTAGCAAGGAAGGTGGGTCACAGGGCATTTCACTAAGAGAGGAGGAGTCCTGGAAGGGAGAGGCCTGGGGAAGCGCTGAGCAGAAGGCAGGACCCCTAAGTTCCACCACAGGACCCTCAGACTCTCAGAGGGTAGACTGGCATGGTGTTGTCATAGAGGGCCAGCTTTCATTATGGTTCATTTTTTCTGTATGTGTATTTTCTATATGTATATTTTTTCTGTACATATATTTTCTGTAAGTATATGTAAGACCTTTTTTCCTTTATAAATTTATAGAATTTTTAAACTGGAAGTGGCCTAAAGATTCAATTCCTCTATTTCCAGATTGAATAACTGTCCTCATGATTTGCCCAAAACCATACTTTGCTAGAGGCATAGCTGGAGCTCCAAGGGTTGGGGCAGGTCATCAGAGAGTACAGCAATGCAGACCCAACAGTTGCACCAACCACTTCTGACAAGTGATGAGATGATGCAACAAGTGCCCAGAAATCCAAGTTGCTGGCATGGCTCGGCAGGTAAGAAATTAGCCTGTTTACTAAAAACAGCCAAGACAAAAGATTCCAGATGTTTAATAAGGATTCATGAGAAGAGGGGAGAGCAGTAGCTAACTCAGGGATTTGTAGCAGAATCTGTACAAGGTACTTGCCATCTGTGAGGTCTTTAATTGAATTGTTGATCTGGCTTTTCGTTTCTTCCAATTTATCTTTGAAGTCAACAGTTTCCATTTCTTTTGCATAGGGTCTCTTTGTAGAGCTGATGAATTCCTGAAAAACATCCAGTTTATTAAATCACAAGGTATTTAAACGCTGTAGTCCAACTACTGCATGGTTACACTGAAGTTCTAACAAAAGAATTCAATTATTCTAACAGAACAAAAGGATTCTTTATTTTTTTAGAAGTTTTTGCAGTAGGAAACAAACACAGGGGTGAGACAGAGACAGAGACATAGACAGTGAGAGAGAAATGAGAAATCACCCTCTAAGGGAGATGGCCATGCCACAATCCCTTCTCCTCCATTCTCCTCCTGGGATCTTGGGCACACACGTGTGAGTTTCCAGTCATGGAGTCCAAGACTCAAACCACAGTTGGCCATATAGGAGTCCAACAATGTAACTGCTACAGCATCTGCTGACTCCAACAAAGTATTCTTAAGTATCTATTACCATAGAGCACTTTCAAAATTGCTTACACTGTATGAATTGAAACTTCATGCAGAAATCAGTGAATTTCCTTTGCATTACATGTTTCCTTTTAATTATAAGACAACATCAATTATTAAATGCATCTATTCATTTAGTAGTAGCTTTGAGGGGATAAAAGAAATGCTATGTTGAATGTACACAATTATAATATAGATTTCCATTTCAGAAACATTAAAATGTTATCTGTGTGTGTATCTTAAAATAGAGAAAATGTATAGAGTAAATAAGTACTCTGTGGACCTTTGCTACCTAAAGTATGGTCTAAGTATTGGGAGCCACAGCATCACCTGGGAGCTTGTAAGAACTGAAGAATCTCAGGCTCCACCCCAGACCTACTGAATCAGAATATGCATTTTAACAGCATTCTCAGGTCTTTCATGGGTGCATTTAAAGTTTGAAGCACAGCACTATAAAAAGCATAGCAGTGGTTCTAACACTAATGCTTATTAAAAATGTAAAACTTTAGGGGCCAGCAGGTGATGTGGTGGTTATGATGCTGGACTCCCATATAGCTAACCACAGATCAAGTCCAGGACCTGGTGAGTTTAAAATCACACCAGGTGTGTGTGTGTGCATGCCCAAAATCCCAGGAGTAGAATGGACGAGAAAGGATTTCAGCATGGCCATCCCTCTGAGGGGTGATTTCTCACTTTCCTTCTTGCTTTCCCTTTCACTGTTGCTCTCACTGTTTCTCTTTCTCTGTCTCTCTCCAGTGAGCTCAGGCACCCAATGTCAAAAACCTATAAAAGAAAAATTTTAAACCTTACATCCTATTTTCACTGATCTTGATCCAAGCAATCTGTGACCAAGAATTTGCCATTTTAACGAACACCTAGATAGTTCTGAAGCAGTGGCCCTCACTGGATGACACTTGTTGGCATTATTAGCTAGTAAATTTATAGATGGTATACAATCAACAGGAGCAATAGAGAGTCTTAAAAAAAATGCTTCCAACACCTAATTCAGTTGAAAAAATTCAGAATATTGAATGGAAAGTCAATCAAATTAAACATAGCTTAATTAAGTGTCCTATTGCTTCACTCCTGAACACAGGGCTCCTTGAGTTGCTTCAGAGCATCTACGGCCTTTGCTAATTAATTTAGCTTCAGTTATTTGCAACCCAATCTTGGAGCTGACTGTTGCTATTGACTGAGCAAAAGCCACTTGTGAACATCAGAAAACCTCAATGAGATGAAAGGGCTTCACTGTCACTACCAACAACAAAAATATACTAAGCATCTTCTTAATGACCCCCTAAACAGATTTTAAATTTTTTCCATGTCCAAGTCCCAACTCATATCTAATTTTTTTTTTTTAATGCCCCAGATGATTACTGTAACAAAAATAACTGTCCAGTTGGCCAACCAATCTACAGATTGATCTCAGGACCTTCCTCAGATTCTAGAATTAGTGGATGTACAAATTCCTTTTATATAATGGCATGTGCCTTCAAGCAACAAGAATAAACTCATAATACAATACATAGTGACTCATGTCCCCAATAGATCTCAACCACAAAAACAAATACCTACTACAGAAAGTTGTAAAACCACAGGAAAATATCAAGCAGGTAGTTTAGCTTTTAGATTCAGAAAGCTTGATATTCTGGCCATACAGACAGGAACTGAATCAACTCAAGATTTCTAAAGTAGAGAGGGAGCCCCCATGTAGTCTAGAATGTCAACTGAATTTCAAATACAGATTTTTAAATATCGTGATATGCTCTGAAGTAAAAAATAAGAATACAACACTATTTCTTATATAATTTCTTCAAAAACCGACTGAACTAAAATAGCCAAAGCTGCCTTGAATGGATACCCACCTGACCAGCCTAGTAAAACAAAGAAGCAAGACCAATTTGTGACTGATGAAAACTATTCATTCATGGTTATTATTTTTCTTACTGACTCAGAGAATCATCAGAAGAACATTGTGCTCATAAACAAATAAGATGAGGAGCTTAAAACATTGCCCCAGTCCATATGTCCTACTGATTTTTGTTTATTTGTTTGGTTTTTATTGCCAGAGGGCACATACAGTCACCAGAATGAGAGAGAGAGAGAGCAATAAGCAATTCCCAATATGGAACCACACACAATCATCTTTCTTCCATTTCCCTGTCCCATCAGGATTAGGGCATGCATGCACACACACCCAACATGTTTTTCAAACCAGGGCTGGAATTCAAACCGCGGTCAGCTAGGTAAGATCCAGGTCCCTACACACAAGACTAAACTACAGCACAACAGGGATACCCCTGTTCTACTGTTTGAGGAGAAAAAAGGTCTAAATCATGAAACTGTCTTGTGCTCCCTGTCTATGGAGATACACTTATTAGAGTTAATTACTCTATTCTCTGTTCTCCTGACAAAGAAACTAAGATAAAGAGTAGGATTTACGAGTGTTTGAGAGAGAAAAAGGAAGTTCACAACGAGATAGATGTGACTGCAGTTGATTCTCACTATATTCAACCTCTCCCCAGGGCTGATTTTATTTAAGTAGCCTCAAATCATAAATGAACATCCTAGAAATGAGTTTCCATAAAAATGTTGTAAGGTTAACAGTACAAAGTGTCACACGCCTTGTAAAAAGTTAGATTTTGCTAACTGCTTTAGACAACTTACCATAGAAGGGTTCAGAGATTTGTCTACGTAGAGTCGCTTGACTAATTTCAATGAGTAAAAGGAGCTAAGTTTGTTTACATCTGATGTTACCGTTTGAAATCCAAAGGGCACATCTTTGACATTTTCAAAATGAAGAACCTGTTAAGGAAAAACAAACAAACAAAATCCATTATCCCAAAAGCATGGATTCTTCCTGCTGAGGTGGACACATGACAACGGCTAACCTTTGCCTGGTTGTTCAACAGCCCTCAGCTTAGTTGTTCCCATAATGCATCTGACCTCAACACCATGGACGTTTTGGGCCAGATAATTCTGTTTGGGGCGGGAGGTGATACTTAGTATTGTAGAATGCTCACCAGCATCCTACTCAATGTCAGTAACACTCCTCTCCCTATTTTTGACAACAAAAAATGTCTCCAGACATTGACACATATACCCATGGTAAGCAGGGGAGGGCAAAACTGTCCCCAGCTGAGACTCACTACCTTAAAGATACTCTTTCTAATTAACCATTGAGAGATTTTGCCCCTCAGATTGAGACCTCAAATGCTCACACAGAAAGATTTCCTAATTTGGAAAAGGATGAAACTGGGCTATCATTTCTATCCAATTTAGAGACCAGGAGAGAGAGATTAATATCAAGATGGACAATCATTAGGAGGTACCAGACTCCAGAATAAAGGTGCTTCTAGTCAGCCTGTCTAGTCCCTATAGCTGAGTTCACAGGTGTCAAGTGAACTGATGCATCTTTAATGATAAATGGAGACCTGTCCTGGTGGGCTAGGGTCAGACTGCTCCGTCGTTGAATCCAAGCCTTCAGCAACAAGAAGCAAAATCTTGTCCAACTATTCAGACCCTGAGTTTCTCCTTTGTAAAATGGACTATGAATTTGTTCCCTAGTTGTTATGAGGATTACATATATTATGCATAAAATATGTAAAATGCCATATGGATTCAAACTATTCATTATGCTTCTTAGAGCAATATTCCAAGCCATTCAAAACTAGGGTGCTATCATTTGGGGACTGAAATCCTTGTGTTTGTTCCTAACTTTTTTCTCCTAATCAGTAGCCCAATAGTTCCTCTGCTCTGCGGAACAACAAAATGTGAGGTCAGTATAAGAAGATTCTCTCCTCCCTCCAGAGCTCACAGTGGCCATTCTCTGCTGCCACCTCTCAGGTGGCCATAGAAAATACATGGAAATACAGTTCATCAGAAGATGAATGTTGGATGAATACTTATCCATGTTTCTTGAAGATAGATAATTTAAGATGTTATTTCTTTATTAAAGTAAACATGGAAATAGTATAGGGTAGAAAGCAATGAGCTTGTGTGTTAAAGCATGATGCCATAAGTAAACTAAGTGGTAAGGTACACTGCTTTATTCTTTGTTGGGAAGAGGACAGGGGTTTAACTTACACTCTGCCAGGGTACTTGCAGTGGAACATTCAATATACACTATTTGATCCATACAGTATACTAGGTGAAAGAATTCAGATGATTTGTCAAAGGCCACTGGTTAATAGAAACCTGTGACTATTTAGCAGATCCCCAAGTCCTCCATCACAGCCTGATAGCACTTCTAAACATGAGTTATAGGACATCAAAATAAGCTTTAACATTTAAAAACAGATAAAGAGAAATGGTACAATTCTGAGTCTTCATCTTTTCCCTACACACTGCCTATGAGTTCCAAAAACTGTATTCTCACTTAAAAAGCTCAGGCTTACCTGTCCAATTTCATTTGCTGTGTCACCTTTGGCACCTACTTGAGCAAGTGACAGAGAGGTGGAGAGACAGATTGGCGAGAAGAGGACATTGCCCACTGGCTCCTTTTCACACAGCTGTTTGAACATGTCGACAGCAAAAGCTGAATTCGCCAACTGCAGGGCATCCATGTTAGGTCTGCAACCAAGGGCAAAGCATCTTTAAAGCATTCTCAACTGCGTTCTGCCAACACAATAAGTATTCATTTCAGCAAAGTAATGACCTTAGGTAGAAAAGAGGAAGGAACATTTAGTGACGTCAGAAAGAAAGCCAGTTGTGAAGCAACTTCTGGACAGATGCCCTCTGGAGCATATGGAGTCATCTGAGTCCACAGCACTGCTCAGAATCCCCAGACTGGGGCCTGATCAGCCAAGAGAGTCACTGTCAAAAGTCCAGTGGCCACACCTCCTCCTTAGTAAGTTGACAGCAGTAATCAAAAGCAGCTGGTCTTATTTATCATATATTGTTTCAATCAGGATTTCAGTTCAATCATATAAAATTTGGAATTTTTGTTGATCTAAAACAAATGGCAGTGGTTTTATGTGATTCAATGTAATAGTACATTTTGCGAGTTGAATTGTATCCCCCTGAAAAGATATATCAAAGTCCTAATCCTTGTGCCTATGACTACGACCTTATTTGGAAATAGGGTCTTTATGATGTAATTAGCTAAGATGAGTCCATACTAGAGTTAGGTGGGCCCTGAGCCATTATGGCCGGTGTCCTTAAAGGAATAGGAGACAGAGGGAAAATGATGTGAAGATACAGGGAAGCTGGCCAAGTGATGATGGAGGCAGAGACTGGAGTGATGCTTCTACAAGACAAGGAACACCAAGGGTGGCTGTAACACCAGAAACTAGGCGAAAGTGATGGGACAGATTCTCCCTGAGCCTTCAGAGAGAGTATGTTATTCATGTTAGTATATAATGGATACATTTAAAAAATAAATAAACATTTCAAAAGTCTTCCAGGGTTAGGACCAGCAGATGGTGTAATGGTTACATCATTAGACTCCCACACAGTTGACCGCAGTTCGAGTCCCAGACTCAGCAGCTTAAACTTACACCCAGTGTGTGGGAATGTGTGCTCAAGATCCTGAGAGGAAAATAGAGGAGAAGGGGTTGTGGTGTGGCCATATCCCCTGGGGGGTGATTTTTCGCTTTCTGTCTCTCAGTCTCCCTCTGTCTTTCCTGTGAGTGCATGTGCCCTATAGCAAAAACCACTCCGAAAAAAAAAATTTTTTTCCAGTTTTAATTTCTAGTTTGATAAATACTGATAGACATAATCATTGTTGTTGTTTTGTTTTGTTTTGTTTTGTTTTTTGAGAGATTTTTGCTATAGGGTGCGTGAGCTCACCAGACAGACAGAGAGAGACAGAGAGACAGAAAGCAAGAAATCACCCCCCAGGGCGGATGGCCACGCCGCAATCCCTTCTCTTCCATTCTCCTCTCGGGATCTTGGGCACGCACGCACACGCGCCCGGCGTGAGTTTAAGCCACCGGGTCTGGGACTCGAACCGTGGTCTACATGGGAGTTCAGCGACATAGGCATTACGCTAACTGCTGGTCCCTTGCTTTTTTTTGTTTGTTTGTTTGTTTTGAACAGTTCTTTGGGGTCCTTAGTAATTTTTAAAACTATAAAGAGGTCCTCTGGTTTTAAAAGTTTGAGAATTGCTGTTCTAGTTAAAGGTCTACCCAACTATCTAGTCCAGTAAATACTGACCAAGTCCAAAGGCACCTGGATGAAACCAGTGAGGGCATAGCCTTCCTGGAGGCAGAGGTGACATGACTTGATCTGACTACTCTGGGGTGGGGAGGGGACCAGTGCATACATAGATCAAGGTTTGAAGTGTTCCCCAAAGCCACCAGGCACATGCACCCAGACACAGAGAACAAACATGACACTGAAGGTCTTCAGGTGGGACATCTACCCTGGCATCATAGAGAAAGCTTCACTACACAGATAGAGGGCATCCTTCAGCCGGGATCAAAGGGTATGTGTTAAAGTCAAATCTATGAAGGGAATATACCTGAACAGAAATTCAAAATGCAAAGATTTGAGACTAAAATCAAGGAGTCTATCCTGGCCTTCAAATATTTCTCCAGAATTATCTTTTATGGGTTGTATGAAGGATGGACTCAATAAGGTTAAAATATCCAACAGTCTGAAAAAGTGAGTTCATTATCAGGAGGAAAAAATTATCCCATTTATTCTCAGCAATCACCTCTATAGACTGAACTCTTCCTTCTCTTTATGTCCATAACAAGAACAGCTAGTGTATTCAGGCCAGTGTTCCCATTACACATCTAGCATAGGATAACTGAAGTGCGTGGACATCTTACCTTTTTTTAATTGCCAGGGGGCATGCACATTCAACAGGAAGAGTCAGAGACAGAGAGAAAGGAGAAGAGAAAGTGTCCTAGTAGTGCATGGTCACACCTCAATTCCTTCTCTCCCTTTGTTCATCCCATCAGAATTTTGGGCACATATACACCCATGTCCAGCATATTTTTCAAGCCACTGGGGCCAGGATGAGAACTGTGGCTGGCCATGTGGTTAGCCATATAGAATCCAACTCCCAATGTATAGTGCTTAGCCACTCTATATAGCAAGTCCATGCACTCTCTGGCAATCAATAAAAAAAGAAAAGAAAATTCTAGTAAAATAAATTTACATGTTTGATGACTTCTGTTTCACATACTATAATTGCTACTTTTTTTGGCATCTTATTATCATCTTGTTACAAAAAAATCTTTCATTTTCAATGAAAACCCTGTAACAAGGACCAGGGCATGGCCAAGTGGTAAATGGAGTTGGATCCCATATGGCCAACCATGGTTCAAATCCCAGCTCCTACAGCTTGAAAAACACACCAGGATGTGTTCATGGCACCCAAAATTCTGAAAAGCAGGAGAAATGGAGAAGGTGTTGTGCTGTGATCATGCTCCATTGGGAGGAGGTACTTTCTCCCTCTTCCTCTCTCTCTGGTGAGCACATGTGCATTCTGGTAAAATTAAAAATTTTTTAAAATAAAGCTTGTAAGTCAGATGGAAGTTTAAGTTGTAATGTAGTATTAAGAGTTTACTTTAGAGTATCTTGTTTTTTGTATATTTTCTTAAATCATAAATCTTTAAGTAGGACAAGATCTTGGAGTAAATCTAGTCTGGCTCCACCTCTTATTCTACAGGTGAGGAAAGCAAGGCAGATGCAGATAAAGCAATTCTCCCAGGCCACCCACACAGGGAATGAAAGTGGCAAAACCAGACCAGGTCTTCCCCACCACACCCCACCACCTTCTGCCTTAGTAATTGTGTCTTTGCTAGGATTTATTCTCTCAGAAGTCTCTCAAGGTCCAAAATTCTACACATCCTGAATTAGCCTTTTTTAGATACCAGGATACCCTGCGTGATATTTTTTTTAATCGGCATGGAACATTTTCCTTATAATTTTCCTACTTGAAAGAGCTCTTGTTCATTTTCTGCCACATAATTGAAAATTCTTAATGTTTTATTACTTTCATGTAGTAGGTACTAACTGGATGCCTAAAGTGTGTCACACTGAAGTAGACATTAAGAAATTGAAGACAAACACATGGCTCCCATCTCCAGGGAGCTGTCAGCTAGTGACATGACTGATGTGATGAGTGTTTTGATGGAATATACAAGTTGCCACGGGATCCCTCAGCAGTGACAGATAACTCAGAGTAGAAATCTCAGTGACACCCCCTCAGACAGTGATGTGTAAGGAAGTCTCACTAAAGGTGAATCCTACAGGATAAGTAAGAGTTAGTCACGGCAAAATGTGGGACAGAGACAACTGAAGAGAGAAGCAGGTACTAGGATGGGGAGGTTGCTCACTTCTCTAGATTTATGGTTGCTCGCTGGCCCCTATGTAAAGATGCCCTAAGTTTTTAATGCATCTAAGTCAATGGTCCTCAAGCTCTAGACCTTCTGGGTAATTGAAAGGCTCTATGAATAGAGTGACCTTATGTCCCACTTTTCCTAGGACACTCTGCTGTCCTGACATTAGTTAACAGTGCCCCCTTTCGCTCTCAAACTTGTTTTGAACAATATATGTTCATCTTACATGTAGAGTATCTACCATCATTTTTTTACACAGGTATACACACAGCTATGTGTGTAGTTTCTTCATCCTTACAAACTAAATTTTCACTGCGTTGAGTTTTATAAATATCATTAGCCTAGTCTGTCTCATTTTCAGGATGAAGATGGTGAAAAAAACCTTATAGGTATTTGGTGTAACCAGCCTTTAGGCAATGCCCCGAGAAAATGTGCCGATTATAACATACACAGAGAAATGCCTAAAGCATAACCATATAAAATATATGGTGAAATGCCTAAAGTTAGTCCAGGTTCTAACTCTATGAGGAGGCAAGTCAGTGCCTGCTTGAGGAAACAGGAAATCCTGTAGCTTCTGCAGTCAGAAAGTCCATCATGACGGTGAAGTGAAGTGATCAAGTGAGTAAATGTATACAAAAGTGCTTGGTTGGCAGGAAAGTACCATGCAGCTGTTAGTAACAAGGTTAACCGCCTTCATTTCCTATGACAGAGGAGCCTCTGCTTTGTTCACAGATCCTGAAACATCACAGCTTCCTATGCTTCTTCAAAAGCCTGGCCTTGACCACTGAGCCTACCCCACGCTACCTGACAGTAAAGAAGAGCTAGATTTGCTCACACTGAGAGGCCCACATTGCTGAGACAGCAAGCCCTGGTGTCAATCAGCATCCCAGAGGGATTGAAGTGGCACAATTCGAGGCGTGAGGAAGCAAAGGAATAAACCTGCTGACTCATTTTCTGTGGAGAATCTTCTCCTCAGACAAGCTTTTATCTCTCCACCCATAAAGGAGCCCATCAAACACTTACAATTACTGGGTGGCCAGGACCCATGTTTGGAACTAGACTAACTTTAACCTCCTAGAAGCCTCCTGGGAGCGATAGTGTGTGAAAGAGATGTTAAGAGAACCTAGAGTGTCATAGAAACAACCAGAGCTGCAATCTGAAGGCCTGAATTCAAGTTCAGAGGAGCCACTTACTGGACAGCCTGCACCTCAGAGAGCCTCTGCTCCCCATCTACAAAATAAGAGGAGAAACACATCTAAGAACCCTCAGCTCTGAGAATCTGCTAAGTCTTCAAAACAGCCTGGTGTGTTAAATTGTTTTTTAGTACAATACACTTAAACAAAGTCATAAAAAATAAAAGCAGCACCTATGAGTGTGAAACAGTGAGCCAGCTTAACTTAAAAGTCCCAAGAACACACATGAAATACGTGAGTGGCATAAGGCATGCTGAAACACAGAGAGGAGAATACTTTCTGCCTAGAGGAACTCAAAGATAAACATTGATTTGATACTTAAAATGACAAAAAGAAGAGTAATTCCTAAGGCTGAGTCTCAGCTCCTCTATGCCACCCAGGAAAGTGAGTTAGATACACAAACACTTCACTTTCTCCAGTCTCTGACACCACACCCCTTCCGAAATTAGCACTGCAAAATTCATTCCGAGTTCCAGGGCAGGGGTGAAAAATATCCTTAAAAACATGTTTTCTTCTGGGAATCACTGTGTGTCCTCTGCCCCCAACCACAACCACCAATACTCCTAGCAATGCGATGTTTTCATATTCTTACCTTGTATGGTTAAGTGATTTCACTCCCTACGCTCCGCACTCCTGATGCCCAAAAGGCTGGGAGCTGGAAATGCTGCGGGTCTGAGGGATGAGAGGCAACAGGACAGAAGCCAGTACCCCGTCCTTGAAAACAACCCATTCCGTCCACTGTGTTCACCATCATTTCGAAACAGCTCAAATAACTATCTTAAGAATTGCCCTAAATAGGAAAGTCAGAGGCTTTGCTTACCTGGAGTTACTTATCCTGAAAAACGTGCAGCAAAGGACAAGGCAAGCGCGGAGAGCACAGAAAACCTAGCTGTGGAAGCAACCCTTACTGGGCAGACTGCTCACCTGCGCGGGGCCGCCACGCCCATCTGACCACGCCCAACCTGCGCTCGCTCCGCCGGCCCACTGCTCACTCCCAGCTCTTACTCATGCCTCTTGGCAGCTCGTCCGTGATTTAAAGACGTGATTCAGGCTGAGGCTGCTGTTGTCCGCAGCTTCCAAAGTCCTCCAACGTGCTCGGGCAGGAAGGACTGCCGGCAGATCCTGCTTTGGGTTACAAACAGATATACATACAATACATAGAGGCAACCATAGCAGCCTGCACAGGACCGGAAGATAAAGTATTACATGAAATAAAAGGAAAACATGATGACAGGAATGCTTCAAATTATAAAGCATGTCAGTGGCACAAAAAGTATTCTAAAAGTATAAAAAGTACATTTTTTTCTGTATAAACTGCTGAGCTCATCCTGCTAGATACTATAAAACGTAACTACCTATTTAATGGAAAGACAATCAATCACAAAAGAAATAAATGGATATTTCATATATATGTTATTTACACTTTTTTAAAAATTTATGAGAAATGGAATTAAAGTACAAGTTCATTGTGCAAAAAGAAAATTGAAGTCAATGCATCGTTTTTCTTTATACCTTTTTTTTTCACAATAGATCTTTTAATGACTTTTTTTAACATTAAGATTGTTGTTTTAGGAAACATTTTTAATCTATGAACATTTAATTAAATGCTCAATGCATTAAATAATTTACAGAGAGAAATAAGCTCTATGTTTTATTCAAATTAGAAGACCCATGAATATAACACCCTCTCCCACCCAAAGCCAAAGCTCAATTTTGCAATGGTCTCAGCAGAAATTAAACAGTTTACAACTCAAACAAAATTCCTAACATTACAAATTTGCAGAACCCCTATCTTTTCATCATTTCTTCTAACAGCAGAGATTACAGTGACAAAATTGAATGATAAGAATGTAAAATTATTTGTGCAAAACTGCATTAATTTTTCTTATCTTAATAAGAGGTAAAGTCTAAGAACACACAATGACAATAATGAAGAAAAACTACATTGAAAGTAATTCTACTGTAGATTTCAAACAACACAGACTATACTATCACTAAACATTAAAAGAAAATATACCTTTTAAATAAAGGGTATATGTGCTCACCAGAGAGAGTGAGAAGAGGGAGAAAGCACCTCCATGGGGAATGATCATTCAACAATCCCTTCTCCATTTCTCCATCCTCTCAGGAGTTGGAGCACAGGCACACATTTGATCGGTATGTTTCTCAAGCCACCAGATCTGGTATTTGAACCATGAAGTCAGACATGTGGGTCTAGCTTCTTTAACCACCAGGCCTCAGAACCAGTCCAATAACCCAAAATTTTTGAATTAACTTTTTTTTCTCTTGAGTCTTATTTATTTATATTATTAATTATTATTTATACATTCAATCACTATGCATCATTTAGGTTGTAAAGAGATTTCTTTAATTAATTTATTTACATTTAATCACATCTTTACAGTGTACAACATCTCTCTTTTCAGCACAAATACTATGCATGTAGGTCAAGCCAGATATTACTTTATAACTTATCAGCAAATAGCCTTTCTTTTTTTTTTTAATTAAGCATACTTTTACTTGTTTTTTTCCTTCCCCTTTCCCCTTTCTCCCTTCCATACTTAACTTTTTTCCACTATTGAGTCACAAAATACCTTAAACTAAAAATATGGACAAAGCAGGATCTAGTTACAAATGCACTGTAATTTTCCTCTGAAACATTTTTTAAATTAATTAATTTACATTCATTCCCTGAGCATTGTCACAGCATACAAAATGTGATTTCTCATCCAGAATATACTGCATAGTGACTTAATCATACATATTATCATCAATAATTTTTCATTTCTAGTTTCATATGTGTGTGTATGTGTATATATATATATATATATATGTATATGTATATGTATATGTAGATATATTTTCCCCCTATTTCTCACCTTCTGCATTTCTCTACCCTCCTCCCACACTATCTCAGGTGTCTACAGTTGTTTTCCATTCCTTTTTCCCCCCACATTTTATTGATTCACAAAATTTCTTAAATAATCTAACTACTTTCTTTTCTTTTTTTTTTTTTTGGAGAGGTTTTTGCTATAGGGCACTTGTGCTCGCCAGACAGACAGAGAGAGACAGAGAGACAGAAAGTGAGAAATCACCCCCCCAGGGAAGATGGCCACGCCACAATCCCTTCTCCTCCATTCTCCTTTTGAGATCTTGGGCACGCACGCACACGCACCCAGCGTGAGTTTAAGCCACCAGGTCTGGGACTCGAACCGCAGTCAACTACATGGGAGCCCAGCAACATAGCCATTATGCTAACTGCTGGTCCCAATAATCTAACTACTTTCAATAGTAATTCAGCTGGTACATACATATCTGTGAATACATGCCTGACTTTAGGCGTGAAACTCTGAGTAGAATGAATATAATATAAGGTAGCACCTAGCTGATACTATGTAGCTTACTACAGTCATTAAATAGGTATTCTTAATATATTTTTTTTAATTTCAAAAAGCAGTCTTATCAAATAAATGCTAAGGAACTTTGCCTAAAATTTAAAGCCAGGAAACAGGTTAGGATTCTGTTCAAATGGTAGGTACATGAACCTATCAGCAGTTCAAGACAGGACAAAAGTCCTTAAAACTGGAAAGCAAAGTTTAGAAGAAAATCAGCAATGTTTTAGTAAAAAGTCATAAAATACTATTTCACCAGTTCAGTTTTATGTATTTAATCGATCTTCTGTTGTGGTTCAATCTTCCCTATTAAATTCTGGGATACAATATTCAACTCTAGACTTGTCCCTACAATTAAGTTGGCCATTTTCTTAGTTTTCGACTCTCATTTCTCTGTGTCTGTATTTAATTTTCCTGATATAGCACTCCCTTGAGAACTTCTTGGAGATCTGGTCTGGTGTTGGTAAATTCTTTCAGGTTTTGTTTATCTGAGAATGTTCTTGTCTTTTCTTCCCATATGAAGGATAATCTTGCCAGGTACAGTAGTCTTGGTTGAAATTGCTTTTCCCTTTAACACTTTGAATATATTTTCCCAATCTTTCCTCACTTGCATTGTTTCCGATGAGAGGTCCATTCTTAGCCTGATGGGATACCTTTGTAAGTAACTTGACATTTCTCTCTTGCCAATCTTAGTATCTTGTCTTTGTCTGTGGTTTTGGCCAATCTGGCCATAATATGTCCTGAAATCTTCATTTTTGGTCAAGGGAAGCAATATTTCAGAGCTCAGCTCAGTATCCATCTCAGGCTGGCTGCATGAACTTTTTGTAGACATCCCTCCAATAAACATCTCAAAAATAGATAATACTAGCAAAACATTTAATACCAAATTTATAAGATAAATTGTTAACTGGATGGCAGAGAGAGTTCCAATGAAGCACTATGATTGGGCTTACAGCTTTACTCTGAGACATTTTTCAGACCCCACCCTTGAGATACTTCAGTGTTCCTGCTTTCCCGCAGCTCCTTCATCTGGTGGCACTAAGCCCTTTCCCACCGAATCTGTTCTCAGAAAAACACCTGAAACTGGGCCAGTTGATTCTCTGCTGGGTTTATCTAATATTCTCTATTATTCATCTACCACAATGTTTCACAACAATCTATTTTACATTCTCCTCTATGTGACTACAAAATTTTTAAAGGGAAGGGCCAAGCTTCATTCATTTTTATAGCACCAACACTTGGCATGGACTTTATATACAGTATGCCATCAATAAAAGCTTGAGTGAATGAGAGCAACTCATTAAGCTAAACTAGGACTGACTGATAGCTTTCCTTCCCCCCATGTCCTGGGTACTTTATTATTAACCAGGATTAAAGTCATAAACTAAATTCTGAAAGTAGAAATTCAGGCATCAATGAAGCAAGAGCTGGTAAGGTCGTCAGAGGGGAATGTGGTAGATGCCTCTTAAAAATTACATTATCCAGCTGTAGTGGGGATTGTAGTGGGGAACTCAGGGGATTGAGGGCATAGACATAAATTCACGAAATGACTATACCACTCCTTGATGAAATCTTAAATGAAGCACTTAATCTCTTTAGCTTCAGATTCTTCATCTTTAAAATGAGTTGTATATATGTATACAATGAGAAATACATATTTCAGACACATATATGAAATTCAGATATACATATAATGTTTGCCGTGATTGCCACCTCCAGCTAAAATCTAAGCAGAGATTTGTTTTTTTCTGTTTTATTCACTGTTGTATCCCAAGAACTTAGACCATTATTTGGGTGTCAGCATGTTACATAGTGGTTGGGGCGCTGGACTTCCATGTGGCTGACCACAGTGCAAGTCCTGGACCTTTTTTAGAAGAGAGAAATTTAACTTAAAGAGTGAACATAACATTCATTCATTGTACAATATTATAAAACAATAATTTCCTCTAGTTCAACAAAAGTAATCATTGGCCCAAATATTTAATAACCTAGGAGACTGTTTTGTTGGTGCTTATTCTTACCTATAGGTTGAAACATTGCAAACATTATAACTCAATTACTCAGCATTTTGGCTGAAGGATGACTTGACACACCCAGACACTCCCAGGAACTACTCAAAGGAGCTTTGTTATAGCATGCATAGATTCTCTTCTCTTTCTCTCTCCTTTGCACTCTTATTCTCTCTCCACTAAGAAAAGAAGTTTCAGCCACAAATTCTTGAGCATTCTCCCCAGGTACCTGCAAATTATTAAGTGTTCCTCCTCCCCCCCACCCACTGTTTTGATTCCCACTTATTCATGACACCTCTTCCATACAGGTGAGAAATACTAGTCTTGTACATTTCCAACAATTCGCACAAAGTTTACAACAAAGTCTCCCACCTAGTCACTGAGGGCTATTGTCTTCTTTGCTTTTTTTCTTTTATTTCTTTTTTGCACATGTGAAGAAACTGAGTCAGAAAAGGAAAGGTGACTTTACCTTAGAGTTTCTGACTGAGACAAAAAAATATTCACAAAAATCCCAGATTCATGATATTTTACCAAACTACTCCATTCTGAAAATCCAACAGGTCATGCTTTTCATCTTATCAACTTCTACTGTTTGTCTAGAAGAATTTTTACATTAGATGATAAACTGTTATGAAAAATAACTTAAGTGAAATATTTTACTAAGAAGCAAACTTTCCGCATCAACTCCACAGCCTAGTGGGTAAGGGAGTTGTACCCCAGATGGCCAACTGTGGCTGAATTTCTGAATTCCCCAGTGGCTTGAAAAACACTCCAGTCACATATGTGTGTGCCCTAAATCCCACTAAGATGGAGAAATGGAGAAGGGATTGCACCATCACCATGCCCCATTAAGGGCTACTTTCTCTCTCTCTCTCTCTCTCTCTCTCTCTCTCTCTCTCTCTCTCTCTCACACACACACACACACACACACACACACACACCCTGAGCAATTAAAACAAACAAAAAAGCAAACTTTTTTTTAAAGGTTTTTGCCTCAGGGCATGTGCACTCTCAGGAGAGAGAGACAAAGACAGTGAAAGGGAAAGTGGGTACAGCCATACACTTCTCCATTCTCTCCCTGGGGTCTTGGGAACAAACATACACGCACCCAACGTGATTTTCAAGCCACCACATCCAGACTCAAACCACAGTCAGCCATGTGGGAGTCCAGTGATGCAGCTGCTATGCCATCTGTTTGCCCCAAAAGCAAAGTTTAAAAGAAGAAAAATCAAAACAACAGTGAAAAAACACAGAGTTAAAGCAGAACTCCAGAGTTAAACCACAGATAACCAGATAATGAAATTGGCACATTTTGTCTTTAAAATGCTCAATACTTTGCTTAAAGGCACTTCTAGGCAGAAAATATAATATTAAATCAGTCAGCTTTGATTGATAGAGGACAGTAAGGTGACAGTGAGGGCTAGAGAATTCATCTTGGCGCCAACTCTGCCATCCATAAATATTATCCATCAGCAAGAAACTTCCCTGAGCTGCAGAAGCCTCTGTATGTAAAAGGAGAGAGGGAAGATTGATAGATTGTCCTTTTATTCCTTTTAATTATAGAGTTCAGAGAGAGAATCTCTGCTTTTATCTTACCAAAAAGAGTTTAATTATTCTTGAAAATTAATAGTACAGAATGCATCCAGATGTGACATAAAAATTAAACATATTAATTAGTTCATTAATTACTAGCTGAACACATTAGGTATTGGAGCTATGTGATTTAGTTACTTCACATTCAGTTGTTTAAATATTTTATAAGTAAAAGGTTTTATCATTTTTATTATGCAATTCTCATAGGCCAAAAGGAACAAAAATAAAAATACAACCTTTCCATAATATACAGTAGAAATAAAATTTTCAATATAGCTGGTAGAAATGTGAATTGGCCAACTCTTCTGGGAAGAGACTTGGCAATATGCTACTTTTTTTTTTTTTTTTTTTAAGGTCTTTGCCATAGGGCACGTGTGCTTGCGGAGGGAGACAATGAGAAGAAAGTGAGGAATCACCACTCAGGGAAATGGCCGTGCTGCGGTCTCTTCTCCTCCATTCTCCTCCTGGGATCCTGGGCACAACCGCATACAGACTTGATTTTCAAGCCTCCTGGTCCAGGACTTGAATCACGATCATCCATGTGGGAGTCCAGCACCTTAGTCACCTGCTGGCCCAACATGTTACCTTTTTGATATTTATTACTTTAGACTCAGTAATACAGATTTTAGAATCTTTCTTAAAGAAATAATTGCAGATAAAGTCAATGATTAAAGTATAGACAAATCCTTGGGAACCAGCAGTTAGCGTAATGGCTATGTCGCTGGACTCCCACGTAGTCGACCGCGGTTCGCGTCTCGGACCCGGTGGCTTACAACTCACGCCGGGCGCGTGTGCGTGTGTGCCCAAGATCCCGAGAGGAGAATGGAGGAGAAGGGATTGCGGCGTGACCATCCCCCCTGGGGGGTGATTTCTCGCTTTCTGTCTCTATGTCTCTCTCTGTCTGTCTGGCGAGCGCACGCGCCCTGTAGCGAAAAACCTCTCCAAAAAAAAAAAAAAAAAAAAAAAGTATAGACAAATCCATGGTAATATTATATGTAACTGATAAATTACAAACCAGATGAATATCCATCAGTAAGGAAGAAATTAAATATATGTTTTCAGATTAATGTGCACAAATTAGGTTGCATAAAAGTAGGGTACAAAGTATATATATATATATATATATATATATATATATATATTGGATTGTCAGGAAAGTCTTGATGCATTTTTACATAGGAAACAGAAAAATACATCATGACTTTCCCAACGACCTAATAAGTATGTATATGTATACGTAAAAAAAATATATATAGGGACCAGCAGTTAGCGTAATGGCTATGTCACTGGACTCCCATGTAGTCGACCGCGGTTCGCGTCCCGGACCCGGTGGCTTAAAACTCACGCCAGGTGCGTGTGCGTGCGTGCCCAAGATCCCGAGAGGAGAATGGAGGAGAAGGGACTGCGGCATGGCCATCACCCCCCGGGGATGATTTCTCGCTTTCTGTCTGTCTGTCTCTCTCTGTCGGTCTGGTGAGCGCACGTGCCCTATAGCAAAAACCTCTCCAAAAAAAAAAAAAAAAAAAAAAAAAAAAAATATATATATATATATATATATGTGTATATATATATATATATATACACATATATATATATATGCCAATTTTGTTCAATAAAAATTACATTGTAATAACCTCTGGGGAATAGGATTTAGGGGCTTTTGCTTCTTGTTGTAATGCACTTAAGAGTTGCTTCATTTCATATTAGCAAATTATGTATTTAGAAGAGTTGGGGACCAACAGTTACCGTAATAGCTATGTCACTGGATTCCCATGTAGTCGACCATGGTTCGAGTACCGGACCCAGTGGCTTAAACTCACACCGGGCACATGTTTGTGCATGCCCAAGATCCCAAGAGGAGAATGAAGGAAAAGGGATTGTGGCATGGCCATCCCCCCAGGGGGTGATTTCTCACTTTCTGTTTCTCTATCTCTCTCTGTCTTTCTGGCGAGTGTACATGCCCTATACCAAAAAAGTCTCAAAAAAAAAGACTTGAGGAAAATACACAAAATAATTTAAACAGTAGTTATTTATGGCTGGTGACATTAAAGATGATTTTTATTGGGACCAGTAGTTGGCATAATGGCTATGACACTGGACTCCTACGTAGTCAACTGCAGTTCGAGTCCCAGACCCTGTGGCTTAAACTCACACTGAGCACATGTGTGTACATGCCCAAAATCCTGAGAGGAGAATGGAGGAGAAGAGATTGCAGCATGGCCACCCTCCCGGGGAGTGATCTCTCGCTTTCTGTCTCTCTGTCTCTCTCTGTCTTTCTGGCGAGCACATGCTCCCTATAGCAAAAACCTCTCCAAGAAAAAAAAAAGACGATTTTCATTTTCTATCTATAGTTTGCTGTATCTCAAATGTTCACCATTGCCATAGATCGTGTCTAATGATTAAAAAGTTAAATGTTTCTGAAAAAGTAGAAAGTGCAGAGGTTCCTTTGATGAGGTGTAGCACCTCCTTAGCTGCCCCAAAGAAGCTGCTGTCACACCTGAGACACCACCAGCCCTTTACACTCAGCCCTTCCCCACCCCCAGGCAAGCCAGGCTGAGGTCAGGGCTCAGCACTGGATCTTCCACTCTGGAGACAGCTGCAAGTGAGGACAGGCCTGACCCTCCTCCTCCCTCCTCTGTGGCACCCACCAATGTGCTGATTCAGCTACAGGTCATGATCTTGGCCTTGTTACATGATGCAACTAAAGCACGTTAAGGAGAAGCAAAGCCCTGCTCTAAAGGAAGCTTGACCAGAACTAAATCAAAACCCCCTTTTTCCAGTGGTGAATCAGATGCCTGTGGTGCCAGTGTGCACATTCCTTAAAGTGATACAACTAAGACCTATTATACATACTTTTCAGTAACCGTCTTACATAATTTCTGCTTTTATTCCATTTTATAAATGAAAGGGAAAAAAATTCATAGGCTCAGGGCTATTGAGTAATTTCCCCTGGGTCATGATATTAGTAAAAGGTAGAACCAGATTTAAATATAGGTAGTGCTCTTAATAACTACACTCTGTATAAAACACCATACTCTTATGTTTGATCTGAGATTAAATGTACCTATTCCTGTGCAGAATATAATTGCCTGATAAGTACTGAGTCCCATGTGATCATAGGACCAATTCAATGAGAGAGAGAAAGCAGGAATTTACAAATCTCAGAGACAGAAAGCAACTGGCTTCACTTAGAATGGGAGGACATTTTTCACAAAGACTTCAAGGGAATTTTTTTAGGGTTGGGGGAGCTGTGAATACCCTAAACTGTGTCTGTAAGGCACCATGCTAGATTCTTTGGATGAAAACTCTCCGTCCCTGTCTCCATCTCCAAAAATGAAATTTATAAGTGATTTCTTCTATCCAGTGTCTTCAATTTCCTTTAGACCTGGGGAACTGAGGTTTAGCTGCTGTAGCTCCCAATGCAGAAGCTTGAGGCTGGCAAATCTTCAGAGCCCCCCTTCTATACCTCTCCCCCTTCATTCACTTCCATGCATTATTTGTGTTTATTCTGGTCTCTCCGCAGACCCCAAGCCACATGGAGGTCACAGACCATGGTTATCTGTACACCCATATTCCCTCCCTACAACTCACACAGTGCTTTGCAGCCTAAACATTAACAAAACATGTCCTTCAGTGTTTAAAAAGGCACAGGAGCAGATATCTATTGGGTCATCGGAAAAGTCACGATGTATTTTTCTATGCAAAAATGTGTCCTGACTTTTACAATGACCCAATAGTATAAACCAGCAAATTATCTGTAACAACAGGCTGGTGCAGAATAATTGTTACAAAAGGAATTAATGTACAAGAAAGAAAATGTGAAACTAGAGGATATAGAAGCATGGAAAATGGTTAGGGATACTGAAGACAGTATGGGAAGAGGATGGGAGAAGGCAGAGAGTATTATGAAAGAAATCAAGGAAAAAATAAGAAGCAAGACATTGATGGGACAGAGAAATGGATTATTATCTTTTGATGATAATGTGTATAGTTTCCTAAACTAGACTGTTGTGAAGTGTATTCATGTTGGGTAAATTCACTTTACAAGCTAAGTGATGTATACTGATTGAATGTATAAAATAAATTAAAATTTAAAAAATAAAGAAAATGTTGGTACTTGAATATTGTGAAACATACAAAATTAAAAATAGTAATTAGTCAAAGGTTTTGTTCTTTTTATCCAACTAGATCAACACATTTATGCTGCTGGATTTCAACATGGCTGTGCATCAGTCTCTAGGGGGGTGGTGTTTGATGGGGGTTGGAGGACAGGAAGGAAGCACAGTGGAATTGCACCTCCCCAGACGCAAATCCAGAGGCCGAGATGCGATGGGTCTAAGGAGAGGCCTATGAAACTGAATTCCTTCCTTGCAGTGGTTCAGGACTGTTTTGATCATGGATCATACTTTCAGAATCACGGCTTCTGGCCAGTTCTGCACTTACACAGAGTGTCCAATGGTTAGTGCTGACTCTTCATGAGACTGGTTGGTTCCAGCTTTCCCATCTACTGACTTCATGGTCTTGAGCAAATTACTAAAACTTCCTTTGCCTCAGTCTACTCATCTGTAAAATAGGAGTGATGTTAGCAACTCCTCATGGGGTTATAATGAGGAGAGAATGAGTTGATTCATGCTTAGAATACTTCCTGCCACCAGTAAATGTTCACATTAACAGTCATAAGTTTTACTCTAAAAGCTGTACGAAAGTTATAAACTTCAGAGACATTAGTTTTACCTCTACAATAAGTGTACAGAAAAAAAAAGAAGAAGAAGAAGAAAAACCACTTCTTTTAACTGAAAGAAAATTAACAGTTTGGGGGGTTTTTTGAGAGAGAAATTTTTGCTAGGTCGCAAAAATCACTCACCAGAGAGATAGAGACAGAGAGACAGAAAGTCTCTGTCACCCCCCAGGGGGGATGGTCACATCACAATTCCCCTTCCTCCATTCTCCTCTTGGGACTTTGGGCACGCACGCACATGCACCAGGCATGAGTTTTAAGCTGCTGGGTCTAGGACTCAAACCACGGTTGACTACGTGGGAGTGCAGTGATATAACCATCATGCCATCTGCTGGCCCAAAAATTAATCATTTATAAGGCTTGAAAAGAATTAAGAATCGTTGGCCATATCCCACAAACACACCCATGTACACACACAATGTATGTGCAGTTTTTGCTTTCTTCCTTTGGGTCATGATGTCTTTTAAATATTAAAAACAAGAATAAAAGTCTAATTTATCCATACTGAGAAAGACTGGTGATGATTTCAAAGAGGGGAGACTATAGTTCATATTTCATATTAAATTCTATATTAAGCAATGAGTATTTACCATCAATATCACTAAAACAACTTACATTGCTATTATTATGGTGCTTTGTAGTTTCTAAGTTGTTTCTGTACACCCAGTCTGTTCCTCAAAGCAATTATGTATGTATTATTTCACTCAAGCCCCACAACAACCCCATCAGATAGCTATCATGATCCCCATTTTACACATGAGAAAAGTAACATCAGAAATTTAAGTAATTGCCAGAAAGAGATGGATCCAAGCTCACTCTCAGAACCCACTGAGACTGTCACTGAGTCAAATGCCACATAGCTCTCCATTGTTTACAAAGAAAAGATGGGGCCAGCATACGGCATGTGGTTAAGGCTCTGGACTCCCACATGGCCAACCACAGCCTGAGTCCTGACCCTAAGTGGCGCTCTCTCTCTCTCTCTCTGTGTGTGTGTGTGTGTGTCTGATGAGCTCACCTGCCCACAGCAAATTTGTAAAATAATAGTAATAAAATTAAATAAATATATATTTTTAAATTTTAAAAAAAAAGAGAAGATGAAAAAAAGTCCAGAGGACCAGGCAGTGATGTAGTTAGTAACACAACTGGCCCCACATAGGAGAGTTTATATCTGGAGGCCTCCCCTGGCTTGCACACATTGGAGGTCCCGCCTGGCTGAAGCTAGGAGTGGATCACAGTGTGAAGACCCTGTTGAGGGAGCCTCTCTCTCTCACTGATTTTCTCTCTCACACACACAAAATAAATAAATAAATCTGAAGCCCTAAATATAGCCCAAGAATGGATGAAAATGAATGAAGTAGAAATCATATCTTCAACATTTATTATCAATATTTTTTTCCCAAAGGAATTTTTTTTTTCAATTGCTGCTTAGCATCTACTAAGTAGCTTTCTTTTTTATAATTCGTGGTGGAGCACCTAGGCATACAGGTGAAAGAAAGAGAGAAGAGCACCCTCTGAAGGGTCTGGTCATGCTGTGGTCTTCTTCAGGCAAATGGTACTGGGATTCCAACCGTAGTGGCATATGGAATCTGGCTGGCTTCTCTTGATTAGCACTTTACCAAAGGCCACAGAGCCAGCCCTCAAAGGCGATCATAAAAAGGAAGCCCAAAGACCCACTACAAAGACAATCCACCATGCTGACCCATTCTGCCTCAGACACTCAGTCCCATTCATGGAGGGGAAGTCAACCCCCTCCCTATGGAGCTTCACACCCCTAGCTGAACTATATTGTCAGCTATGTCACTTGGTGCATAGCAAAGATGTTATTTTTGCTATCCTCATGTAAAATAAAGTGTCCTTGATGTTAGTCTTAAATTTATACTTTTTTAACTTTATTTGTTTACTCCATGAGAAAGAGAAAGATAGGCACCCCAATAGGATCTTCACACTAAAATTCACTCTCAACCTCACCCCCAACCAACCACCCTCGACCAGCCAGGATCACAGGTGCACATGCACCATCATACCCAAGGTGCCCTTGGGACATGAACCCAAGACCTTCCCGTGAGGGCTGAGCATCACAGAGCATTATGTTAGCACTGAGTCACTGTTGATAGCCTGAAACCTACTTCTTTCAGACTCTCAGTGTTCCAGAAATTGTTGAGCAAACCAGTGTTTACCATCATTCCCAGTTGTGGCTTCACAGGAAGATATCAAAATAGCCTGAGAAGGAGGAACCCAAGGAAAGCAGAGCAAGTCTCTTGAGTGGATTCACAGTGGCAGGAGGCTGCATACCAATGGCAGGGTCCCTCCTCTTCCTCTCTACCTATCCAAAAGAGTACAAAATACCTTTATGTATCCAAGCAGCCATAACATCAAAACTGGTTTTAAGTGAGAGAAGGAGAAAAACTAATAAGGCAGTTCCTTAAAAGAAAAAATGAAGTTAATAATTAGGTTTATTGGCACATGAGCTGATAATTAACTAGAGAGAGGAAAAAAATACATTTAATTTAATCTGGTGCAAATTAAACAGAGAGGAGATTTCTCACCCAATAAATCAAACATACAGCATTTGAGTCATGAACTGGAAGCCTGCTAAGGTGTTAGCAGTCCTTTTCAACGAGAAGGAAAACTGCCAAGCCATCATAACGCTCACCAAATGGATGTTAGGTAGGGGTGCTGTTAGGTGACTAATAAGAAAAACCTCATGTCAGAAAGGCTTGTGGGTTCCTTCTTTTTGAAAGTGCCTTGTGTTGATTGGCTTCCCCTCACGCTCTCACTACTGACAGCAGAGTCTGTGCTGAGGAGGCAAACTCACCTCATTACAGTCTGTTGTGGCAATTAGTCTGGGTGGAGGACACACATTGTAAATAGTTCAGTTCCAAGATCTTGGAACCAATCTTTTATTTTTTTTAAATTTAATCACCACACATCTTTACAGCATACGGATGTGGGTTCTCAAAGCATAAATGCACTGTATGTCAAGCAAGTCAAAGATATCACCATACACAATAACTTTCCATGCTTGTGTCTAGAACTTGGAACTACTTTAACTTCAGCATCTCTACCAAGAAATATCCAAGCGCCAACCCAAATGTGAAGAAGTTCAGTTCCCAAAAATATTATCACCTCTTGTTCAATCCAGGTTCTTAATTACATGTGCTCTTTCCATGTATAAATATTTTATACATGTGATCTCTCTTAGTATACCTATTATCTTTGTTTTATACAAGAAGTAATCAGTGTACACCGAATAGTTCTAACAGAGTAAAAACTACTGTCATCTTCCGCCTGCCTGCTGCACTATTGATGTAATTGGAAAGTCTGAATCTAGTGAGGAGTGCTCTCTCCTTGTCACACTGGAGAGATATCCAGGGTAGCAAACTCCTTATTTATATTTCTCTGACAATCTTTTGCTCATCACCCACATGAGTCAGGCACTGGAGTATCAACTGCACAGTTCACGATCTCAGAAGTGAGTCAGTGGGCTGCTCCCTTCCTTTCTCTTTTTCTTTCTTTTTTTTTTTTTTTTTTTTTTTTTTTTCTTTGCTCTTCAGGTATCTCCCTTCCTCAGCACGAAATTAAAAATTAAGCCATACATAAATTATAATCGCATCCTTCATGGTGACGCCCTCTTAGCTAGGGGCAGGTGGTGCTCATACCCGCTTTGAATCTCCATTTTCTTATCTTTAAAATGATGTTAATAACACCTACTTCTTTGGAGAGATGGGAGAAATAATTAGCTCTGAAATGCTTTGAAGATGAAAAGTACTGCATTATTCCTTGTGCTCATTTTCTGGCATAAGATGATGGATTTTCCATTTGTATTGGCATGTCCTTCAAGAAAACCAAAGATAAAACTGTATTTTTTAAATTTGCATAGTTAATTCTTGGTAAACGGGCAAACATCATCTATATTTGCATTCTTCTACTGTATTAAATAACACACTTTCCTAATCAACCTACTGTTTTGAAAACCGGTGCAAAAGAGAAAGAACTCAACATTTTTACTCTGTTTTTCTATACAAATCTCAGATAATAGTTAATGAGGAGTTTTCTCCTTATTAATGTGTTCCAGGTAATACATAAAGAAGAAACAGTAGGGATAGAACCTCTAATGAAGTAACGTATCTTAGATTATGATTACCAATGACTGATACTATCATAAAAAGAGACACAATTAGATATTGTGTACTTTTTTATGAAAATTCACAGCATCACCTTTGAAGTAGTCTAATCAAACCAAATCAAACCTGAATGTGATCAAACCTCTAGAACTAACTACATATTTCAGCAACGTAAGGAACAGATGAGATCTTTAAACTACAACAGAGATTCAGTGAACAAAATCCAGACTGTAGGGAATTCAGTAAGGATCAATCTATTTTCTTCAATAGTTAAATTTTGAGAACAAAAAGAATTCAAGGGGGAGCCCATAAATATAAATACATTTATGAGACATATAAAATCATAATTAATTGGATCTTCCTTCAAACAAACTATTTAAGAAAACTAATTTAAAAAATCAATAAGATTAGGGACCAGCAGATGGCATAATGGTTATGTTGCTAGATTCCCATGTAGTCAACCGCAGTTCAAGTCCCATGCCCGGTGGTTTAACCCTAATGCAGGGCATAAGTGAGTGTGTGCCCAAGATCTCAAGAGGAGAAGGGATTGTGGCATGGACATCCCCCCTGGATAGTCATAGCTCACCTTCTGTCTTTCTCTGTCTCTCCAGCAAGCACAAGTACTTTATAGCAAAAACTCTCTCAAAAAAGAGAGAGAGAGAGAGAGAGAGATCAGAACATTAACTGGATATTGATAATATTTAAAAAATTATCTTTTTTTCAAGTGTAATGATGATATCAGGGTTATAATTTCTTAGAACTTTTAAAATTATAATATCTACTAATATTTTTACAGATAAATGGGAGTTTATGTTAATTTCTCTACTTTTGAATATTTTGAAATGTTTAATAACCACTTTAAAAGAGAAAGAGAAATTTAAAAATTAAAAAAGTGTTAGGCCAACCCCACGGCCTAATGGTTAAGAAAGACAAATCCCACATGACTGACTGTGGTTAGAGCCCCAGCCCCAGGGCCTTGAGAAAACACTGGGTGTGCCTGTGTATGTCTGTGTGTGTGCCTAAAATCCCGATAGGATGGAGAAATGAAGGAGATGGGATTGTGGTGTGACCGTGCCCCATTGGGGGATGAGGGTACTTTCTCTCTCTGGTGAGTATACGTGCCCTGTGGCATTAAAAAAATAATAATAATTTTAAAAAGAGGCATACAGCTCTGAATATAAGAGGTAGGGAAAATGCTGTATGCTATGGGTTATTTCTTAACATAGATAATTTTATCAATTAAGGAGCAGCTTCAGGGGTGAGTGTTGGAGAGGAAGAAAAACAGTCTGCTAGGGAAGTAGCTTGAAGCAGTTCGTAAAGCATGTCAGATTCTAAGTAAGCAGCCTTCAGAGAGCAAGTAGTAGAGAGCAATCGTGAGTCCAGGCTCTGGACTGAAGTTTACATGCTGACCTCACACTTAACTAGCTATGTAAACTTGGGTCAATTGCTTGCCTCTCTGTGCCTTGGTTTCCTCATTTTTAAGACAGAAATGATTGTACCTCCCCTCATAGGGTTGTTATAAGGATAAAATGAATTAATACAAGGGCTCAATTATGGCTTAGCATATTGTAGGTGCATGATAAAGAAGTTATTATTGTTGGGACCAGCAATTGGTATAACGGTTACATCACAGGACTCCCACAAGGTCTACTGTGATTCAAGTTCCAGACCCAGTGGCTTGAAACTCATGCTGGGTGCGTGTGCATGCTTGCTCAAAATACCAAGAGAAGACTGGAGGAGAAGGGATTTTAGTGAGGCCATCCTCCCTGGGGTGGGGGTGGGGGTGATTTCTCACTTTCTGTCTCTCTGCCCCTCCAGCAAGGACATGTGCCCAATAGCAAAAATATCTCTCTAAACAAAAGTTATTATTGTCTATAGATCTTTACATTTTACCAGCTGATGCTCAATTTCATTGATTATCCAGGAAATACAAATTAAAAACATATGAAATATCACTATACACTCTTAAAATTGCTAGACTTAAAAAGACTGGGCATATTAACTGTTGGCAAGGATATGGAGGAACTAGAACTCTCATCCATTGCTGTTGGAAATATAAAATAGTACAATTATTTTGGAAAGCAATCTGACAGTTTCTTACAAAGAAAAACATATACTTAGCATATGATCCAGCAATTAAACTCTAGAGAAATGAAAACACATGTTCACACAAAGACTTATACAAAAATATTTATAACAGCTTAAATGTAACAGCACAAAAAAAAGAAAGAAAAAGAGAACAGACCAAATGTCTATCAACAGACAAATACATTTCCATATGTCCATATAATAAAACACTACTCTGAATTTTTTTTTTTTTTTTTTTTTTTTTTTTGGAGAGAGATTTTTGCTATTGGGTACATGCACTCACCAAATAGAGACCAAGAAAGCAAGAAATCATCCCCCGGGGGGATAGCCACATTGCAATTCCTTCTCCTCCATTCTTCTCTCTGGATTTGGGGCACACACACACACGCGTGCCCAGTATGAGTTTCAAGCTGCCAGGTCCAGGACTCAAACTGCAGACTACCATGTGGGAGTTCAGTGCCTTAACCACTATGCCACCAGTTGGCCCCTACTCTGATTTTTTTTTTATTAAACAACAAAAACATCCAGCAACATAGATGATCCTCAAAGCATTATGCTCACTGAAGCTGGATGCAAAAAGAGTACATACTGCGTTTTATTTGAACAAAACAATAAAAAAAGATAAATCTCTTCTATAATGACAGGAAGAAATCAATAAATACCTGAGACCAAGAGTGGGTTTGACTAGGAAGGGGCAAAGAGACCCTTCTGGGGCAATGTAAATGCTCCATATCTTCACTGCAGTGGTGGATACTTTGAAGCATGCAATTGTCAAGATTCACTGGACTGTACACTTAAAGTGGGTGCATTTTGCCATAGGTATGTGATACCTCAGAAAGTTGGGGGCTTACATCCAATTATGTAACTAAACAAATGTGTAAGCTTGGAAAGAAAAGGAAGGAAGGAAAGAAAGAAGGGAAGGAGGAAGGAAGGAGGAGGGAGGGAGAGATTGAAGGAGGGAGGGAGATAGGGAAGGGAGGGAGAATATTTGTTGTTGTTATAAAGGACATTATCAAGACAACTAGAAAAACTGAATGCTGTCTGTGGATTTGATAATAGTATTGCATCAATAGTAATGTAATTCTTTGATATCGATATTGTACTATGGACATGTAAGAAGACACTCTTGTTTCAAGGAAATACACATTGAAATATTTATAACTAATAGGGCAACCTGTCTGCAATTATTCTCAAGTGTGTGAGGAAAAAAGAACTTCTAATCTAGAGCATATATGTTAAAATAGCAAAATAAATGAACTTTATACAAGATACTATGAGAAACTTGCCCAAATGACCATGTTGAGGACGAAGAGGGAAAAGGTTGGAGATTTGAGTGACTACTCTGATATCCTTAGTGTTTGTAATCTCTCATTCTCAACCAAAAGGAATAAATGGAGAAGAGTGGTGCCACCTGCTTATGCTTCCACAGTAAAGATTGTTCCATTCATTCCATGCCCCATGGGTTGAGCCTGCTATGGTATTATCCAAACAAGGAGGGATATTCAAGTCATGGACCCACCTACTTCCCATCCCCCACATTCACACATACATAACATCCACACGGAAGTGGGGTGAAGCTTACCTGAAAAGGAGAAAATGGTAGCAGAAAGAATGGGGGAAAGGTTTCCATTCCCACTCATGGAGATCTAGGTAAATCTGACCAATTTTCCCACTAAAGAACATTCAGAAAACTGAAACTGAACAAAAAAACATTTTAAGTGTCTGCTCGAAGGCATGGGAGAACTAACAAGATAGAAAATAATTACGTCAAAATCCAACAGAAGACAGTAATCCATGGGCATATGTCACATTTAATGGTTTTCTAGCATTTGCCAATTTTGGAAAAAATAATCAAGAGGCTGAGTATCACTTGAGATAGGGAGAGGAAGACAGAAGTAGAAGCCAAAAGCCTCTTGAAGGCAAGAGACAGCCCAGTAAATAAGTCTGAGATCCCAAAGTGCGAAACTCAGGAATAAGCATGACTTGGCATTACACGCTCCTGTACAGGGACTGAAGATGAGCATCTCAGGCTGAAATTGGAGTATAGTGGTCCAGATTGTTAGTGGCCCCAGATCCTTAGAAGAAGCAAATATAAATCCTCTCTGGAAGAAGACAGCCTCCTGGACCTCAAATTAAATCTAAAAACAATACTGAAAATGAAAGTATTGACATGCTGTAATAATAATAATAATCTGGCATGCTAGGAAAAAAAGACAACATGAATGAGGAAAAGATCAAAGAAAAGAAGGATAACGGAAACATACCCAAAAGGCCTTCAGATACCGTATATTTGGTTAAACAGTATTCTGGTATGTCCCTGAGGGTGTTTCTGGAGAACATTTGAATCAGCAAACTGAGAAAAACAGGTTGCCCTTGCCACTATAGGGTAGACCTCAGTCAGTCCACTGAAGGCCTGAATAGAGGAAAAAGTCCGCGTAAGAAATGATTCTCTCTTTCCCTAGTGTTCTTTGAGCTGGGACATTGGTATTCTTCCTACACGCTCCAACTCAGACTGGAAGTTACATCATCAGGTGTCCTGGTTCTCAGGCCTTTGTACTGCAACTACTCCCTTGGTTCTCTTACATCACTAATTTGCTGACTACAGATCTTGGGACTTCTCAGCCTCCATCATTGCATAAGCTAACTTCCTTTTATATATTTCCTATTAACTCTGTTTCTCTGGGAAAACAGACTAATAAGGATTTGGGTACTTGAGAGTGGGATGCTGTTACAACACATACCTACACATGCGGAAACAGCTTTGGAGGTGGGTAATTCCACCTCAGACGCTGGAAGAGCTCTGAGGTGAATGCTAGAAATATGAACGTCAGGGCCATTACGGTGAGGTTTCAAACAGACATGAGAAAGACGGGAACTGGAGCAAAGACGATCTTTGTTATAAAGTGGCAAAGATTGGGACTAGCAGTTGGCATAATGGCTATATCGCTGGACTCCCATATGGTCGACCGCAGTTCGAGGCCAGGACCTGGTGGCTTAAACTCACGCTGGGCACAAGTGTGTGCATGCCCAAGATCCCGAGAGGAGAATGGAGGAGAAGGGATTGTGGCGTGACTATGGCCCCCTGGGGGGGGGGTGATTTCTTGCTTTCTGTCTCTCTTTCTCTGTCTCTCTGACAAGCGCACATACCCTATAGCAAAAACATCTCCAAAATAAATAAAGTGGCAAAGATCTTGACTGAACTGAGTTTGATTTCTAGTGATTTGTGGAACATACAACTTGTGAGCAATAAAAGTTGGTATGTAGGTGAGAAGGTTTCTAAGCAGCGTGTCGAAGCAGCTTAGTTCCTTCTGACTTCCTCAAGTTAGATACGAGAAAACAGAAATGAATCGAAGAAGAATTTGTTACACGAAAGAGAACCAGAACTTGAAGATTTGAAAAGTTCTCCACCTATTCATTTGCAAAAAAAAGTGGAAAAGCATGTTCTAAAGAGAATGCCAAGGGTATAGCTGGACTATCATTCAACGAAAAGTTAAGGAGAATGGGCTGGTCCCATAGCCTAGTGACTGAAGGAGCTAGATCCCACATGGCTGACTGAAGTTCAAATCCCGGCACTGGCAGCTTGAGAAACATGCTAGGTGCATGTGCATGCATGTCCCAAGGCCTCTCAGAATGGAGAAATAGAGGAGAAGCAATTGCAGCGTGATCGTGGCCATTGTGTATATGTGTGTGGAGGGGGTGCATTATCTCTCTTTCTCTGTCTCTCTCCCTTTCTCTCTCCATTTCTAGTGAACACATGCCCCTCTGACAATTAAGGAAAAAAATAAAACTTATGAGATCATGTGAGGAGAAACTCTGCCAGTTGAAACTAAAGGGGATGGAGATGGGATGAAATAAAGGAAGACTATCAGATTCCTTAGATTGGATTGGACAGGACAATAGAGCTATTCAGCTGTCAGTGTGCTTCATTCTTCAAGAAAAGGAAACAACTATTCCAAAGGTGATGCAGAGATTATCAGGGCTATGGTCCTACTTTCAGCAGGCCAGACAGCCTCTGCCAAAGCCTTGGGAGCAGGACCACACTGCAGAGCCATAAGGCTTGGACTGCTACCCACATTATATGCAAAAATTAATTAATTAAAAATAGAAACAACCCAAACGTACATAAACAAATGCTCATGGATGAATAACATCCTGTATGCTCATACAATGGAGTATTATTTGGCCATGCTTACTTTTTTTTGAGAGGTTTTTGCTATTACAGGGTGCATGCACTCACCAGAAAGACAGAGACAGAGAGATAGAAAGCAAGAAATCACCCCCCAGGGGGGATGGCCACACTGCAATCCCTTCTCCTCCATTTTCCTCCCGGCATCTTGGGCATGCATGCACATGCACCCGGCGTGAGTTTAAGCCACTGGGTCTGGGACTCGAACTGTGGTCGGCTCCATGGGAGTCCAGCGACAGCCATGACACTAACTGCTGGTCCCAACCATGCTTATTTTTCATGAAGTACTGATATATGCCACAACATGGATAACCCTTGAAAATATTATACTATGTAAAAGAAGCCAGATACAAAAGAGCACATACTGTATGATTCCATTTTTATGAGATGCCCAGAAGAATTAAATTTATAGGAAAAGAAAGTACATCAGTGATTGCTTAGAACTGAGAGAGGGAGGCAGGTTAGAGTGATTTGGGGAATAACTTTTTTTTGAGAGAGATTTTTGTGGGGCCCGGCAGGTGGTGTGGTGGTTAAGGGTGCTGGACACCCACATGGCCGACTGTGGTTCAAGTCTCAGACCTGTTGGCTTGCTTTCTCACTTTCTCTTTCTCTCTCTCTCTCTCTCTCTCTCTCGCTCTCGCTCACTCTCTCTCGCTCTCACTCTCACTCTGTCCCTTTCTGGTCAAATTAGAATAAATGAATAAATAAAGTAAAAAAAAAAAAAAAAAGAGAGAGAGAGAGATTTTTGCTATAGGCACATGTGCTCACCAGAGAGACAGAGAGACAGAAATCGAGAATTCACCACCTGGGGGGATGGCCAACTGCAATCCCTTCTCCTCCATTTTCCTCTCAGAACTTGGGGCACACATGCACATGCGTCCAGCATGAGTTTGAGGCTGCTGGATACAGGACTCGAACTGTGGTCAACTACGTGAGAGTCCAGCGATGTAACCATTATACCATTTGCTAGTCCCAAAGGGAATAATTATTGATGAGTACCATTAACAAAGTTTCTTTCAGGGAGGATAAAAATGTCTCAAACTAAGTAGGGTGGTGATGGTTACATACATAGTCTTGAATATACTTAAAAAAAAAAAAAAAAAAAAAAAAAAAAAAAAACCACTGAACTTAATACATTAAAAAAGGTGGGACCAGCGGGTGGCATGGTAGCTAAGGCACTGGACTCCCACATGGCCAACTGTGGTTCAAGTTCCAGAACTGACAGCTTGCTCTCTCACTTTCCCTCTCTCTTTCTCTGTCTCTCTCTCTGGTCAAATAAAAAATAAATAATAATAATAAATTAAATAATTCTTAAAAAGTGAATTTTATGATACGTGAATTCTATCTGGATAAGGCTGTTGATTTTAAAGTACTAATAGCATAGGGAAAGTCAGAGTGACATATAAATAGCAGCAGCAAGCCAGCTCCAGGTTGAAGGAAAATCAGGCTTCATTTGACCACAACCTGGCTTAGGGGCCCTATGAGAAGATAGGAGGTGAGACAGGTGGTGCTGAATATCATCACTGGAAACCTGAGCTGGGAAGGGGCGTGAGCAGCGGGAACAGCCATTAGCACTTGTGCCAGGATCATGGCCAAGGAAGAAATGGAAGTGTACTGAGGGTGTAGGCACGTGGGGGTCATGGCTTGTCCTGCAATTACACATTATACAAAAGTAACATTTCTCAGTAGTATTCTAGTTATCATTCCAGGCTACAATGGAAAAATCTTGAACCTAGAATTTTAGTCCCTCTCTCAAACTACAAGTTTGCCTTAAAAAATCCAAGTTTTCATATTGCGACTTACTGAGAAAGAAGCGCCCAGTCAAACCTTCTGAGAAGACAGAAAACGTGTCCAAGATTTCTACACTGTATTTAATTGAAAGGGGCCCTTCCCTTAATCCGTAGGTTAATGGAGCAATGGGTGGGGTGGTTAATGGCAGTGCCCAAACATCCCTAGGCTATTGGGTGCTCTCTGTGAGTAAGAATGAGTCGGCCCCAAACCACTGCCTCACCCAAGAAGTCGGGTAGCCGGAGGCCTCACAGACAAGGTAAAGGAAAGATGTCTGGACTGTCGTCACACCCCTCTCTAGCGTTTGCATCAGATGTGAAATGCTGCAAAGGAGAAAACTAGGCAGGCCACCGAGTAAACGTGTCCCTTTCAATGTTTACGCATGAATTAATGTTCCAGTGAGATTCAGAACAACTATTGATCTTGAAAAAACAAGAAGCTATTGTTTTAGAAGGCCCTTGCCTGAGAAGAACTGTGTGGTTTTCCTGGAAAAGGGTCTCCAGCCACAGCAAGTGAAAGTCACTGGTATGTACAGGGTGATCAGATTTCACCCCCTCTATGTCTAACCCACTTTTCTCATAAAACAGCAACACCGTTGCTGGCAGTTGATAAGGTTGTGTCCAGCTCATTGATGATTCATTACATTACATGTGCATGACCTACCTATGTGTATAAAACCATGTTTAAAAACAGATTGATTGAGGGGAACCAGCATTCGGCATAATGGCTATGTTGCTGGACTCCCACGTAGTCGACCGCATGTCGAGTTTGAGTCCCAGACACGCTGGCTTAAACTCACACCGGGCACATGTGTGTGCGTGCCCAAGATCCCAAGAAAAGAATGGAGAAGGGATAGCGGCGTGGCCATCCCACTTAGAGGTTGATTTCTAGCTTTCTGTCTCTCTATCTCTCTCTGGTGAGCACACGTGCCCTATAGCAAAACCTCTCCCCTAAAAAAAAAAAAAAAAAAAAAAAAAAAAAAAAGAAGGAACTAAAAAAAAAAAAAACCAGATTGATTGAGACACCTTTTTATTAAGACATTTTGATTACAATTCATTTGAATCCTAAAACTGAATCAGGGCCTGCCCTGTAGCACAGTGGTTAAGTTTTGTGCATAAGAGCTGGATCCCACATGGTCAACCATGGTTCAAATCCTGGCCCTATCAGCTTGAAAAACACACCGGGTCATGTGTGCATGTAGACAGAAAAATGGAGGAAATAGAATTACAGCATGACCATGCCCCAGTGAGTAGTGCTTTCTCTCAGTCTCTCTCTCCCTCTCGTGAGCACACATGCCTACTGGCAATTAAAAACATTAAAAAATAAATGCAATTGACACAAAAAAATTGTTTTTCTTTTCCCATAGCATCTTTCAGTGGAAGGAGGCCACAAGATCCATAAAAAAAATGCCTTTGGCTTCAGAACCCATTGCTGATCCCAACGCTTATAAGATATATGTCCTCAGATTAATTAAACAATTTTTCTGAGCCTTGGTTCTTTTTCATATATAAAATTGGGATAATTATACCAAACTAACAAAATCATTGTAAGGTTTAAGGAACTATCTTGAATTGTGAATATAAACGCATGCTCTCCAGGTGTGTAATCCAGTGCCAGCATCACCCTTGACATTTGGTTGTCTAGCCGAGAGCCTTCCCTACCCTGGCTGCTTCTTAGAATCACCTGGGTGCATTGAACAAACCCAGTTCCCAAGCTCTACCCCCTGGAATTTCTGGTGTAATTGACCTGGGGCGGGGCTCAGGCATCAGTATTTTTTGAAAAGCTCCCAGGCAATTCTGAACTGCAGCCAAAGTTGGGAATCACTGGATAGGACAGATCTCAAATTGAGATCTAAGACTGGTTTCAACAGAAACACCTGGGTTGATTGTAAAATAAGAATTCTAGGGCAGGGCCTCATTCAATGCTTATTGATTCAGAATTTCTGGGAGGAGCCCTAAAAGATCACCATTTTTAACAATATCCCCAGGTAATTAGAATGTATAGTAAAATTAGAAACCAGGAAAAGGGGAAACAGGTATAAACCAATACTTCCTTAATCTGGTTGAAAAGACAGTTCTCTGAAACCCCCACTGGAAAGGGTGATGGTTTTTATAACTCTTCAAGTGTTCTGAGACTGGGGACCACTTACTTGTCTATCCGTCTACTACTTTTATCACTCAGATAATTTAACAGCAACTGTGTATATAAGAGGTCTTCAAAAAGTTCATTACAAATATGTATTATGAGAAAAACTGCATGGATTTCATGTTTTGCACCAAAATTAATTCATACTTTAACCTCTATTTTACACAAACTTCTTTTTTCAAAGAATTATTTATTTAATTTTATTTATTCATTCAATCATCTTCATTTGACCAGAGCAAGACAGACACACAAAGAGAAGGAAAGTGAGAAAGCAAACCACCAGGTCCAGGACTTGAGCCATGATCAGCCATGTGGGAGTGTCCAGTGCCTTAACCACCACATCACCTGCAGGCCCACACAAACTTTTTTAAAAAAGAGATTTTTGTTAGAGGGCACATGTGCTCTCCAGAGAGACAGAGAGACAGAAAGTAATAAATTATCCCCCAGAGGGGATAGCCATGCTGCAATCCCTTGTTCTCCAGTCTCCTCTCTGGATTTTGGGCACACACCCACACACGCCTGGTTGAGTTTCAAGCTGCTGGGTCCAGGACTTGAACTGCAATCGACTACATGGAGTCCGGTGACATAACCATTGTGCCATCTGCTGGTCCCTACAGGAACTTTTTGAAGTCCCCTTGAAGGTTGCCTGAAACCTGTATTCAGGATGAGAATACTTCTGAACCAATTTACCTATCACATTCAACATGAAAGAGTATGTAGGAGGCACAACAGCCTATTCAATCAGGAAGGAATGTAAGTTAATAATATGTTGGCATTTCTGCCTTCCCTCTCCTCTTTTGAACCCTTACATCTCTCCTAGATTCAAAGAAAGAAAGGACAAAATTTGAGAGAAAGGCTCTTGTTAATAAAACAGAGTATTAAAAAATAATAATAAAAATAAATAAGCAAGCTTTGTTCCCCCGCTTTGTTACCAAGAGAGGAGAATGGGGAATGGACTCTCAAGTCCAGCAACATAACCATTATGCTATCTGCTGGACCTGGTACCAGTAGTTTTCTCCACTTCCAGGCAACTCTGGTGTTCTCTGTAGACACATGGGCCCCTGGAAAACCAAAGGTCAGGTTCATTCCTCCTTGCTAGGTCTCCAATGTCAGCAAATGTTTCTGAGTTCTCCTGTTTTCTGGTGTCATACTTTCTACTAGTGGCCAAATAAAAGAACCACACACAATCTGTCTTCATTTACTAGGCTGTCATAACGACATTCCACAGTTTCAGAGGCTTCGACAGCAGAAATTTATTGTCTCAAAATTCTGAAGGCAAAACCTAAGATTAAGGAGTCAGTGGGATTGGTTTATTTTGAGACCGCTCCCTTTGGGGGGTAAGTGGCTATCTTCTCGCTGTACTCTCACATCATTGTCCTTCTGTGTGTGCCTATGACTTAATATCTTCTTATAAGGACACAGACATATTGGATTAAAGTCCACCCTAATTTCATTTTAACTTGATTACCTCTTTAGAAATGATATCTCCAAACACAGTGACATTTTGAGGTAGAGGGACTTCAACATATGATTTTGTGGATGGGAGCAGGGAAGACACAGTTAAGTCCATAACACACACACACACACACACACACACACACACACTAATTTCAGAGATTTGGGTTTCCCCCAGTCTAGTTGTGAAAATGGAGAGGCAGAAATTATATTGGTGTCTTCATTCCAAAGAGTAGACTCTCATCTCTTCTCCTCCGATTCATTCTCATTACCTCCTGCTACCTCATTGGCAAGCTGCTTCCTTTAACCCCAGCTACTCTGATCAGGCATGGACATGGATTTCACTTTGTACAAGGTCCCAGTAAAATGTACCACAAATGGAAGGCTGAAGAATACAGCCTGCCTGGAGACCTTTGTGCCATAAAGGAGCTTGGTGCAGGAAGTGGCTTCAATGTAAGGGTTAGACATTCCCCACAGCCCTTCTAATTGGCCTCTCTTTGGTCTCTGAAGGTATTACTTCACTCATAACAGAGGCTTCTGCCCTTCTCCACACAATGCTCTCACCTCCCCTCACCCTGGTCTCTAAATAGCAGGCCTGTAAAAATTCTTATTTTTAAATCTTCAGAGGAAAATTGAAATTTCCAGCATTAAGTATGAAGGAAAGGAGAGAAGGAGAAAGGAACACAGGAAGGGAGGAAGGAAAAGTATCCTCTCCAGTAAGAGGATATGTTTCTCCTCTGCATGCAGAGTGGTACTGTTCCTCTACCTTCAATATCTCTAATCGAGATTTAGTGCAAGGGGCCAGCAGGTGATGTGGAGGTCAAGGTACTGGATCCCACATAGTGGACTGTGTGTTCAATTCCCCCAACCTAGCAGCTTGAAAATCGCTGGGCATGTACATGTGTACTCAAGTTCTCAAGAGGAGAATGGAGGAGAAGAGATTGTGGCATGGCCATCTCCCCTGGGGGAGATTTCTCATTTCCTCTTTCTTTCTCTCTCTCTTTCTCTCTCTCTCTCTCTCCCTCTCTCTCTCTCTATCTCTCTCTTTTTCTCTCTCTCTGGCAAGCACACATGCCTTATAACAAACAAATAAAATTTAAAATAAATTTCGAAAGATTTAATACAAAGTTACAAGAATTTTTACCAATGAAAGAACATTTCACGGGACCAGCAGGTGGTATGGTGGTTAGGGCGCTTGACTCCCATATGGCCAACCGTAGTTTGAGTCCCAGACCTGGATGCTTGCTTTATAACTTTCCTTCTTTCTCTGCCTTGGTCTGGTGAGTGCACATGCTCTAAAGCAAATATAAAAAATAATAATAACAATAAATAAAATTAAATAATTCTTTTTTAAAAAAGAAAACATTTTACTGTCAGATAAGTTCTGCCATTGCATTCTAGAATGTGGAACTACCTTGTGGTAGCATTTGTAACAGCAATACAATGAACTCTGAGACATTGCATTGGAATTGGTGTTATCAGTGTAAAATCAAGATTTTCAATAAATAAGTAGATATGAAAATACAGATGTAACCATGTGCACATATATATTCCCTAGCCCTGTCCTCCACCGAGCAAAAGAACCTAATGAAAGGAGATACCTCAATATCAACGAGTAACTAATAAACCATTCTCACTAAAAGCTCTTGAAGTAATGACAGGACAGTGAAGTGCAAAGAAAATACAAAATAAATAAAAAAGAAAGTGCCTCCAAAAAAGGACAGAGACATGTCAAAAGGCTATACATTTGCCAGATCCTCAAGTTCAAATTGTTCTATCACAAAGAAGGACACCCCTCAGATACTCTTTTTTATTTTGCAGCAATTATCACTGTAATTATTAAGCAATAATTGACATTAATAAAAAGAAAACATGTATTTTATAATAATATGATGTTATTTCATCTAATATTTCAATGAGAACACATTGCTGATTTGGGTCAGCAGGTGGCTTGGAGGTTGAGGCGCTGGATCCTACATGGCCAAATGCACGGTCAGAGTCTTGGATGTGGTAGCTTGAAAATCACACCAGCCGTGTGTGTTTTGCGTGCCTAAGATTCCAAGAAAAATGGAGGAGAAGGGATGGCAGCATGGCCCTCTCTCCTGGGGGGTGATTTCTCACTCCTCCTTTGTCTCTCTCTGGGAAGTGAACACACCCCATAGCAAAGCTAAAAACAAGAAAAAGAGGAAATAATTGATTTGAACTTCAGTGATTTCCCACTTATTCTCATGCATAGTGCTTATTTGTATTTGCTTAAAAGTTTAAAATTTATGTTTCCAATATATTAATATGCAATATAGGGCTAAGAAAAACTATACCTTTTCATTTAGTTGACTGAAAATCAGATATTTTTAGTTTATTACATATAATATTTAAAAATATTAAATTACATTTCCTTCAAAATACTCCACAATTCAGAATTTTCCTTTATCTAAACTCAACTTTTTTCCCATTAATATTCAGCCGGTGAGGGTTTGCTCCCCTCTCCATGCCTGTTTTCCTTTCACCTCGGTCAAACCCACCCCTTCTACTGCCCCATTAAACATTGAGGAGAACTCATTAATTTCCTCATAAGACTAGATATTTAGCTTAAGGGTACAAAAGTGATTGGGCAGGTTTTCTGCCCAGGGACTGGGCACAGTTCCCAGTGGGGTTTGCTCCAGTAGAAAATCACCCAAACAGGCCCCTACAAGAGCATGGTCGGGTTCCAGTTTCTAGGAATGAATGTGTCTCTGTTATTTGATGCCACACCCTGTCTTCACTGAATCTTGGCTCGAGAGAATGAACTCACAGTTTGAGAAATGTGGAAAAGAAAATGGCTATTAAAAAAGGTTCACATTTCAGGTCTTTGGTCACCCCAAGAATCGGCTTACTGAACTATACTTTTGAGGAATGACTGCTGAGTACTTAAATCAATCATCAGGATATGCACTCTACCTTAGGGATAGTTGTTTTGTTTTGTTTTGCTATCGGGCACACTGTACTTGCTGGGGAGAGAGATGAGGGAGGGAGAGAGTGAGGGAGAGAACATGAGAAATCAGCCCCCAGAGGGGATGACCACACCACATTCCCTTCTTCCTCATTCTCCTCTTAGGATTTCGGGCAGGCGCACAAGCACATGTGCCCGGTATGTTTTTCAAGCCTCTGGCCAACTCAGTCAGTTATGTGGGATCCAAATGTCTTAACCATCATGCCACTGGCTGGCCTGGTTAGGGATAAATTTTTATGAGGTAATAAGAAAGTATATAAGTACACATTTCCAGAGACATATTACATCTCATGGAACTAGAAGCAGAACAATGTGTTTCCCTGAGGACTCTTTTTTCAGACTTCCTGTCAGCCTAAGTGATGAGTTCCCAAGTGTTCATTGCCAGTGCGTGACATAGTCACTGTCTCATTCAGAGAGCACATTTTGAAAGACATTTAACTTGACCCACTCAGACATATTGGATGTGGGTGTGTGGGTTGTACTATTTCTATGCATGCTTTTAATTTATTGCATTTTCAAATGTCTAGGCATTTGAAACTCAAGGTTTGAAGAAAATTTTAATATCCCAGAAATAAAATAAGCGATCGATTTCCAATCACAACACTTTTTAATTTGAGTAGATGAAAAAGAGAAGAGAAAATAAATCTTCTAGAACCATGGTACAATGGTTCATAGAACTTGGCCACAGAATGTTGCCTCTCCGGAGGCTCACCCTTCCCTGGGCAGCCCACATACAGAAATACAAAGACCTAACTGATTCAGATAACTGCAGAAGGCTTTTATCTTAGAAGGCTAGTTTGAAGCCTTGCTGGGCCTCAGGCATGATTAAGCTTATTCCTCCGCCCATTCTGCTACTTCCACCTCTTTGTCCCAATAAATACCCCGAACTCCAATTTAGTCCTAAGCATCTGCTTCGGGAAATTCTACTCAAGAAAAAAAGTGTTCCATGAAACACTGACCTGGGAAAAGGTGTACTAGAAGACTGTAAGAATAAATTGTGTCTTTCTTCTTATTCGTCTTTTAAAGATAAGATGTACCTTTAAAAAAAAAAAATGGTCCATAGAACATGAGATTAAGTTCTGCACAATCTGAATTTCTCTACCTCTGCTACCATGACAACTCTTTTGACTCATTTCGCCTCAATGCAGGTACCTACCACCACCACACTGTAGGTGCAAACCTCTGACCCTGTCTCTTTTGTCCCAGTCTTGCTTCCCTGTCTTTACTGATTCTAGCTCTCTCTGAAAGTCACATCGTCTATCTACTCCCCTACCACTCTGGGCCATTCTAGAATTACTGTTTTCTTGTGAATAAAGTGAGATGTTTGTATTAGATGTGGCTGCCATCCTCCATAAGTCTATTTCACTAGCACAGCTGTAGACAGAATTAGCCAACAGAGATGTTGACAGGGGTAAGGCAGAAACTATTTGAAAGAAGGTTTCAGAGAGAAGACCCCATTCCCTTAAGTACCATATCAAATCCAACAAAATTAAAGATCATATGATTTGGAATGAAAGTTGAACAAGATTTGGGAAGGATGTAAGAGGGTAAAATTCAGGGGGCCAACAGGTAGCGTAACAGTTAAGGTGCTGGACTCCCACATAGCCAACTGCCATTCAAGTCCAGGACCTGGAGGCTTGAAAATCACACCGGGCCCACGTGTGTGTGTGTGTCCAAAATCCCAGAAGGAGAGTGGAGGAGAAGGGATTGCAGTGAAACCATCTCCCTGGGAAGTGCCCAAATCTACAGTTGTGCTCCAGTTCCCTTAAGTGTAGCTGCTGGCCTGGAGGCTCTGGGTAGAGCTGTCAGACTAACTTCTGGAGCCTGCTACAACTTGATGCTCTCTCAACTATGATGCACAGACAACATTAACCTCTAGATTCTTGTAAATAAATTGACTTGTGTTTGAGGATCCCTTTCTAGATAGATACTGTGAATGGTGCGGTGTTGCTCCAAGCTATGAATTGTGAATTGTGAAGCAGCTGAGTTCACACCCCGCCTGTCCTTCCCTGTGTCTGGAGTTAGCCTCACTGTCCAACCCAACACCCATGATCCCTGAGGGGCTGCTGAGCACTGAGCACCCAAGATGTGGCTGGTCCACATCAAGTTGTGCTGTAAGTGGAAAAAGTACACACTGGATTTCAAAAAGCCAGTACAGCCAAAGAATGTAAAACGTCTCATTGTTTAACATTGATTCCATGCTGAGATGATAATATTTAAGACATGTTTAGTCAAATGAAAATATATTATTAAAGTTAATTGCCTGATTGCGTGTGCATGCATGCCCAAAATCCTGAGAAGAGAATGGAGGAGAAGGGATTGCGGCATGGCCATCTGCCCCAGGGGATGATTTTTCGCTTTCTGTCTCTCTGTCTTTCCAGCAAACACACACCCTATAGCAAAAGTCTCTCTAAAAAATTAGTTTCACTTGTTGCTGTACTTTTTTTGAGCTGAAAATGACATATATTGCTCACACCTGTGGCTAGCGTGATTTTTCTGTTGAATAGCATTGTTCTAGAGAAGCAAGCGTTCTTCATTTCAGCCCTGAGAGCAGTGAGCCACGATTTACTTCATGGCTGGCTTCTTGATCTGTGTTCCTGTCCTGAGGCCACTGGGTCTGACCATGTTTCAGAGACACTATAATAAAAGATAAGTAGCTCACTTTTGTTGAATCCCTATGTTAGCACTGGGTGAATAGAAAACTGTAATTTCTGCAAGTCGCCAGAAGGGGGACGTCTTACCACAGTTAATACACAGGGAACCTATTTCATGCTGTTCGGAATGTAAATTCTTTTTTATCCAATTCAAAATTGTTAGTTGATTAAAAGATAGATTGATTAAAGTACTAAAATGGAATTCATTCATACTGAGTGAGAGAATTTCTTTAAAATTTACAGATGGCCTTGATAGTGGGGAACTGCTCCAATAGCCAAAAAAAAGAAACAATAACATTTTAATCCTCCTTTTTCAATTTCCCTCAAAACCCTTTAAATTACATTTTTAAGCGTCACTCAAATTCCCATTTCAGAGCTCTAGACACTGAAGAATAGAATTCTGAAATTTATAAAGGAGTTTTATCCTGTCCTTTGTATAAAATATTTACAACCGAAGGGTGACTTGGTGGTCAATATTTAATGTCCTGTCATAATTAATGTTCTTAATGGCAGTTACTTTTCTGAAGCTAATTGTCCCAGGTTCCGCACTCCTTGGAAACTTCTGGTTATACGTGGATTATCAATTTGTAAAAGTAGATACTGCAGCTACTGAGAGCTCTCTTTGCTGACTGGTGCCTTTCAAGAAGAGGGAAATTTGGGCACAGAGTCTCAGACACACAGAAGAACATGATGTAGGTGAGAAAGGCAGAGACCAGGGATTCACTTCTACCCTAAGGAACACCAGGGATTGCTGGCAACTACCAGAAACTGGAAAAGGCAAGAAAGAATTCTCCCCTAGAGGCTTCAAAGAGCGTGTGACTTCCAGAAGGTAAGAGAATGCGTGTCTGCTGTGTGAAGCCCCTGTCTGTGTTACAACAGCCCTAGAGGTGCCTTCTACAGGGAAGGGCAGTTTGAAAGCTGAACAGTCTAAGCACCCCAGATACAGTCTTCTGCGTTCTATGCAAATGTCTCTCTCAAGATTTCTTTAAAGTTATTTTTTCTCATGGTTTCAATTCATCAAGGAAATGTTTCAGAGATTAAAAAAGAGCTAGGACATTTCCAAATCCACTGTGTTTAGGTTTAGACACATACATGTGATTAACTTGTGAGTAAATTCTTAAGATTAATAAACTACAGAGATGAATTGGACCCAGCCTCTCAGAAAGAGAGAAGAGGGACATACGATATTTCTCATTTGTAAAAAACCTACTCCCTAGGCTGACCCCACAGCTCAGCAGTTAAGAGAAATGGTGGCCAATGGTTTGAATCCCAGCCCCAGTGGCTTAGAATACACTCCATGTATGTGTGCATGCATGCCCTAAATTCCAACTGGGTGGGAAATGAAGGAAAAGGGATTGCAGCATGACCACACCATACCGGGGAGTGCTTTCTCTCCCCCCTCCCTTCTTCTCCTTCGGTGACTACACACACTCTCTAACAATACAAATATATATATTTAAAAAGGAACCAGCTCCCTTCCAGTAACTTTGCATGCTTCATGTAGGCCCTCACATTAACCCTGTAATATCTGGCCTAAGTTGTTGATGAAATTGGACTCAGACAGACATGTGGTCTAGTCACACTTCCAGTACCTGATGCTCACGTTTCTTCTCTCACACTAACAAATACGTCCTCACCAGAGATGAGTTTGTATACTAATAGGGAAATAATTGTCCTTAAAAATTCTCTGGAAAGCCAGCGAATAGCATGGTGGTTAAGGCATTGGATCCCACACAGCCAACTCCACCCCCAGACCTAGCAGTTTGAAAATCACACTGGTGCATGTGCTTGAGTGTCCAAAATCCCAAGAGGAAAATGAAGGAGAAGACATGGTGGCGTGGTCATCCCCCTAGGAGGTGATTTGTCACTTTTTCTCTCTTAGTCTCCAGAGAGCACAAGTGCCCTCTGGTAAAAAAGAAAAAAATTGTAAAGTTCTCTGGAGAAGAACCTGCGAACCACATAGTCTACCCATCCTGATGGAACTCCTTAGCCCCAGCCTTTCCATTCCTGAAAAGCCTGGCGTCAGCCCAGCTGCAGTTGCACACACCTAGAAGTCGCTGATCTACAGGCTGCAGCCACGTCGGAAGCTCCACATTGATTCCTGACCCACCCTGAATGAGGGGCACTGGGTACACCTGTAGTTCCTGCTGTTTGGGAGACTGAGACAGAGGGATTGCAACACAATGAGACCCCACACACCCCTCTCTAAAAAAAATGAAACCCAGCACCAAAACACACACACACACACACACACACACACACACACAGCCTAGCCTTTCCTCTTCCACAAGGAAAACACAGCTCAACAGCTCCTCATAGCCGCCAGCCCAGCCCAAAGCACTTCCCTCCTTCCTGCATGAAGCCACTACTGCTTGTAAACGCAGCTCACCTTTGTCACACTGGTGTGCGTATTGCTATTCCCCCACATGTGAATGAACTGTGAATTCCGAGAACAGGAATCATGCCTTCTATGGGGAGTTGCCAGGAAAACCATGAAAACTGGAAACACTACAAATAAATGCTCATTTGTGAGTGCCAGCCTGAAGACCCAGGTCCAAGAACAATAAACAGCAGGTGCTCGAAAATGGGAGAAATGAAGCCATCTGATGTCGGGGGCAGAAGCAAGTATTAGCATGTAAAATGTAAACAGTTTACCGCCTTGCACCTCAGAAGGATCACTGGGGGTGCCCCTGACATGAAGAACAGGGGCCAAGGTGGCAGAAACCTGCGTGCCGTTCTGCATTTCCCTGAAAGAAAGAGGAAGCACCTAACCCTGTCCACGACATGGTAAAAACAGAGAAACAAAGAAGTGGGAACACAACGTGCTTAGATACTGGTGAAAAACAGGAGCCGGAAGAAATGATCCAGAAAAATGCCATGCTGAGAAGACACCACGTACGATCAGCATCGTTTCCCTAACTTGGAGCCTGCGACAGCTGGCCTAGCTACCTGGGCAGCCCTGGGCGTTCACCACCACAATCAACTATTAGATCCAAGTGAGAGACCTTACAAAGGGAAGATCCAATACCTTTGTAAACTAATAGACTCCAGCAGAAAGTTTTCTTACAATCTCCTACGGACAGTTTATGTCACACACAATAGCATTAGGCTGTGTCTGCACAGCAAGGCCTGAAAGATGGTCGATTGTTATAAAGTCGGTTTTATTTTCCCATAGGAACGATGCTACACCTTAGCACTGAGCAATTCATGGAGGTAAAAATAAAAAGCACGCCATTTACTGAGTGTCCTCTATGGACTGGACAGTGTGTTCATTACCTCTCGTCTTCGCAGCAACCTTGTCAAGCAGGAAATATTAGTCCAATTTTAAAGATAAGAAAACTAAGTTGGAGATCAGGTAAGTGCCTGTTCTTGGGTCTCACTTTACAATCACTCATCCTTCCCTCTCTGCAACCGTGCCTCAAGAGTCTGGCATAAAAGCCAAGGTGTAGTTCTAAACATCCAGCTATTGGGAGTAATGTAATTACGCTCTGCTTCCAAGGACTGCTTTAAAGCGTCAGGAGACTTTAGAGATGTTGTAGCACATCCTCTTCACAGACAAGCAAATGAAGACAAGAGAGAAGCCAACTTCCCAAATCAAAAAGCAAAGCAAGGGCCATCCCTATGGCCTGGTGGCTAAAGAAGCTGGAACCCACATGGCTGAGTGGGCAGTTCAAATGCCGGCCCTGGCAGCTCAAAAAACACACCAGGTTTGGACCAGCAAATGGCATAATTGTTACATTGCTGGACTGCCATGTAGTCGACCACGGTTTGAATCCTGGACCCAGTGGCTTAAACTTATATCGGGCACGTGCACGTGCATGCTCAAAAATCCCGAGAGGAGAATGTAAAAGATTGCAGTGTGGCTATCACCCCTGGGGGGTGATTCCTCACTTTCTGTTTCTCTGTCTCTCCAGTGAGTATACATGCCCTATAGCAAAAAATCTCTCTTAAAAATATTTTTTAAAAACATGCTGGGCATGTGTCCATGCCTGTTCAAAATCCCAATAGGGTAGAGAAATGGAGAAGAATGGATTGCCATATGACCACACTCCATTTGGGGTGCTTTGACTTCTCTTTCTCCCTGTCTCTTTGTCTCTCTCTGGTGAGTACACATGCCCTCTCAACGAAATAAAAAATAAAAATAAAAAGCACAGCCGTGGCACAATTGAGTATAGGACTGGGGTCTTTTGATTGAATCACACCACCTTTCACCCATACCCCTGTCTTTACTCTCTAGAAAAGGCACTAAAGATATTGAGTGGGAAGTGCCAGAGTTGGAACCTAGAACTTCAGTACCACGCCCCCTAGAGGGAGCTCTTCCCACCACATTGCAATGTGCAGACTCAGCACAGTAAAATTACACCGTCACTGTTGGCACTTCTAAAACTTATTCATGTTGTAATGGCCATGAGTTAGAAAATCAATGCACAATGCTGCTCTTTTTCATTTGGGAAATTTAGAAGGAGTTTGGAGGGTTAGGTGCCTTTCACATGATAGTCAACTCAATTTAGATTTGTTGATTGATATATTGGCCACTTGGATCAATTACATGTTCCTTTACACTCTGGGGTCTGTGAAGAGAGCCAACTTCTAAATAAGTTAATGTCTCCATCTCCCTCCAAGGTATAGATTTCCCTGACCTAAATCTACCCCGCAGGGGCTATTATAATATCCATTTTCGGGAGTTTCTTGCTTGTCCGTGGCACAATAAAATGACATTGTCTGGGTATTCCTTGCCTTGATAACAGTGGAGTACTTTCTGTTTTAAGAAGGAACATGAACCTTTTGCTTGTATGAAGTCCCACCAATGAGAAAACAAAAAGTGAAAGCTAGACACTTCTGTCTTTCACATCTTTGTTTGTAATGTTCCCAGGCAAGATATCTCTTTCGATAGTGGTTTAATAACCCGTAAATAGCATAAGAATATATAGAAGGCACAAGTGACTGACACTAGAATCCATCACTTTATCATACGATTTTTTTGGACTCAGGTTGCCTTTTTACAAAACCTATTACAAATTTGCTTTTTGGGCTGCTACTAGTATTCACACATGACGGAGTGCATTTAGGTGATACCGTTTGGCCCGATGCTTTGTTGCACTGGGAGAGGTGATCTACAGAAGTCTCCAAGAGTACCAGCGGCAGAGGCTGGAATTTTCCAATGAAAAACACAGCCATTTTGCAACTTCAGAAATAATACTGGCCGGGAATTACACTTGGGAATAGTGTGTCTGGCATAGAATAGCTTATTTTCCCAGCATGACCTTAGGATATAATTTGGTAATGAGATCATTTGGCAACCTTGAGCTTTAATACAGTGAAATTAAATAATTGAGTTGGCTGTGGTTTTTTCACTTATCCTTACTCCTTTAAGGTGGAATTTGGCCAGGATTACCAAATAAACATTTCTATTTTCAAGACTTCCATTTTATAATTACAATTTGAATAATATGGAAAGACAACTTTCTTCAGTAGCACAGAGTGTCTTTATCTGAACAAATGTAAATTTCTTCATTGTATTTGGATTCCGTTCTAGGCTTGGTCCAGACCCAGCCTTTTTATGATTATCAAAGCCAACATTTCTCACTACCTGTTTTTAACTCATAAGGCATACATTGTATTTAACACTCAGTCTGGCTTTCCGGCTTAGGCCTGGCAGAATGGCTCCTGCAAAGAAGGGTGGCGAGAAGGGCCGTTCTGCCAACGAGGCAGTGACCCAGGAATACACCATCAGCATTCACAAGCACATCCATGGCGTGGGCTTCAAGAAACGTGCCCCTCGGGCACTCAAAGAAATTAGGAAATTTGCCACAAAAGAGATGGGGACTCCAGATGTGTGCATGGATATCAGGCTCAACAAAGCTGTCTGGGCCAAAGGAATAGGGAATGTCCAGTGTCAAATCCATGTGCGGTTGTCCAGAAAACGAAACGAGGATGAAAATTCACCCAACAAGCTCTACACTCTGGTGACCTATGTACCTGATACCACTTTCAAAAATCTACAAACAGTCAATGTGGATGAGAACCAACTGCTGATTTTCAAATAAAGTTATAAAACAAACAAACAAAAAAAATCAGTCTGACCCACAAAGTCTGCTTTCTGTTCGTATCTGCTTTATTTTTCCAAATTTATTAAAAGTTTTCAGAAAGCAAAGGCCTTATTTGACTTCTCTTTTGGATTGACTGATTGATCAATTGTATTATTTATTTATTTATGTGGAGAGATTTTTGCTATAGGGTGTGCACAATTGCCAGAGAGACAGAGAGAGAGACAGAAAGCAATAAATCATCCCCCCCACCAGGGGGGGGGGTAGCCACACTTCGATCCCTTCTCCTCCATCCTCCTTTTGGAATTTTGGGCATGCACGCTTTGGCACCTGGCATGACTTTCAAGCGGCCAAGTCTGAGACTCAAACTGCAGTCAGTCACATAAGAGTCTAGGGCCTTAATAACTATGTGACCCATTTACCCTGATCAAGTTATCAAAATTCAAGTGCTGCATACCTAACAGAATCTCAATTAGCACTAGTTGATTCAGTGAAAATTATTATTGGGTCAAACATTGTTGTGTCACCAGTTCTATTTTCTTACGGTCCCAGGGTTGACTTTTTCATACATATTAATAAAAATTCCATCTCACATGCTTTGACTACAAAGTTCCACACAAGTAGAGTAGGAACGAGAAGATTGAATGTATCATCTAGTTAAATGATTGACTTTAACGAACACTGAAACAGTATCTTCCAATACACATTTTTTCAGAGAGAGCAATTTTTGGGTTTTCAGCTGATCGTTGAAATCTATAATTTTTAAATTTGTCCACTTTTTTTGGCAAGAGAGTGTATATGTGCTTGCCAGAGAGAGAGAAAGAGAGAGAAGAATGCTCCCACCTATATGGCATGGTCACACCACAATCCCTTTTCCTCAGTCTCTCCATTTTTCCAGGATTTGAAGCATGTATGCACAAGTGCTGGGTGTGTTTCTCAAGCTGCCACCTCTGTGGGACTTGAACCAAACAGTCAGCCATGTGGGATCTGGCTGCCTTAACCGCATGGCCATGCAGCCACCCCTCAATTTTTTTTTTTAGATACTAAGTAGGGTGATTAATAAATCACAGGGGAAAAAATTACCAGCCAATTTTCAATCTTAAGATTCCAAAAGGGTTGGGGACCAGCAGTTAGTGTAATGGCTATATCGCTGGACTCCCACGTAGTTGACCGCGGTTCGCGTACTGGACGCGGTGGCTTAAAACTCACGCCGGGCGTGTGTGTGTGCGTGCCCAAGATCCCGAGAGGAGAATGGAGGAGAAGGGATTGTGGCATGGCCATCCTCCCTGGGGGGTGATTTCTCACTTTCTGTCTCTCTGTCTCTCTCTGTCTGCTGGTGAGCGCACGTGCCCTATAGCAAAAACCTCTAAAAAAAAAAAATAAAAGATTCCAACGGGGTTTAACTGTCCTTAGACTTCACTCTACCCAATTATTACCCTTACCCATCAATCACTCAGAAATTTACAAGTTTACTGTTTAGCTAGTAATTAAATGATGAGGCTTCTCTAAGTGTTCTACACAAAACCACAACCCACTGGGGCTGGCTGGTGGCATGGTAGCTGAGGTGTTGGATTCTCACATGGCTGACCACAGTCTGGTCCCAGACCTGGTGGCTTGCTATCTTACTTTCCCTTTCTCTCTCTCTCTCTCTGTCTTTCTCTGGTCAAATTATAAAATAATAATAACAAATAAAATAAAATAAATAAACAATTATTTAAAAAGACAAAACAAAACCACAGCCCAATTTTTTTCTGATACAATTATACCTTTTAAAAAAAAGTTTGCAATATCAAAAAATGATATAGTTACACACTTAGAGAAGGAAGAAAAGGGAAGTGGACACAGAGCTTAAGGTCTTGACATAGGAGTTGCTCAAAGCAGATGAAAATGAGCTTCTAAAAAACTGAAGAGAGTATTACTTTTCAGAAGAAAAAAATAAATGTTACTAAACAGACATCATATTTGAATCCTCTTGGCTACAACACATAATTGCTACTCTTGTGATATATTCAGGTTTTTTTTTTTTCCTGCTTAATCTTGTTGATTAAGCAATCAACGGGACAATGAACAACTAATGTTGATTATAATTCCTGGGAAAATGTTCACTTCAATAACAAAATCAAAAATTCTGTTTTTCATAGAGATAGTCATTAGCTTGATGAGAGTATTGTTTCTATTTGGGAGATTGTGCTATTCAATGCTGGGTGATGTTTTGAAACTGAACTAAATTCGTCAAGTCCTTCTTCTGAAACCAGTCCATGAAAAGTATTAATAAATAGAGGCTCTTTTTGTACTAAAAATGTATCTTATTGAATGCAATAGTTGTGTTAGTTCTGTAAAAAATAAATTCACATATGTTTACACCAACAAAAATCTTACTGCTGTTCATTAATATAGCATTCAAACTATGAAATTGTATATATTTCTCTTATGTTAAGAGCAGAATATTAACTCTCTTTTCTCCTCTAGGAAGGTGTGTTCTAACATATTACTATGACAGACATATGAAGGTGACCAACCAGTGAATTATGCCTTCTATACCCTTGTAGAAGGCATAATTTGGCCAGAAGTATATGGCAAACCCAAAGGGATTCAACAGATGTCTTTTTTGTTGTTGTTGTTTTTGAGAGGTTTTTGTTACAGGGTGTGTGTGCTCACCAGAAAGACAGAGAGAGACAGAGAGACAGAAAGCAAGAAATCACCCCCCAGGGGAGATGGCCATGCCACAATCACTTCTCCAATCTCCTCTCGGGATCTTGGGCATGCATGCACACATGCCCAGCCTGAGTTTAAGCCACCAGGTCCAGGACTTGAACCGCAGCTGACTATATGGGAGTCCAGTGATGTAGCCATTACACTATCTGCTGGTCCCTCAACAGATGTCTTAACATACCTAATTAGTTGACATGAAGTTAATCAAATGGGAGATTATCATGTGAATCAGATGAGCTCTTTAAAGGAGGCCTGAGGGGCCAGTAGATGGCATAGCAGTTATATCACTGTACTCCCACATGGCTGATCATGATTCGAGTCCTCGACCCTGAGGCTTGAAACTCACTCTGGGCATACATGCATGCATGCTCAAGATCCTGGGAAGAGAATAGAGGAGAAGGAATTGTTCTGTGGCCATTCTCCCTGGGGGAGGGGCAACTTCTCACTTTCTCTCTCTCTCTCTCTCTCTCTCTCTCTCTCTCTCTCTCTCTCTCTCTCTCTCTCTCTCCAGTGAGCACACATGCCCTAAGGCAAAAATCTCTACAAAAAAATAAATAAAAGGGGTCTGAGCCTTCTCTGGAGTCAGAATTGTGAAGCAGTAGGTCTTGCATGAGTGTGTGTGTGTGTGTGTCTGTCTGTGTGTGTGTCTGTGTGTTTTCCTGGCTTTGAAGAAGCAAGTTTCAGCCAACAGAAATTCTACAGCAACAAGGAGATGAATTCTGCCAACCACCTCAGACAGCCTGGAAGCCTATCCATACCTCGTTGAGCCTCCAGATGAGAATCCAACCAAGCCTTGGTTTCAGCTTCGTAAGACCCAGAGCAAAGAACCCAGCTAAGCTATGCCTGGACTCCTGACCCACAGAAACTGTGTTACGATAGCAATGAAAGTATGATATTTTCAGTCATTGAGTTTGTGCTAGCTTGCTATGCAGCAAAGGACATTAATACAATCACATCTCACATTTAAAAAAAGACAAGGATGACACTCTCAACATTTTAAACTTTATATGGGTGCTAAGGTTTGAACACGTTCCCCTAAAATTCATGTGTTGGAATTTAGATGTATCATAAAGGTATTAAGAGGCAACTTAAACTCCTTACGGTGTTGAAAGGTGTGGTCTTGGGGAAATGACTCGGGATGGAATCCCATGATGAGTCCTGGTGGGTTTATAAGGAGAGAGATGAGGCAGATGGAGTCATTCTCTGTGCTTGCTCTGTCTTTCTGTCTTACCTTCAATCAAGCAATCCATCAGCAAGAACCCTCACCAGATGTGCCCTCTTAACTCTGGACTTCCAAAAACTATGACCTGAAAAAACCTCTATTCTCGTAAATTACCCAAACTTAGGGATCTCTGTTATTAGCAATAAGATGGTCCCACAAGATACTGAAATGAATTATAAAGTTATTGTAATAAGTTTTCTTAGCATAAGAATAAGTGGTCAAAGGAAGAGTTAAAACATAACTGATATTTCAGACAACAAATTCTTCTGATGGAGTGGTATACAATAAAGGTAGCCTTTCAAATAAGTGCAGAAAAGACAAATGTTAAATAAATAATATTGGAACAATTGGCTACCCATTTGAAATACATAAAAGTGAACCACAAAGATAGGCTCTGACCTTAATTTTTACCAAAATAAAGTCCAGACTGGTCAAAGATTTAGATGCAATAGTGAAACCTTGGTAGTACTGGAATAAGATACAAGAATGAAATAGTTTTAAATTATCTAGTAGTGGGTCACAGCTTTCTAAACATAGAAAAAAGAAACAGGAAAAGAAGGATACATTTCATGCCCTCTGCAAAAAAGCAATAAAGAATGAAATGGGGAAATCTTTGCACCACATATAATAAAGGAACTTTTTAAACATATAAAAGGCAGTTAATCATTAAGAAAAGATGATAAGATAAATAGTATAATAGAAAATTGGGCAAAGGGTTTGGATAAGTCATCACAAATATGTACATACAATCTTTTTCAAAATCTCTTATTATAAAAAATTCAAACATATAGAAAAGTAAAGAGATTGGTTCAAAGAACCCCGCCCCACACACCCCATTCCTAAATACAATAGCTAGCAAATCCTGGCCACTCTTATTTCATCCCTACCACACACATTCCTAACCTGCCACCCCACAATGCATTGTTAGGATTCAAGTCATTCTATCTGCTAATGCATCAGAAAGTTTATCTAAGACTATAAAATGCTATCTTTTTTATTGTGTTGGCAAAGGTATATTAATTTGGATTAACTTTGCAGAAGGCCTTAAAAGAGCAAGAAAATGGCAAGAATATAGCTTATATCTGATACTGTCAGAGAGGAAAATGGGGAGATTTGAGAGGACAGCAAAGGTTTTTCCATCTTCATTCAACAATGAAGCCATAAAACTTGAATACAGATTCTTGAGCAAGAGTAAAGGAGGCATTTTCTGAGAATAAAAGGAGTTCAAGAAAAGACCTAAGTAGAGTAGGAGTAGGAAAAGGTGTTCAAAACCAACTCTTTTTTTTTTTTTTTTTAAAGATTTTTGCCATAGGTCTCATGTGTTTCCAGGAGACACACAGAGAAAGAAAGAGATGGTGAGAAGGAAAGTGAGAAATCACCCCACACACACACACCCCAAAGGAGATGGCTATGCCACAATACCCTCTTCTCCATTCTCCTCTCAAAATTTTGGGCATACATTCACACATGTGGTGTGATTTTCTTTTTTTTTTTTTTCTTTTTTTTGGAGAGGTTTTTGCTATAGGGCGCGTGCGCTCGCCAGACAGACAGAGAGAGACAGAGAGATAGAAAGCAGGAAATCACCCCCCAGGGGGGATGGCCACGCCGCAATCCCTTCTCCTCCATTCTCTCGGGATCTTGGGCACGCACGCACACGCGCCCGGCGTGAGTTTAAGCCGCCGGGTCCGGGACTCGAACCGAGGTCGACTACATGGGAGTCCAGCGACATAGCCATTACGCTAACTGCTGGTCCCAACATGTGGTGTGATTTTCAAACCACCAGATCCAGGACTTGAACCATAGTTGGCCATGCAAGAATCCAGTACCTTAACTACTATGCCACCTGCTGGCCCTGAAACCAACCCTATTTATGGGGGTTATTTGTGTGCTAAGTGTTGTAGTCTGGACAGTGCTAGTCTGTGAACTTCCTGAGGGCATGAGCCTCATCGTTTCTTCTGTACTAAGGCCTTACATCACATTTGCCCTTATGAAGTCAACCCTGAGGAATGGCTTCCATCCTCACACCCTCTGTCACATGGCTGACTGCCCTGTTGACTCTCAACACTTAATCAGCTCACAAGCTCATGTGACTTCATATGAATAAAACGAATAGCAGTAAATGGGAAAGGGCTGGGTTCCGGGTAGTGAGCAGGTTCAGAAAAGCATGCGCTTTGAGAAGGCCCAGCCAGAGAACTCCCCTGAGTCACTTCCTTCACAGGATCAGCCCTGTGGGCACTTTGCCACCTTGTAGTTACTCTCGAAGTCAAGGAGGGAGCTAATAACTCAACCAGGAGTGACCCGACCTCTGGGCACAGTGAGGGCTGCACAGGGCATGCACGAGGATCTGTTACGTTATGCACATCCTTTAAAGTGATCTGGGAGATGGAGTCAGTCCTGTAAGGGCTGCCTGTGAGACCCTGCTGAAGGAGGATCCACCAAGCCACCCACAAGCCACTGGCCTCTGTTTTTCAAAGTCCAGGAAAACATCATTCTGCTCAACAAACCCTGGCAGGTGAAGCATATACTCTGTGTGTCTGCGTCAGGGGTAAGCACAAAGGGAATTAAAAAAGCGAATTAGATGAGGTTTAAACCCTTGAAGATTATACACCCTGGAAAGGTAGAACACTATGCCAGCAAGGCTGACAATTTTTTAGCACATTCTAGGCATGAGGTACTGGAATAGGACCCATTATCTAAGGACAACACAATTCCGAAGCACATTGAGAGGGAGCCAGAGGGAGGCGCAGCAGTAACCCAGCGCTCTGCAAGGCTGACCCACAGGGGAAGGTTCCAACTTTAGACGCAGAGACCTCCCTGCACATGTCAGGTGAACACTTGCCCATGATCCAGGGCTGGCTGTGGCTGGGGGTGAACGCAGGGGCAAGCCCTGTTGAGGTGCTGTTTCTGTCTCTCCTTCCCTCCGTACACACACACACACACACACACACACACACACAAACACCATGTATTTCAAGCCACCAGAGCCAGAGTTCAAACTGTGGGGTCAGCAACATAGGGTCTGGCTTCCTGAACTACAAGGTCATAGAGCCCAATCAAATCTCATATACTCGTATCCCTCTTCCCCTATTATTTAATAAATAATTATTTAATTAAATAATCAACATACATTTGTCAAAATGGAGAAACGAACATTGGTACAATACTGTTTGCTCAATGACTTTATTCTCACTTTTGTCAGTTTTTCAACTAATGTCCTTCTCTGTTCCAGGGTCCAGTCCAGATTCCCATGCTGTATTTTGTTGTAACACCTCCCTAGTCTCCTCCTATTAGTGACAGTTCCTCAGTCTTTATGGCTGATAATTTTGAAGAGGACTAGTTAGATATTTTATATAAATAGAAAAACCGTCAATGTAGATTTTTCTGGTATCTTGTATGATTAGACTGAGGTTATGGGTCTTTGAAGAATAATGCAGAGGTGATATGCCCTTCCTGCACGTTAGGGGGTACATCATATCAACATGACATATTCTTTGTGATAAAAAAAATTGGGGCTGCTTGGTTCATTGTTGGCATCTGAAATAGACTGATATATAATGGTATTCAATAAATATAATAGATGCCTTTCTTAACTATTCCATGTATGTCTCTTATAATAAACTCCTAAACTGCAAGGACCATATCATATGCGTATCTCTTGTTTGTTGTTGTTGTTGTTGTTGTTTTTCTGATGCCTAGACTTTAATTTCAGTAAATATCTGATCTTCCCATTTTACAAGTTCAGGAGCCTACTTCCCCAACAGTAAGCTAGAGGGCGGCGGTCACGCATGCCTTAGTCATACTACTAATGCGAAAGGCTCCTGGAGTGAAGTGCCAAGCTCATGAGCAGGGCCATGGGCTACGGCCTGGACTGTCCGCCCGGCACTGCGCAGTGCGCCTCTTCCTGCATTACCCCTTGCATTCTTCATCACCTCTATTGACCCCTATTTCACAGGTGAGAAAATGGAGTGAATGAGGAACAGTAATGGACTCAAAGTCCCCATCTCGTGTGTCTAGGAAATTAGATGACTTTTTTCATTCAAAAGCCATGGAGCGACAGGGATCGCACACAGGGAAAGAAAAGATCCGCAATTAACAACTCATATCAAAGAACAAAACGTCCGGAAAATAAAAAGGAACCATCCTTGTGCGCTTGCGCTCGGCTGGGCGCTAGACAGGCCCCTCTCTCAGTGCGCCTGCGCCGAGCCTCACTTCCGCCAGGCTTCGATTGGCTTCAGGGCTATGTTTCCTCTCTTAACAGAGATGCGGGAGGCTGGTGATTGGGTGGCGCGCGGGCTGATGACGCAAACGGAAGTGTCCCGGACAGAGGCGGGACCAGAGCCCGGACCAGAACCTACAGGGTCCACGGACTGCGGAAGTTTTATGAGGGTCGGCGGCTGGTGAAGCTCAGTGTTATTTTGGTACAAGTTCTAGGAGGGGGGCGATCGCTCGGGTGCAAGAGCCATCAGCCTCCCTAGGTTTTGGGGGCTTAACACTGGGCACGATTCGACGTCGCTCGCTCCTGTTGGCTCTCTTCGCCCCTTGTTTTTTCCCAGGGAGCTGTCTCGCATTTCCGCCATGTCATCCACTTCGCCCAATCTCCAGGTATCTCTACTCGTCTCCTGCCTCCGTGGAGAGTCGGGAAGTGGGATAGGGGCGGGAAGGAAGGAGGAAGCGGCCGCGCCCCTGGTCCGGGCGGAGGAGGGCGGGGCTCGGGCGCTGTCCCAGGTAGGGGAGTGGTCGTTTTTCAGAGGGAAGGTCGTTTCCGGTCTGCTCTAGGGGTGTGTCGAACCCACTGGCTTTGGGAGGTTTGACTTTTTTTGGATTTATTTTGGTTTTTAAACCAGTCGACTTGAACCAAACTGGACAGGACAGTCAGCGTAAGGGACAGAAAGAACGTAATTTTTGCTAAGTACTACTACGGACTCGTTGAAAATAGAGTGGTCGTAGTTCTCTGTTTCTCAGCAAAGCCCTGTCTGAGCTGTCAGGTGAAAGAAGTATGAGACCAACCTGAAGTTAAGGTTACAACCAGCTTACATACAGTCTTCGTAAATTTATTGAGCTTTATGTTTGTATGTGCCTTTTGTGGCTCCCAAATTGTATTATATAAAATCGGGGAGCTCTTCATTCCTTTGCGACTCCACTTTCCCACCCCCATTACAGTGAGAACAGTGTTTTGTACAGTTGTTGTGTGACTGTAAAATTTTATAGACTTGTCCGTCTTCCGTAGGACATAATTCATTCTGAGAAGAAATTTATGTAACAGTGTCTCCTAGGCTTCTGTGCGGTAAGAACGTAACTTAGCCTCGAGGGCTCCCAGTCCAGTAGGTCAGTTTGGGACAGAAGAGTAGTGTGGAATACCCACATTGAATCCTTGTCTTGGACCTCTGATGATTTATTGAACAGGTTTTATTGAATGCCTGCAACAGGAAGACCTCCTTAACCCAGGATAATTGATCAGGAAAGAAAGGACCAAAGTAGACCTATTTAAACAGAGATAAACTTTCACACACATGCATACACAAGAGGGAGGATCTTTTATAAAGTTTTTATTTTATAACTATGACTCATATCTTAAAATAAGGAATAACTCATCTGTTGATATGTATATGTATTGATAGTTAACTAAGATACAATAATCTTCTCATTTTAAGATTTGTGTGTGTGTGTGTGTGTGTATGTGTGTGGGCCACTGAGACCAGCAGATGGTGTAGTGGTTATGGTTCTGGACTCCGATGTAGTCAACCATGGTTCACATCCTAAACCTAGTGACCTAAAACTCATGCCAGGCGTGCGTGCATGGGTGCCCCAAATCCTGAAAGAATGGAGAAGTTGAGGAGAAGGAATTGTGGTGTAGCCATCTCCCCCCACCCCCTGTGTGTGTGTGTGTGTAAATCTCACATTCTATCTCTTTGACTCTCCTGCAAGCACATGTGCTCTATAGCAAGAATATTTCTTTAAAAAAATTTTTTTTCTTTTTGTAGCCCCATTGAGAAAGGGTTTTTGTTTGGTATTTGGTAAAAGTATTGTTCCTTTGAGCATTAAATATAATTTTCTTTGAAGTGCTCATCTTATCATCCTTTTGGGTTTGTCATTTGACTGGTTTTAAGTCCATCAGCTTTTCATTGTCAGAGACTACATGTGATTTGGGCATTCTACAAAATAATCTTCATCTATTTACTGTTATCATCAGCATGCATCATATTTGAAATGTTCTTCAGTAAATTAGCTAGAAATTGACCTATAACAGCAAAGTGATTGCAAGTGTTTTTTTTTTGTTTTTGTTTTTTGAGAGGTTTTCGCTATAGGGCGCGTGCGCTTGACAGACAGACAGAGAGAGACATAGAGACAGAAAGCGAGAAATCACCCCCCAGGGGGAATGGTCACGCTGCAATCCCTTCTCCTCCATTCTCCTCTTGGGATCTTGGGCACGCACACACACGCACCCGGCGTGAGTTTTAAGCCACCGCGTCCGGGACGTGAACCGCGGTTGACTACGTGGGAGTCCAGTGACATAGCCATTGCGCTAACTGCTGGTTCCCGCGATTGCAAGTGTTTGACAGGAGGAATATTGAGTTACAGTTTTGTTAGTGATTACTTCACATGTGTGATTTTTCATTCAACCTTTTCAACCTCTAACTTTAGAAATTCAGATAAAGACTATTCAAATAATGAATAATTTCCCACTGAACAAGGCAAAAATCCCTGTAGCTAGATGCATATAATATGATCAGAATGCAGACAACAAAAATTACAATTACAAAAGCACCCACAGGATGCTTTCTTTCTTAGTCTCTCTTCCTGAGAGGAACACAGGCCCTATAGAAAATTTTAAAAAGAAAAATTTAAGAAAGACAATAGTTAGGCTTCTGCCTGCATTTAAAAAGTGATGGAAGGAGGAGATCAAATATCTTAGTGGGTAGGAATCGATTCTAGAAATACAAAAGGGGGGTGCATTTGGGGCTGAGGTTAAGGGGCAAAATAAATTCAGTTCTGAACTTGTTGAGTTTGAAGTGCTGTGAGGACAATCAAATGGAAATGTCCAATGAACATTTGGATACAGATATATATGTAGAAGTAGGCAGAGCAGCCTAGGTGGGAAATAGGATTCGGAAGTTATTAGCATGCAGATGGTAGCAGAGGTAATGGGCATAAAGAGTCATGCTGTGGAGAGCAGAATTTACAAAATGAGGAAAAACAAGGTCAGTGTAGGAAACTCTACAAAACATCAGCATTTAAGGACAGAGAAACATGTAAGAAAAGAGAGTGCAAAGAATTGTTAGTCAAGATTAAAATCCAAAGAGAATGCTGTCATGAAGGCCAAGAAAGGTGACACTGGCAAGATATTGGTTATTTGAGTGTTGCAGAAAGGGAGTTTGCGATTAGACATGGGTCGAGTTTGGTGACTAGGAGGCACAAAACATCGCTGTGGGAGGAATTGGAGATGAGGAAACCAAGATGAGTTTGGAGTACCCTTGGGAATTTTGCTGTAGATGTGAAGAGAAAAAAAGGTAGCTAGAGAAAGTACTAGGAACTGGGGCACCTTGGGGTATTTTGGTTTGGGTTCTGGAGATATAGGAATCTGAGTAGGACTTGGACACATGTTTCTGCTAAGGAGGGATCCAACACCAAGGGAAAGGCTGGGGAGAATGGTAGTGTGGCATGGCGTTGGTAAAGTTAAAGTCAGAGGGGGAAGGTGAGGTGGGCTGCAAAACATAGAGAAAGAATTAGCCCTGACAGACTGGGCTGGAATGTCTTTTCTCCTGAGATAGGTGGTCGCAGAGTTTACTCAGTTTCCTAGGGTTTTCTAAGATGGACATGCGTAGTCTCCTAATCTAAAAGCACAGCTCCAGATGTTCCCAACCTGTATACTTCCATATGGATGACTGGACCATGACTGATCTTTGGGTAAAAGTACCAGGCACTGCTAGGTTCTGAAAATATAAAACTGTGAAGGCAACAAACATAGCCCTTGTCCTCATGGGGTTTACGTTCTTGAGGGAGACAGGCAAAAAACAAAAAACAAAAACACATACATGTGTGTGTACACATAAGACAATAATCCTGAAAGGATTAAAAGCATAGGAGTGAGATGTACAACTGTATTTTTAAATTAAATAAATTTGGGAGTTATCAGCATGAAGGTCATTGAAAACAAATGACATAGGGTGGGAATAAACAAGAGAAATGCGCCCCAGCCCAAGCCCTGAGGACCATGTTTTGATGCTGCTTGCAAGGGAGAGAATCAGCACAGGAGAAGGAGCTGGCAGAGGTTGGGGGATCCAGCAAAGTATGCTTGGGGGCTCAGCAGAGGACAACTTCTACTGACTTTCTAGAATATTGTCAAAAGACCAAGGTGAAGACTCAACCTCTTTGGATTCACACACAACCTGTATATGAGCATTTATTGATGAGATAAGCGAAAGAGAATAGACTTCTCTAGTGGGATTTTGGCTTTAGAAGGTAACGGAAGCAGCTGAGATAAGGATTAATTTGTGTCAAAACTTTCGAAAGGCGGACCAGCAGATGGGATAATGGCTACATCGCTGGACTCCCATGTAGTCAACCGCGGTTTGAATCCCAGACCCCATGGCTTAAACTCATGCCGGGCACATGTGCATGCATGCCCAAGATCCCAAGAGGAGAATGGACAAGAAGGAATTGCAGCGTGACCAGGGTGGTGATTTCTCTCTTTCTGTCTGTCTTTCTCTGTCTTTCTGGCGGGTGTACGCACCCTATAGCGAAAACCTCTCCAAAAAAAAAAAGAAAAGAAAAAAAAAAACTTTGAAAAGGATGGTTATTTGTATGCTGGCAAATATCCAGTGGAGAGAAATTGTCATTAGAAATGACAGAGAGAGACTACCCAAAGGGAGGATTTTGAAAATATAGTAGGGGATTTTTTTTCATTTGTACTGTTATTATTGAGTGCTAACCATATACCAGTAGTGAGTGGTCTAGGCTCAGGAGCTCCAGATGAAGTCCTGTCCCCCCAGAGCCTACCTTAGTGAAGGAGATAGCCAGGAAGTAATCATACAGGTACGTACAGTGATGATAATGGGATAAGAGAGTGCAGGGGTGAGAGAACTAAAGCTGGGATAGAGTACACTTACCCTCTGATACAACAGCGTAGGAAAGGTCTCTCTGAGGACTTGCTATCTAAACTTGGACTAAAAATGAGACTCATGCATCCATCTAATAAAGGAAGAACATTCTAGAATCAGTCATTTTCAGGTTGCCTGAGTAAAAGACTAAAGGATCTCGGGTGAGATCCATACACAGTCGAAGCCTAGTAGATCGTGGCCTTGAAGTGGCATTGGGACACTGTGGTCAAAGGTTGCTTTCGGGTGGCAAGAGTGAAAATGAGCTGACTAGGCACAAGGCTAGGTAGCAGGTTTGACAGATATGTTAGTGGATTGAACTAGAGTGGTAGCAATGGAGATGGTAAGGATTATATTCTGAAAGAATACTTAGCTCCTTACCATGCAAGCAGGGTTAATTTATTTCAGATGGAAAAATGCTAACAAAAATAAGGGTGAAATGGGGCATTCATTGGGAAAAACAGATGCATACTCTCACAAGTCATGTTAGATTAAAAGTTTCACATTCGCCACCCAGTAAAGTAGCTTCACCCAGTTGCCCTCGACGGTAACGTCTAATAAAACTAGTATAGCAACATAACCCGGATATTGACATCGGTAAATCCCATCACTCTTACATTTTTGCAGTTTGATTTTACTTATTGTTCCTGTGTGTGTGTGTGTGTGTGTGTGTGTGTGTGTGTGTGTTTCTTTCTGTGCAGTATGTATCCACCGCCATCACGTATATTCACCGCCACAGTCAAGATGCAGAACAGTTAACACACGCAGGATCCCTCATGTTAATGTCCTTTTATCACCGTAACCACCTCCCTGTCTCTTTTGCCCACCATCTCTGTCCCTTGGCAACACTAAACTGTTAACCATTTATAATTTTGTCATTTTGAGAGCATTGTGTAAGTGTAATGATACGGTATTTAATCTTTCGGGATTGACTTTTTTCTTTTCTTTTTTTTTTTTTTTTTTAAGAGATTTTTGCTATAGGGTGTGTGTGCTCACCAGGGAAACAGACATAAAGTGAGAAATCACCCACTGGATGGATGGCCACGCCACAGTCTCTTCTCTTCCATTCTTCCCTTGGGATTTTGGTTACACATGTACACGCACCCAGCATGAATTTTAAGCCATGGGAGTCCAGTGACATAACCATTTTGCCCTCTGCTGGTCCCAGGGATTGGCTTTTTTTTTTTCCCTCAAGAGTCATTACTGTACCGATAATTGATTCCTTTATGTTATTCCATGGGGTCGATGTATCAGAGTTTGTTTAACCATGCAACTATTTTGGACATCTGAAACATTTACGTACCAGTTTTTATGTGAACGTAAGTCTTCATTTCTCTTGGATAAATGCCCAAGAGTGCAGTTGTTTATTCATATAGTAGTTGTTTATTTACTTTTGTAAATAAAGCAAAAAACAGTTTCCCAGCGTGGGTGTATTGTTTTACATTCTGTTAGCAGTATGAGTGATCCAGCTCTGTGCATCTTTACCAGCATTTAATGTTGTCACTCTTTTATTTTAGCCAGTCTGAGATGTATGTAATGATGTCTCATTGTGGTTTTAATTTGCGTTTTTCTACTGATGAATGATGTTGAGCATCTTTTCATGTGCTTATTTGTGCTGTATATATACTCTTAGGTGAAATGTCTATCCATATCTTTTTCCTATTTTTTTTTTTTTTAGTTTATTTTTATTATTTGTTTCTTGGGGGAGAGGGAAAGAAAGGAAGAAAGATGAGCACCCCAACAGGGTCCTCACACTGCAGTCTGCTCCTATCCAGCCAGGATCACAGGCACATGTGCATTTTCTCTACATTTACAGGGAAACCTTAGGATGAAAACCTAGGACCCTTCAGAGCTTCAGCATCACAGAATGTAGGGTTACAGCTGCACCACTACAGTAGGCCATCTGTTGTCCATTTTCTAGTTGGATTCTAGACTATGGCATTTTGAGAATTCTTCATATATTTTAGATACTGGTCATTTGTCGGATATGTGTTGTTGTTTTTTTTTTTTTTTGGCGAGGTTCCTGCTATAGGGCGCGTGCGCTCGCCAGACAGAGACAGAAAGTGAGAAATCACCCCCCAAGGGGGATGGTCACGCCGCAATCCCTTTCTCCTCCATTCTCCTCTCGGGATCTTGGGTACACACGCACACGCACCCGGCGTGAGTTTCAAACCACCGGGTCCGGGCCGTGAACCGCGGTTGACTACGTGGGAGTCCAGCGACATAGCCATTACACTAACTGCTGGTCCCCGGATATGTGTTTTACTAGTGTTTCTACCACTAAGTAACTTGTCCTTTTATCCTTTTAACAGGATCTTCTACAAAAACAAAAATGTTTTTAAGTCAGGTCTAGTTTTTTATTTTTCTTTTATGTATTTGTACTTTTGATGTTATACATAAGAATTCTGTTTAGCCTTAGATCCTGAGGATTTCCCATGATTTTCTAAAAGTTTTATAGTTCCTGATCATTTTGAGTTCATTTTTGCAGAAAGTGTGAGGTTTAAATTGAGTTTTATGTGTTGGCTTTTTGCTTATTGATGCCCAATTGCTCCGACTCCATGTCTTTAGAAGTCTGTTTTTCTGCCATTGACTTGCTTTTGTATCATTTTCAAAAATCACTTGGATGTGTTTGTATGGATCTGTTTCTAGGAAATGTTTTGTTTTCAGTACTATAAAAGTAGTCCATGCTCATTATGGACACTTAGATGATGTGAAAAGTTAAAAAATAAAAAATTAAAAAAAAAACAATGAAATCAAAGATAAGCTCTGTTACATTTTCTTCCCATAATTTTCTTTTGTTTTGTATTTTGATGTTCTTTCAAATAATTGAACTTGTGTTACATGAAAGATTGTATCCTGACTTCCAAAAATGTCCATTATAAACTTTTCCTGTTATTATAAATATTTCTTATTATTTTAACAATCCTTTAATATTGTGTGGCATCCTTTTACTGTTTAAATGTAAGTTTCCAGGTTTTGGTTTTGTTGTTTAAAAGACCTCTTGCTCAGTAAACTTGTCTGTTAATTACTGGGTTGAAAGATTTGGATATTTGCACATACTTGATATTTCATTATCCTTTTGTTTCCAAAAGGGTTTTACCCCATTTACAAATTCTGTTGCTGTGTGTTTTAGAGATAGCAGCATCTGTCTTGTTTTTTGCAAGTTTTTCTAAATGCTTTTTTATTTTGAATTTCAGATTATTTGGTTATTCCTTAATACCTCTAAGTTTGACACCAAATCAAAATTATTTGAGAATCTTAGTGATTGGTACTAGATAAAGTAATACTCAGATGACATTTATCTTTATAGGAAATGAAATTTGTATTTTGTAAAATTATAATTTTAATAAAATGCAGTTGAGATTTAGGGGGATAAGATGAATTTGTTTTAAGGTTACTTCTATTTAAAAAAAAAATTTCCAGTATTATTTAGTCCAGATCTTATATTTATGCTTTGTTTATATATACACACACACACACACATATATGTACATATATATGTATATATACATAAACACATTTTTTTTCCAGATTAATTTATTTATGCTTTGATTTTAATGTTATTATTTTGTGTTTCTCAAACAGAAAGCAATAGATCTTGCTAGCAAAGCTGCACAAGAAGACAAAGCTGGAAACTACGAAGAAGCCCTTCAGCTCTACCAACACGCCGTACAGTATTTCCTCCATGTGGTTAAATGTAAAGCCATAGTTTTATTTTTTTACGTAAAAATACTAAAACAGTTATTCTGTTACATTTATAAAAGTTACAATATAATGCCAGAAAATTATAAGCCATCCATTTGCAAAACTAAATTTCTTTCTTCCTAGTAATTATTAATTTCTCAGACTTAACATACAAGTATCATGCTTTACTCAGTACTTTGTAGACCCGAACATCTTATAATATTACAAAGTCAGTGGAAATACTTATCCCACTTTACCAATAATATACTCAAATAATATGATCTGAATTTACTCATTTTATAAGCATATGTTTGAAGATACTCTGCTTTGCTGGGAGATAGTATATACCTGTAGTGTATGTATGTGTATGTGTGTGTGTGTGTGTATACTATAGTATATATAATATATACAGTGCATATATATATATATATGTATATATATGTGTGTGTGTGTGTGTGTGTATATATATATAGTGCGTATTTAACCTTGTGCCAGGCACTGTTCTAGGCACTTGGAATGAACAAAATCCCCTTCTTTCATGGCTTGTAAACCATGGACATAACTGAAGGCTTTCTTTTGAGCTTCTCCATTTAATTTTGAGGTTTTATGTCAAATGAAAGCAAGTCTAAGAATGAATCATATCATGAGAGATAAATGGGGCTAATTCTATGCATTACATATATTGCCAAAGTCCATATTTGAAAATAGCCCTTTACTACAAAAGTCTTTATGTAGTAAAACTACTTGGTGGTACCCATAAGATTATGAGATGTTCATCCCTTTTTATGCTCTGAAATAAAGCTATGTACACATTAATGGAAGTGGTTAATACTGCTTTACTTCCATTTGTCTCTCTAGTCATTGGTGTTTTTGTGAGACAAGCAAAAGGTACATCTACAAAATGTAAGAGATTGAAACCTACAGAACATTAAATACTTTCTAATTATGAAGCATTGTTTTGGTGAGATCTTTTTCTGACTGAAACCCACTGTTAATCTCTAACCTTGCCGGGGAAAGAGTAGAAAAAAGTTGGTAATCATTGGTTATGATGAGTTATAGGTGATCTACCCATCTTCTCCCAACATAAAATTTCCTTGCCTGAAAGATACAGTGAAGGGTTGAAACCTTTCTCTCTAGAATAGTAACGGAAAAACGCCTGTCACTTCTCTTCAATAGATGAAGCACAAGGTGAGAAAGCCAAGCAAAGTATCAGAGCGAAGTGTACGGAGTATCTTGATAGAGCAGAAAAACTAAAAGAGTACTTGAAAAAGAAAGAGAAAAATCCACAGAAGCCAGTGAAGGAGGGACAGCCAAGTCCAGCCGATGAGAAGGGGTATGTATTTAAAAGTATTAAATTGCATTTTATCTTTTTTAACTTTTAATTTGTGAAATAAATTTCCTTCTTTTAAACCAGATCTTGGCAGACTATGACTTGTAGGCCAAAGCTGACCTGCTACCTGGTTTTGTGACTAAGAATTATTTCTGCACAGCCTTGCTCGTTTGTTTACCCATTGGTGCCCATGGCTGCTTTCATGCTAAAACAACAAAGCTGAGTGGTTGGAGTAAAGGCTGGATGGCCAACTGAACCTGAAATATTTACTCTCTGGTCTGTTTCAAAAAAAAGTTTACTGACCCCTGGTTTGCCAAACTTGGGGATGATATGTATACCTCAGAACACCTCCCCGCCCCCGTGACTGCCAACAGTAGGGAAAATGGTGGTAGATGGGCACTTACGTACCGGTCATCTTCATATTACCAAGTTCTAAATGTAATTAAGTCTTTCATCACATGGGCAAAATGAGAAGTAATTCTGATGATGTAAGTAATTGTTTGGATATGTAATTAAAGTTTGTGTGGATTGGCATTATATTTGCTTTATGTTGTCGTTTTTAAAGAAAGTAACACAGCCTGATTATAAATATTGAAACCTATTTTTGAAATGTCTTCCTAGGGGATGGATTCCTCACCCACAGATGTTGAATTTGTTTATTCAGTGCATATTATATGCAAGGCAAGCTCTATGCTAAGCAGTGGGAATGTATTCTAATCACATCCTCTCTGACATTCCATTCATTGGGGCCAGATGGGACACACTTAAGAAAATGAGAGTCTGGGATGGGATTATCTAGCTGGGTAGGGCTTACAAGCAGTGAGGTTCTAGGTAGCTTCAGAGGTTGTGATTGATACTCAGAGCTCATGGTGTGCAGCTGCCCGGCAGATGGCCCCTGTGGTCATGAAGAGTGAAGTGTCTTCTAGGCCTGCTTGGGGCGTTGTGACTGCCACCACAGCCTGTTTTAAAGGACATGAGGAATACAGGAAGTAGTTACTCGATGCTTTGAACTATGTGGTAGAATATAAAGAAAATTACAAGTTGAAGGTTATTTTCTCTAAAACATGATCATGGAACCAGGGTTTTCATGACAACCTCAGAATATTTTCTGCTTCTGGAACATTGATGTAACAAAAATCAGATGACAGTTTGATTGTATTTCAACTTAGGGTTTCTCATATGAAAGTGAAGACATTTAGTGTAAGACAGGGATTCCAAACATGAAATCACTGGGAAGAGTTAAGTTGACTTGGTTCGTTTGGGACCTCCCACTGTCACTGAGATTCCTGTGGCAGCAGAACCATCCTCTCTTCCGTTGTCTGTTAAAGCTCCTCTGCTCTTGTTAAAGGCCCTGTTGATGGTCTCCCTGGAGATGGTTATCTGACAAGGGGATGGTAGCAAAGTTTATTTCTTCCATGAGCAAGAAAGACGGAGACAGCACTCCCAACAAGGTTGATGCCACAGTCCACCCCCCCGCCCCCACCCACCCAGCCTTCTGCCAACTTTGGATCATGGAATTTCTTGCGTAGCATAGTCAGGGTAGTCTCCAGACTTGAACCCAGAACCTTACCGTGAAGGATTGCCTCAGAGTGTGATGTTTTAATACTGTGCCTATATCTAATAGCTGGCACATATATAATACCTTGTATTTTTAAAAATGAGACAATACTTTTTTTTTTTTTTTTGCTTTATCACTTTTTCCTCTCAATGGTGTATAAGGAGCATCTTTCCTATAAACTATTTCTACAGCATCATTTTCAAAGATTGGACTATATTTTATCAAATGTTAATCCCCATAATTGAACATAAATTATTTCTGTTTTTTTTCCCCCATTGGGCACATTGTGGGCATGATTATTCTTATAGTCAACTCCTCTGACTCATATAAAATCATTTACTCAGTATAAGTTCCTAAGTATGAAATGTTGTTTTCATCCTTTGAAACCTCCAGACTAAGGATTCTAGACATTGTACCTTATGTAATTACTGTTCCGGGTTTTTTCCTCCTAGGATGACTTTTTGTTCTAATTTATTTTGGCTTGGTCTTGGTGTTTTTATTGTTGTCTGCAACTTTCCTGTAATTCGTCTTAAACCCTTCATGGAATGATGTGTGGGGCATGTGTTCATACATAAACAGGCATGCCATGGGGGTGTGGAGCAAGTTGCTGACTTCATTCTGGCTCTTTGTCTCCTTCCTGATAGTTCCCTAGTGATTGATGTGTGCTTCCTGTTTTAGTTAATGTATTCTTAAAAGTAATACAATAAGAATAACTTGTGTGAATGTCTTATTTTGCCACTTGCAAATATTTCAGGTTAATCTTTCCTTCATTTTTGCCTTATTTGATAGCAATAAGTGATCATTTGAATATATTAAATTCTTTTTATTAGGAATGACAGTGATGGGGAAGGAGAATCTGATGACCCTGAAAAAAAGAAACTGCAGAATCAACTTCAAGGTTGCTTTAGATTTCATTTTTAAATTTACTCTCATTAAAAAGAGTCATAGTGAATTATCTGTTTGAATTGTTTTATTTCCTTTCTCTATTCAAACAAGGCTCAAGAACTGGCTTTGGTTCCCAGTGTTCACGTTCTAGCTTTATTTAGCGATTTCATACACTTTGCCCTCTTAGGGTCTCAGGTGGCTTGCTGTTTTCATGTAAAAATATTGTTTGATTTGTCAGTCAACTTTTCTTTCGTTTTGTGTGTCTATCTCCTTGTAGAGAACGTAGCGTTTATGTTATTAGCACGCTGTTCAGACTGATGGTATTAACTCTACCACCGTCAGAGAACCAGACGAATTGGCTTTTATTGCTGTGGCTGACTTATTAATGCCTATTTCATGTTTCCTTCCTGCTCTTCTTCATCTGCTTTTCAGTGCTCTCATTTACATTCATATCTTTACATGGCATTGCTCTCTCAAAGCTTTCTGTTTTTCCCTTCCACCCCTACCCAAGCCCTTTCCTTCTATTCTCTACTGCAGTAGAGCGGCACCGTGGGGGAGCGTAGATACTGGCTCCATCAGATCTGGATTCACTCACAGGTCTGCCATTTAAGAACTTTCCAACCATGGGCCAGTTTACTACCTTCTCAGTCTGGGTCCCCACATCTTACATGGAAATTAATTACCTCTTCCTTTCAAGGCGATTAAAAGATAAATGACAAATAAAAATTGTATAATATATCTGACAAACCCTAGATACATAAAAGTTGTTTGTATCTAAAAAAGCATCTATTTAATTGCTGGTTTTCCTCTATTGCTGAGATTTGGTTGTTCCTTGTTATACTACCTAATGGTTTTTCATACTAAATGTTATGCTCAGTTGTTGGTACCATGTATTTTATTCATTAGAATCTTAATAGAAATGTAAAACTGGGAAGGATTTCCATTGAAGAGGCTCAGCCTTCATTTAGCCCAGCCTTTGTATTCCTAGCTTAGCCGACCTTTACCCTTGTTACACTCATGTCATCATTTTGGTCATATTTCTGTCTTACCTACTCCACAAGAACATATGCATAAGAGAACACCATAAGGGTAGTGTCTTGAAGGCTGTACGGTGATTGAGGATATAGAGCATCTTGATAGGCCAGGAACTAGATAGTGAATATAGATGGGGCAGAACCTTTGAGTCCCCACTGCCGAAGTGGTGTCAGCCCACACTGTGCGATTAACAAGTTTGTATTGGGACACCAGTGTTTGGTGTCAGGTAACCGTATTCCAGTTGTAAGGCAGGAAGCTTTTTCTGTCTGTTACATGGGTTTTGGTTTTGTATCCCGTCCCCACCTTTTTTTTTTTTTTTTAATGAAAATTGGATTATATCTTTAATTTTGAAAAAGACACCAATTTTTAATTGAAATTTCTCTAAATTCCCTACTAGTTATGATAAAGGCCAGAGAGATTTTTTAAAAAATACAAATGCTTAAAACATTTCAGTAAGGAAGTTTATTTGGAGTTTCAGGATGAAATAAAGTATGAAGTGAGTCTGAGCCTCTCATATCCAAGAGTTCTTTTTTTCCTCTTATCTTTCAATTTTATGATTTACTGATGGATTTCATTGTATAATATCTCTTTTTTAGAAAATTTTCATTTTTTACTGAAACTGTAGAAAATGGATTTGCAGGGCCGGCAGGTGGCATGGTGATTAAGGGCGCTGGACTCCCATGTGGTCAACTGTGGTTCAAGCCCCAGACTTGGTGGCTTGTTTTCTCACTTTCCCATTATTTCTCTCTCTTTCATTCACTCTGTCCCTCTTTGGTCAAATTAAAATAAGTAAATCAATAAATTAAATTAAATAATTAAAAATAAGATGGATTTGCAACATTAAGTATAATACTTGTTAAAAGTGGGTTTATAAGGAGCCAGCAGGTGGCTGCTGGTTGTGGCAGTGGAACAGGGTCGACCACAGTTTGTGTCCCAGACCCGGTGTCTTGCTTTCTCACTTTCCCTCTCTCTTTCTGTCTCTCTTGTGAACTCATGTGAAATAATAATAATAAAGAAAAGAAAAATAATTCTTTAAAAACTGGGTTTATTAATTGAGTTTTCTGTTAGGTAGTTTTGATTTTGTTGACTGCAAGGTTAAATAAAATAGTATAATAGTGTAGTCAAAAGTTGGGTTAATTATATAATTGGAAGTAAATTATATAATTGGAAAGTTTGTATGTTCTAATAATTACACCCCCTTTTTAAAATTTACAAATGATTAAATTTTTATCAGTAAACATTCCAAAGTCACTTTTAAACTTGAAGGAGGAAGATATTAATTAAACTGAAAATAAATTATGACATGTTTTTAAACTCTATAGCAAAAATCGTGTTAGCCAGATGACATATCGTATAAATTTACTTTCATTTAATTAACATGAAATAATATATGATGTAGATACAGTTGTCCCCACTTATCTGCAAAGGGATAATGTTCCCAGACCTCCCATGGATGCCGGCAGCCACAGATGATAAAAGCTTAATTTATAAATTAGGCCGAATAAGAAATGAACAGCAATAAGTAGTAATAAAATAGAGCAGTTAAAATAGTATGCTGTAATAAAAGTTATGTGAATGTGGTTTGTCTCTCCCAAAATACCTTATTGTACTGTAACTCACTTATTTTTAGACTGAGCTGACCACAGGTAACTGAAACCACAAAAAGGGAAACTGCGGATAAGGAAGGGACTACTAAATTTTGTCTTGTAGTTTCATTAATGATACATGAAGAAACAAATTAGCTGTTTTCTTTATACTAATCTGAACTGTTAGAACACAAAAAGCATTTATGGTTTTGTTTCGATCTAGTAACTAAAGATTTTCATATTTGAGGGAAATAAGTTACAGACTGTAGCTAGTCTTACAATAATAGGCAGGTAATCTTTTTCTAACAAATGAAATGACCTATAAGGCAAATTTCAGAGAACCATTGGATTGTGTAAGTGATAGTGGGTGTTTGTTACACTTAAAACATCTACGTGTCTTCTGAGAACAAGCTGCTTGGTAGTTTATAGTTGAAAAGTTTTTATAAATAACTAGAAAATTCTGCCATAATCTACAGTCAAGCCCTTTGTGGACTCTTGTTGGAGCAGTTGATATGACTTTTGCATATTCCACATTCAGAAGCTAAATCATTCACTTGAGTAACTTTGCTTATTACAAAAATTATAAATAGGCCTGTTTAGAAGCTACATTATAAATGTGGCAAATCTGGGACCAGCAGGTGACATAGTGGTTAAGACGCTGACCTCCCACATGGCCAACTACAGTTCAAGTCCCAGACCCAGTAGCATGAAACTTATGCCAGGAGCGTGCCCAAAATCCCGAGAGGAAAATGGAGGAGAAGGGATTATGGCATGGGCATCCCCCCGGGGGTAGGGGGAGATTTCTTCCTTTCTGTCTCTCTGCCTCTTTGGTGAGCGCTTGTGCACTATAGCAAAATTATCTCTCCCCCCAAAAAGTGGCAAATCTTAGGATAGTACTACAAATCTATAGGGTGTATGGCTTTTCCATCAATTGTTTCCATTCCATCCCCTTCTTTGTCCTTTCCCTTTTCCCTTCTGCCTATCCTCTAGTTAAAGTTGTTGAACATATTTTCTCTCTGTAATTGAAGAGAATGTTAGGTCACCTTTTGGTTAACAGGAAAAAACTATTCCCCATTGAACAAGTATTTTTTTTTATTATTCCAGAATCAATGTATTCAAATATTATAACCATTTTATATAATGGGACTTTTTCAAACACACTAAATATGCCTTATGTCATTTAATTCTTATACTAATATGAGTAGTTTGTATAGATGGCATTATTTTCATTTCACAAGGAAGGAAGTGGCAATTAGAAGGTTAACTGGCTTAACCTTAATTAACTAGGCTATTTAGCCACCCACCCAGGCTTCTGACTTGGCTGACCACCCTCTGAAAACTACTTCCTCGTTGCACTGTTTCAAAAGGTTTTTAGTGCATAAACTTTTTCAAACAATATTATATCACATTTTTTTAATGTAGTTATTTCATGTTGTCTTCTACATTGATGAAATAGTCTTCTTAAATTAAAAGTGACGTAATTTTTTGTAGGTGCCATTGTTATAGAGCGACCAAATGTGAAGTGGAATGATGTTGCTGGTCTCGAAGGAGCCAAAGAAGCACTTAAAGAAGCTGTGATACTGCCTATTAAATTTCCTCATCTTTTTACAGGTGAGATGACTTTTAAATAATTTTGATTTTTATTTTAAATGCATTTGTGACTGAAGTAGAGCATTATTAATTCTCATCACCATATCATTTATTAAATCAATTCTGTTATAAGGTGGTGATATTTTACACAAGACGTTTTAGTCCCCACGCATATCCATATTTGCTATACACATTGCAAGGCAGCCTCAATGTTAACTAGTATGGTGAAGGGGAAATCACTAGTACACAGTGGAAGACTGTGCACTCACCTCCCGTAGTGTACAGCTACATACTGAATTTATATCTACACTATAATTTATTGGAGAATGTCCACATGTGTTATAAAGATTAAAAAGCATGTTATAAAATTGTATAGTGTAATTCCATATTTGTTATATGAATGCATGTACCAAGAAGTAAGTGTACATGGATTTATATAAAAATGTTAAACAAGTGCCTAGGACATTAAAATCGTAGGTGAATTTTTATTTTTCATTTGATTTTCATCTGAACTTTTCATGAATTAATTTTTTTAAGAGTGTTTCCATTTCTCAAAAAGAAGAGTAGAAATTACTTAACTGCTTCAGATGAAGTACATACCCTCAGGTAGCAAAAGGACAGCCTGTCTAACTGAAGAGAAAGTTGATGATGCACCATCTGGTGATAGTTTAAGTTCTGCTTCCAGGTGTAAGTGACCTGTCTCTGCCAACCCATTTCTTCACATTGTCCTTTTGGTGACCGAGCCCTGGGTCTGTGATATGGCTACACCCACAGCCTAACAGGTTTTTCCTTTTGAAAACAAGCTGCTTTATGTAGAGAACAAATCTGTGATGTTGACCTCTAACTGAACAGGTCCAGACAGTGATGTCGTATAGGGCAGTGATGAAGAGCAAAGAACCTGTGGGCCACACGTTGTCTACCTCGCTCGAAGGTATGACTTACAGCCCAGCCCAACTGCAGGAATGTGAAACTAACAGTTATGAAAGCTGGCGTCCTAAGCCTAATGTATTTATTACTGGTGTGAGTAATGTAAAACGGGTTCAGTCATAGCGTGTACCTCTCATGTCCTGTTCACATAACATGACTGAACTCGTTTATTCTAGGCTTTCCCAAACTTAAGTTATTTATGTATCATCACTATGAATTTTTCCACATACGTGCACCATTACTTTTATTTTTTTATTTTTTAGGTTTTTACCATAGGGCGCACATGCTCACTAAGAGAGAGAGAGAGAGAGAGAGAGAGAGAGAAAGTACACATACCTGACATAATTCTTAAATCACCGGGTCCAGGACCCAAACCACTTAGCTGTCCATGTAGGATTCAGCTGCCTTAACCACCACACCACCTGCTGGCCTTCCTGTTTTTTTGTTTGTTTTGTTTTTTTAAGTTACTTTCTCCTGTGAATGAATAAGAGAGTGAGTGTGAAACCCCCCCAGATCAGTGTCACAGTCTACTCCCTGCCTTCAGCCACCTCTGGCCCCTAATAATATTTTTTAGTTTTTTGCAATAGGGTGTGTACTCACCTGAGAGAGAAAGAAAGTTAGAAATTACGCCCCAAGGGAATGGCCACACTGCAGTCCCTTCTCCATTCTCCTCTGGGGATTTTGGACACACATGCATACATACTTAGCATGGTTTTCAAGCCCCTGGGTCCAGGACTCAAACCTCTCAGCCATGTGGGATCCATTGCCTTAACCACCATGCTACCTGCTGGCCCCTGATACATTTTTATTCTTACTGGTAGCTCTAGCTCTGAAAAACCTTTTCACAGTATTCTTCAGTGTGGATATCTATGATAACTGAAATTCTCATGTTTTGTTTTTATGCAAATTCTAGGCAAGAGAACACCTTGGCGGGGAATCTTATTATTCGGGCCACCTGGAACAGGAAAATCTTATTTAGCCAAAGCTGTAGCAACAGAAGCAAACAACTCAACATTTTTTTCAATATCATCCTCTGACCTTGTTTCTAAGTGGCTGGGTGAAAGTGAAAAGTAAGTCGTAAGTCAATCTTTCTTTTAGTTTTTCCTTTACCTTGTAGTCACCATATCAGTCTAAAGTATTCATTCTCCTATCAGATCAGTCCCTAGTTTGGAGTTTACTGTATAGGAAAAAGACAATGTATATATGTAATGTAGTAAATTGTGATCACCCAGTTAAAACATTTTTATTTTCCATACCTCTGAGCTATTTTTAGGGTTTTTAATTCATGGAGTTCTTATTATATTGGTATGCTAATTTGTTTTATCTTTTACTGTTTTTTCTCAGAGACTGAAAGTTTTTATTTGTTTTTAGATTAGTTAAGAACTTATTCCAACTTGCCAGAGAGAACAAGCCTTCCATTATCTTCATTGATGAAATTGACTCTCTGTGTGGTTCAAGAAGTGAAAATGAAAGTGAAGCTGCACGCAGAATTAAAACAGAGTTCCTGGTACAAATGCAAGGTACTAGTACTGATGTTTACAATAGTTTGTTTTGCATTATAACACTAAGGAAAAAAATTTAAGCAGAATTTCTCTATTCTAATTATTTCATTATGCTGTGTTTCATTCTGATCGTCTTCATCTGCATAAATAATTCTTGCTTAGTTGTAATCACTTGCAGGACTTACTGATAGAAATAGTAAAGAGATTAATATATTCACTTGCAGCAGTAATAAAATCAGAAATGTGCAGACTTACGATCTTTCAAAAAATATTTTGAAAATGATATTAATAGTAGACAAATACTATTTAGTTTGGGGGGACTAGTTATATCATATTGCAGTAATATGATATTAGATTAAATGTAGTTTCTTTTTCAGAGAAACTCAAGGTGAGGCCCTTTAATGTTAAAGTACCACATTTAATAAAGACAAACAGAAGAGGTTTAAAGATCACCAAAGTGACCATTTTTTTTTTAATTCCCTATTTTAATGCAGGGGTTGGTGTGGACAATGATGGGATTTTGGTTCTGGGAGCTACAAATATTCCCTGGGTTCTGGATTCTGCTATTAGACGAAGGTATGATGATACAGTAAATGTGTTATTAACAGCCACAGATGTAACAAGTAAATGATAACACACTTTTTGTCTAGTGAGAAGACATTCCAGTAACTGCAAAAGATCTTTAATATGCCCTAACCTTGTCTGGGGAAGGAGGTCTGGCCCTTTGCTGGTTGGTTGGCCTGCTGTATTGAAGGTGGAAGATGCCCACTTACTGCAGCCTTTCACATTGGAAAGTGCATTACTTCCTGCTTCCCTCGGATTCTCATTAGGCTTAGTGGGGAGTGATGCTTCGGGAACTTACAGAGGTAATTCGATATTCCAGTGAAAACCCTTTATATAAAATTTTAGGAAAATGACGTTTATGCAAGTCAAAGTAAGATAACCAAGATACTTTTTTTTGTTTGTTTTGGAGAGATTTTTGTTACAGGGCACATGTGCTCTCTGGAGAGACAAAGAGAGACAGTGAGAAATCACCCTACAGGGGCAATGACCATGGTGCAATCCCTTCGCCTCTCTCCTATCGGGATTTTGGGCATGCAAGCACACGCGCATGCGCCGTGTGAGTTTTAAGCTGCTGGGTCTGGGACTCGAACTGCGGTAAACTATGTGAGTTCAGCAATGTAACCATTGTGCCATCTGCTGGTCCCCCAAGATACATTTTTAGTGAAAATAATTTACATATCTGATTTTCAGTTGAATATGAAACTTCTCAAATACTGAAATTCTAAGAAGGCCAAGCCAATTTATTATTAATAAAACTTAGTACTTCTTATATATGACACAGTATTATTTGTTCCAAATGTGCTCATTGTAATAAAGTGGACATCTTGGGTAATAAAGATTTAGTCTGATTTTGAGTAATTTCTCAGTTTAAAAATTCTGTTCTGACTGTTTAAGATGTTAATCATCATTTTTTTTTTTTTTCTTTTTTTGTTTTTTCTATAGCTCGCCAGACAGACAGAGAGAGACAGAGAGATTCACCCCCCCAAACGCCGAATCTTTCGTGAGTTTGTCCATCTGACTACATGTTCCAGCGACATAGCCATTACGATGTTAATCATGAAACTCTTGATCAGGCAGTCAGAAAACAATTCTTCAGGAAACTAATTCCAAAGGACGCTTTTTTTTTTTTTTTTTTTTTTTTTTAAAGAGGTTTTTGCCTCAGGGCATGTGTACTCACTGGAGATAGACAGTGAAAGAGAAAGTGAGACATCACCCTCTCGGGGTGGATGGCCACACTGCAACCCCTTCACATTCATTCTTCTCCTGAGATCTTGGGCACGCACACACATGTGCCTGGCGTGAGTTTCAAGCTACCAGTTTGGGACTTGAACTGCGGTCAGCCATATGGAAGTCCAGCGACATAACTGCTGAGTCATCTGCTGGTCCCTAGGACGTGTCTTTTTATGTCACGAGTTCCAGACATACACATTCTGTGACCAAAACGACCCAAAAATCATGTGAGAAAGACTAAGCCACTTTATAATGGTTCTCTGGCTATTTTATTTGGTTGTTTTTAAATGTGCTCTGGACATCTTCCCCTTTTTTAATTTATATTTAATTCATATATATTATATATAATTCATATGTAATATATATAATGTATATACAGTTTAACTCTGGCATATATGGGTCCTTTTATTAGGTCATCAGGAAAGTCATGACATATTTTTCTGTTTTCCGTGTAAAAATGTGTCATGACTTTCCCACCAACCCAGTAATTTATTGAGCTTAACCTGGTATAATTGAAACTATCTAAATACCTTTTTCTTCTTGAAAATATTCTAACTTAATTTATGTATGTATACAAGTAATCCTTTATATAATTTGTCTTTTACTTTAAGATTTGAGAAACGAATTTATATTCCTTTGCCTGAAGCCCATGCCCGAGCAGCAATGTTTAAACTGCACTTGGGGACCACTCAGAACAGCCTGACTGAAACAGACTTCCGAGAACTCGGGAAGAAAACTGACGGTTATTCAGGAGCAGATATAAGTATCATTGTGCGTGATGCACTTATGCAGCCTGTTAGAAAAGTACAGTCAGCTACTCATTTTAAAAAGGTAGGTAACATTCATCTGTCCTCTCGCGAGCATGTGTGGATGTGGTTTACACAGGGTCTTGCTGTGTTGTGATCCTTCTGCCTCAGCCTCCTGAACAGCTGCGACACACATGTACTACCATGCCCACCTTTTATCTCAGGGTGGTTTGGGATCAAACCTGTGCCTCCCGTGTGGCTTCAACCTGCCAGGCAGCAGAATCCAACTTGCACTATAACAGTCAAGCCTATATATTTGTAAAAATCAAGGTTCAAGCCATCATTGGTTCATGGTCAGTGCATTTGGAAGGGTTTCAGTGTTGTGTATAATACAATAAACAAGTTTGCATAACAGACACATTCTGCTTTATCCCCAATAAAGTGTATTTATTAGTAACCATTGTTAATGATCCTGAAGTGTTTTAAATTTTTTTATGGGATGATTTTTGAAGTGTTTCTGTATTATTTTGATGTAGCTATAGGAGCTTACATACATAGTTATAAGGCAGCCTCTGATGTAACTGAAATATCACTGGGCAGAGGATAGTGCATTTTCGACTCATAAAGTAAAAGTAATAGTAGCTAATATTTTTTTTTTATATTCTCTTGCCTGGGACTGTGTTCCATCATCTTTCATATCTTTTTTTGGTTCTCCTATAAACTACAAACTTGTATGTTGCAAGCTACTTGCTGGTTGGTAATCTGGGCCTTGTAGGCCAATGCAGTTTGCCAAAGTGTTGCACTAGAGTAGGACGGAGGAGTGATTTGTCCCAATAAAGTGTTCTTCAAAATCTGAGCCTCCCATTCTGTATCCTCCCTCTCCCATGAATGCACTCATTTGTCTGTGGGAATGTCAAGCATATATATAGCTGAAATATAGTTTTGCGAAAAGACCACAATCTTGGGCAGGCAGGTGATAGAGAGGTTAGGTGGCTAGATCCCACACGGCCAAGTGCGCACTTTAAGCTCCAGACTCGGTGGTTTGAAAAACACACCATGTACATGTGCATGCATGCCCAGATCCCAAGAGGACTTGGAAAGGATTATGGCATGGCTATCCCTCCTGGGGGTGATTTCTCAGTTTCTCGCTCTCCATCTCTCTCTGTCTGGTGAGTGCATGTGTCCTATAGCAAAATGGAAATAATAATAATAAAGACATTGGTCTTCGGATACTCAACTTAAATAACAGTGGACCAAGTAATTTAGACCAGCCCCTTTGCTGGTGGATACCAGCAGTATCCAGTACTACTCAGGAACACAAATGTGAAAATCCTAGGGACCAGCAGTTAGCGTAATGGCTATGTCGCTGGACTCCCACGTAGTCGACCGCAGTTTGAGTCTCGGACCTGGTGGCTTAAATTCACGCCGGGCGCGCGTGTGTGTGTGCCCAAGATCCCGAGAGGAGAATGGAGGAGAAGAGATTGCGGCGTGGCCATCCCCCCTGGGGGGTGATTTCTCGCTTTCTATCTCTCTGTCTCTCTCTGTCTGTCTGGCGAGTGCATGCGCCCTATAGCGAAAACCTCTCAAAAAAAAAAAAAAAAATCCTAAAAAATTACTAGCAAGTTAATCTCACAATATCAGAAAGACTGATACTGGTTAAACATCCCTAATCCAAAAATCTAAAATGCTCCAAAATCCAAAACTTTTTTAGTACAGATGTGATACCACAACTGCAGAATTTTACACCTGTTTTTATGTGATGGGATCACAGTCAAAATGCTACAGTACAGAATTGCTGTATGAAGTTACCTTCAGGCTGTGTGTGTAAGGTGTATATGGAACATGAATGCATTTTGTTTATAGATTTGGGTTCCAACTCCAAGATATTTCATTAGGTGCGTTCAGATATTCAAAAATCTGAAATTAAATCTAAATCATTTCAATCCCAAGCATTTTGGATAGGGATATTCAACCTATACACCACAATTAAGTTACATATGTTTGTCTGTTATATACTACAATAAAATGTTTAAGTTACAAGCTTAAATTAAAACCTGAATTTGAAGCTTGGCACAATTTACTTACTAGCTCCTTGAACAAATTGTGTTCCCTATTTAAGACTCATTTTTATCACACCTAAAATGGGAATGATAACAGTATTTTGAAGTGCTGATATGAGAATGAAATTAATTCATAGTTATAAACACCGATCACGGTACCTGAATAGGTTGGTAAATATTCATCAGATGTCCTTCTTTGGGCATTACAATATTGAAAGAACTATACTAGGCTCAAGATGAGGTTCATGACACAGGCAACATATTTTCTCCTAAATTCTCTTTGTCATTTAGAAACTATAAGATTTTTAGGGAAAAAAAATTCTTCCGTACCAAGAACTTATTTAAGTCTGTATGTTGCTGTCATGGTAGAGTACGTGATCTGAAACTAGGTCCTCAATCAGACATAGGCAAAGCAGCCAGAGTAGTTTTAACGTTAGAGGTTTGGATCACCAACTGTAGTGAACTTTTCACTTTTCTGTGACTCTATCCCTTTATTCTGTTGTCAAGGCTAATTATTTCAACTAGCACAAACAAGTTTGCCTATTTATTTAAATTTTTCATATGTCTAAAGTACATATCTGAGACCAGAGATAGATCAGTAGCAATCAAAAAGACAGAAATCTCTCACTTCGTGTACTTGTAATTTTTGTGAGGAAGAAAGCATGGGCAATAAAATACACACAATTAATAAAATGGGAATGTACGTTTTCTCCACACGTATACTGGTCCTGAGGTAATATTTGAAGGTGATCATTAAATAGAGGCGAGAGCAGCTGCCAATTGGACACAGATCTGTTGCCCTTCTCAGTATTCGCATGTGACCTTAGGTCACAAGCGTTCTTTTTGTGGATATTGTTAAAAATTTAAGTAAATGATACATCATAAGATAGCATTGAAATTACAGTTAGCATTTGATTTTGTCCTTACTCTGGAAAGCATTTTTTCCAAAAAGACATTTAATTTCAGGCTGAAACTTCTAAATATGATAGATGTAACATGTCTATTTTTGGTCTCTGTGATTATGACCACTTACACAAGCATTAGAGAAATAAAAGTGAAGCTTAGCCACAAGGTAGTGTTTCTTTTTTTTTTAACTCACTTTCCCCATATGGCCATGTAAGTAATTGATTATAAGAAATTTCAAAATACAGAAAAGCATCAAAAAAAAAAAAAAAAATCAATCAAAATCTATCCCATCTCTGAAAGATAACTTTGTGTTTTATATTCTTCTACTTTTTGAAATAAACATTTTAGCAAAACATAACTATTAATACAGTTTCAACTTTTTCTGATAACAGCCTAAATCTTAATGCTTATTTAATTTGCTCAAATAAGTATTTCAGTTGACTGTTTATTACAGGTTCGTGGTCCTTCCCGAGCAGACCCTAACAGCATTGTAGATGACCTGCTCACGCCCTGCTCTCCAGGTGATGCTGGTGCCATTGAAATGACGTGGATGGATGTCCCTGGGGATAAACTTTTGGAACCAGTTGTTTCCATGGTTAGAATATTTTTTTTCTTTAGATAACATTTACTTTATAAATTGTACTTTGTAATCCACTAGATAAACTTTTTGGTTATATAAAGTTAGCTGGAAAATGTTAGTATGAAAACAGTATGATTAGGCATGTGTATCTAATATTATTGACTCACTTTAAAAATTGTAAAAATTTGGACCAGCAGATGGCATAATGGTTGTGTCACTGGGCTCTTGCATGGTTGACTGTGCTTTGACTCCTGGACCCGGTGGCTTAAAACTCATGCCAGGCATGTGTGCATGAGTGCCCAAAATCCCGAGAAGAGAATAGAGGATTGTGTTGTGGCCATCTCCTCTGCAGGGTGATTTCTCGCTTTCTGTCTCTCTTCTCTCTGGCAAGCACATATGCCCTATAGCAAAAATCACCCTTAAAAAAAAAAAATTGTAGGGCCCAGCAGTTAGTGTAATAGCTATGTTGCTGAACTTCCATGTAGCTGACCACAGTTCAAGTCCCAGACCCAGTGACTTAAATTCACGCCAGGCACATGTGCGTGTGTGCCCAAGAAGATCCCAAGAGGAAAATGGAGGAGAAGGGATTGCAGCATGTCCATTCCCCTGGGGGGTGATTTCTCACTTTCTGTCTCTCTGTCTTTCTGGCGAGCGCACATGCCCTATAGCAAAAACCTCTCAAAAAAAATATTGTAGAGATTAATTAAACTTTTAGAGTAATGATGTTTGAAATATTTTCTTAGGATTTAAGGAAAGTTTAATCTTCAGCAAAAAGGCTATTTATCTTATTTTTAAAGATAATTATTAATTTTATTTATTATTATTATTATTCTATAATTTGCTATAGGGCACAGGTACTCACCAGAGAGAGACAGAGGGAAAGAGAAAGTGAGAAAGTAAGCTATCAGTCTGGTACTTGAACTGCAGTTGGCCATATGGGAGTCCAGTGCCCCAACTTCCATGCCACCTGCTGGCCTTATGGCTATTTATTTTAAAACATAGGTTTCCAACTATAGATCTTGTAGCTGGAATATTATCTCAGAAGGTTCATATATATTGCAAAACTTATTGTTGATAAGACTTAACTGAAAAGTAGTGCTGGTAGAATTTTTCCCCTGAATCTCAGATTTTAAAAAGTAGTCAGAAATGCTAGTGCTTGTGCCATACTGTTCGTAAATGTTTTTCTGTTTTCACAAGGTTCCCAAGAAAGTTGAAATAATGCAGTTCTAAAAAACTTTTTACTGGATTTAAACAATTTTGGGTATAAAAATATTACATTTTCTGGATCAGCCCCATGGCCTAGTGGTTAAAAGAGCTGGCTCCCACTGACACTCATATATATTTTTGTTAAGAGTGGTTTTTGCCATAGGGCACATGCACTCACTGGAAAGACAGAGAGACACAGAGACAGAAAGCAAGAATCAACCCCCTGGGGGATGGCCACGCTGCAATCCCTTTTCCTCCATTCTCCTCTTGGGATCTTGGGCATGCACGCACACGCGCCCAGCGTGAGTTTAAGCCACCAGGTCCGGGACTCCAACCGTGGTTGACTACATGGGAGTCCAGCAACATAGCCATTACTCCAACTGCTGGTCCCAGGACTATTATTCTATAAGATATATTATAATATCTTTAGGGAACTTAGGTGATTGAAAAGTTATACTTGTTATATTTTATTGTTGGCCAACAGTGCTCATTTTCAAAAACTTGTGCTTTAGTTACCTATTTTCAAATACCTTTGTGGTAGTTTTTAAATAATTTCCAGAAGAGAAACTTTCACGCAGTGTGCAGAAAGAGATATATTTATATATGTAGGTGTCTGTGCTTTTGTTTATGTTTAAACACATTCATATGTTTATGTTAATTACCATAATCCCTTTCTGAGAAGTTATTCAGAAACCTCTTTTTGTTTTATTCCTTGATACATTAAGTTTTTGTACTCTGTCTAGTTTTGAAGAGTTTACACCAACTTAGAGATTCTTTTTTGTCATTTTACTTACTATTTTACAGGACACGTAATCTAGAAGTTAGTTTTTTAGTTGATCTCTGATATTGGCATATTTTCTTACATTTTTATCTTAATTTTAAGTAATTGTCTTAATGTTCTAGTTAGTTGGTTTTTAGTAAGCTGTATTCTGCCTAACTCAAGTGTAAGTGAATGACTATTTTCCTTACTTAGAAACTGGTCTCTTGTTTTAATAATAACCAGATAGAGTTGGAAATTAGATTATAAACCTACTCTGGAGGGCCTCCATCCTCAGTCTAAGATCATGCTTTCCATGGGCAATGAGAAGCCACTGAAAGATCCTGTCAGGACAGGAGAAGACATGGGAAGTTTCTTCGCAAAAGAAAAATGTTTTCAAAGATTCCTTAGAAAGTGTAAGAGGGTTTATGGTCACTAGCTTATGGCATACTGCAAATATTCACATTTAACTTTAGGTTAAGTTTATAATGATACTGTAATTTTTATTTTATTAAATCTGTTATTCATATCCTCTTCTCACTCTCCCCCCCCCACTCCCCTGGCCCTTCCCCCCCCTTATAGTCTGATATGTTGCGGTCACTGTCTAACACAAAGCCCACGGTCAATGAACACGACTTGTTGAAATTAAAGAAGTTTACAGAAGATTTTGGCCAAGAAGGCTAAACCAAAGACAAGGAAGATGTTTACCATATGTATTCTTTCTTTCATGGTATCTCGCCTTTTTTGAATGGCATTCAGATTATTTCCAGTAGAACTCTATTACCACAAGGAAATACACATCTCACTTCAAAGTTCCTTTCAGTTTTATATTGTACTTTTCCTCCTTTACCTATTAAATGCTATTAACAAAAATTATAAAAAAAATGAATTAAAAAGAAATGAGTGGTATCTGGATGACAAAAAAATAAGTTTATCCCCCAAAACATTAGAAGTTGATTGACATACAAATATTTAAAATTTTGTGAATGGTGGTCTTTACAAAGCAGTTATCTTTTTTTTTTAACTAAATGAAATAGGACTTATTTTATATTTTGAAAAATTTACACATCATTTTTATTATCAATGTAGTGTATTTACTTTATTAAAAAATTTAAAATGATAGAACCTTCACTCTCAGGGATGGGCAGTCAAACAGCAAAGAGCACTGTGATTGGCTTTGAAAGAGTTTGAATTGTGTTCTTGCCAGTGCTCTTACTTTTAATAGGTTGATATTTCTTTCTGTGTTGATTTAAATCATTTCTTTTAAAGCTGCAAGCTTTTATATTTAACTAAATGATACCTTTCACTGTGCAATCTCAAGAGAAAGGCTTTCTAAATTAGGCTGTGTCTTTGCCTTGAATTAGAATATTGTCTATTTCAGTGTCTTTTTGTAGCAAGATTGACCAAAATAGGTGGTAAATAAGTACATAATTTTAAAATAACTGTCATGAAATACTGTAATGGGAACCTTTGCTAATAATGAAATGGCCTCCCTCTGGATTATGGAAAGTTTCTTGTGTGTGATGTGGGGTGTGTGTGTACATATATGTATAATTATTGTTTTTTAATACAGAATAGCAAGGACCTTGTCTTTCACAATTTAAGTTCAGGGAACAGTTTATCCTAGCCACTTATATGTTATCAGTGTAATGCTTTGTGAAGCTTTAGAAATGAGCTGATGTCTCATTGAATAATAAAATACATACATGGTATAGTTATTTTAATATCTTCAAATAAATAGTCTGAGGATGTGTTTTATACACATTAGCATCAACACAAGTTGTGCCTTGTCCATATGCATTGGCTATACATGCAAAAGATTATTAAGTTAGCTAGAATGAGGTAGATTCTTTAATTACTTAAATACTGTAAAGTTCTACCTTGAAAATGCTATAGAATAACTTGCATTTTAAAGTATATTTGCACATTTTACCTATTATGCTATATGGTTGCCTTGGGTTTTCTGTACAGATTGTTTTTGTTAATATTGAATGGAAATCATAGGTCTGAAGTATGCTGTTCTTACGTGAAGTAAATTGATATAACTTACTATTGGTTATATTTTGTGTATGCTTCTTTATTTGAGACCCTTCTATGGAGAAAACATTTTGTAAATTGATTAGCTAGAAATCATTAAAAACTATTAAGAGTATATACATAGGACCAGTAGGTGGCGTGGTAAATGATCTAAAAAGAAAAATGTATATACATGAAAATTGTTTTTTTTAGTAACTTTAATATGAGGGTTCAGAATTAACTTGGGATACCAACACTCTACCTTATCTGTTTATCAGCATCAGAATAATGTTACACACAGTATTGCTATTAATTACATAATTAGCAGAGTTAATATAATTATACTGTCATATAGTTGAAGTCTAGAATTGAAAATTTGAGAAAATACTCAATTGGCCAAATAATATATAAACATAGTGTTGATTGGGACCAGCAGAGGGGGTAATGGTTATGTTGCTGGACTCCCATTATGTAGACTGCAGTCCCCGACCTGGCAGCTTAAAATTTACACCAGTGTGTGTGTGTGTGTGCCCGAAATCCCAAGAGGAGAATGGAGGAGAAGGGACTGCAGTGTTGCCATCCTCCTAGGGAGTGATTTCTCACTTTCTGTCTCTGTCTCTCCAAAGAGTGCATGCAGCAAAAATCTCTCAATAAAATACAAAGCATAATGTTGATAATAAGCAGATACTTTTATCACATTAAATTATTTTTTCTTTTTCTTTTAGTTTTGCTATGGTGTGCATGCACTTGTTAGAGACAGAGAGAGGAAAAGAGAGAAATCACTCCATACCACAAGCCCTTCTCCATTTTCCTCTTGGGATTCTAGGCAAACATGCTCATGTGTCCAGTGTGTTTTTCAAGGTGCCAAGTCTAGGACTTTAACCACTGGGATCCAGCTGCCTTAACCACCATGCCACCTGGCTGACCCGTTATCTTTACAGATGTACAAAAAGTGATAAAATACAGAATTTGTTTATAATTTTTAAGAAAACTTTACAAACTGGTAATAGAAGGGAACTTTCTCATTTTATAAAGACAACTTACCAAAAAAAAGGGGGGGGGGCAATAGGTGGTGTGGTGGTTAAAGAGCTGGACTCCCATATGGCCAATTCAAGTTCGAGACCCTGCAACTTGAAAATCACCACAGGTGCGTGTGTGTGCATGCCCAAAATCCTGAAAGGAGACGGGATTGTGGCATGGCCATTCCCCCTGTGGGATGATTGCTCACTTTGCTACTCTGTCTCTCTTGTGAGTGCATGTGCCCTATAGCAAAACTTTTTTTTTTTTAAAGGTTCTGAAGTACTGGAAGCCAGTCACCAATCATACTTCCTTTACTCCTTTTGAATTTGTATTTTGTAGGGTATTAATATATAGGAAATGGTCACGGCCAGAGTTTATATGTGTTCTGTGTCTGGTATATGCGAACCTTCATGGGAAGAGGACTTCAACTTAGTCTTGTATTACTTCTGTAACATATACCCACAAGTTATGGTTAAAACAATAGATGTATCCTCTTGCAGTTCTGATGGTCAGAAGTCCAATGCCAGTCTTTATGGGCTAAAATCAGTATGTCTGCATGCTGTGGTCCTTTCTGGAGGCTCTATGGGAGAACTGGTTTCTTTGCTCATTTGGTCATTGGCAGGATTTAGGTCCTTGCAGCTGTAGGACTAAGGTCCTATGACCTGGCTGGCAGCTGAGGGCCATTCCCAGTTTTTCGGGGTATGTCCATTCCTTAGCTGACAGCCCCCTTCCTCCATTTTCAAAGCCAGCAATGGTAGGTTGCATCCTTCTCATGCCCAAAATCTTTCCTGCCTCTTCTTGGATAGTTGTATCTTTCTAATCCACTCTCTTGCTTCCTCTTCACTTTAATTTTCTGTTTCTGTTTTTTTTTTTTTTTTTGGAGAGTTTTTTGCTATAGGGCGCGTGCGTTCGCCAGACAGACAGACAGAGACAGAGAGATAGAAAGCAAGAAATCACCCCCCAGGGGGGATGGCCACGCCGCAATCCCTTCTCCATTCTCCTTCTCGGGATCTTGGGCACGCACGCACATGCACCCGGCGTGAGTTTAAGCCACGGGTCCGGGACTTGAACCACAGTCGACTACGTGGGAGTCCAGCGACATAGCCATTACGCTAACTGCTGGTCCCTCTGTTTCTGTTTTTATTACACTTTTAATTTTTACATTTTCACATGTAGTGGTAAGAAACACAGTTAGATCCCGAGTACCCAGTTCCCCCCAGTGGTACCATTTTGCAAAGCTGCCCTAGTATATCACAACCAGGATGTTGACATTGACCCAGTCAAAATGAAGAACATTCTCCCCACCACAGGAATCTCTCCTGTTGCCCTTGTATCACTACAACCATTTCCCTCCTGTCCACTCCTTACCCCCTAGAAATGATCTATTTTCCATTATTTGTCATTTCAAGGACACTGTTGACATAAATGTAATCACACAATAGGTAAAATTTTGGGTTTCTTTTTACTTAGCATAATTCACCAGGCTATTGTTTATCCTTTTTTATTGTTGAATAGTATTCCGTGATACGGACATATCACAGTTTATTGAACCATTCACTTATCAATGTACATCAGGTTTGCTTCCAGTGGTTTTTTTGGGGGGAAGAGATTTTTTTGTATAGGGCATGTGCACTCACCAGAGAGACAGAAAGTGAAAATCACTCCCCAGAGGGCATGGCCACACTAATCTCCTCCATTCTCTTGGGATTTGGGGCATGCATGCATGCGAGCCTGGTGTGAGTTGCAAGCCACCAGATCCAGGACTTGAACCATCGTTGACCATGTGCGAGTCCAACAATGTAACCATTACGCCATCTGCTGGTCCCTGCTTCCAGTTTTTGTCTATTGGAATGAAGTTACTTTAAGCATTCATATGCATGTTTGTATGTGAACGTAAATCTTCATTTCCTTGGGATAAGTGCCCAAGAATGCAACTGCTGGATCTCATGGTAGTTGAATGCACACTTTTTTGTTTTTAAGAAGCTGCCAGACTGTTTTCCAGAGAGGCTATATTTTTCTCTTTGTTTTTTAAATTTTACAGAATACTCATGTACTCACCAGAGAAAGAAAGTGAAAAAGTACCTCCCTCTGGGGTATGGTACCCATAATCTAGTCCCTTATTCTGTTCTCTTGGGATCTTAGATATGTTTACACATGCACCTTGTGTTTTTTTCAAGCCACCAGGTCTGGTACTCAAACCCGATGGTTAGCCTTATGGGATCTGGTGCCTTACTGATAATGTGAGCTTCAGCTGAAGGCCAGATGGTGGTATCTTAATATTACTAAAGAAACCAGCCTTACCCAGAGAAGGTCTGCCCTTTGCCCTTGGCTTCCAAGAGGTCATCTGTGTCATACCTGATAAAAGTGTCAGTTTACATGAGGGCTTGGCTAAACTGGAATTTAGAGCGGAGACTGGCCAGGCCAGAAAGACATTGTGTGATTGGTGTATGCGTTGTCACTCTACTTGGACGTGAGTTCAACCATGAAGACAATCAGTGAATCAAGCCTATGCAATGAAGCCCCAATAAAAACTGGACACAGAGGCTCAGGTGAGCTTCCCAGATAAGGATACTCCATACATATTGTCACACCCGGTGCTGGGAGGGTAATACATCCTGGGAGATGACAATAGAACTTGGATTTGGAAGCCTCTGGATTTTACCTTATGCATTTCTTTCCTTTGTTGTTTTTGATTTATATCCATTCCTTGGAACAAACCATAAGCGTCCATTTAATAGCTTTCAGTGAAACCTCCTAGTAAACCTGAGTGGTTTAGGAGCCCCCCAAACTTGGAACCTGTATCTGAAGTCTTTGGAGACATACGCCCTTGAACCTTGCAGTTGGGCTAACTCTGGGCAAGAAGTCAAGAAGAAAAACCCAATACCTTTTCTTAGTTTTCTAGTATTTCTAAAAACAAAAACAAAAAACAAGCAAACAAAAACTTCTCTGTGCAAATCAAAACTATAACGTGACTTCACTTCCACCAGGACGGCTATCATCAAAAGGACAGATGACACATGCTGGTATGTGGGAAAACTGGACCCAGATCCACTGCTGGTAGGAATATAAATGGTGCAGCCACCTTGGGAAACAGTCTGGCCAGTTTCTCGAATGCTTAAATACGGTGTTATCAGATGCAGCCATTCTACTCCTAGGAATATACTCTAGAGAAATGGAAACTGTCCACCCGAAAACGTGTATATGAATGTTCACGATAGCACCATTCACAACAGTCAAAAAGTGTAAAGGAGTTTCTCAGCTTATGAATGGAAAAATGTGGAATAGCCATACAATGGGGTATTATTTGGCAATAAAAAGAAAACAGTGCTGATACATTACACACCACGGATGAACCTTAAAAACATGCTTAAAGAAAAAAAGCCAGACATGAAAACACTACTTATCGTATGAGTCTACTTATATGAAAGATCCAGAATAAGCCAATCTGTAGAGGAGGAAGACGAGATTGTTCAGGGCTGGGCGGAAGTGGAGAGGGAGTGGGGAGTGATTGCTGGTGGGTACCGGGTTTCTTTGGGGCTAAAATGTTCTAAGATTGATTGTGGGGATGGTCGCACAAGTCGACTCTACTAAAAACTATGTATTATGCACTTTAAATCGGCAAACGGTATTCTTAGAATGTGATTTTTTTTATAGTTATTGGCAAAGCTGTTTGTTTTGTATTGAACCTGCTTCGGTAAAGCACTAGGTGTTCAACAAAATTAACTGAATGATTTTTCAAAACTCCATGTTCGCTTTTCCGGTACTCCGAAAAGCGAAAGTGGGCTGGGACCGACCATTTTCTAAATACGCCAGGAAAATCTGAAATGGAACCCGGACTCCAGCGCTTCCTGCACAGCCACCAGCTCTGGCTCCTGCAGCCGTAGTTTGCAAGGCGCTGCAACCCTGCAACCGGCCGCGGGCAGGGCTCGGCGGGGGGCGGAACTCGCAGCGTGTGGGTGGCTCCAGCCGGGAGATTCGCCGACTGGGAGGCCCGGAAACGCTCTTCGGGGTCCTAAGCAGCAGCACAAAACCAACCCGGAGCGTCACCTGCCCTTCCCAGACGCGCTCCCAGAAAGCGCTGCCCGGAGCTCGCTGGCAGCGTGCTCAGGAAACCCCGTTTCCGCAAGTCAGCTGGCGGGGCCCGGTCCCCGCGCTCAACTTGGGGTGGAGTGGGGGACACCTGGGCCCTCCCCAGAAGCCAGTCAGCCGGCGGCGGCCTCCCCGCCCCCTGGAAGCACCGCCCCACCCCGCCCCGGTCGCGCCCCTCCCGGCTCCTCCTCTTCCCCTCCGCCGTGGTCCCGCCCCCGCTGCGAACCCAAACACTCCGGGATCCTGCTGCGCGGGCCGCGCGTGATCCGCCGCTGTCGCCGCCGCGGGTGCCTCTGTCACCGAGCCCCGCGCGTCCTCCGCCCGCCGCCCCGGCCCGCGCCCGGCCGAGCGATGCTGCTGCTGGCCGCCGCCTTCCTCGTGGCCTTCGTGCTGCTGCTCTACATGGTGTCTCCGCTCATCAGCCCCAAGCCCCTCGCCCTGCCCGGCGCGCATGTGGTGGTGAGTGGCCTCCTGTTGCTGCGCCCCGACCTCCGGCCGGCGACTGAGGCCGGACCGCTGACGGCCCTTCCCCAGGCCATGGTCTCCAGGAAGCGACGGCCCATGGGGAGGGTCACCTGCCGCCCTTCTCCCCGGCACTGTCCCTTCAGGCCGGGCGCCCGGCCTTGGGGATCCGCCTCCGCTGCACCTGGCTCCTCCTGAAGCCGGAGGGCGGTGCGACTGGGGACAGCGCCAGCCAGCGGGTTCCTGGAGCGCCAGGGGCTCGGTAACTGCTGGTTAATCCCTGGAGCATCCCCGGGATGTGGATATTTTTGTCCCCAGTTTTCCCGATGAGTCAACTCAGAAACAGAGAGGCTGAGAAACTTTACCAAGGGCACAGCGGTCGGTGGCGCGCAGCGGGCTGGGACAGGCGCTACCTGCGGGGTGGGCAGGGGCCGAGCTCTGGGAAGAGGCGTCCCAGCCGCCAGGACCCACCGGGGCAGCTAGAAACGGGAAGGTGGCCTGTGCGAGTGCAGGAAGAGCAGCTGCCAAAGGCTTCCAGGAAGTGGCTCACCTGGAGCACACTGTTCAGAGCAGTGGGCTGGGCGGTTCGGGCTAGCGGTGTTGGGACTCTTCTGTCCCGCCTCTACCGCTGGCCTCTGGCTCAGCCCGGACTCGGCGGATGGCTGTGCTCCTATGCGGGCCTTTGCCGTATTTCAGAGTCGGAAGAGTGAGGTCAACGACTTGGCCAGGGCTTTAGGAACGAAGGAAAAGTGGACGGACTTGGTTGGTTTCTTACTGGAAGCTCGCGAATCCAAGGATCCTCCAAGTGGCGGCACCTTCCTTGAACCAAAAGAAAACGCCTCCTTCCTGCGCCCAGCACGTTGCGGGTTCCAGGGGCTTTCTCATCGGCTTTCATATTTGGGTTTCCCAAACCGTAGGCACACAGAGGTGGAGTTGTGAATCGGGAGGGTTAGTTAGTTACCAAGCTGGCAGGAAAAGTCTTGGGGCCAGAGGTGACCTGTCTTGGCTGCAACCCAAGCCCCAACCCCACTGAGCAGTCAGGATGGATGACTTTTTTTTAGGGTGCTTTAATGTAGACAAGAGTTTCCAAATGAGAACAGGGTAATTACTTTCTCCTTTGTAAAACTCAGCTTATGTTCAACTTTGGCTGTTCCTGATGCGTGAGGTAGGTGAGGTGAGGAGTTGAGTGTAGATCCATTTAAAAAGGGGGAGAGGGAGAAAAAAGCAAAACTTTCCAGTCAAGGTGATTCCTGAAAGCTTCACACCTGCAGGAGAAGTTTCTCCTCAGAGGCATGGCTTTAAAAGTTGGATTCTTTGAAAACTTGTGCTCACGGAACATAACTTGAAAAAAGGCAAAGCCAAAACAATGTAAATTTTGATTCAATATTTTTAAGAGTTTCGTGTAAATCTTGTCTGGTCTTTTTTTTCACATCAAGCTGCCGGTCAGAGGTAAGATAATAAACACCAGGTGGGGCAGCTCCATGGCCTGGTGGTTATGGCAGCTGGCTCCCACATGGCTGACTGCCCGGTTCCAGTCCAGACCAGGTACCTTGCATGTGTGCCCCAAATCCCCACAGGGTGGAGAAATGGAGGAGAAGAGGTTACAGCATGGCCATGCCCCAGCAGGGGTGCGTTGTTTGTCTCTCCAGCAAACACAGGCACCTCTGACAAAAGAAATACATAAACAAATAAATAAAATAAAAACTAAATAAATGAACACTGTATCTTTTGGCGTAGCCTAAGAAGAACTTATTTCCTCCACCACGCTTTAATACACCACTATAAATAATGTGAGAATGACATGAATAATTCACATGATGTCACCATCTGTCTTCTTTTTTAATGTCATAAGAATGATCGTGTAATTCTTTTTCTTGAGGTTTGTTAGACTAGGCCAGGTGGTGTTAGGAGAGTGAGTTAATCTTTAGTCTGCCTGCCTGTGTGAAACCTGAACAGACTTAGAACTAGTTATTGTTTCATTTATAGAACAATTCTCTTATATCGGCATTACTGCCCTACTTAAGCTAATAAAACTGCAGGCAGTCTCACACAGAACATACCTATTTAAAGGCCCCCTTTTTTGGGAATGACTGGAGGCAGATATTGCAGGGGACCATTCTATTGCTTTAATAAGAGGTATATATTGTGATTAGAGGGACAGTGACAAGTAATATCTGCAATTAATATCTGCAATTAAGAGGGAATGACTAAGAAAGGAAATTATTAATAGAGTGTAATCGTTAGTACCCCCATCTAGGCTGAATTTGGCAACTGTTAGGCAACTTAGTATACGTGGATTAACTACAGCCTTTGTGCAAATCCCTTATTTATTTATTTTTTGTAATGTTCCGAATAACATAGGCCAATTGGCATAGTGTATTCTTAGATATTTCTTACAAATTAGCAGGTTTAACTAGAAGGATAGTTTCCCATGAACAGGGACCCAAAAGCTGAAGTCTTACTTCTGTTATGGAGAGATCTTATAAGTGAGCAGATTTAAACCTTATTTTGATTTGCATAAAATTTACACAGCTATTACCGACACAAAGGATAGCAGTAATAAAAGCTAAGGTCTACGTAGCACTTCAGAGCGTATTGATTCTCTCAAAAACCTCAGAACTTCTACTTCCATTAGTTTACTGGAAATTTTCTTCACATTTCTTTTCTTGCCATTGTGTTTTTCAGAAAAGTGGCATCATACACCGTTTTGCAGATAAGGCAGACAGGTGTTTATTTAGCAGCTGCTGATGCGGTACTGTTTTGGGCCTGTGCGAGACCGACCGCGCTTGGTCCTGCGGGAGCTGATTACCTGGCAGGGAGCTAAGACTTACCTATAAGTAACGGACAAGGTGGATGGCCACAGGTGAAGAGCAGGTCTCCGTTACAGAGTCAGGAAAGTCCTCATGCGGGAGGGATGTTTGAAGGGCCGGCTGCAGCATAAGAGTTTGGAAATGCAGATGTGTGAGGGATGCGGGGTGGAGGGACATCTGAGCAGCAGGGCAGTCTCATCAAACAGGGACATTTTTAGAGATCCTGCTGGTTGCTATGGAATTGGAACATCTGGTGAAAGGTAATAAACCTTAACAACCCATGACATATCTGATAGCAGCCTCCTGGAATGTAACTCTAGCCTAAGCAAATACGTTTTTACAGTCAGCTGTAGGTAACGGGGAAATTATCCAGCAAAGACATCTCTTCCATGGTGGCAAGTTGAGGCCAAAGAGAAGTTAAGAGATGCCTAGGAGTCACATGAAGATAGGAACATTTGCGTGAGAGTGGCTTCTTGAAGGTTTTAAGATCATGGGCAGGATCAGAAATGTTCCTTATAGTGTGTTGTATACAGAATAGTAAAATATTCATAAATAATCAAGATGTATAGGGAAATGACTAAGGTTTTAAAATTTTAAATTGTATTAATAAATACATTATTATTATTGTTTTAATTTGACCAGAGAGAGACATGAGGGAGGTGGAGTGAGAAAAGCAGCCAGGTCCAAGCTCGAACTGTGGTCAGCCATGTTGGAGTCCAGGGCCTCAACCGCACACACCTGCTGGACCCTGCTCACCCCCCAGGGGGGATGGTCACACCGCAATCCCTTCTCCTCCATTCTCCTCTCGGGATCGTGGGCACGCACGCACACGCGCCCGGCGTGAGTTGTAAGCCACCGGGTCCGAGACGCGAACCGCGGTCGACTACGTGGGAGTCCAGCGACATAGCCATTACGCCTGCTGCAAATGAATAAGTTTTGACACAGCTATTTAGTGCAGGCTTGTGAAGCCTTTTAGTTTTTCAAAAGATAACTTTTTAAACAATTTGTCAGAGAGCATGTCTGCTCACCAGAGAGAGGAGAAAGCAGCCCCTGAGGGGGCATGGCCATGCCATAATCCCCTCTCTATTTCCCCACCCTGCTGGGATTCTGGACTTGTGCACAGACTGCCCAGCGTGGCTTTCAGGCTGCTGGGGCCAGGACTCAAATCACACAGTCAGCCTTGTAGGTTCTGGCTCCTTCAACCACCAGACCATGGGACTGACCCAACAGTATAATTTGTGTTTTCAAGCAGGATATGATTCCATAGAATATTATCTAATTTGTATAGGAAAAATGGCTAGAAAACTATAATGTCACATTTGTCTTATTAAGTAAATATATATTGAATCTTTCCTAAGTGCCAGGAATTTACTGGGTTCTCAGAAAAGTCATGACGCAGTTTTTCATAGAAAAATATGTCATGACTTTTCTGACAACCCAAAAGTGAAGAGCAAAACTAGAGTTGATCATTTTATGGAGTTTATGTGCAGGGACCAGCTGAGAGGGATGGTTGTGAGTCAAATAATTACATGAACAAAGGCATGGCTGATTAGTTATGTGAGTGTAAAGAAGGAAAAGAAGGGTTGAGCGGGAGCGAAGGCAGTAAAACCCTCCTGAAGAAAGTGGGGTTTGAGCTGAGATTTGATGGGTGACTAGGTACCAGCTAGACGCAAAGGGGAGGACAGCATTCCTGCCGTGGAAAACAGAATGAGCAAAGGCCCTGAGGTTGGAGGGGGCTTAGCACTGAAAGCCAGCCAGTGTGACTGAGCCACAGATAGTGAGAGGTAGAATAGTGTAAGAAGAAAAGCCTTCCTTTTTAATATTTCCTGGTGATTATTTATTACTTTGGTAGGAACTAGTTATTTAAAATATCATAAGATACTTTCAGGTAGTCACCTTTTTTTTTTTTTGGAGAGGTTTTTGCTATAGGGTGCGTGCGCTCGCAGACAGACAGACAGAGAGAGACGTAGAGACAGAAAGCGAGAAATTACCCCCCAGGGGGGATGGTCACGCCGCAATCCCTTCTCCTCCATTCTCCTCTCGGGATCTTGGGCACGCACACACACGCACCCGGCGTGAGTTTTAAGCCACCGGGTCCAGGACGCGAACCGCGGTCGACTACGTGGGAGTCCAGCGACATAGCCATTACGCTAACTGCTGGTTCCCAGGTAGTCACCCTTTTAATCTGTGGTCGAGCTAATAAGGAAGTTTTGCATAGATGAGTAGTAAGGAAGTCAGATTCGTCTGGACTTGGAATCAGAGGTAGACTATTGTGTCTATATATACATATATACATATACATATATATATATTTGATATTTTTGCTATAGGGTACATGAGCTCGCTAGAGAGACAGAGAGACAGAAAATGAGAAATCACCCTCCAGGGAGGATGGCTATATCTTCTCCTCCATTCTTCTCTTGGGATTTTGGGCATGCACACACATGTGCCCGGCATTAGTTTTGTAAGCCACGAGGTCGGGGACTCTAATCACAGTCGACTTTGTGGGCGGGCGTCCAGCAATGTAACCATTACACCATCTGCTGGTCCCTGCACTAATGTATTATTATTCACTAGATTTATAGGGCACTTTTTTCCCAGTGAAATCAGAAATATATTACAGGTTTGCATTTGTAGGTTAGTACCCCACACTGTCAAAGCAGCAGGCCTTGCTGACAGCTTCACTTTTTCATGCTTGAACTTACTCCATCATTCGGTGTGGTTTGAAAAAGCGCCAAACGCTTAACTCTCAGCTCGTGTAGGTTCATATTTTGAACCCATAAACTTCCTACGGAGGGGAAGTTTCTCGAGCTGAGAAGGTGTTACTGTCCTTTGCAGGTCACAGGAGGTTCCAGCGGCATTGGAAAGTGTGTTGCTATCGAGTGCTACAAACAAGGAGCCTTTATAACTCTGGTTGCACGAAACGAGGTATGTCCACCTGGTTCATTATTACTAACCAACTTACTCAACTTGGCATTTGTTGAGGAGGCGAGACTAGCCTTCTGTTAGCATCACACTTGTGCTGTGCTGTGCTTGCTTCCCAATTGCTGGTGCAATTCCTGAACTACTGGTTCTTATCATATGTACACCAGCGACTTCTCAGTTGAAGCCAGATCGGCTCAAAAAAAACATTTAGTGCTGAGGACCAGCAGATGATAAAATGATTATGTCACTGGACTCCCGTGTAGTTGGCCACGGTTTAAGTCCTGGAACCAGCAACTTAAAAACTCACTCTGGGCACATGTGCATGCATGCCCAAAAATCCCAAGAGGAAAGGGAGAAGAAGGGTTTCTGGCGTGGCCATCCCCCCCAGGGGATGATTTCTTGCTTTTCTTCTCTCTCTGTGTCTCCCATGAGCATGTATAGTGCTATAGTGCGCACTATAGCAAAAATCTCTCTTAAAAAAAAATGTAGTGCCAACCCCATTATAGATCTGCAGATCTTGAGATGGGAGATGTTGAGACATGGTTAGGTAGCACACTCAGCCCTGGGAAGCCAGGGAGGCCCCCCATCAGCCCACGGGTGCCGGCAGCAGCGATTCTGAAGCTGATACCAGAAGGTATTTCATCATCATTTTTCTCTGTAATTTGCTTATGATATGATCTGCATCTCTGGTGAAATCCATATACCACAGAGGAATCTCATTCTTCCCTAAAAGTTTAGCAAAAGCGTATTTTTCTGTGTTAAGCTAACACAGGGTCTGTTTCTTTTTTTTTCAGGATACGTGATTCCTTTTTGTTTTTGTTGTTGTTGTTGTTGTTGTTTTTAGATTTTTGCTATAGGACACCTCTGTCCACCAGAGAGAAACATAGAGAGACAGTGAGAAGGAAAATGAGAAGTCACCCCCCCAGGGAGGAGGGCCACGCTACATTCTCCTACATTCTCCTCCCGGGATTTTGGGCACACACGCACACGTGTCCGGCATGATTCTCCAGCCACTGGGTCTGAGATTTGAACTGTGGTCAGCCATATGGGAGTCTAGCATCTTTACCACCATGCTATCTGCTGGCCCCCAGAATCTGTTATTCTTGCCAGAGTCAGTTTCAGAGCTCAGAGTAGTGATGCCATGTGCTCATGATGTCATGAAGTCCTGCTCCCGACACAGGGGCTGGCTTTATCTAAACTGTGGTTCCGTGGCTGCCTTAGGGCTTGGCACACATGGGTGCTCTACAGATTTATTGAGTGAAGAAATAAAGGGGGAAGTGATGGAGAGAATGGAAGTGCCAGTGCGCCATCGTTACTTAGGGATGGACAGCTGAACCTGGCCCAGTGGGAATGGCAGGCCAGAAAGGGCCTCTTGGGAAGTGTTTAAATAATGACACATAATTAGGCTTGGGCATCATATTGTTGTTTTTGTTTTTGTTTTTAATAATAATGGTAGAATAAGCTACCTGTCTTTTTTCTAGTTTTTTTTAGTTTTTGCTTTAGGGTACGTGCACTCATTGGGGAGAGGCAGAGAAAGCGAAAGGGAAAGTGACAAATCATCCCCCGGAGGGGATGGCCACAACACAATCCCTTCTCCTTTCAGGATTTTGGGCACACACACACGCCCCCAGCATGATTTTCAAGTTACTGCGTCTGGAACTTGAACCACGCAGTCAACCATGTGGGATCAGTGCCTTAATTGCCATGCCACCTGTTGGCCCACTACCTGTCTTTTTTTTTTTAAAGTTTTTATACTTTCTTTCTTCCATTAACAAGAGAGACAGAGAGATAGCACCCTCAGTAGGGTTTGGATGACATGATCCACCCTCAACTTCAGCCAACCCAGCATTACGGGCACCTGTGTGCCCATTGTACTTAGCGGGTCTCTGGACATGCGCTCAGAACATTCGCTTGTGGGTCAGCCTCGCAAAGCATCACGCTTCACAGCTCGAGTCACCGTATGGCTTCTCCCTGTCTTTTATTTATACTTTGACATCTTCCATTATGAATTTGCTTTTTGGCACTGAAGACACTTACAGGAATGAAAACACACATTTAATGAAGTGGCGTTTTGTGAGTTTTTAACACTGCCACTATTTGGCATAAGGTAAATGAAAAAGGAGGCCTGGTGCTCAGGAGCTCATCCAGGACCCCGGACTGCCAGAGGTGAAAGCGCAGAAGAATCTTCTTGCGTTGAGAAATTCTTTATTTTCTGGTGTAACGTCTCACTGCAGTCTGGGGAAGCCAAGTTGTATGTGTCTTCATTCATAGAACAGTGTTATTGTCTTAGAGACACATTCATGCTTCAGTATCCCACGTGTCCTGTAGAAGAATTGTCCTCCCCTTTTGTTGTTCTCTAGTTCTCATGATTTAGTTAAGTTACTTTTGTAGCAAATTAAGATACGGTAAACCAGTAATTATCTTCATAGAAACAAGTAAAACAAACAACATTGAGTCTTTGGAAGAACTAATTACATGGGTAGCTTTGCTTGTCTTCCAGATACATGTTTACCCAGTCCATCTAAAAAGTGATTTTTTATGATATTTACTTTTGTAATAAAGGTGGAAAATACTGGATGCTAGTTTATGAAAGCACTCTTGACTTGGAACCTCATGCTTCTCTTAGCATTGGGAACTATCGTTTGTTAGTACGGTTGCTTGTTTTATGTCACAACGAAATGATATCAGATCAAAGTATCTATAAGAATTGATAGGATGGGGACTAGCAGTTAGCATAATGGCTATGTCGCTGAACTCCCACGTGGTCGACCGTGGTTCGAGTCTGGACGCGGTAGCTTAAACTCACTACGGGCGCGTGTGCGTGCGTGCCCAAGATCCCGAGAGAAGAATGGAGGAGAAGGGATTGCAGCGTGGCCATCCCCCCTGGGGGGTGATTTCTCGCTTCCTGTCTCTCTGTCTCTCTCTGTCTTTCTGGCGAGCGCACGCACCCTATAGCAAAAACCTCTCCCAAAAAAAGAAAAGAAAAAAAAATTAAAAAAAGACTTGATAGGATGAGCATCAGCAATTAATACTGTTAATTTAGACTGTGAGAAATATTTATTTTTCTATAATCTCTCTCTGTAGTCAGTTTAAAACTTGCTGTCACTTATTTGGAGATTAATGAACTTTATAGTTTCTTTCTTTCATAGACTAGGTCGCACAGCTATGCAATATAGGAGCTATTCTGTGTCTTTTCTAGAATTTAATAAATATTGATACAAGTATTGGCTTTTTTCTCCTTTTCAGTAAGTAGACAGACATAGAAACAAAACTCAAGTAACCGTTCTGTATTGCTTTCAGGACAAGTTGCTGCAAGCAAAGAAAGAAATTGAGAAGTATGCTATTAATGACAAACAGGTAAATCACTGTCTTCAGGATATATTTTCTGTACAATCAACATAAGTATATAAAAGGAAAAAAAAGATCAAATCTACTATGAATAGTTTATCAAAGCAGGTATAATTTCCTAATTAAAATACATATTTGACTATTTTTAAAATGGTGAAATTGTTTAAGGCCAGGCTTGGTGGCTGGCATCTGTAACCTGTCTACTTGGGTGGCTGAGGAAGGAGGCTTGTGAATTGGAGGTCAGCCTGGTCAACTCAGTGAGACAGTATCTCTTTAAAAAAAAATGAGAAGGTGAAATTGTTTGAATTTTCTTGGAATTCAGGTTATTACCAAAAAGAGTATAGGCTCTCACACACGTCCACATCCATAAATGATCTAATAGCAAAATGTTTTAGTAGAAAATTTCATGTCACTTATTTATTTTAATGAATTTTAAACAAATGCTTGAGAAAAAGGTGTTTGAATTTTTAGTTATGGATCTTTTGGATTAATAAAATGGTAAATGTAAATAATATCTATTTCAGCATAAAACCTAATAAATTAATAACCACAGGGACCAGCAGATGGCATAATGGTTATATCACTAGACTCCCACATAGTCAACTGCAATTCAAGTCCCAGACCCAGCAGCTTAAAACTCATACCAGGCACGTGTGCATGCATGCCCAAGATCCCAAGAGCAGAATGGAGGAAAAGGGATTTTGGTGTGGCCATCCCCCCTGGGGGGTGATTTCTCACTTTCTATCTCTCTGTGTCTCTGGCAAGTGCATACACACTATAGCAAAAAATCTACCCCCCAAAAAAGACCATAACCACATACCCATCATCCCAAATTCTAATTCTTAAGAAATAGAATTTAGGAGGGCTCCCTGAAGCCCTTCTGTGGCCTGCATTGGTTTTCTCTGTCTTGTCTCATTCCTGATGGAACTTCCCACCTAATTTTTGTATTGCTCCTTCCTTGACTTTTTAAAAAAAAATTTTTAGAATTTTTTATTTATTATAATTTAAAATTATTATTATTGTTGTTGTTGTTTTTTAATCTTGCTATAGAGCACACGTATTCACCAGAAAAAGGGAGAGAGGGAAAGTGAGAAAGCAAGTTGCTGGCTCCGGGACTTGAACCAGGGTTGACCATGAGGGAGTCCAGCGCCCCAACCATCACACCACCTGCCATTCCCCTCCTTGGCTTTTTTTAATATAATTTTTTCATCTGTGGTAAAATGCATGTGACCCTAAGTGGTATATTTAATTCTGCTTCTCTTCATACTTTAAGGTCTCTCTCTTATTTTTCTAACAGTTCTATTGAGACATGATGTGCACCCCAAGAATTGACCTACTTAAGTATATAGTACAGCGGTTTTTGATATATTCGCAGTTGCACAACTCGCAACAGAATCCCTTTTAGAATACTTCTGTCCCCGCCCTCCCCTTGAAGTCCCATACTCAGAAGCACTCACTCCCAACTCCCCCCAACCTCTTCCCAGCCCCAGGCAGGCACTGATCTACTTTCTATTTCTGTAACATTATTCTTGTGCAACTTGATTTCTTCACAGTGTCATTTGAACAGTTCATCTATGTTGTTGCGTAGAGACTTCATTCCCCTTCTTCTTGCTTTATTGTATTCAGTTGTATATGTATTTAGGGTACCTTTTGTTTACAGTCCCCTGTTGGGGAGACCAGCAGTTGGTGTAAGGGCTATGTTGTAATGGCTATGTCGCTGGACTCCCATGTAGTCAACCATGGTTCGAGTCTGGACCCAGTGGCTTAAACTCACACCGGGCACGTGTGCGTGCGTGCCCAAGATCCCGAGAGGAGAATAGGGGAGAAGGGATTGCGGCATGGCCATCCCCCCATGGGGGGTGATTTCTTGCTTTCTGTCTCTCTGTCCTTCTGGCGAGGGCATTTTCCCTATAGCAAAAGCCTCTTAAAAAAAAAAGACCATTAAAAAAAAAAAGAAAAGAAGAAACAGTTCCCTGTTGGTGGCTCTTCAGGTAGTTTCAGGTTTTTTTGTTAAATCGTCTTGTTTTTGGCTACCACACAAGTTTTCTACTATGCCTCCTGGTGCACGTGTGTAAGAATGATATACCCCAGAAATGGAATTGCTGAGCTGCAGCAGGCCGGCATCTTTAACCCCACCAAGGGGCTTATACTCCCACCGAGAGGGTGTGGTGGTTCCTGTTATTCTCCATCTTCACCAATACTTGTTATATTAGCACACTTAAATTTTTGCCTGTCAGGGATTTTTTTTCTTTTTCATGATAAAGCATGTGCATGCACATGTGAAAGTGAGGAGGAGACCCTTCCTTCAGCCTCCAGCCTTTTGCAGCTTGGGACCTTTGGCATGTGCCCGGCATGTGTCAGGCTGACCAGGCCTTCGTGTGGGATCTGGCTCCTCCTGGGCAGCACCTTTACAGCTGCACCTCAGAGCTGGCCTTGACTTTTTCATTTTTGTCTTTCTGATGGGTTTTAAATAATATTCACTGTTGTTTTACTTCCCTTTTGTTTCTCCTCCAAAATATGTTAGAGATTGTTCTATGTCAATAAAAATAAATTTTCTTCACTGTTTTAAATTGCTGCAGCATATACTGGTCACATCACAGTAATCAGTTCTCTGCTGAGCTGTGCCTGTTCCTTTATAGCCAGTGCAGTCTGTGCTGTAGGTGAAAATCCTTGTCCATAGCTCCTTGTACATGTGTGCAGATTTTTCTCTTGGACTGTGGCCTCTGCCTGTATATCATTCTTTTTTTCCTTGCCAGTGGGCACACGTCTTCCCCAGAGAAAGAAAGAGGGAGAGAACTCTCTGTGGGGCGTGGTCATGGGATTCTGGATATGCATGCACATGTGCCTAGCATGTTTTTCAACCCCTGGGACTGGGATTCAAACTGTTGTTGGCCACTTGGAATTTGACTGCCTTAACCACGAGGCTATGGGGTAGCCAGCCTGTACCCCATGCTAATAAGTCCACAAACATTGGAAGGATGCGAGCTCTGCACACCCCCTCACTCTTTTTTTTTTGGTATTTATATGAGTGCTCATAGAGAAGGGAGTGTCCACATCCCTGGAGTTTCAGTGCTGGCAGCTAAAGGCGTCTTGCCTGGTGCCAGCGCTGTCTCTTCTGGAATCTTTTATCAGCCTTGGGACTATCTTCTCCTATCAAAGGACTTTGGGTCACGTGGACAATTCTTGTCTTTCACATCCAGGATAGGAGGTAGTCAGGGCTGTGGTGGGCAAGGTGAGCTTGACCCTTCTTTCCTACAGATCGGGGTTGTTGCTTCCCATTTCATTTTTTTTTCCTGGTAATTTATTAACATTTTTCTTTAAAATTTCACTTGTCTTTGATAATGATTTTATTTACAGTAAGTGATCTAATATTGCTTAAAAGTATAAAAAGGCATGTTTAAAAACTAATCATACAATTCCTTCTCCCTTAAAACAAAACCTATTCTGTATGATGATGTGGGTGTGTGATAGCCCAGGGCAACTTAGTCCGGAATGTTCCAGGTGGTGTTTTCAAGGCAGTTGGTTGTTTTTTTTTTTTTTTTTTTTTTTTTTGAGGAACTTAGATCATTTCCATCAGGTCTTTTTTTTTTTAAATAATTTATTTATTTTATTTGTTTTTACATTTTCTCACCAACATTTACTTTACACATCAAAAAATTTTTGATCATAGTTCATAGTTCTTGACAGTTAATAAACGACTATCAAAATTTTCAAAATACTGAATTTTAAAAATAATGTTCAAAATATCTGTTACAATTTTGTTTGTGATTCTGTAACACAGAGACAGTATGGTTTTAAATATTTTTCAGGAAATATTTACATGTCAACTCCTCAAACTATTGAAAAGCAAACACCCAGCACACAATTCACACATAAACCTTCTCAATTCAGCCCTGCCTACCAAGTATTCTTTGATATACCATCTGCTAGCAAAGATCAGTCTCTTTCTCTTCCTTCAAAGTCTTCCTCAAGATAATCTTCTAGTTGTGGCTCTCTTTTGCAATCTACTTAGTACAATGCTGGGCTGGAAAAGTCCAGGTTATTTTATGATACGAATTCTTTCATAGAGCTTCTCTAATCCTCTCTGCCAGGCAGAACTGTTTATGGTGCCAGGCCATCTTTCTAAGAGCTTCTGTTGGCTTACTTGAGATCTACCTCAGTTCCATAGTTTTCTGGTTTGATCTTCAGATAATGACTTTCCAGTCAAAGCCCTGTCCCATCACAAGTATTTCCAATTTCTGATTCAGGGCAACAGGTATTACTGAACTTATACCAATAACCATTCTGCCACCAAATAAGAATACTCCCAAATATTTTCCAATTCTAGAGGGGTCAGGAAGGGAATTCCATTTAAAGAAACAAACAAGAAGAAAAAAACATTTAAACAAATTGCTAAACCTATCAACAGCTCAAAAGAAAACAAGATGCTTAAATTGGGAAAACAAAGCATAGTAAAGAAAAAGACAGTAATGTTTTACTCAAAAGCCATAAAATTCTGCTTCACCAGCTCAGTCATAGGTAATTAATCTTTCTTCTGTTGAATATGCAGCATTAATGTGGTCCGATCTTTCCATTTAAATCCTGGAAGTTCACATTCGACTTTATTATTGATATTTCTTGTCCTTAGCATTAAGTTGGTCATTTTCTGGGTTGCTTTTTTTGTTCTTTTCTTTCTGTATGTGTGTCTTCAGTTTTTCTTGTAAAGCACTGCTTTCTAAACTTCTTGAAGAGCTGGTCTGGTGTTGGTAAATTCTTTCAGGTTTTATTTATCTGAGAATGTTTTTATCTTTTCTTCCCTTATGAAGGATAATCTTGCTGAGTATAGTATTCTTGGTCAAAACTGTTTATCACTTAACACTTTGAGTATATTTTCCCATTCTTGGCTTACTGGCATTGTTTCTGATGAGTGGTCTGATATTAGCCTGATGGGATAACCTTTATAAGTTACCTGATGCTTCTGTCTTGCCAATTCTAGTATGTTGTCTTCCTCTGTGCATTTGGCCAATCTGACTATGATGTGCCTTAGAGGAGATCTTCTTGGGTTGATTCTATTAGAGGTCCTTTCTATTTTGTGGGTCTGGATATTTGAGTGCCTCTCTAAATTTGGAAAGTTTTCTTCCAGGATGTCATGGAATAGATTTATCAATGCCCTTATTAGTTTCTTCACCTTCTGGGATACCTTTTATTCAGATGTTTGAGCACTTAATGGTATGTACTATTTGTCGTATGGTATTCTCGTTTTTTGAGTTATTTTCTCAGCTTCTTTGGTTGTTTTTTTTCCTAGATTAGAGGTCTTGCCTTCACATTGAGATTTCTGCATGGATTAATCTGCTTTTAATACTTTCAAGGGAGGTTTTGATTTCCTGTATTGCACCCTTCATCTCTAACAGCTCCATTTGATTCTTTTGTATGGTGTTTATTTCCTCTTTCAGATTGTGCAAGAACTTCCTCACCTCCTGGAACTCATTGTCTCTTTTTTCCTGTATCTTCTGGAGTTCATTGTCTCTCAGCTCTTGCATCTTGTTTAGTTTTGTTACTGAATATTCTGAATTCTCTATCCAACATTTCCACGAGTTCCTCTGTACTATCTGTGAATGATGAAGGATATTCCTTTCACTTAAGGGAGAGATATTTTCTTGGTTTCTCATATTTCTTGTGCCTCTTTGGTGGTTTCTGGTCATTCTGTGATAAAATCTCTACTGTGGTTTGCAACGTGGTATCCACAGAAAGAGATTATGAGTTCAAATTTTTTTTAAGAATTATTTTTTGTTTAATTTTATTCATTGTCATTTTTTTTCTTTATTGTTTTGAAGTTGACGAGAGAGAGAGAAGGAAAGCAGCTGCCAGGTCCAGGACTTAAACCGTGGTCAGTCATGTCGGAATCCATCCACCTTAACCACCATGCCACCTGCCAGCTCGAGTTCAGATTTTTAAAAAGAAGTTTCTTCCTTAAAGCAGGAGGTTCAATAAGTGTTGAGGATTTCAATGACCCTTGGCTGAGTGTTTCGGGGTTTAGAAGATGAGGCTTAGAGTATAGCTTTAATCGCCTTAGTGCCTGATCACGCCAGGACACACCTCAAATTTAAAAATCCATCAGGTCCTTTTTTGCATGAAATAAAACTTCCTTCCTAGTGTATCAAACCCTAAGGGTATGGGCCTCCTTTATCGAGTGGGAGAGAATCTTAGTCACCACTAGCTTCTGATGTCCTCATTTCCACTGCAGCCTTCTCTGCCTCTGCCCAGCTGAGACACAGGGAGCAGGTTTGGAGCCCAGGCTGCCCAAGAACCTGTCTGTTCTTTTCCACACTGCACACTGCCCTTGGGCTTGGCTGTCCACACGTGCACGTTGGCCTGTGTGGATGTGCTTCCCCCACACGCACCCTGTCTCCCCACTGGCCTGGCAGCCCAGCTCAAAAGGGAAGATTCAGGGAACCAGCAGTTAGCGTAATGGCTATGTTGCTGGACTCCCACGTAGTCGACTGTGGTTCACGTCCCAGACCCGGTGGCTTAAAACTCATGCCAGGCGTGTGTGCGTGCGTACCCAAGATCCCAAGAGGGGAATGGAGGAGAAGGGATTGCAGCGTGACCATCCCCCCTGGGGGGTGATTTCTCGCTTTCTGTCTCTATGTCTCTGTCTATCTGGCAAGCGCACGCACCCTATAGCGAAAATCTCTCCAAAAAAATAAAAATATAAAAGGGAAGATTCAGGGAAAGACTGAGGAATCTTTGCGCTTTCAGCAGCCTCTTTGAGGACATAAAGCAGCCCTCTGTTGGAGGTCTAAGCTCCGAATTTGAAAACACTACTCTAGAAGGGAAATTAAACAGTAGTTCTTGGTTCAGCCCTCTGGGGGCTCTTGACTTCTGTTTTATAAATGTGTATCAAATCAAGCACCCATGTATCTTCCCCCCTCTTTTTTTCCCCTTCTTTTCTTCCTTTTTTTTTTTTTTTTTTTTTTTTTTTAAGTCCAAATGACTTGTTTTCTGTGGCGAGCACAGGTTGAGGGCTTCCCCACCATCACTCTGTGCTGTGACCCTCTGTACCTGACCAGGTTTGTACTGGGTGGCTCTGGGGGTCTCCTTTGGTAAACCTTGTTTGGGGAATCGGTGAGTGGCTTGTTCAATTTCAGAGCCAGGGATCTTGGGCAAACCCCAGAGTGAGCCAAATGTGACTTGGCTTCCAGCCCAGGTTTGTAGTTCACAATTGACTCCCTCTCTTCCTTGTCATGATCCACTTGGGTTGTTACCTGACTCCGTCTCTGGTTGTGGGTCCAACTAAGGGGACTTCTGAGAGGTGGTGTTTGCTTATCTCTTTGTTAACCTACTAGTACTAAATGCTACTAGGATACTCAGTGCCCTGATCCTGCTTCAAAGGGTATATTTTTAAAAACATACATACTAGGGGCCAGCAGGTGGAATGATGGTTAAGGTGCTGGACTTCTACATGACCAACTGCGGATTGAGCCCCAGGCATGATGGCTTACTTTCTTATTTTCCTTCTCTCTGTCTCTGGTAAGCACGTGCACCATATCGTAAATAAAATAATAACAATAATAATAGCACAAAATTAAAAAAAAGAACTTATGTATTAAATGTATTGTTATTCTTTTTTTTTTGGAGAGGTTTTCGCTATTGGGCACATGCGCTCACCAGACAGACAGAGACAGACAGAGAGACAGAAAGCGAGAAATCACCCCCCGGGGGGACGGTCACGCCGCAATCCCTTCTCCTGCATTCTCCTCTTGGGATCTTGGGTGTGCACGCACACGCGCCTGGCGTGAGTTTTAAGCCACCGGGTCCAGGACGCGAACCGCGGTCTACTACGTGGGAGTCCAGCAACATAGCCATTATGCTAACTGCTGGTTCCCTTGTTATTCTTTTTAAGCAACCTTTTGGAGATATATGTATGTATGTACAATAAACCACAGCTCTTTAGGGTATGTTGCTCAGTGGCTTTCAATAGATATATATAGTTGTGAAACACCACTAGGATGCAGATATAGTGCATTTCCAGCATTTGCTACAGTTTCCTTGGGCCCCTTTGAGTCCATTCTGTCCTCCATTCCTGGCTGTGGTGACTTCTGATCTGTTTTCTGTCACTATAGATTAGTGGGACTTAAAGAGGAACATTTTCACTTTTCTTAAGACATCCTTAGAGTTTGCTTAATTCTGAAAACTGCCAAGAAAATGAGACCAGCAGATAGCATACTGGCTATATCACTGGTCTCCCACAGTTCAAGTTCCAGACCTGGTGGCTAAAAACTCATGCTGGGCACGTGTGCGTGCATGCCCAAAATCCTGAGAGAAGATTGGAGGAGAAGGATTACAGTGTGGCCATCTCCCCTGCACGGTGATTTTTCACTTTCTGTCTCTCTGTCTCTCTGGTGAGCGCATGCTCCCTGTAGCAAGAATCTCTCTAAAAGTAAAGAAAATGAGACTGTAATAGTTATATCATCAGCATCTTTTAAACACTGCAGTTTGTCCATTTAAAATTTGCCTTCTTCTCTACAAGAAAGTCCTGTCTTTAATTAAGAAGAAAAATCTTTTTTTAAAAAAAAAAAAGAATTATTTTATTTTACTGTAGTTTAATTTGACCAAAGATGGGGGGAGAGAGAGAGAGAGAAAGAAAGCTGCCAGATCTGGGACTCGAACCATGGTCAGCCATGTGGGACTCCAGTGCCTTTAACCACCACATTGCCTGCTAGTCCTAAGAAGAAAATATTGAAAAAGTAGTTTTGACCCCTGCATATCATGAGTCCTTTTTTTTTTTCTTTCTTTTTAACAGGTGGTCCTTTGTATATCAGTGGATGTATCTCAAGACTATAACCAAGTAGAGAATGTCATAAAACAAGTAAGAGGTTGGGGTAATTGTAATTAATGTCCTTGCCTTTTGATTGGTTATTACTGATTTGCTATTTGGCTTAGAATTGGCCAGTCTTCCCTATAGGTTTAATAGTTTGTAGATTTGATCTGCGAATAGTTTTTCTTTTTAACTTACTGCTTGCTTTTATACTTTTTTCTAGGCACAAGAGAAACTGGGTCCAGTGGACATGCTTGTCAACTGTGCAGGAATGTCAGTGCCAGGAAAATTTGAAGAACTCGAAGTTAGCACTTTTGAAGTAAGTAAAAATATTTGCTTACTGAGTAGCACATACGCTGAAAGTAGAGCAATCCATGGCTGAAGACTTTAAGATTGAGGGACCAGCAGATAGCATAATGGTACGTCACTGATCTCCCACGTAGTCAACAGCGGTTTGAGTCCTGGACCCAGTGACTTGGAACTCACTCAGGCACGTGTACATACATGCCCAAGATCCTGAGAAGAGAATGGACAAGAAGGGATTACAGTGTGGCCACCCCCTGGGGTGTGATTTCTCATTTTCTGTCTCTCTGTCTCTCTGATGAGTGCATGCGCCCTGTAATAAAAACCTCTCTCTCCAAAAAAAAGTACATGAATGTATTCAGATGTTCATGGAAGTTTGAGAAGCCTAGAGGAAGGCTGATCTAGAGGAAGGCTGACCATGGGTTGGTCCTGGTGTCATAACCGCCTGACCTTAAGAGTTTAGGGGCCAGCATATGGCATGGTGGTTAAGGTTCTAGATTCTCACATGACCACAACAGTTTCAGTTCTGGCCCTAACAGCTTGAAAATCACATCAGATTTTCAAGTCCCATTTATGAAATACTATAGTCTTTGCATATAACTCACATACATCCTCTTGTACTCTTTATATCATCTCTAGATTACGTGTAGTATGTAATACACGGTCAATACTATGTAAATAGTTAAGCTGTATCGTTCAGGTAATAACAAGAAAAGGAAGAGTCTGTACACATTCGGTATACACAACTAGTTTTTTTCCCCAAATCTTTCCAATCTGTAGTTGGTTGAATCCGTGGATGTAGAACCCATGGATATGGAGGAACAACTATTGGGTTGTCGGAAAAGTCATGACCTATTTTTCTCTTTTTCTATGTAAAGATGTGTCATGACTTTTCTGACAACCCAGTATCATATTTAGTGAATAATGACAAGAAAAACTGTGTGTGCCTGTTGAGCGTAGAGGTAATCATCACAAGTCCAACTCATGGGACACGACACGTCCTTAACAGTGTAACAATTTTTGATCTGCCGTTGGCTGAGCCCACTGATGAGGAACCTAAGCATACAAAGGGCTAACTGTATGTCTACGCCTGTGAACAAAATCCATTAGAGAAAAGAGTTGCAGTAGTCCAGGCATGAAATGATGAAGTAAAGACTTTGGAGGTCACCAGAAAAAGAGAAGCATGTGTGTGAGCATGTGTTTGTGTGTGTGTGGTTGTATCTGTGTGCATGGGAGTGTGTGTGCATGTGTGTATAAGATAATATGGAACGAGAATCTCAGACTGAACACAGAGGCTTAAGCAGCTGACAGGCCCCATACTGCATGTGTGTTGGAAGCGGCCACATCTATATGTGAGAACCAGCTTTCTAAAGAGAAAGGACTCTTATGCCAAAATCTATTGCCACTAGATCCAGTGAAAAGGCCTTGTTCTAAGGGTTGACCACTGGGGTCTTGTGGCCTCTTTATTCATCTCCCCAGTCCTCCACAGAAGGGTTCCATTTCCCCTTAAGGGAGGCAAGAAGCCACCATACTCTGAAGAATGTCACCTTACGAGGCCATTGTTTCATTCTCTACCATCTCTGCTGTCTCAGTTATATTGTGCTAGTCAATCCCAGTGTGGGGCTTGACTCTTAGAACCTGTTAGAACAAAGGCCTCATTTGGTGCATTTTCTGAATATAGAAGTTCATTTTTATTTCAAATGAATTCTACCTCAGTTATATTTTTGCTTGTTTTAGTTTTACTCATATCAAAGTCCACATGTACATAAAATGCCTGTCATGATCTTGGCATATATTGCCATAATTCATCACTGGGTCACGGCATATCCCATGGGACTCCCTGGGGTAAGGACTGTCTGAAACTTGCTCCTGGTTTCTTCCAGACTTTGCCCTATTGTCTTTTCCCTTTGCTGGTTTTATTTTCTATCCTTCCTCTGTAAGAAATCTTAGTCATCGGTACAACTTTATGCTGAGGACTTTGAGACCATCCTAGTGAGTCACCAGACCTGGGGCTGGGCTTGGGGAACCCAATATAATTCTCTGAATTTACCTTCTTAATGGCTTTCTTTATGGTTTCTTGGTGCTATATCTTCTCTTATCTATGTGGATATTAGGGATAGTTCTTTTAAAGTTTTCTTTTATCTTTGGTATGTGTATTTATTTCATCTAAAAGGCCAGTGTCTCTGACTTTCACGTTAGAGACTTTGCCCAGGTGTCTGTGATCCTTGGTCATGTTTTCATATTTAAGAATGGGGCCCTGAAGAGCTGTTTAGGCATTCTGTGCCCGTGGATAGACCAGTTTGATTATGGAGATTCTGTAGGGTGATTGGGCCATATATTAGGGGGAAGTTTCAATGTCCCTACCTGTAGACCTTGTTTCTTGGTTTGGTCAGAAGCCCTGAAAAAGAGTCTTAGCCTCCCACCTAGAAGATGCGTGTCAATCCGCAGTATCATGAGAGTGAAGTTGGGAAAGAGCTCTGGAGTCTGTTAAGTGTCTAGTTGAATTTTCACTTAAACCTCTCCCGTGATCTAGACATAACTTTCTCTAGAAATTGAGTCTCCAATCTCTTGTCTGATTAGAAGAGGAGAAGAATATAAAACTGTGTTGGGGACCAGCAGTTAGCGTAATGGCTATGTCGTTGGACTCCCACGTAGTCTACCGCAGTTCGCGTCCCAGACCCGGTGGCTTAAAACTCACGCCGGGCACGTGTGCGTGCGTGCCCAAGATCCCGAGAGGAGAATGGAGGAGAAGGGATTGCGGCGTGGCCATCCCCCCTGGGGGTGATTTCTCGCTTTCTGTCTCTATGGCTCTCTCTGTCTGTCTGGCGAGCGCACGCGCCCTATAGTGAAAAAGCTCTCCAAAAAAAAAAAAAAAAAAAAAAAAAAAATTAAGGGTTTTGGGGCCAGTAGATGGCATAATGGTTGCATCGCTGGATTCCCACGTAGTCAACTGTGGTTGAGTCTCAGACCCGGCAGCTTAAAACTCAAGCCAGACACATATGCATGTATGCCCAAGATCCCAAGAGGAGAATGGAAGAGAAGAAATTGCAGTGTGGCCATCCCCTCTGGGCAGTGATTTCTCACTTTCTGTCTCTCTCTCTCTCTCTCTCTCTCTCTCTCTCTCTCTCAGGAGTGCATATGCCCTATAGCAAAAATCTCTCTCTCTCAAAAAAAAGTGGGTTCTAACCATTCCTGAGATGAAGGGAAAAATACTCTTATTAGTACCTATGTAAGCTCATACCCATCATAACATCACAGCCAACATTCACTGAGTGTTTACTCTGGGCCAGGGGCTATACTAGCACCTAACCTGTGTTTTCTTGGGGCTGGATAGTAGCACAGCAGAAAAACAATGAGTCTAGGGCAAGGTGGGGTGGCAGATGGGCAGCCGGACCCACATGGGAAGGTAATAGGTTTATGTCTGGACACCTCCCTGAGTACATCAGCCAAGTATGTGCCCATGGTCTGGGCTGGCTGAAGGTAGGGTTGAATCACGATTTCAAGACCTTGTTGATCTTGACAGGGTGCTGTTTCTCTTTCTTCTCTCTCTTTGTTTCTCTCACTTATGTAAGAAATAAAAACAGTAAAACTTTTGTTTTCTCTTTTAATTCTTGCAACAGCCTGATGAAGTTGGTCCAATATTAATTGCATTTTCAGCTTAGGAAATGAATAGAATGACTTTCTTATTCATCCTCAAATGGACAGTAAATGGTAGACCCAAGGCTTAAAACTGAAATCCCATCCTGCTCTCTGTAGTCTTTAGCTTAGAACAAATAGAGTTGGAAATATTTAGAAACCCTTTCCTACACCTGTCTTTCAAAAAGTATTGACCACAACACACAGTGTGCCTTTTATTAGGAAAATACCAATTTTGACCTTTTATTTTGAAACTTTTTGCCATAGGGCACATACGCTCACTGGAGAGAGTCAGAGAGAGAGGAAAAGTGAGAAATCACCCCCAAGAAAGGATGGCCACACTGCAGTCCCTTCTCTTTCACTCTCCTCTTGGGACTTTGGGCACACACACACACACACACACACATGTGCACGCGCACATGCTCGCATGTACCTGGAATGTTTTTCAAGGTACCAGGTCCAGGACTTGAACCGTTAAGTCAGCCATGTAGAATCCATTTCCTTAACCACCATACTGCCTGCTGGCCCCACTTCTGACCATTTTTAAATAAGGACAAAACTGCTGTCATTGTGGGAATGGAAGCCTGGATTGAAGTAGACTTCAGATGGCAGGTCCTGAGCCTCATGTCTCATGTGTAGTGTCATTTAATCATCCAGTCATCCTATAAATCTGTTGCTCTCCCCTATCACTTGGGCTTCCACTGAAGAACTTAAGAGAGATCTTAGAAAAGTTCATGGAATATGCATATTATGAGTGCTCAGAGAGATCCTGGGACACTAACCCAGGGCCTTTCCCACATGGGTCTGGCTGCCCATCTGCCACCCCACCTTGCCCTAGACTCACACATTTTCTTTTTTTTTTTTAGAGAGGATTTTGCTATAGGGTGCGTGCGCTCGCCAGAAAGACAGAGAGAGACAGAAAGACAGAAAGCAAGAAATCACCCCCCCCCCAGGGGGGATGGCCACGCCGCAATCCCTTCTCCATTCTCCTCTTGGGATCTTGGACATGCATGCACACGCATCTGGCGTGAGTTTAAGTCACTGGGTCCAGGTTCGAACTGCAGTCACCTATGTGGGAGTCCAGCAACATAGCCATTACACCATCTGCTGTCCTGTAGACTCATACTTTTATTTCCACTCTCACCTAAACTTTTTGAAGATCCCTTACAAATCAAAAGCAGAAAAATTTCCATTAAGTACAGCCGTGAGGGTTTTGACTTTTGTCCCTCTTCATGTGGCCTCTTTGTTCCCTGCAGAAATTAATGAGTATCAACTACCTGGGCAGCGTATACCCCAGCCGGGCGGTGATCACCACCATGAAGGAGCGCCGGGTGGGCAGGATCGTCTTTGTGTCCTCCCAAGCAGGACAGTTGGGCTTATTTGGTTTCACGGCCTACTCTCCATCCAAGTTTGCCATAAGAGGATTAGCTGAAGCATTGCAGATGGAGGTAAAAGTTGTTTTCATTTTTGTATTATTTTCTCAGCAATATCCACTCCTCTTTAGTTTTATAGCTTCTTAACATGTTATTGGATTCGTACATTTGCTATTAGAGGAAAAAAATTGGTGTATATTTGATATTAGAGAAAAAAAATTGGCTCATCCACATTAGTTTTGTAGTTAACATTTTTTATTGCATAAAAATTACGGTTGTAATGGAAGGAAAATGGTTATGGTGTTTTTGCCTGTCTAATACATAAAGGACTATTAATATATTCATAATGATATTGGTTAATACTCATGAGAGTGTGTTTTTAAAACTTGGATCATTTGGATAAGGTGATTGTAGTTTCTCTGCATGAAACCTTAATGATTGCTCAGACGCAACCTGCTTTGGACAATCCTTTTGGGCTCATTTAACTTTTAAGTCCTCTTGTCTACCTCTCCTTGTCCCAAGCTAAGAAAAGACCCTGGAATTGTCTGTCATAAGTACAACGAGTAATTTTGAGACATCCTTTGTTGTCCTTTATGGAGGGTATCTCTTTTCTTAGTCTTTTAGGTATAAAAACATATCGTTTAAAGCTTTTAAGAGTTAATTTTTTTGGAAAGCAGACTTCTAAGGTGGGTTGTAGCCAAAGATATGATAGCAGAGACCAGGCCAAAAAAGAACAAAAACATAGGCATCCTCTCTGCTTCTCTAATCGCAGCACAACTCTGCTTGTTCCCTCTGTCTCTTCCCACTGTGGTCTGGATGTCCGCTAAGGCTTAAATTCCAGTTTCATGTAAGCAGCTCTGACTTTCTGTTCATGTCTTTGAGTTGATGGAGTGAGGACTAGCATATCTTTGGTGGGGTTATTTTGATGATAAATTATTTTTTGAGTGAACCATTAGTCGGTTGTATTTCTGAGGTGAAAGCTGAGTAGAGGGATAAAATCACCATGGAAAGGGGAAGGGCAGAATGGGAGGACAGTAAATGGTCAGTCCTCGCAGGGACAAGGAGAGGCAGACTGGCCAAGTCAGCTGGGACGTTCTTAGCAAAGCGGTGTCCTCAGGGAGTCAGCAATAACTCTCCAAGAATAAGGGTATCCATACCTCACTTCCTTTCTTGAAAGGATTATGAGTGGTAGATTAAAGGAAGGTATAGATATAGTTTAATGTATGCACATTTTAGGAAATTGTTTGACCAAGAGTTTCAAGAGACCAGAAGCTCCATGAGATCAGGGAATGTCTGTTTTGCTCACATCCATTTGCAACATTCTTAGGATGACATACAGTAGTATTTCAAGAAGATATTTGTTAGATGAATAAATAAGAGACTTCATAAATAGCAAAGTTGCTAGTCACTGGAGGCGTCCGGCTATAGACTGAAAGAGTCATTTGACTTAATGATTGTAGAGGGACCCAGGAAGGGACTGAACTGGTTTTTCTCACCCTTGACGGTCTGTGTTCCCATCCTGTGAGAAAGCTGTTCTGAAAAACCCTGTTTTAACAAAGTTGGGCAACTCAGTCACTATCTTGAATCTAGGAGGCCGTGCTTTGAAATAATTTTGTACATTAGTGCAGGTGCCACAATCCCCCGCCAGTGAGGCAGGCCAAGGGGCGGCCCAGAAAAGACAGTGTCTGCGTGGTCGGCTCTGCCAGCACATGAGCTGGCTAATTACCACGTACTGGCTTCTTTGTGGGCTTTTCCTCCGGTCTGTGCACAACAGAGGGCAAGGCTGTGGGAGACAAGTTCTTAAAGTCACGATCTCGAAAACGAGTGGAGAGAACTTGCTTGCTCATCAGCCTCACTGCCTGGCCCCAGTCCAGAGCTATTTTTGAGTATAGCTGAGCCGTGGCACTGCCTGCCCTGTTGGTGCCGAGTGATGAACTCTCTCACTCCCTCATTGTGTTGGAGCAGAACCAACAAAGACATTTCCTTTTCGCTATTGCACTGCCCGGGATGGCTGGCCAGGACCTTCTGGGGCTTCCCTGTCTCTCCAGCTTCCCACAGGCTTCAGGACTGTGCTTTTCCGAGGGCACCAGAGAGAAAAGGGGCCATAGGGTGGGACCGGACCCTGGGATCCCCTTATAGTCTGTTGCATTAGGCAGTGGTAGGTGTTATTTTTCAGCCTAGAGTACCCTCCTTAAGATTTGCAGTGGCTGACCTTACTATCAGCTGCCTCTCTATTTCCAAATTCCCTGAGTGTTTGCCTGCAGACTGAGAAAGGCACAAATACAGATCACGGCCGAGAGATTTAGCTGGTATGAACCATGCATCATCACCCTTCGAGTTGCTAATGGCAAGGCAAAGGAGGAATGTGCCGTGGTCTTGGGCTGACCTGTAGAAGGATCTATTGGAGTGCTGGGAGGCTGTTCATGAGTGGGGGAGTCAAGTGTGGAGGCGTGGTAGGGAGGACAACCCTAAGAACCTGTTCTCAGTAGCAGAGGAGTGAGAGTTGCAGGTAAGACAAAGGAGTTGTGAAGAGAAGCGGGGGAGGAGTCTCTGTGGAAATACAGGGTGAGGTTCTCCATAGGAGAGGTGCCTGCTGAGCTGCCTGCAGTGGGGGGTGGTGGGGAGCCACCGTGGGAAAATGTTGTCCGTAAGTTCTGCAGAGGTGGCCTGACCTCCTAAGGCATGGGCTGGTGGGCTGGGTGATCTTGACTAAGTGAACTTATCAGGGATGGATGCAGTTCTAGATCTGTGTCTGCTTGCACAAGAAGGGCACAGGGCAAGAGAGTCTAATGATCCCAACACGTTGTGTAGATGAAATAAAAAGCAACCCATAGTAAAACAAACCAGGAGAAGACCTACCCGACTGCTTTGATAGAGTAGTTGAATGTTGTGTAGTGTCAGGGAGGAGAAGACTTTTTTTTCTTTTCTCTTAAGCATTGTTGGCTATCCTTAGCAGTCAGAGCCCTTGCCTGGTCAGTGGGAGCGGAAGAAACTGAGAAGGAGATGATGTGCCATGCTTGAGGGTCAGCTGTGTTCTGGAGTAGTGGTCAGGATGAGCTCCCCTTTCATTTCTGAGTCACTTCATGAAACGGATTTCCCAGTGCAGTGGATGATTGTTCTCCACTTAACACAATTACCCTGTTGGTCTCACCACTTCTGAGAATCAGAGTAGCCATTGCCGGCTGGTAACATAGGATACAGAATTAACTGTGTCTGAAGGTGTCTGAATTACTGAAGGTGGAAATGTTTCCAAAATGCAGGTGAAGCCATATAATGTCTACGTCACAGTTGCCTACCCACCGGACACAGATACCCCTGGGTTTGCTGAAGAAAACAAAATGAAGGTCAGTATTTCTGCATGGCTCATGTTGAGTAACTAATGTCATTAACCTCCTTTCTGATTTTCTTTCTTCTTATTTTCATTCGTTGATAACGTGTATTAAGTGTCTGTAGGTGCTGAGCTGGTATCTGACGACCTCCCTGAACTTCTCAGACAAATATGCTGTCTTTCCTTCCTCTCTTTGCCTAGCCTCTTTACTTTTTTTTTTTAAGTTTTTCTTTTATTATTATTATTTTTAACTTTGTTTATTTGTTTTAATTTGGCCAGAGAGGGACAGAGCGAGAGAGTGAGAGAGAGAGAGAGACAAAGAGAGAGGAGGAAGTGAAAAAGCAAGCCTAGCCTCTTTTCTTAAAATTCAATTTAAATTTCTTTCATAGTACCGTGGCACATAGTTTTAGAGGTATTGCATCACTCCTTTAGCTTTCTTTCCCTGTCCAGATTTCTGCTCTTCAGAGGCAGCCACTATTTTTTTTAGAAAGAGATTTTTGCTATAGGGTGTATGCACTCACCAGAGACACAGAAAGCAAGAAATCACCCCCAGAGAGGATGGTCATGCCGCAGTCCCTTCTCCTCCATCCTACTCTTGGGATTTTGGACATGCACGTACCCATGACACCATGAGTTTCAAGTCGCTGGATCCAGAACTGCAACTGCAGCAGATTATGTGGGAATCCAGTGACATAACCATTATGCCATCCGGCGGTCCTGGTAACCACCTTTTTTTAACTAACATGTTGATAGTACTATTTTTATGGATTTTTTTTTTTTTTAAGATGTAGAGATTACTGGGGCCAGCAGGTAGCATTGTGGCTAAGGTGCTGGACTCCCACGTGGCTGACTACGGTTTGAGTCTCAGACTCAGTGGCTTGAAAATCACGCTGGTCACATGTGCCCAAAATCCTAAGAGGAGAAGGGATGAGAAGGGATTGTGATGTGGCCATCCCTCCTGTGGGATCCCTCTTGTGGGATGGCCACATCATTTTTCACTTTTCCTCTTCCAGAATATCTCTGTCTTTCTGGTGAGCATACACACCTTATGACAACTTCTAAAAATGTTTTAGAAATGATTTGTTGATGTTCCACTGTGGAAGATAAAATCTAAGACTCTTACCTTTTCCCCACTCTCTAGGTGTTTCCCTTTCTCTTCAATGAAATCAGATTCAATATTTATGTTAACATGATTTCATAAAATTGTTCATACCTGAGCCTTTCTAAAGACATTATCTTTCCTGCCTTTTTCTTTGCTTAGCTTTGTTTGTATCTTAAACTCACTCAATCCTGGATACAGATGGAATTGAAAACCTCCTTTTGATCCATGTGAACACATGGAATAATCTGTAGTTTCACTCATTTCCTCAAAAACATATCTCCTGGAGCCTTCCATCCTCCTGGGCCAGTCCAGATTTGCCACACAGTGGTGGTCCTTCTGTACTTCTCTTCACTGTGGAACTGTGGAACTGCAGGTTCTCTTTCCCTGACCCTTTGTTGGATCCTGTGTTTTCTACTTTTTTGGTTTATCTGCTCTTTTTGGCAGAGCTGTCCTCTAGTAACTACCTGAGAGAAGACACGTCAGAGTTAACTTTTTTCAAACCTGTCTGAAAATGTCTTTATTTTCCTTTTTATTTTTGGTGGATTGTTTTGTTGGGTATAGAATTCTGTGTTAGAATAATATTCCCTCAGATTTTTGAGGGCATTTTCCCACTGACTTCTACCACCCAAAATGTGATGCCATTTTGATCCTAACCTTTTGTATAGGACCTATTTTTCTGTTTGTTTGTTTGTTTTTGAAATCCTTTCATTTTTATGTATTTTGACATGGCATCTTCTCGTTTGTTCATCTGAGCCCTTTTATTTCATAAACTCATAAATTTTGTTTCTGGAACATTTCTTTATATTACAAAGATAATTTTCCATCCTTTTGTATTTCAAGTGCTTATTTTTTTCTGGAGCTTCTATTATTTAGATGTTTAGCTTTCTTGACTGATCCTCTAAGTTTATTCTACATCTACTACTTTTTAGTTATTTAACTTTATCCTTCAACTTTTTCTGTTGAATGTTTATTTCCATAAAATTCTTTCATATCTCTTTTCTTTCTTTTTTTTTAAGAGAGAGATTTTTTTAAATTATGAATTTAATTTTATTTACTCATTCATTTATTTTAGTTTGACCTGAGATAGACACACAGATAGAGAGAGGGAAAGTAAGAAAGCAAGTCACCAGGTCCGGGACTTGAACCATGGTTGGCCATGTGAGAGCATGCAGTGCCTTAAATACCATGCCACTTGCTGGTCCCGAGAGAGATATTTTTTTTATAGAGCACATACACTCACCAGAGAAACAGAAAGCAAGAAATCACCCCCCAGGGAGGATGCCACACCACAATTTCTTCTAAACTCCATTCTCCTCTTGGGATCTCAGGCATACACACACATGTGCCCAGCATGAGTTTGAAGCTGCTGGGTCCGGGACTTGAACTACAGTTGACTACATGGGAGTCTAGCAATGTAACCATTATGTCATCTGCTGGTCCCCACATTTCTTGTCTTTGAATATTTAAATAAATTTTTTTTTTTATCACTTCTTTCCTTATTGTTTCATGAACTCCCTATTTGCTTTCTTTTTTCTTTTAGTTTTTGGTATGAATGCATGTACGCTCCAGAGAGAGAGAGAAGGAAAGTGAAAAATCACCCCGTGCATGGGATGGTCACACCATAATCACTTCTCCTCCATTCTTCTCAAGGGTTTGAGCGCGCGCACACACACACACACACACACACACACACACACAGAGTATGATCTCAAGCCACTAGGTCCAGGCTGGAATTGCAAAACTGGCCATGTGGGATCCAGCACCTTAATCTCCACACCACCTCCTGGCTTACATATTTTCTCTTATTTTTAAAGATATTTCTTCTGGGCTTTTGGTCTTTGTTTTGGTTATTATTCTTTAAAATTTTATTCTGTCTCTTTCATTATCTGTTTCCTCGGAGTTTCTTTTTCTTTCTTGCTGATTTACACTTCTTCAAATGCCTGATGATCCTTGGTTGTCCATATTTAAGAGTGAGGCACTCTTAATTGTTCACTGGCTCTTAAATGTTCATGCACATGTGGCCAGCCTGATTTTCATGCCACGGTTCTGAGACTCAAACCACGGTCAGCCAAATGGGAGCCGTGCGCCTTAACCAGCCCACTACCTGCTGGCCCCAGTAATTTCTAAATCTTAAAAAAGGAAGGAAGGAAGGGGAGGGAGGGAAGGGAGGGAGAAGAAAGAAAGAAAGAACGAAAGAAAGAAAGAAACAGAGAGAAAGAGAGAAAGAGAAAGAGAGAAAGAAAGAAAGAAAGAAAGAAAGAAAGAGACAGAGAGAACAGAGAGAAAGAGAGAAAGAGAAAGAAAGAAAGAGAAAGAAAAGAGAGAAAGAAAGAAAGAAAGAAAGAGAAAGAAAGAAAGAAAGAAAGAAAGGAGAGACAGAAGAGAAAGAAGAGAAAGAAAGAAGGAAAGAAAGGAAGAGAGAGAGAGAGTAGTAGGAACATGTTGGTTAAAAAAAGTGACTGTGGTCAGGAGGGAACATGAACTCTTCAGTAGAAAACTCCTATCTGTCAGCATCCACAGACTTTTCTCATGACTGATCAGTTTCTTTACTGAGGAACCATATACCGTCCAGCTTCCAGGAGAATAAGAGCTGCTGTCTGCATTTTGGGAGCCAAGCAAGGAAAAAGGGCTGGGGAGCTCACCATCCAGTGCCAGCATTTTTCTAAATTTTTCTATATCCACAAGATGTCTGTATTAATAAGCGTCCTTTAGGGAGACAGAACCAACAGGTTACATGTAGATATATAAGACAGTATTTATTGGGGGAATCAGCTCACATGATTAAGGCAGCAGAGGAGTCCTACAATAGGCATCAATAAGCAGGAGATCCTGAAATTCAGGCGGGGTTGTCTGGTCCGAGTCCTCAGAGGTCAGAAAGCTGTTCATGTAACTCACAGTCACAGTTCAGCGGAAGCCTGAGAATCCTGGGGGCAGGGGCCATGGTGTACATCCTAGCGTTACGGAGCAGAGGAACCCAGAGTTCTGATGTCCAAGGAACAGAAGTCTGTCTTGCGCTCAGAAGAGAGCCTTTTGTCTTCTGCATTTATTCGCTCCAGGCCCCTTATTGATAGGGTCATTCCCACCTGCATTGAAGGCAGATCTTCCTCCTGTAGTCTGCTCAGCCTCACAGGCAAGTCTCTTCTGAGAACACCTCAACGGACACAGCCAGGATAAACATGATTCATCAGGTTTCTGGATATTCCTTAGTCCAGTTGAGTTGACACTCAGAACTAGCCATCATGGTGCATCTTAGTGATGGCTGGTGTTCTAGAATTAAGGCTCTGGTTAATAAACCGCATGGTGCATCTTAGTGATGGCTGGTGTTCTAGAATTAAGGCTCTGGTTAATAAACCGCTGGTATTCCCCATTGCAAGGCAGATGAGTTAGGGGATCTGAGGGTTTGGTTGTCGGTAGTACTGTCACAATCAGATACATTCATTTTATGTAACTTCACATTTGTAGGATATCTTTGCCTTGACACATAGTGGTTGCTTTGAATAAATGATTAAGTGGAAAGAAAGGAATCAATCAGAACTCAGTAGCTTAAACTCTGGTCTACTTTAGTTCTAGATTTTTAGATTCTGTTTTCTTCTATTTTATGGTAATATTTGGTGTGAATGTTCGTAGTATAAAAACTGGCACTTATGCCCCATGGACTGTATATTTGCAAAAAGATGTTTATGATTTAGGAACTTTTTTCCCCCCTATTCTTTTCTCTTTGGCTCTGCCTCTTAAATTACTACTATTTCAAAGAAGTAAATTTAAGCCAAATGTCCTGTCTTAGAATAAACAGATCTGCTAAGCAGATTTGCAACATTTGGTATGCAGTCTTTTAGTTTGCAGCCAAAGCTGACAAAGGGTGATGATATCCCTGTTAAAATTTGATTTTGATGTTAATTAACCTGGGTCTTTTTTATTTTTTTTTTTTTTTTTATACCTCCAGTAAAATCTTGGGCAGACTTGTTTGGGTACATAAAATTCTGTGCTGATCTGTGGGCCTTTAGAGGGTGCCAAAGTACTTTTAAATCTGAAGTGTATCTAGCCTATTGCTGCCAACCTTGTGGTCTGGAAGAATGAATGATGAGACCTTCAAAAGGGCCTTCCTCTTAATTCAGGTTCACCAAGAAACACTTGATTTTTACAAAGTACTCTGCTTTTCTATTTTAAGAAAGTATATTCTGGTTTTTATTTTATTTAATTTTTAGAGCATCCATGGTAAATAAGTTGTTCAGTCTCCTGCAGTTTAAGGCTTTAGTTTGACACTTCAACCTGAAACTCTCTTTTAAAGAATTTTTTAGCATACATGTGCAAAGGGTCCACAAAGAAGAGTCAAAGATAAATGAAAAATAAAGAAGACCTTGCCCACAAGAAATGTAGGAGGTAAAATCCACATCCACACAAGTAGCTCTGATCAAGGCAGAAACATTCGAAGAAGAGCAGTTACCACCAGTTAAGAATTCAGGAAAGGCATTTTGAACTAGATGAGAGTTGAAGTGGGTCTTTAACCACCCTTTGAAGAACAGTAGTCCAGGATTTGGTGCCTGGAGCATCAGCCTGGTAACTGTCACACAGCCAAACTAGGGACGCTCAGCACTGTCCCCTATGTGGCGCCTTATCCTTTGGCTTGCTGACTCTGGCTCCTCTGCCAAGACCTCCTCTGCAGGTCTTGTAAGAAACAGCTGCAGTTGTTGGGCAGGGGCTGGGTCGGGGCTGTCTCTGGACATCAGTCCTCTGCTAGCCTGACAGTTGGTCAGAGGGAGCTACTGGTTGTGGGGTCAAACTTGCTTAGGATGCAGGGCCTACCCCTATGTAAACACCATCCTCAGGTGTCTGGCCAGCACTGAGGAGCCCGGGGTGGTGGTGGTGGGTCTTTCTGAACTTGTGCCTGGTGGTGTGTTCTCATTCTAGCTCTGATGGTCCTCCCTGGAGCTGAGACCTCACCCGTCCTCCAGAGAATAGAGAGGGCCTCTGTCTTGCTTCAGCTGCCAGGCTGAATTTTACATAGTAACCAGGTACAAAATGATACAGAATCCAGTGGGATCTTATTCAAAAATTGCAATCTGCTCAAAGGTAGAAGATTGGATTTTATTTGAAAATTGGAAGGCTACAAGAGTTATTTAGTTGTTAACATAATGGGCAATAATGGTATTGATTTGTACTTTTTTTTTTTTTTTTTCACTTTCAGCCTTTAGAGACTCGGCTTATTTCAGAGACTACATCTGTGTGCAAACCAGAGCAGGTGGCCAAACAAATTGTTAAAGATGCCATAGTGAGTAAAATCCTAATTTTGTTTTCTATACTGTTGGTCATTGTATTGTTGTATTTTTGGACAGATATTTATCGAAGGGTTTATTTCAGAACATAAATTATTAGAATTTTTTAATCACTGAAATACATCTTATCTAATATTGGACTCTACTTTGCTTCCCTTAGAATTATTGATTCCATATTAATTCCATATCAATTAGTAGGCTCCTGGAAAGTAATTATATACCTTCACCTTCAGTACAGGTTTACCAGTAAGGATGTCTGGGAATTCTGACTCTGGTTTTTTTTTTTTTTTGGAGAGGGTTTTTGCTATAGGGCGCGTGCGCTCGCCAGACAGACAGAGAGAGACATAGAGACAGAAAGCGAGAAATCACCCCCCAGGGGGGATGGTCATGCTGCAATCCCTTCTCCTCCATTCTCCTCTCGGGATCTTGGGCACGCACGCACACGCGCCCGGCGTGAGTTGTAAGCCACCAGGTCCGAGACGCGAACCGCGGTCGACTACGTGGGAGTCCAGCGACATAGCCATTACGCTAACTGCTGGTTCCCTGGGAGTTCTGACTCTTCAAAAAAAAAAAAAAAAAATTAGACTTATTTATGATTTGTAAACAATATATTATATGCAGCCTGTTTCTTCATCTTTCCCACAGTATTTTCAGTTTTAGATTATTTTAGTGCTTTATTGGCAGGCTTATTGATGAAGGAATTTTCTCTCTCCTTCTTGCTTCCTAATATCATTTTCCCAAAAGTTAATCAATAAGAAAATGCATCCAGCCCTTCAGGCCCCTCATCCTGTCATCCCAGCTGACATGGTGTCTGGGCTACTGTGTTTACTTGGAATAAAAAGTTCCATGTTTAGAAACTATGTGTTATTTTGCAGAAGAACAGCATTCGAGCCACATGCTTTTTTGTTTTTAAGTTTATATATTTATTCCTTCCTTCAGAGAGAGAGAATGGAGCATCTCCCATAGGGTCTTTACCCTGTGACCTACCCCTATCTCAGCCAGCCGGGATCATGACCGTGCAAGTACCCAGCATGCCCCAGGGGCTCCTGGGACGCAATCTCAGGACCCTTCCCTTGTGGCCCCAGTTGCATTACTGCTGCACCATCAGTTGGCCCCAGGTGCCACATACTTTCTCACAACATTTCCGTTCACCATGCAGAAAAACATACATTTATGAAGGATGTCTGTCAGCCGTAAGTGCACATTGAGTTTGGAATGAGAGGCGTCTGTACTCTGTAGGACAGCCTTGAAGTAACATGAGTACTGTTGCATCAGACTGAACTGAAAAGAATAAAAGAACTGTTGAGCTTTATTAAAATACACACAGAAGGAAAGACCTTTGCCTTGGCCACATTGAAAGGCATAGGAAGATGTCACAAGTGGCTACAGAGGGACTTTGTTTTTCCTGCTTATGTCAAGTCGAAGCTAATACACTTGGTGTTTTTAAACGATACCAAAGAGCTCTTTGTATTTGGGTGGGTTAGTTTAATCTGATGGTTTTCAAACTTTTTCTTCTCTTAACCACTTTATAGTCTTATAAATTGTTAGCAACCCCAGAAAACGTTTGTTTATATGGGTTATGAAAGGTCTTCTAAAGGTCACAGAGGCACCTCTGTGGCGGACCCATGTGGAAAGGTTCCGAGTACATGACTGGAGACCTCCCTGAGTGTGCCGGCGTGCGTGTGCCCATGCCTTGTGGTGGGCTAAGGCTGAGGGTGGACTGTGGTGTCAGGATTTGAGGGCCCTATCTCTCTCTCACTCATGGATCTAAATAAATAAACTCTTAAAAATTTCATGGAGAATGCATATTATGAAAAAACTATACATAGGTTTCAAACAGTTTTTGTACCATAATAAACTCATACATGAATTCAATTCTTCCTTGAACTTCATGAATTACCCTCATGTACTTACCAGTACTTGCCATATTGGAAGTTGAAACTTTTGTCATTTTAAAAATATTTATTTGTTCATTTTTTAAAATGACAATAATAAACCCATTATATTTTTAAAAGAAATATTCATCTAATATTATTATTATTATTTTTATTTGACCAGAGACAGAGAGAGAAGGAAAGTGAGAAAGCCAACTGTCAGGTCCAGGACTCAAACTGTGGTCAGCCATGTGGGAGTCCAGCACCTTAGCCACCACAGCACCTCCTGGCCCCAAACCCATTATATTTTAATGTGACATTATTTCCAAAAATCATTAGTTCAAACAAAACCTACGTGAGAAGAGCGTCATTGTTTGACATGCTGCCCTGTCTCCTAAAGGTCTGAGTTAATTGCAGACAGTTGGACTTTCATAGCTGCTTGTGCTTTTACCCTCCTGGAATGTGCTCTTCCAATTGAATGACGTGAAGCAGATCTGGGCTGGCCCCATAGCCTTGTGTTAAGGGAGTCAGATCTCACATGATATACTGCAAATTCCAACCCTGGTAACTTGAAAAACATGCCAGATGTATATGTGTATGTGTGCATGCCCAAAATCCCATCAGGATTGAGAAATGGAGAAATGATTGTGGTATGACCACGCTCCGCTGGGGAGTGCTTTCTTTCTCTCCCTCTCTCTGTCTCTGGCAATCATTCACACACTGGCAAAATTATTTTTAAAAAAGAAAAGAAGAGAGCAAAAAGGAAAGATCTGGTTATACACAGATCCACAGTTGTAAAAGTGAGGAGTAGTTCACTAAGCTTTTCAAAAAATTATGGGCATTTTTTTTGAATATTAAATTCCAGTTTGACAAATGGTAGTTTCTTAAAGGCTAGTTGCAATGTGGAATTGGAAGCAGCATCAAAGAACGTTTTGTTCTCTGTCCCATTAAAATCTATGAAGTCTGTCTTGCACTTTGAATAGGTCTTTTACCCATTCATGATTTTGTAGCATCATGTATTAGTCATTTGGAAAATATGGGTTCACTGAGTTATCCAGAAAAGTGCATTCATCAGTCTTGCTTCTGTTTCCATCATAAAAGTATGTAGTGAGACACTGACAATCTCACAATGGCGGATGGAAGTTTTCACAATCTTCATTTTTTCTTGAAAGACCAGATTTACCACTAAGTCCAACCGTGGCCAGTTGTCCTCTTTGTAATGACAGGCTCCCTTCACTCATTTTCTGTATGTCTGCCACTTACCCAAGGCTGACTGACCAGAGATGCTTGTCGGTGGTTCTTCCATGTGTAATAAAAACAGTGTTCTGTGACAAAAACAGCAGGTTCTGCCCCTGACCTAGCAGTCACACCAGGGCGTCTGCTGTCCTTTGGTACACAACACGCAGGATGCATGGCGTGTATTTCTCATTCATCACAGAACATTTAGAAAAAGTCTTCAAGGTTGTAAATTAGTAAGACTAATGACTTTCTTAGGGGTATCTTTTTTTCCCCAACAAACCTGGCGATTTTAAATTTTAGGAGGGTTTTTTTTTTGATTATTTTATTGGGGGACCAGAAGTTAGCATAATGGCTATGTCTCTGGGCTCCCATGTAGTCAACCACGGTTCAAGTCCTGAACCTGGTGGCTTAAACTCACACCGGGCACATGTGTGTCTGTGCCCAAGATCCCAAGAGGAGAATGGAGGACAAGGGATTCTGGTGTGGCCATCCCTTCTGGGCATTGATTTCTCACTGTCTATCTCTCTGTCTCTGTCTTTCTGGTGAGCACATGCGCCCTATAGCAAAAAAACTCTCAAAAAATTATTATTTTATTTAACTTCATTCATTCATTTTAATTTGACCAGAGAAGGACAGAGAGAGAGAAAGGGAAAGTGAGAAAGCAAGCCGCCTGGTCCAGGACTCGAACCGCAGTCAGCCATGTGGGAGTCCAGTGCCCTTAACTGCCACACCACCTGCTGGCCCTAAATTTTAGGAGATCTTTCAAAGTTTTACCTTCTTTGTGTATTTATGTATCACTGCAAGGTGTGTGGCACTGGCAGGGACGAGGACTGCTAGCCCAGTTTGGCAAGAACACTGTGATTCATGCCAATGCCCTGGCATGAGCAAGTGTTACTCTGGCAGGTGTAAATGTTACTCTGATGAAAAACGCCGAAGGACAATTATTTTGTCCTTGGAAATCCCATGAAAGGGTCTCAGGATCTACAGGGATCTGTGGACTCACATTGTGAGAACGCCCTGTCTCCCAAGACAGTGTGTCTGTTTATGAGCTCTGGTAGATGTTTTGTTACCATCTTATCCCACCAAAGGGAACTCACACACTTCACTGTCTCCGATAGGTTGAACTCATTCTTCTCCATGTTGCTATAGTTGTCTTTTTCCCCCTTTTCTCTTTTAGCAAGGAAATTTTAATAGTTCCATTGGCTCGGATGGGTACATGCTCTCAGCCTTGACCTGTGGGATGGCTCCAGTAACTTCCATCACCGAAGGCCTACAGCAGGTAAGTGCTGCCTGGGCAGCAACCAGACAGACAGACATTAGGAACCAGACGAAAACCGCCTCTTCAAATCTTGATGAGTAGAAGTCAATGGAAAACGAAGGAACTTTATTTGAGAATGTGAAGAATTGTTATTGAGCTGTCTATCTTTTATTCTATCAGTGATAAGCAAATAAAATGGAGGTTTAAGATATGACTTAAGGAATTTAGACTAAGGCGAAAGAAGTCTTCAGCGTGAGCACGGCAGGGAGAGCGAACATCTCTGCTGTTGACGTGTTAACTTGGTTTCCATCTGAGAACCACTGGAAAGTGTATAGAAACATGGAATTCTCCTCTGCTAGAATTGTTAGAGAAGGCCTTGTCTAAAATTCCTGGGATATTGGACTGGAAGATTTGTCTAGGTGAGTCAAATCATAAGTAGCTAAGCTCAAGGAAATGCAAGCCAAGAATTAAACACAGTTTTTGCCCTTGTGGAATTTACAGTTTTGTCCAGGACACAGAGGAGCTGTGTTGGTGGAGGCCTGGGTGCCGCGCTTGCTCTTAGGGGAGCAGATGTAAAAGCTTCCGCAATGACCTAGGGCATTCCAGCTAGTAAGAGAGCCTTATGGAAAGGTGGCGGTCATCTGTCACAATGTCAAAGAGGGATGGCCCGGACAGAGAAAGCCAGGGGATGATGCTGTTGTTATCTGCTACGGAGTACCGAATTCTGCAGCAGACCACATTCACACCGATGTTGAGTTGGGGTTTCCCTCAGGGTCCTTCCCGAGCCCTGGGCTCTTGTCTGTCTGTGGTACCCCCACAGCCATGCCATTGTCTCTCAGATGTGGACACCCCATTAAGATATAAGCTCATAGAGAACAGCTCCTTGTCTCTCTTGGTTACCACCAAACCCCTCGCAGTCAGTCCTGGAGCTTAGCAGGAACTCTGGAATGCCAAGCTGAACCAATGCGAGAACGTGCACATTCTCCATGGCGACCTGGCTCTTCTCACGCCCAACTCTAAACACGTGATGCTGTGTCTCATGTTCCAGCATAACTATTTCCTGTCTAAGTCTCTGTGGATTTCTTTTATACGTTGTCCCTGGGAAGTGACCAGACATCTCCAGTTCAACGTGTGCAAAAGAAATCTCTGTGTGGCCCTGGCATCCTGCCTCCCTCCTCGCACCCTCGCCAGCAACCTGCCCCTCCTCCTGTGCTCCTTCTCTGTGATTGGTGCTCATGCTCACTCGAGGACATGACCAGAGTCTGGGGTGACATCCCACCTTCCCCGCTTCTGCCCCCCACACTGGGGAGCAGATTCCTTGCCTCTCTCTGCTGGTCCCAGAACCAGCTCCCTTCTTGTCAGCCTGGCCGCTCTCCCGAGATCAGCCACAGGTAGTAAACAGGGGCCCATGGACCCATGAAGCGTTCCATTCAGTCCATCTGGACTGAGCATGTGTGTTTAAATAAAATAGTTTTAAAATCAGGTTATATATAAAATGTCCAGATTTCAGACTTTTCTTAGAAAATCAGAGGTCTAGCAGCACAGGGTCTGCATTGGCAGAAGGCAGAAATCAGTAATTGAGCAACCAATAACTGAAGAAAAATACATCACAAGTGATGATTTTCATATTCTCAGACGAGTTTCTATTCAACTCACTTGTGTACAACAGTTCCTAGCTCAACAATCTTTCCATTTTTACAGGTTTTGCTGTTGGGACAGGGCACAGTCCCCCCCCCCCCCCCCCCCCCCACGCCCCACACCCATCCTATGGCCTAGAGCACCCGTTTCAGAGCCCCAGAGCCTGCAGATGCGTGAAGTATGCCATCACCTCTTCACTGGTTTTTCCAAACTGCAGATTTACCTTGCATAAGAACCTTTAGTGGCTCCCAGTACCACTGAGATAAAGCTTAAATTCCATCACATGGTGCAAGACTTCCAGCCTCCCGGCTCACCTTTCTAGCTTCTTTTCCTTCTTTCCCTCCCCCTCCCCCTTTCTGGAACTTTCTCTGTGTCCTTCCACTCCCAACTTTACTGTGTCTGACCACCTTCTAGTGTTCCTTCAGGACTCACCTTTTGTTTTTGCAGAAAACCGCAGGGCTGAGTTAGGGTCTTGTGCTTACCTGTATTTGAGCACTATATTTTGCTGGGTGGTAATGGCTTTTTCTTGGGGCCAAGGGGCAGGTTCCTTTCCTTCAGGTTTTGGGGTCTTCTACAAATAATAGAGTTGATGTTTTAGAGCAGTTTTAGGTTCACAGGGTGCTGGAGCCAGAAGTACAGAGAATTCCTCTCTATCCCCTCTTGCTTCCCGCCCCCACAGTTCCCCTGACTTGTAGTATCTTCATTACTGTAGTACACTGTAACAGAGAGGAGCCCGTGCTGATACAGTTACTAAATACAGTCCCCTGGGATTTACTCTTGGCAATGCATTTGTATGGGTTTGACACATGCACAACTCATGTCCTCCCTCCACCTCTGCCATTTTATGCAGAGTAATTTCATTGCCCTGAAAGTCCTCTGGGTGTCACTTTTTCATCCAGTCATGCAACCCGTGGCAACCAGATCTTTTTACTGTCTACGTAGTTTGGCCTTTTCCAGCTTCTCTACCCTAAAGTTTTTACTTTTTTTTTTTTTTTTTTTTTTTTTTGCCATAGGACATGTGTCCTCACTGGAGGCAGAGAGAGAGACAGTTTGGATGCCAGGTTCTTGCCTTCGACAATAAAAGATGAAGACTCAGCCTCCTCCAAACCATGCTCTTCCCATGGTGGTCACGTTTCCCGTCCTCCCCATTCCGTGATATGGGTTGTATTGTTCATCTGTGAAATTGTCACTTTGGTCAGATCAGTATTTGAGATGAACATATCTGACTAGTTACATGCTATTCATAGCTGAATGTCATCTCTGTGTCACACGGAATTGATTACTTTTTCTTTTTTGTTCAACTTTTTCTGGAAACTCTTTTTGGCTCTTTTTTGTATATCATTTCTAGGCTTTACTAATCTAGTAATAAGCCAGTTCTGCAGACTGGCTTTGTCTCCTGGTGAGATGCTCATACATATCGGATATTGGGCCAGTATCTTCTGGAAGGAATTCCTCCTGGAGCCTCTGCCCTGCCAGGACTGGCTGCTCCCACACCCAGGGCACAGCCAATGCCTGGTGTCCCCCATTGGTCGTCCTGGGGAATCCCTCTGCCTCTCTGTATCTAGTTCCCTGCTTCTCACATCCTGTGACACTGTCTCTTTTTGTTGCTCTCTTCACTTTGGTTGGTTGCTTATTCTAGTAGCTTCCAGGGGTGGGCAAGAAGGGAAGAGTGCTTAAGAGATACAGGTTTTTTGTCTGTTTGTTTTTTAAGAGAGATTTTTGCCATAGGGCATGTGCACTCTCCATCCCCTGTGGGGATGGCCACACTGCTCTACCTTCTCCATTCTCCTAGGATCCTGGGCACGCATGCACATGCAACCCAGCATGAGTGTGAAGCCACCAGGTCCAGGACTTGAACCATGGTCGGCCACGTGGGAGTCCAGTGATGCAACCACTATACTATCTGCTAGATCCAAGAGACACATTATTTGAGACTTTGTGTATTTGAAAATGTTTTTCTTACTCCTTAGAATTCAATGCCTTTTCAAAATCCCATTTAGAGTTGTTTAGTGAGAGTCTTTTAGTGGAACACGTGAAGGCCAATGGCTATGCTTCGTGGGTGAAACGGTAAATGTCTCACCACGTGGCTCACCTTTCTAGTTAGCGAATGAGCTTCTTGAAGGCAGGAGTGTGTCTTGCTCACCATCGCGTTCTCAGTACCTGGTATTGGTCTTCAGAACGTAAATCTCCAACACCGACTGCAGTTCGGCTATTTGAGATGCTGGAGTGGACCTTCCCTAACTATTATAACGCGACAGCTATTGAGAATACAGACTTTGTTCTTTCATGATCAGAATGTATTGGGCGAACATTTTGTCGCCATCCATTTCACAGGCCTGTGTTATACAGGGGTACAGGGCAGACACAGTCTGTGCTCGGAGTCTACTGACATTGACGGGGTTTTCATTATACTTACACTTGAAGCTGATAGATGTGTCTTAGAAACTATTAGGTTGTCAGAAAAACCATTACCTATTTTCTGTGCAAAAAGGTGTCATGACTTTTCCAACAACCTAGTATGTGTGCCTTGGAATGAAGTGTGGTGTCGTCCTCGGCGGAGCTACAATGATGCTGTCTTATTTTGCAGGTGGTCACCATGGGCCTCTTCCGCACCATTGCATTGTTCTACCTTGGAAGTTTCGACAGCATAGTTCGCCGCTGCATGATGCGGAGTGCAAAGTCTGAACCTGAAGACAAAACTGCTTGATCCTTGGGAGGTCTTCACCCCTGGGGAGAAGACTGTTTCCAAATAGTTCGAACAGCTTGCTGCTAAATGGGACCCAACTTTTGGCCTACAGACTCTTCTGTATGGTTTTTGAATATTGGTGAGATTGGACCAGTGCTCTTCAGAAACTGGCTGCAAGCCAGGGCATAGACATTCACTTCCAGACAATATTATTAATACTATGCAAATATAGGATGGGAAGCTGTTTGCTTTTCTGGGCTCTGAGCTGGAGAGGTGATGATATGAGAACTAAAAGCAGGTGAACAGGGTAAAGAACAAATTATAGAATGCTAATTTAAATTGTTCCTATTTATTCTTTTCCTCCTACTCCCAATAGGGATTAAGTCTAGAAGTATGCTTATGGCACGTAAGAAGTTTTGAGGACTTTTTTTTTTTTTTCACCATATGGCGCATGCACTTGCCAGAGAGAGAGAAAGTGAGAAATCATCCCCCAGGAGGGGTGGCCACATCACATTCCCTTCTCTTCCATTCTCCTGTCAGGATTCTGGGCATGCAAGCACATGTGCCTGGTGTCCAGGTCCAGGATGTGAACTGCATGTGGGATCCAGCACCATGTGGGGTTCCACGCCTTAACCTCCACGCCACCTGCTGGCCCATTGAGGACCTGTTTTAAACCTTCCGTGAAAGGCAGTGTATGCTTTTCTGCACCTTTTCTCTTTTCCTTTTCTTTGTAACTTGGTGTATTTTATTCAAGATGAGTTTTACCCCTTGCCAGCATGTCCGGATGTTGCCCACTCCTCCGTGTTGGACTCAGGGCCCACTCTGCTGCTGGTGGAAACTCATGGCTTCTGCTTTTCTTTGATCCCACAAAGCCACAGGGGGATCGGAGACAGGAAGGCAATGGGAGGGAAGGAGATTCACACATTTTCCAGTAGGAAAGACAATGCTTTCTTGTCTTTAAACTTATACGTTTAGGGAACATTTAATTTTTCATTCACAGGGAAAGGCAGCCTCCTTAAATGTTTTCTGAAGAGAAATAAAATCTTAAAAGCTTAAAAGTTTACAATTTCATCAATAGCCATGATGACCTGAAGTTCACCTACTCTGTCTTAGTGTGTACTTGTTCTTTTCATTTCTTCCATTCCAATTTTGCTTATCCTGTAATATTTTTGTAAAAAATGAAAGAAAAAATAAGAAAGAAAAAAAAAAGACCAGCTAAAATTTTTTCCACTGGACTTTTTAAATTATTTCATGAATTAATTAAATGAAAAAATGAGAAGTATGACATTCTTGTCATAGCATATATGGAGCTTTTTGGAAAGGCTTATATATTGCTTTTACTTCTTAAGAGAAAAAAGACAAAGCTGATTTTGAAGATACTTAAAATGACTGTCCCATTGACCTGAGAACATAATTTTCATAGCATGCATTAGGGAGGCCCACTCATCACTCTGTCGCTAGAGCGCTGGACATCCTCTTTGTCCCGTGCATGTCGTTTCCAGGTTATGATGTCTGTTGTTCAGTTAGTGGATTTCTACAGCAAGTGCCTATGATGAGTTTTAGCCAACATGCCCTATGTCCTCCTGTTCATTGTACACGCTTGTCTGACTTAAAGATAGTTACCCTCCTCTTGATACTACCGTCCCCCTTCTTGCATATTCAGTAGCACATTCCAGTGCCCTTCAGTGAGAAAAGACCTCTGCTTTTGAAAAAGAAACTTTTATATTGTAAAAAAAATATACAAATAAATAAAAAGTTAAAAAAACAAAAACAAAAAAAACAAGGACCTAAAAGTGACAACAAACCTTTTTTGCTCTTGGGTGTTTGAAGCTGTTGAATTTAAAATGACTTACTCTTTAAATAATACTGTGTTTAGTGGTTTTAATCCATGGTATATTTTTATCAAGATCTGAGAATGGCATATTTTAAACATGGGTAAATACAGAAGATATAATTTAATATATAAATTGCTTGTAATGACTTTATTCTAGTTTATAGAGGTTGGTTGATGCCAAAATGGTTTCATGAATCCTTTAGTCATGTATAGCCAAAGTTTGCAAACTGTGTGGAGTCAAAAGTGTGCAGTCATTAAAGTGGAATAATGGCTGTATTTCCCTAATTTGCAGAAAACGATTACATTAATATCTGGACATTTCTTTTCTCATAAGCGTTTCATAAATATTGGCACCTTCTACTGCTGGTCTGTATGATAGTCTAGTCTAAGACAGTATCTGATTTAATAAAGTTAACTATTTAACAATAGTTATTTCAATATACATTTTTTTTAGGTTATCTTCAGAAGACTGTTACCTTCAGATAATCCGCTGTCTGAACAAATTGATAAGCCCTCATTCTTTGGTGGGAGATAGTATCCCTAACTCAAGGTTAGCAAATTTGTGAAGATCATAATGACGAGAATGAGCTGCTGTGTTAGAGATCTATAAAGGTCCATAGTCCCTTACCCGAAACTTTGAACACTGCATGTGTTTTTCTCTAAATTTAGTGCCATAATTCATTTGGTAGCAAAACCTGACTTGAACTGATGCAAGACTATTGTGTTTTTCACTTATGCCACTGAGTACACTGTATGTTTATTCACCTGAAGAAATTATCGGTGGGTTTGATTATAAGTATTGCTGCAGACTCTGCTTTATAATCTCTAATATATGTCCCATGTTACCTTTTTTAAATCCTAAAAGTGAGGAATTCTAAAAAAAAAAAAAAATTTTGACCCGAAGGGTTTTGGTTAAGGGGTTGAAGACATTGAAGCAGGATCACACGTGAAATTATAAGGCAAAATCTATTTTTTATCTTTTCTGACTCAGTTCTTATACCACTTGTTTTTCTGCTCAGGAAAAGAAAAAACAAAACCTGAGACCAATTAATTGTTAGGGAAAATGTTGACTTTGTTTATTTTTAAGGATCGTATCAATTGAATACCTGCCGTACCCAGAAGTGGGTAAATCTTCCCTGTGTCAGCTGAAGTTTAGTTATAACTCTGTTAAAATGTTGGCTCTCTATATATGACCAATAACAGTTACTATGTAAATTTCAGTTCTGAAGTGCCTGCTTGGCTGGGTTTGGTTGTACTATTTTATTGTAAATATTCATGAATGTATTTATTTTAAAAGTAATGTCATTCAGCCATAGGAATTCCAAATATATGTTCAAGGATGCTTCATAATTGAAAAATATACAGAAAGCAATCCTCATTTCTTTTTACAGAAACCAAATCATGAGGGTCTTTCTTTTATATACTTTATAAAATTTCATGATTTGCACAGTTGAAACTTTTAAATACAGTTATGATGATCTCTTTACATTAATACATTTCCTTAGTCATATATCTTTATCTGGATCTGTTGAATTATATAATTATATTAATTCTTGCAAGTGAAACCTACAAGACTGTACTGTTTCAGCAAAGCAAGCATAAAGGTAATATTAGGTCATCAGGAAAGTTGTGACGTGTTTTTCTATGCAAAAATGTGTCATGACTTTCCCAATGATCCAATAGTTGCTTCCATTCAAATTATTGTATGTCTTTGTCTTTTTCAGGAACAGGCAATACCACATTTTTTTCTGCTGAATTATATCAACAGGAACTAATTTTATTACAACATGTTCTAAATTTAAACCTGAAGGGTTTGGGACAAGGGGTTGTAGACATTGAAGCAGGATCACTTGATGCCACTTTTCAATATTCATACTTTTGAACATTAGATGGTTTGTATCTTTCTCATTTCCTTTAGTTTTCAGTAATTCAGCATGGAAAAAAAAGTCCCTGCTAATGGTTTAGATGCTGCAGTAAATCATGCCGTTCAGATTGAAGGTTAATGACTGTGGCCTTCATATTTTGGAAAAGAGATGGCAACTATTCTATTTTGCACACTCTTGACATGGCAGTTTTAAAGACTTTTTCATCGGTAAAAGTGCCCATGGCTATTTTGATACATATTAGAATTTATGTTTGCTACTTTGGAAACATTTGTGGCTGGATTGTAACTTAATTTTCATATTTTGTATTTCCGAATCACAACAACAAAAATAAATGGGGAACCACTTCACAGATTTAAAAACTTATTATTCTAGACACTTGCGCTTTTTAAGAGACCATTTGAGCAAAACACAAACATCTTCCATAACGTTACACTGACTGCATCCTAAGTACTTCATAAGACCTGCTTTTTATCACTGTTTAGGAAGTAATATTGTTTTCAGAGAAAATATTTGTCATTCTGGGCTAGCCCTGAAGCACAGTGGTTAAGCACTATGCGTTGATTGGTAGCTGGATCCCACATGGCTAACATGGTTCAAATTCTGGCTCTGGTGACTTGAAAAAGTGCCAGGTGCTTATATATGTGTGTCCAAAATCCTGATAGGATGGAGAAATGGAAGAAAAAGAATGAAGGCATGACCAGACCCTATTGGGTGCTTTATTTCTCCCTTTCTCTCTGGTGAGCATTAGCATCCCCTAGCAATAAAGTTTTATTTTCATTTGTTATTCTCAACTCTTGTTTCAAATATGTTCTTTCGGTATGACTCTGACACAGGATAAGTGAATATGTAAAATGTGGAATTTAGTAGAATTTCTTAAGTAAATATGTTTTATAAACACCTAAATACAGATTTCCAATGCTTTAAGTTAAACCTGAATACTTCAAAATCAATTATCTCCTAAACTCTGAAGAGCACCTAATTATACAAGGTGATGCATAAAACAACACACCTTGATTTTTTTTTAAAGTGTTTGCCATAGACACGTGCATTTGCCAGAGAGACACAGAGAGAGACAGTGAAAGGGAAAGTAAGAAAGCATGCCCTGAGGAGATGGCCATGCCTCAGTCCCTTCTCCCCCATTCTCCTAGGACTTTGGAAACACACACATGGCCAGTGTGTTTCAAGCCACTGGGTCCAGGACTCGAACTGGGGTTGACTGTATGGGAATCTAGCACCCTAACCACTATGCCACCTGCTGGCCCCACGCCTTGGTATTTATCAGTTCTTAAATAGAAAAACTTGGATCACATTGAAGAAAAGAGTTTTTAGATATTTTGATTTGGAAGCTTAACCTGTCTTTAAATGGAGCAATTTATATACACAAATTATACACAAATGGTATGTGATATTACTTCTAGAATTTTTGTTTGGATGTTGTTAAAAAAGATAAAAACAATTATAAAAGCCTGGCATGATGTGTGTCTGTGATCCTAGCTGCTGGGGTTAGGGAGGCAGTAAGATCATGACATAGCGAGACTTCGTCAAATACACACACACACACACACACACACGCAGTTCATTCTTGGTATCTATTGCACTTTTGATTTTATAACTTCCATTTTTCCTCATTCAGCATATATTTGTTGAGCACAGAGATGAACTCAGAATCCAGGCGCTGGAGGTAGACGCTGTTTAGACACCCCCCCTGCTGCACACACATCATAGCCATTACATTTCTCGCTTCCTCACTTTGCCATCTTCCTTAACCCTCTGTTGGTTCTGCCACATCCTTACAGGTCTTCCTGGAGGAAAAAGCTACTCCCTGTTCCTTCTCCAACTTGAGGCCTTTGAATTTTCATGCCACAAATATTTAAACGCCAGGGACTGTGCTAGGCTTTGTAAACACTGAAGAAAAAAAAATGTGGTCCCAATCCTCAAACAGCTTATTTAAAATCTAGTGAGAAAAAAGTATGCCAGGAATTACTCTGTATCTGACAATAGCGCTGATTAAGATATAGTAACTAACATTGAAAATTCAGATGTCGGTCACTCTCGTCAGTAATCCATGTGTTTAACTCATTGAAATCATACATGGACCCTGCAAATAGTACTGTTTCTTTTCTTTTTTTTTTTTTAAGGTTTTTGCCATAGGTTGCATTTACTCGCCAGAGACAGGAAAAGTGAGAAATCACCCCCTGGGGATTGACCGTGCCGCAATCCCTTCTCTGTTCTGCTCTCAGGATTTTGGGCATGTACACACACGTGCCTGGCATGATTTTTAAGCTGCCAGGTCCTGGATTCAAACTACGGTCAGCCATGTGGGAGTCTAACCAGCATGCCACCTGCAGGCCCCTCAAGTAGTACTGTTTCTATCTCCAAGTTACAAATGAGGGAAGAGGCACAGAGATGTTAAATAACTAGCCCAAAGTCATAGCTATCGTGGTTCGAGCTCGGATGTAACCCCTGTTCCTGGTGGTTAAGCTCCACACTAAGCCCCTTCTAGGGGCACAGTGAAATTCCAGGACAGCCCAGGGAGGTCAGGGATGGGTTCACAGAGGAGGAAGTTCTAGAGCTGCAACTGGGGGGCTGAGTTGGAATTTGCCAGGTGGAAAGGTCACATACATTTCAAGGAGACCAGTGTACAGGCAAGGGCAAAGTACGTGAGAGATCTTGGCATATTCCACCAACTGCAGGAAGTTTATGTACCTCAAAGAAAAAGGGGAAGAAAAGGCTGGATGCAGAGGCGGCAGGCTTGGGCCAGCCCGTGCCATAGAGAGAGCAGCCATTCTAGCCTCCAAGGAATTTGGAGCTGAAATGTGAAATAGCCAGACTGTAGTTTAGAAAGGTCATGGTGCCCCTTGAAATGCAGCTCTAACATTACTGAGTCAGGCTCTGGAGTAATACTCCTTAAGTTTGAAAGATATCATATTGTAGACGCATATTATGGGTTGAACTCTCACCCAGAAGATGTCGAAGTCTTGACTCCCAGTCGTGTGACCTTATCTGGAAATAGGATCTTTACAAATATCATTAAGATGAGCTAGTTGGGATGGGCCCTAATCCAGTATGACTGAAGACCTTAGAATAGGAGAAAACAGAGACACAGAAAATGTGTTTCACAGCAATGGCAGAAATCAGCGGAAGGACAAGGCTTTCTGGCTGCCACCAGAAGCAAGGAACAAAGGAAGACTACCCAGGATCTCAGAGGGACCATGGCCTGCTGGCTCCTTGATTTTAGAATTCCAGCCTCCAAAACTGAGAGGATACCTTTCTGGTTTTTGTTTTTCTTTTAGTTTAGTTTGCTGGCCAGAGAAAGGGAGAAACCACTTCCCAGGGGAGATGGCCACTCTGCAATTCCTTCTTCCTCCTCGGGGTTTTTGGGCATGTATGCACATGCATCTGGTGTGATTTTCAAACTGCCAGGCCCAGGACTTGCTGCACAGTGGGCTATGTGGGATCCAGCTGTCTTAACCTCCACACCACCTGCTGGGCTACATTTCTGTTGTTTTAAGGCACTGTGTCAAGCCAGCCTTAGGAAACATTCATAGTGACCTAGATCGTTCTACTGTGTTCACTGGCAACTAATATCCGGGATACACTGTGTGCTGTCTCAGTAGCCTGAGAACAGACGTTACTGCACACGGTAGAAATGCTTCCCGAATCCGCCCTGATAATACGGTGTCACACTGCCTTTGGTTCTGTTCGTGTAGCTTCTGCCGAATGACATCAGTAAGTACTTGAAAGCAGGGCAAGGTCCTACCCTGAGTTTTGTTCACTTTAAATGAAAAGTCATTCATTTGAAAGGAGAAAATTAATACAAGCGAATCTCTCAGGCTCTCCTTCATAAACCAAAAGCGAACGTCATTAGCCCACTTTCACACTTACACAACAGAATGATTTACCTGTAGTTTGCTGCCTAGTTTTAAAGGCTGTTGCTTAATTATTGTTAACTTTTGTTTGAGGTTTAGGACCCACTGTCAATTAATAGGTGGGTTTCCAAGTTAAAGTAAGGGTCGTTGATTTAGATTTAATGAAGGAACTTCCTGATGATGACAAGAAGAGTTGGTGAGAACAGAGTCGGACAACTTGGCTGGGATCAGAAGAAAGGCTGTGAAGCGTAAATAAACTTGGAACAGGATTACTGGGCTTCGTATAATGCTCACCTACAAAGTATTCAAACCATTTCGCAGAGCTTGGCACTATTTGGCATAAGTGTTTATAATCCATGCAATACTTGAAATTGGAAACTAGTATTTTGGATTGCTTACCAAGGCTTGTGAGATATTTTTTAAGCAGTTCCTTTTTTAAAGGAAAGTTAAATGAACTAGTAGTTTTTAACTCTCTCTAGTCAGTTTATTCAGTTTATTGTGTTTATTAACTGATTTGTTTTGTTTGGGGTCATGGTTTATATTTGTAACCTAACATAACAAATGGTTTGGGAAGTGTTTTAGGTTTTTAACTCTGATCTTCCTATTACTTATAATTTCCCTCACAGTCCGTGGTCTCTTTCTACCCTCATTTAAAATAAAAAAGGTTAATAGCTGGGAAAATGTCATATGTAACTATATGAAACATCAGTACATTCAGATTAGAATCTCGTTCTTTTTGAATGTCCTAAGTGTAGGGAACATTTATGCTGATGATGAAGAGAACTTTCCAAATTGTGCTGCTAAACATCAGCCAGTAGGTGGCGAAAACTGGCAATAAAGAGCTTTTTGTTTGGCAGCCTGGAGAATGAAGAAGGAAAACACAGGCCTTTCAGATTCTTGATCCAATCTCCATTCCCTGCATCTTGTTCTGTTCTCTTTCTGGTGCCACCCCACTCCTAGAATCCAGCCTGGCAACAGCTCTTGGAAGTGAAAGACATCCTGGAAAGTGGAATTCTGTGGTACTGCATTTGGCAGGTGGTTGGAAGGTCTCCGGCACAGATCTATTACAGGATTTAAAGCCGCCTGACTCAGGCGGGTGCTCCCTCCACCACCCCGAAGTACCCAAAGACAGTTAATATTATCAATTCCTTGGAAACCCTTGTGATTCAAAATGGAATCTAACAAGCAAGGAATCTGAACAGAGAAATGGTGTCACCCTTTCCATGGAAAGTGTATATGGAATACTCTCAAATACATAATGCTAGTCGAGGACTAACTCAGGCCAGACCTGAGCCTGTTTGGTAGCCACGAGGCCACGTCAAGACTCAGTCTTACAAGGTGAGGCTCTGGGGCAGCACAAGAAATCAGGAAGCTCCTCTCTGTCGGGGAATAGGGGGCCGGTTTCCTTCTGGCTGCCCCCTTTGCAGAAGTGCAATTTCTTTTCCAGCCCTGTCCTCTCATTTCCTCACGCACATGTTGGGTCCCCAAAGTGCAAAGGCTTTCAATTCCTCTTAAGTAATTTTGGGGGTTTAAGACACAGTCGAGAAGATTCCTAAATCGTGGTATTGTACACTTACTGTGAATTTCTACTATTTCCATTGAGAATATCTATCCCAGGTGAGTGAGTGTCCAGGTCAGAACACTTCCCTGCCATTGCCCATGGATGTCACCGTCATCAGAAAGGCAGAAGAAGCCTCTACGGCCATCATCCTGTCTTGTCTAGATAAACTTGTACCAAGGCGCCTATTCCTACCGGTGAGAATGTGGCACGTTGCTGATTGGCTACAATGAACAAAAAATAATCTGGTGTTCTTTTTTTGCTTAAGAATAAGTGCTCTGGTCTTAGAGTAGGAATAAAACCAAGACGGGCTGGAACGCATCAGTATACACTGCGGCGCGCTTTGTCAAGGTGCTCCGACCGCGGTAATGCAGCGTTCCTGTATGATGGTGCTTGTGCCTGCTGGGTGGGCTGCTGTGCCTTTAGTAAATATTTTTTCTCGGTGCCCTATTCGTTAAAGACTCAGAGAGATAAAAATAGTAAAGCACATGCAACTTGTTTGTCCTCTTGTCCTTTTCTCTTAGGGACTATTTTCATGCTGATGAATTTAAAAACCGAGCCCCCTTGTGTGTGCATATACAAGCCTTTGAATCTGTGTGTAGTACGTCTACCAGCTGAGGTGTGGCTTCGAGGAGTGGCTGCTGGGGAAACGTGGGCCTTAGGAAACCCCACACCGGCATTAGAATTACAGACCTGAAATGCAGCACGCTCAGCGTCAGGCCAACTCCGCACCCAGGGTTAGGGGCAGAAGAAAAGCATGTCCTCAACTGTGTAAAAAGTCCTTGATGCTCTGAGAGTTCTGTCTGGCCCTGGTCAGGGTGGGGGTGTTCAGGCTGAAACCAGGCGCGTGTGCCCGGTGCCCGTGCCCGTGCGTGTGTTCTGCGTGGACACCTAAGAAGCAAGTCGAAAGTAAACACGACACTTGGGTTTCCCCTGGACATTCCTTCATCAATGTGCAGAATCGCCTGTCTTCGCGACAGGGCAGCGCCGAGGTCCCACTGCTCCAGTTGGCATGCCGGTCCTATCCCTGGGCACGGGTGGCGCGCGCGGGTGGGAAGGGACGAAGCGATCCCGGAGCTCCCCCGGCCCTTGTTTCCCCGGGGCGCCCACCCAGCAGCCGCCCCCCTCTGCGCTCTGCCGCCCGCCCCGCCGCGTGCGGTCCCCGGGGCGCCCCGGCCTCTCGCGGGCCCTGGCCACCCTAGAGCGCGCAGGCCCGAGGAGGCCCCTCGCACACCCACTGCGCCGCGGCCGCGCGGGAGGCCTGCGCCGTCCGCGCCACCCACCGCCGGGCCCCGCGGGCGGAGCGGACTGGGCGGGCGGCCGCCGCGGGCGCGCCCTCCCCAGCCGCGGCCTTGCGCGCCATGCGTCCCCGGAGGACGCGCGGCTCCCGGCCAGCCGCGGCGCCTTTAACCGGGGAAGGGGAGCGGGCGGAGGGGGCGGTCGGGCGGCTCAGAGGAGGGCTCTTTCTTTCTTCTTTTTTTGAATGAACTGTGTGACGTACGTACAGGAAACCAGTCGGTTTGAGAGGAGAATGAAGTAAGAGGCCAGACCCCCCCGCCCCGCGCCCGCCCCCTTCCTCCCGCGCCCGCCCCCTGCCCGCCCGCGGCCCGCCCGCCCGCCGCCTGCCGCGCTCTCGCCCGCCGCGCTCTCGCCGCCGCTCTCGGGGTCCCGGCCGAGCCGCCGCCGCCGCCGCCGCCAGCCGAGGTGCCTGGGCGCCGGGCCCTGCCCGCCGGCGGCCGTCACCGCGCGGAGCGGGCTGCGCGGCGGGAGCTGGGGAGGCAGCCGCCGCCGGCGCCGCCGCGCAGGAGCAGGAGGAGAAAGGGTGCGCAGCCCGGAGGCGGGGTGCGCCGGTGGGGTGCAGCGGAAGAGGGGGTCGGGGGGAGAACTTCGTAGCAGTCATCCTTTTTAGGAAAAGAGGGAAAAAATAAAACCCTCCCCCACCACCTCCTCCTCCCCACCCCTCGCCGCACCACACACAGCGCGGGCTTCTGGCGCTCGGCTCTGGCGGGCCGGGCGCGTCCTGCCTTCATTTATCAAGCAGCTTTTCGGAAAATGCATTCGGCGTTCGGAGTGTAATCAGAAGAGGATTCCCGCGCCGGTCCCCGGCTCGCCCATCGCCCCCTTCCTCTGTCTCTCTCCCGTGGAGGCGTGAAGCGGTCCCGTGGACAGATCCATGTCTGTGCCCGCGCGTGCCTGTGCGTGTGTGAATTGCCGAGAGAGGGGAAATCGCGGGACTTCTGCAAATACTGGACTGACGCTGTAATTCATCTGTCGCCGCCGCTGCCTTTTTTTTTTTTTTTTTTTTCCTCGTGCTCTTGAGATCTCCAGTTGGGATTCCTACGGATTGACATTTCTCTGAAGCAGAAGACTGGCCATCAATCTGGAAATCCTTCTAATTTTGACACCCCCGCCCCCCTCCAAGTTCTGATTGATTTGGAAGTTTGAAGGCAACTCTAGCCGGAGAGTTGTGCGGATTGATGGGATCGTCGCCTTACGCATTTGCTCGGTTTTACGAAACAAGGAAACTTGACAGAGGAGCATGCTGTCCCTAAAAATTACAAGTAAGTTCTTTGCACAGGAAATTGGCTTAATGTAACTTTCAATGGAAACATTTGAAATGTTAACTTTAAGTGCATTCGAGTAAGTCGCCGCGCAGTTTACCATACATTCTTTACAGCCGTGTAATTTGTGTGTGTCTTGCTTTCATCCAGTGTATAAAAACTGCACCTGATTTTGACTTAGTTTTTTTTTTTAACCTTTCAGCAGCACGGAGGAAGTAGACCGATATTAACAGTGCTTATTAATAATGTGCCTCATGAAATAAAGATCCGAAAGGAATTTGAATAAAAATTTCCTACATCTCATGCCAAGGGGAAACACCAGAATCAAGTGTTCCGCGTGACTGAAGACACCCCCTCATCCAAGAATGCAAAGCACATCCAATAAAATAGCTGGATTATAACTATTCTTTTTTTCTTTCGGGGCCGTGGGGCGGGAGCGGGGACGAGAGGTGCTGCCGTTGGTGCCCGGCCGCTTTTCTCGGCTGAAGGATGGCGCACGCTGGGAGAACAGGGTATGATAACCGGGAGATAGTGATGAAGTACATCCACTATAAGCTGGCGCAGAGAGGCTACGAATGGGACGCGGGGGACGCGGGCGCCGCGTCCCCGGGGGCCGCCACCGCGCCGGGCATCTTCTCCTCCCAACCCGGGCGCACGCCCCCGCCCGCTACGCCTGGGGACCCGGCAGCCAGGACCTCGCCGTCGCCGCCCCCGATGGCCGCCGCCGTCGCGGGGCCTGCGCTCAGCCCGGTGCCACCTGTGGTCCACCTGACCCTCCGCCAAGCCGGCGATGACTTCTCCCGGCGCTACCGCCGCGACTTCGCCGAGATGTCCAGCCAGCTGCACCTGACGCCCTTCACCGCGAGGGGACGCTTTGCCACGGTGGTGGAGGAGCTCTTCAGGGATGGGGTGAACTGGGGGAGGATTGTGGCCTTCTTTGAGTTCGGTGGGGTCATGTGTGTGGAGAGCGTCAACCGGGAGATGTCGCCCCTGGTGGACAACATCGCCCTGTGGATGACTGAGTACCTGAACCGGCACCTGCACACCTGGATCCAGGATAACGGAGGCTGGGTAGGTGCTTGTCTGGTTGAATGTGAGTCTGGGTTTGAAGCCTCAGGGCTGAGGTGCGATGTTTGGAGTGCACAGGACTCGAGGGGCGAGGGGAGCCTGTTGAGCCCAAGAAATAAAACCAGGTGTATTGCTGCCCGCCAACCTCTAGACTAAACGCTCTTCCCGCCAACTCCCTTGTGATAACTCCTTCCTACCAAAAGTGTTGAACTCGCTTGTCAGCCGTTGAGATTCAAGATCCAGCATTTGCGATCCAGTAGGATTTTTGATATGTGGCATAAGTTATATGCCTTCCGAGTTTCTCAAACTGGAGGTCCAGAGGTCCCCAGCATCACCCTCTGCTTGGCCTGGGTGGTTTGTGAAATCGGAGGGTTTTAAGGACTGCTCTTGAACCAGGCCCCCCAGGCTTGAGTCTTGGCCATTTACATTAGACAGGGTTCTTCTGTGTACTAACAGGAGACCACTCAAAGAGAAGTACCAGCCACCTCCAGAGGACCGAGGGCATGTCTTTTCTGACTCACTGGTCAGAAGGGAAGACCAATAGAGGTCCTTTCCCTAGAAATCATAGCTGTGACAATAAAGAGGTCACAGATTTTGGATTCGAATCCAGTGTGGGTCATCTTCCCAGTGGGAACGACGGTGTGTCTTTAAGAACAGCGGGCTCTGATGTTCTACTTTATCTCATCAGTGACAGAATTTGCCTGGGCTGCATGCTTGGTGTTCTGTAACTTGGGTATGATCTGAACATTCACTGAATTTCAGTTATCTTTGACTTTTCATCACCTACCATCCACATAATTTTGTGATCTCCTATGCTGGAAAAAACTCTGGTGTCTAGGGTACCTATATAAAGTGTAGAAGAATTGATTTTGGGCTGTGGTTTTTTTCATGGCCTGACTTTGGTTGAAGCGATGAATACCTGTAGCTTTGAAGGACATGCGAGGTGATTTTCTGGTACTGAGCCAGATAGTTTCCATCCTGTTATCAAACAGTCTACTTTCCTGCAGTGTTTTGGGGGAGGGGTGCAGACCTTACGACTCAAGGATTGTAATTAAGCTCTCCATTTTATAAGTAAAATGATTAATTTATGAAAACGGTAATAGTTCTTGTGTAAAGGGTTTTTTTTTTTCAGACTTTCTGTTTTAATCTGAAGAGTTATCTTTGAAAAAAAGGATGCAGTTCAGTGCTTTCTTTGATAGTCTCTTGGGAGAACGACTATCGTTATTATTTTATAGAACCTAACAGGAGCAAAAAAGGCTTACAATTGCCTTCAAGTGGATTAGATGTCAAGAAGCAAATTACATATTTTTTTAAAACTACGTTTTACAAAGCGTGCTAATATTAAGGGGCCAAAAAAGAGAAAAGGCCAAGAAAAGAAGATGATTGACGTGAACATCTGATCTTATTTGACCAAAGCTGACAAAATATTGATGCTGTTGTTCAATGTTGAAAAGTAAAATGAACTACAATATCCCAGTTGAAATTTCTAAAATATAAACGCTCTTTGTGAATTGTTTATTGAGAGCTGACATTACCAGATCTTTAGTAATTCTGGAAGAATTTGCTAAAGGGTAAAAAGAATATTATTGTTAAATACTTGGTTAAGTAGGTGGTTTGACTTTTAACCACCATAACAAAGAGGTAGAGACTTCCAGATTCCTAAAGGATCATTTTAAAACCAAAAGGCAAAATTGATATAATAGTTTGCCCATTTAATATTTTTATGGGCAAAATCATATTTAAACAATTTTCTTTTCAGTTGAAAGAAATCTAAGGTGGTAACGATCATCTATGAAGTAGGTTAATAAAAAGGTGGGAAATGGAGACATGTGTTTATGATCGACGTTGAGATACAACCTGATCTTTGTTGTTGAGTTGCAGTATGTTAACATCGCTTACAGCTGAAGTTTCTTGTTAAGTGAAGGCTCAGTTGTTCTTCCTTTAAAACAGAGTATTTGTAGTAGAGCCTGTCTTTGTGGACAACAGGTATCTGAGGTTGGTGAATGTAAAGGCTACAGCTGATGATGCCAAACCACAATGACATGCTGTCGAATATGATAATGCTTGTTTTTTGAAAAAACCTCTATAGTAAAAATAAATCAAATGAAAGCACAAATGGTTGATGGTAAAATGTGTAATAGTTTTCAGAACAACTCGCAGATGGATGGCTATCTAGGAAAACAAAGGGATTTGGCAAAAAAGTGTGTGTGTAGGAAATGCAATCATATGTGGACACTGGAATAGAAGTGGTATTATTTGAGGGTTATAAATGATTTCAAATGTGCATTATTAATCTAAATTTTTTATTTTGGGCACTTGGCATACAGACAGATTTTCCTTCAAATTTGCACCACTCGGGGGTGCATCTCTAATAACACCATATGTTGCCTCTCACAGTGTAAAGTAGTCTTAATAACGATGGCAAAGTTTCAGAAGAGAGCTAGCTTGTTTTCTCGACGTGAAAATGATCTGCAGTGTTCCCAAGGCATTCTGTGTTTCATAACACGGAGAAAGCAGGTCCTTGCAACGGTCAGTCTCAGAAGCCTACAATTCAATAAAGACCCAAGAAGTAACTGGGTCTAGAGTGGAGTGCGGCATTATTTCTATGTGAGTAGGGCATTTGTGGCATCCAGAGAAAGGCGGGATAGAGGGAGAAGTGAGGGAGCAGCAAGCGGTTCCAGACAATGCCTAGGACTTTGCTGCTCAGTGTGCCTCACAGACCAGCAGCATGTGCATCACCTGGGAACTTCTGAGAGATGCAGAATCTCAGGGCCCGCACCCCAGAGCTACTGAGTCACACTGGGGTTTGTGTAGGCACTCCAGTCAGAGATGCTGGCTGCTGTACTTGACTTTGGGAGCCATCTTTTAGAAAGAATCACAACCCAAGCTAGGTTCTGCAGTGTTCCTTTCCAGTAGCCTCCCAGGTCGATACAGTTATCTAGAATACTGAAGATTTCCCAGATGTCCACCTGAGTGAGCTGACCTAGGGAGAAATAGAGTGGATTGAAGGAGAGAGAGGAGGCCAATCGCTCGAAGCCCAGTCTTCTCAAGAATGTTTTTCATGGTAGTTGTTGGGTTTGTGTTGGCATCACCAGTCCCATTGTAGCCAGATAGCTTCTCTACTTCAGTTAAAGGCAAGGGAGTTTGCTCTTTTAACAGCTCTGTTCGTTGTTTTATCCCCTCATAATACAGTTTAAATTCTGCAAATGCATTTAGTGACCCTGTGAAAAAGGGACTGTTGCAGGCAAAGGATTGAGGGTCAATCCTTTGTGATATAATGGTGAATATCCTTCCAACTGAGAAATATGATGACATTTAGCTTTGTGTCTTAGGAGACAGTGAACTGTGGACCATTAGAAGACGAGATGGTTCAGACCAGAGGTCGTCGGTGATGACTGTATTCTGTTGATAGGATGATGGTCCAAATTTGTCTTTTTTTCATTTTCCAGTGTTGGTGGTTTAAGAATGTAGGAACTGGGACCAGCAGATGGCATAATGGTTTTGTTGCTGGACTCCTACATGGCTGACCACAGTACGAGTCCTGGACCCAGTGGCTTTAAACTCATGCCGGGCACCTGTACGTGCGTGTCCAAAATTCTGAGAGAACGAAAGAGAAGGGATTGCAGCATGGCCATCCCCCCTAGGGGGAGATTTCTAACATCATCTCTCTGTTTCTCTCCCACCAGTACAGCGCTCTATAGCAAAAATGTCTCTTAAAAAGAAAAAGAATGTAGGACCTTATTTTTCTCTATTGAGTATAGAGGTCTGCTTCCTTTTTCTTAGCTAGTCAGTAGGCAGTTTCTTTTTTTCTGAATGCTCTCCATATCCAGCGAAACATTTGATTAACTGGAAAGCAAAAACATTCTCATGCCAGGGTCCAAATTATGTGAAAGAGCATCATTTTTCTAGCGACTGAGTATCAGCTGCTTATGGCCAATTTTGGCAGCAAAATAAGATTAAAAATAGCCTGAAGATGCTCTAGTCTTAAATAATATATTTAATGATGAACTTTCCTTGGGAAAGTGCATCTTTCTGCCTGCAAAGAATCACATGACCCCTTTCAATAATTTATTTTGTAGGGAAAAATACATTATTGCTCATGGACTTTTCAGTCATGTGGTGTTGACTGATTGTGTTTCTGGACCTTCATAAAATTTTATAGTTCACTCTGTTCTCTGTTTTAGGGCCTTTGTTGCTATTTAATGTCCCTTGAAAACATAGCTTGCTTTTGTGCATCCTGTTACTGTTGGTTGTGCTTTCTAGTGAGAACCAAGTGCTCTTTTTAGGGATCCTTGATTGAATTGGTAAATTTTGGATTGTTTAAATGTCACTAAGCTAGATGGGATACCAGGTAACAGAAAATAATAGATTTGAAAAAACAAACAAACAAAAAAACAAGCCATAGTCTTACAGTTTTTCCTTATCTCTGCTCCCAGTCCCGGTCCACGTTTTAGAAGGATGAAACACCCACCTATATAGCAAGCATGGGGAGCTTTGTGTGTTCAGAGTGGTGGCTCCTTCTCAGCACACCTATCCACCCCCTGATTTCTTATCTTTCTTTCTTTCCCTTTTTTTTTTTTTTTTTTTGGTTCTTTCCATTGAAAGGGAAGAGAGTAACAGCCTCCACAGCATCCCACACCACAGTCCTCCTCCCAGCCTTTCCCAGCACGTGCCCACCATGTACAAGTTGCATCAGACCAAACCCTAATCTTCCATATGACTTCCGGCACTGGGGAAGGGTCGTGCCATCCTCTCACCCATTTCTAAGGTCACTCATCAAGTTGTAGCAGTATTTCAGCAGAAGTGCATTTGTGCTAGAAAACAACACTGTCTTTGTGGTGTGCAGGTAGAAAGTTTTCTTTTTCCCCCAGAGAGATATTGTATTTGAGATTCAAAGGTTCTGCTCCACCTTTTGAAGGTAATCTAATATCACCTTATTCAGCTGTAGCAGTAACCTCCCAATCTGGTCACCTTTTCCCTCCACGACAGCAGTGAATTTACTTTACCGTGAAGTTTCTCTTTTCATTCCTCTTGGTTTGGTTCAAACAACGCAGCGTTTGACATCTAAACAAACGTAATGGTCAAAATCCTCCACAGACTGAGACATTCTTCACAGATGTGATTGCAGGTCTTACAGATACCCAGCCCTAGCTCAGACTGGGGGCATGGCCGGGGAGCTCTGCCTCGGCCTTGCATGAACTCCCAGGCCAGCGTTAGGTGTCTTTAGAAACTCAGTCCCTACGCAGCCTGATAAGGATGATCTGAGACTCTCAAACTCTGAGAGAAACACACAATAACTAAGTAGATGTTGTTTTGCATGTAGTCCAGTCATTGTCTATAAATAAAGTTATCTCTAATCATGTGGCTGTTCATGAGTACATTAGGCCCTATTTAAATAGGGGGCAAAATGTAGATAATTTTTTAAATACCATAAAACGTAGACGTACACTTCAGAGAACTGAAAGGTAGGGGAATTCCCTTCGTTAAATATTAATCCACTAAGCACTCTTGATGCACATTAAGAAGACTTAATAAATACCAGTCTATAGTTTTTAAAGTATGTCATTAATTCTTTCAAAGTAAGAGACAATTAAGGCTCTGATTAAAATGATTAGAGTAATTTGAAGAACTTTCTTTCTTAAATAACTCAATCTTGTAAACAGAAAAATGCAAGTAGGTTTTGAACCAGAACAGGGGTTCGTTCTTTGTGAGGGAAAAAAGCTTTTGTTTGTTTTGTTTTAGGCTGCAGTACTGATGTGTTTATCAAGATGCTTCTCTTCTAAGTGCTATTTACAGAAATTCTTAGTCCATTGTAACATTTATATTCTTAAAAAGCAGGTGCGCAGCTTCTTTTGGCCCCTGTCTTCTTTTGACCAGAGATCATAAAACCTTAAAAATCACAACAAAACTGTTTCCATTTTTAAAAGTGTTTTCATGGGTTGCTACTTTTTGTTCTGATATCTACCTTATTCTATAGGGCCAATACTGTTTGTCAGCTGTTTATTTGCCAGACAAAAGATAAACTTACCTGTCCTTCAGTGAGAAAGAGGATTGAATGATTCTTCCTGCCTTTCCCAGGGTATTAGGGCTTTCTCAGAGATAACACACACACACTCACACACAGCCCATTCTATTCTCTGCCTGCTTTGTCATTCCACCAAAGGGAGACCTCCCAGGTGTAGCTCCTTGTTACCTTCCAACATGTGAAGGGCAGGATTCAGGCAGAGAAAAGAGCAACATGCCCAGATAACCAGAACGTGCCCAGATACCAGCGAGAAGGAGCAGAACTGGGGTCTTACCAAAGCTAGGCGGTAACTCCCACTCTCACCTCACGGCAGGCATCTGGACAAGTAAAAACTCTGTCAGCAGACAGAGATATTATCCTTTCCCATCAAAGATCACAAGTTCCAGCACGGTACAGGGAAAAGATAGTATCTGCTAGCAAAATTTGTACTTGCTCTGATCCTGGTAGGGCAAAATAACAGTGAGGTTATACTTGAGCCTTTGATAGATTTTGACTAAACTAAAATAGCTTCAAGTAAGAACTACTTCCCCAAATGCCCTTGTAAACGCGTTCGAAAGGGAATCTCCCTGCCATGCTGGTGTGGCCATTTGTAGCAGTGTACTGGGAGCTGCTGGGGTGATCAGCTGAGGTCGACCACTGGCAGGATCGGTGTGGAATGGACCTCCTCAGCTCTGCACAGGAGCGCACGCTTCAACGGGAAGCTCTTTATTAAGAACATTTGCATGTCCATGCCGCTGCTTACTTTGCCTTCAGAATTTCAGGGATACAACCATATTCCATTTTTAGTTAATAATCAGCTCTCTGGGGCTTCAGCGTAATGAGTCAGAAGCTTATGACTGACTTTACTCTGCTCTTTATTATGTCTCCAGAAAACAACCCGAGAACTCACTGTGTCAAGTGAAGCTTTAATTTTTCAAGGGAAATTTTTCCATTGAGACCAATACATCTTTTCGTGACAGTTTCAATAACTGTATTTCTCTATTTTTAACTGTCAAAAAAGCAGTTAAGCTACAAAAGAGTATGAGGTTTATGAATTTTAATTCTCGTAGCACCAAACAAGGCATCAATGTTGCAGGTTGTCTTTTCTTGACTTTTTCCAGCTCTTCTTAGCAGATAATTAAGATTTCTTCTGCCTTGCAGCATGGGGCATGTTTTATCTATGTATTAACTCTGAAACTGAATTGTAGCCAAATATTCCTCTCAGCTGCATTAGAGATTTCCTAGAGACTAGGAGGACAAATGCTTAGTTCTCTTATTTCAGTGCCTGTCTGGTGTGTGTGTGTGTGTGTGCGCGCACACACACATGCGTGTATGTGCATGTGTGTGTGTCTACACCTCTTACAATTAGGATAGATATAAAATCAATAGATACTGATTTATCATCTCTCGGGGGGTGGGGGGGAAGAAGTCCATAAAGGATGGCAGCATTGGCACTTCTGAGTCTAAAATTTCAAGCTGTCATCTAACCATTTCCTTTCTGGATCCTTGCCAGCATCCTTTTTTTTTCCCCCTCTTTCTTTTTAATCTTTTAACACTAAAAACATAGAGAGGAGATTTTGAAGTATTTCATGACAAAATTACAAGTGCATTGAGACAGAGCCACTTACTAATCATTAAAGTGAGAATGTAAGAAGAAAATTTGAAGACATCTTAATCAAGGAAAATGAGCAATTGTTCAGAAAGCTTAACCTTGAGCTCCCACTAACTAGGCATTGATGGAAGGCATCGCAAGGATCTGCTTATTCAGGAACGCATGCACACTAACCACACTAACTTTGCTCATAAAAGTGACAAACAAAACACTTCATTACACTAACTGCTGGTCCCTTCTCTCTCTCTCTCTTTTTTTTTTAGAGGTTTTTGGTATAGGGTGTGTGCGCTTGCCAGAAAGACAGAGAGACAGAAAGTGAGAAATCACCCCCCCAGGGGGGATGGCCACATCACAATCCCTTCTCCTCCATTCTCCTCCCGGGATCTTGGGCACGCACGCACACGCGTCCGGTGTGAGTTTAAGCCGCCGGGTCCAGAACTCGAACCGCGGTTGACTACATGGGAGGCCAGCAACATAGCCATTACGCTAACTGCTGGTCCCACACTTCATGAGCCCCTGCTCTGTGCAAGGCTCTATGCTAGGTGCTTTGGTTAAGTAAAAATACACTAAATAACCTTTGTCTTTAAGGAGCTTACTTACCAGGAGGACACTGAGGCCGTTAAGTCAATTTCTATAGTTCTCTAAATCTATCCTGGACAGAGAGATCTGACCCAGCTAGAGGGATATCTGGAAGAGTTTCATGCAGGAGATAATTTTGAGATACATTTTGGGACAGGCGAGAGAGGTGGGCAGAGGGAATTTCTGGTAGCAGGAATGGAGGTGTCAAAACAGGCAGAGGTGTGTGGCATGTGCCGGGAGCTATGGAGACTCTGACTGGACTAGGCCTTAGAGCTCTCATGAGATGACACTATCCCTGGAGAACTTGTTCCCTGGGTCCTACTTGAGAAGTAGTACTTAACTTGTAACTGTTGGGAGGACGGTGAAAGGGCTCTGGACAAGACAAGCTGTGTGGGTTTGAGAAAGATTGACAGTGATGCTGCCAGAGAGGTGGGAGGTCCAAAACATGGTGGGGGAGGAGGGCATGGGAAGGACAGGACAGAGGTGGGGGTGGTGCAGAAGTAGAACACAGATCAAAGGTAAGGCAGGAGGGAGGGAAAGAATTGCAGGACTCAAGTTCCATCCCAGCTGGCTCAAGAAGTCCTACTTTCTTTCAGAGAGAAGGGAAAGTAAGACCAGTTCAGGTTTTGTGAGATAAACATGATGTGTTTAATTGTAGACAATTTCAACCTGAGTTTCCAAATAGGATAAGCAAGGGGAAAATGCCCTGTAAGCCCTGGATGTAAGGATCTGGAGCTCAGGAGGGAAACTGAGCCTGGATTGTAACGGTACGCTTCCCCAAGCCCTCCCAAACCATGCAGATTTCCATTTTCCCCCTTTATTTTCAAAAGTGATCCTGACTGCTACTGTTAGTTCTGCCTTCTTTTATTACTCTGTAGACACCATGGGTTGGATGAGGGTGACAGCTTGAAGCTTTACCATGTGCAGCTCTGCTTCTCCCTACCAGTTTACCAACTCAAAAATCATTCACGTTGCGTTGTATTGGTGCTTCAGATATTCTGATAGTAACCTTCCATCTGTAACTCTACCTCTTACAAAATCAAAGCGTCTTTCTTCACTGGGACCTCCTCATTTAATAAAATATGTCTCCTATTTCTAACTTGAAGCCATTTTCATTGCTGGAGGGTATATACTCTTGCCATATAGAAATAGAAGGAGAAAGTATCTCCCAATGGGGCAGATCACGCCACAATCCCTTCTCCTCTATTTCTCCATTCTGTCAAGGATTTGGGGCGCACACGCATACATGCTTGGTACAATTTTTCTAAGCTGCTGGGACCAGGATTCAGACCACAGTCGGCCATGTGGCATCTGGTTCCATTACCACTAAGTCACAAGGCCAGCCCAAAGCATTTCTTCTGTTAAATTTCTTATGTTAAATTCTTATGCATGGCACCTGTAGTAGATAGTGGATGCACACACTGATTTTTTTATTGAATGAATGAATGAATAAAATGATTATGTTAGAGGCAATTTCTGTATCTAACTCCTTATAACCATGTAATGTTCTCCCACTTCTTATAGTGTGTGTGTGTGTGTGTGTGTGTGTGTGACATGTCCTGCCCTCCAGGTTTATTAATATTTAATAGAAACAAACAGAAATACTGATTGTTTTGATTTTGTCCTTTTCAACAAACAAAAATACTGATTGTTTTGATTTTGCCCTTTTCATTGAATTGAAAAACTATGTCATTCATACTTAAGGAGAAATCTTCTAGATCTTGCTTTATAGTAGACGTTCAACATATATTGGTCCTTAATGCTCCCATTAGACACCAGCCTGCTCGCTGTCACATTGTATCTGTGTACAAAGGTTTTAGACGCATAACCTACACAAATGTACCTAGTTATTCTTGTTCTTCATGTTTCACATCTCAAGCCTAATCCAGACTGGGGAGGTTTTGAAATCTGAGATTATTCATCACCTCATTGTTAGAGAAAGTAGACCTAGGCCAGCAGGTGGCATGGTGGTTAAGGGGGCTGGGTCCCACATGGCTGACTGCATGATTTGAATCCCAGGCTCAGCGGCTTGAAAAACATGCAGGAAGCATGTACATGTATGCCCCAAATCCTGAAGGGAGAATGGAAGAGAAGAAACTATGGGGTGGCCATTCTCCCTGGGGGTGCTTTCTTTCTTTCTCTTTTTCTTTGTGCCTCTGGTAGTGTATGTGCCCTATAACAAATTTGGAAAAGTTTTAAAAATAAAAGAAAAAGAAGAGAAAGGAGGACTCTAGACCGTAGACCCTGCCCAAGGTTCTCACAGTGGAAGTAAGGTAGCTTTTCACTCTGATCGGGGTGGCTGCTCAAATGTAAAAAGAACTACAGCATACAGGTCATGAGGATGAGTGACCCCCTAGTTGTTCTCATAAAAACAAGCAGCCAGTTGAAGGTGTACAGCTCAGCATGCCCGGAGGTGAACGAACCTAAGATCTCACTTCTAAAGGCACTGTCCAACAAGACCACCAGGAGTGTCACAGATAAAACCACTGGCCGGAACAACTCTTGGCTAAGTTTTCTGTTCTGATCTCAGCCTATCGGTGGTTTTAAGAACTGTTGGAATTATGTTTTGAGAGTCGTCATCCTTTGGCATGAGGCAAAGTCAAAGCACTGTTGCTCGTCATTTGTCATCTGTTTGAGAATGATGGTATGATTTGTTTACTTGTAATGAAGCTTGACCATACTTCTCTAGGGGCTTTAAAAAAAAAAAAAAAAAAAAAAAACCAAAAACAAAGATGTGTCAGCTTGCAGATTTGTCCCCATGAATGAAACCACAAGCAAGTTCTCTCCTCTTTCCCATCCTCCGTGCCTCCCTCTTGTTTCTTGAGCGGCCATCTGTGCATTCTGTTCCCACTGCCAGCCCCTCTTCAAGTGGCTTATCTATGAGTGAATTCAGAAACTTCAAATTATAAAGGACACCCAGATAATTGGCCTGTTCTCCAAAGTATCTGTCCCCTGCGCTGCTGCCAGATTCCTTCTTAATGAATACATCCAGTGACAGTGGGATTCATGAGCTTGTCCGTATCCGTGAGAAAATGAGCTCCCCTGCTTTGTAACAGCTTGCGGCTCGGGGGAAAAAAAAAATGACAGCCATTGCACAAGTTTTCTTTGAATGTAGTTTTCTTTCCCATAAATGATACTTTGAGAATACAGTTAAGGGGTTATTAGTTTTCTATTTCATGCTTGGCCTGTGTGTGAGAATAACACAAGCTGTCACTGCAAATCAGTATAGCGAAACTCACTTTGTCTGGTTAATGTGAGCATTTAATATTTGGCTCAATTAAAAATTAACTGATGAAAGTACATGTCATTGGAATTCGAAAATACCTTTTGTAAGGAATATTTAAAGGGCATGACCAATGAGTAAATTGGTGGTTTTATAAAATGGAGAATCTGGGAGAAATTTAATAAGAGTTGAGACCCTTGACAACTCTTTATAACTTCTCTACCTATTCGGCATGGCAGGGTATTGAAAAGGAGCGTTCGTGTTATTGTTAAAGATCCGCTTGCATTTCTGGGTTTCTCAGTGAGTATTTTTTTTTCTGCACTTGGTCATAGATTAAAGCAGGCAGAACGAGAGCTCAGTTATTCCTTTATCCCACGCACTTTTTTATTGAGCTCATGCTGCAGACCAGGCCCTGGAAAATAGAAGGTAGGAGCAAGAAAGGCATGGCTCACAGTGTAGGGGGAGTGGAGATCTGAGCAGCAGCTGCAGTAGAGTACGCTTAGAGCTATGAAAAAAAGAAAAGGAACAACCATCAGGACATTTATTAGAGTCAAGGAGATCTTCCTTGGGAGGGAACAAAAGCCTGAAAGACGAGCAAGAGTCAACTTAGTGGAATGGGAGAAGGAGCAAAGTGTGGACAGCAGACAACCTGGATCACAAAGACCACAAGGAGGGGAATGCAAGGTGCGTACAGGAACTGAAAGGTCTGAAGTGTCCAGCATGGTTGGAGTGGGGAGCGCAGGTGGCTGGGTCAGAAAGGTGATGCTGGAGGGCCAGGTGGTGGCGCAATGATGATGTAACATGGAAAGAGTCCTGGGGCTTCTGTGAGCATGCTGGGTGCCCGTACCCATGATTCTGGCCGACTGAGACTGGGGATGGATCGTGGCATGGAGAGCCTGCTAGAAGTGCTTCTCTCTGTTGTCTGATGGAAAAAAGAAAGAAACTTTAGGAAGAAAAGAGATGATGCTGGAAATACACTAACTTGGAGGGGGTTATTTTAGATAAGTCACTCTGACTCAACCCAGTCAATTAGACTGGGGAGAAATTAGTGAGTGGATAGGAGGTGCTTTCAGCAAACATGCTTCTCCTCGATGGAGGATACTGGGAGTGGCAAGAAATTGATAGCTTTGCACACTGATTAGTACTAGAGTGGAGAGAAATTTAGAAAGACGTACTCATGGACTGTTTCTAAACATTGTGTCTTTCTTCTTAAGCTACAGTAGTCTTTCTCTATAATTGTATTGGTAAGAATGTGATCATTGATCTAGTTATAGACAGGTATTTTCTTTTTAGTTCATATTCTCTTAACTTTTTGTCATAGGGTGTATGCACTTGCTGGAAAGAAAAAGAGAGAGACAGTGAGAAATCAACCCCCAGGGTAGAAGGCCACTCCACAATCTCTTTTCCATTTTCTTCCTGGGATTTTGGACATGCACACACACGCACCTGGCGTGATTTTCAAACAACCTGGTCTGAGACTCGAACCATGGTCAGCCATTTGAGAGTCCAGCACTCTAATGACTATGCCACTTGCTGGCCCCTCATGTTCTCATAAATATGCTGAGTTGGAAATTTTATTTTGTTGGAATTCGCATCATAATCAAGCTTCATTAATAATCACTTCATTAAAGTGTACTTTCAGAGAGAATTTAAAAAGGCAGTTGTAAAATTTTCCTTCAAGTAAAAATAATCCTCCCTTGCCTTCTTGAAGGATTTTGAAGTTTCCAAAGGAAGCCCCTATCTATTGGCCTGTTCGACCTTCATAACAAGCCTAAGCGAGGCAGGCCTTATATTCTACTCTGCCCCTTTCTCTTCCTGTACACTCTTTGTTATTTATTTATTCTCATGTGAAGAGAAAACTTTGGCTAACAAAGTTCCGTGAAAGCCAGTAAGCCAAGGGGGAGCTGGTAGCATGCCCAGGGTGGGAGTCCAGTAGATAGTTTTTTAAACTGTGCTGCCTCTCTGGGTGTGTTTTCACAAGGACACTAGGTTCCTCAATAGAAACTTAATTAAATATATTTCATTTTGAAGAATAGTGTTCTCTACTGCTTTCTATCACAAAAAAATCTTTAGAAAAGTTAAAATGTAGTCTTTTGTTCCTGGTGTTTTTTTTTTTTCCCTCCTTTGATTCAGCTTTCAAAGTTTTGTTTTTGTTTTCGTTTTTGCCAGAGGGTGTGTATATTCACTAGAGACACAGGAAAGGTGAGAAAGCACCCTGCCTGGGGGGTGGTCACACTGCTATCCTTTCTCTGCCATTTCTTCTTTTGGGGTTTTGGATATGAACCCACACATGCCTGGTATATTTTGTAAGCCACCAGGTCTGAGACTTAAAAGCATTAATCGGCCATGTGGGATCCAGCCGCCTTAACCGCCATGCCACCGGCTAGCCCTCGGAGCGGTTTTCATGCCTGCAACAGAGGGGTTGCCTCCCTGCCTGCCATTTGATGCCCATACGTTAGCTCAGGACCCTGTGAGATGAGCCTGTCAGCTGGGAGGTCACTTCCTTCTAAAGGGATTGATTGATTGAGGTGAAAGTTTCCCAACACTTCTGTGAGAGTTTTGTAAAACAGCCCCATTTAACAAGGGGAAAGTGGAATTAGATAAACATCGATGGTGGTTTTTGATTATCAGTATCTAATTAGAAAAAGCATTTGTGTTTACTTTTAAGAATTATTTTATTTAACTTTATTTATTTACTTATTTTTTTCGATTTGATCAGAGAGGGACAGTGAGAGAGAGAGAGAAAGAGAGAGAGAGAGGTAAAGTGAGAAAGCAAGCCGCCGTGTTTGGGACTCCAACTGTGGCCGGCCATGTGGACGTCTAGCGCCCCTAACCACCACACCACCTGTGGGCTCCAGTTGTGTTTACTTTTAAAATGGGACTTCTTTCCTTAGGTGACCAATAACATTTTGACAAATGTTTGTTGAATTAAAGAAGAGATGGAGCCTTCATCAGTAAGGTTTCCATCTATTAAAGGGCATGGTAGTTCAACTTCATTCAAGAAATATTTGTGAAGGGCCTACAGTGTGCCAAGCGCTGTTCTAGGAGGTGGCTGGAGCAGTAACAGAAAACATGACAGTCAAGAATTATCCCTCATATCTCCAGTAAATCCAACACTGTGAGGAAGTTAGAACAGTAAACGGATAAATAGTGAACAATATCATATGAAAACTATGAACTAAAGCAAACGGAAATGTCGCAGGACTGCTGAGGGGCCAGAAACGTCTTACCTTGGTCTTTGAGGCTCTCCTAATAACACATGTTGCAAATTACACAGAGGTTTAATGACTTCTTCATTAATAGTTGAAAATGTAGTCTACCTTAAAATTAATATACACATCAGTCTAACATACCCTGTCTATCAGTCTAAATTGCATTACCATGCACAAGAGAAAATTAGAGAGTCTTCTACTATTGGAGGCTAAAGCGTTTGGAGCACTTTTTCCCTCACCTACTTACTTCCTCATTTTCCCCATTTCCATTTTTACAACATTGGTCATTGGCCTTAGTCACCGAAAGTCAAGAGGGAGGAAGGAAATGAGCATTTATTGAACCCCAATATGTGCCAGACCCTGGGTTTAACACTGTTGTGGACAGGAGATTATTTAACCTCAGTAACCTGCCCCTGAGGGCAGGAAGTGGAATTATAGACAAGGAAACAGAGGTTCTGCAAAGTCGAGGGACTTCGCTAGTAAGAGGCAGACCCGGATTCTTTATTTAGGCCATCCAAGTGAAAATTTATGTCCTCTGGAACTTAAAGACTTTTTTTTTTTTTTTAACTGTAAAACAAACTTAAAAATAACAACTTAATACATAGGAGTTTTGGGTTTCTTTAGCAAGCCAATTAGTCTTTATTTTACTAACGAGGTGAAATCTCTCACAACATAGGTTTATGAAAGTTCTTTTATAGTCGAAAAAAAAAAAAAAGGAAACCTTTTTCTGCTTCTTGCCCCTGACTCCAAGGGTCTGTATAAATAGACTTTGAAAAACAAGTAGTAATCACCACTCCATACCAAGACCAGACACCTGATTCAGAAGGTCCCCCCAGGGTCGGCATGTGTGCAAAAATAACAAATCCAGTGCTTTCCTGGTTCCAGAGAAATGATCTCACTGTCAAATTGTAACCTGCCTAATGCTTTAATAAAAAGGTGGGAAAAGTCTGCGGTTTTACCTTTGGTGTGATCCTCATCCCTTGGCTGTTCTTATTTTAGGCATGACCTGAGAGTTTTTTCCAGAGTCCAGAGGTGGAATGACATGTTGCTCAAGTTTACAAGATGAGGCTGCATCTGTTCTTATATTTAGCTGTAAATTTTATTCTACTCATAAACAAACCCACCTCCAGCAACCACCGTCCATCAGGGGAGAGTCGTTTCCCTTCCCCTTGGTGTGGTTTGGATACATCTGGCCCTAGAAGGGCACAGTGTTTCCATGCTCACAGTGGAACAGGATGCCAGGAGAAGGGAGTTTCAGCACCAGGCAGGAAGCTACTTTCTTAAAAGAAACTTAAACTCTACATTCTGACAAGATAGGAAACTCTTAACTGCTTCCTTATTAAACTTATCTTTTTTTTCCCTGCTTCCTCATTAATGGATATCTCTTTGTGTTAGTGAACACATATAGATAGAATGTTTAGCTAAGATCATGTGCACAATAAATTCAAAAGGAAAAAGTAATGAATCTTTTAAGTGGTTCATGTAATAAAGAATATATAAATAAAAAAGTAAACATTCTTCTCAGGCATGGCATGTTAGGATTTTTGAGAGTAGAACTTCATGGTATTTCATAAGGAAGCAAAAAAGGAAGGGAAATTATTACTCAGGCAGAGGGACAATAGTAACCTTTCATTAAGTGAGACAGAGTTCAACCCCAGGCTCTCTAAACTCTGGCCTCTGTGTTAGTTGAACTGAACGAGCCACCAACTATTTCCTCTCTCTTTTATGGACCAGACTGCCTTAAAAAATATTGGTCCAATATAACCTAAAATGTTTAATTTATAAGCAACGACCCAATAGTATAACATGTCAAAGGCTGCTTTATGTATTTTTTATAAATCCTGAAACTGCCCATGGATTCAGATAATTAGTATCTTTGTTCTTTCAGTGACTTTCGGGGTGACTTCTTGGCTCCAGAGCCTGATCTCAGGACCAGGGAAGAGTAGGTTTGGATTCTGCGCCCTGGATGGGCTCACTCGTTTCCTGGGGGATTATTCATAATGTCCACCGAGCGGTGAGAAACGTCTGTCACAAGTATTATAATATGTGAGTTAAAGACCTTTATGACAGCAAAGTGCATTGATGTTTTCCGGGATCTCAGTTAAATGATGATAATCCTAAACACGACCAAGAACTGAGAAGTAAATTCAGCCCCTTCTCTGCTGAAGGTTGGCACAAAGTTCACATGCTAAGTTCACACTGGTTACTCAGAAGAGGTTGGCCATCATTCTGAACTATTGAATCGTTTGTGTGGATAGTAAAATATACATGACATAACATTTACCATTTTAGCCCTTTTTTTTTTTTCATTTTTTCCCCTTTAGAGTGCGCGAGGGAGACAGAGGTATTTTGACGCGATCTTACAGTGTCACCATCCTCCTGCCCCAGCCTCCCAGTGAGCTAAGCTTATAGTTGCACACCATTATTAGTTTTGTTTTGCTTTTAAAGAGAGAGATTTTTGCTGTAGAGCGTTTACACTCAACGGAGAGACATAGAGACAGAAACTGAGAAATCACCACCCCCCCCCCCCCCCATGGGGACAGCCATGTCCCAATCTCTTCTCCTCCATTCTCCTCTTGGGATCTTGGGCACACGCCCATACGCACCTGAGTCTGAAAGTAAGGAAGACCTCTGTCCTGTGATAACCAGCTCAGGAGCTAAAACACGGCTGTCTGAGGCTGTTGCGTGTGGGCAGACACCAGCAAAGGTCTCAGCAGCCTTGAGGTCACCACTGGGTTGTAGCCCAGGGCAGTTGGGGTTACCCCTTGCAATGCCGCTGAGTCATTAAGACAGGGTTATTTTCCACACGACAGTTGAAGAGCGCAGGCAACGTGGGTAATAAGTTGCAGAAATAGCTTTATTTCGAATGGTTAACATTTTTGAAAAGTTTAGGCTCCAGTCATCTGAGAAATTCACTTATGTGAAATGATTCATTCCAGAATGTAGTGAAAGAGGAAGCAAAGAAATAGGCATGTAAAAAAAGTGTCTATGAAGCGGGCCGAGACCTGAAAGGGCATTTGCTTGCCTCTTACATTATTGTTGTTCTTCTGCCTCACTTTCCAGAGTCGAGAACTGCTGGGAACTTGACGGGTTGGGACGGATGCCGTTTCTGGGGCAGTTCATGCCGTCCTGCTGTATCTGAATGATGCTGCCTGTGCACTAATTGGATTGCACACATAGTTAGAATAGCGGACCCACTCCGCTGCATGGTGTGCGTGCGGGGGCGTTGCGAGGCCCTGCGTTGCCCTCGCCCTGTGCATCTGCCTCATGACTTCATTTTGAAACCACTGTACAGTCAAACGTGGTCATTTGCTCATTCAGCGTTCTCGGTGTCTACGAGGTTTCTAGACACGTCCTCTGGCTTTGTGGAGGTCTCTGCTTCTTGGAAAAACAGACATGCGCAGATACAGTACAGCCTAGCGAGGTTTTCCTGGGAAAGGTAAGGATGGTGCGTCATGGAGGAGCTGTCGTTTGACCTGGATCCTGAAGGATGAGTTAACAGCTTTTCACAAACAACACGAAACAAAACAAAAACACCTTGCTCTGTGGAGAACGCGAAAGGGTACCATATGCAAATAAACAGAGTAATCGAAGAGCCAGATAAATGTAGTCAGTGACCAGAACAGAAGAGTATGGGGTGGAACGGAAGAAGATGGATCTGGGAGGACAGTCGAGGCTGACTTGCCAGGACTCTGCCACACTGAGGAGTTTAGATTTGCTCTTCCACGCATGGAAGGCCAGTGAAGGTCTGTAGCAAGACAATTTTGTGTGGAGGAAGGTCCTGCTGGCAGCAGCGTGTTGGCAGGTAGAGAGAGCAGCAGGGAGGCCAGCTGGGAAAATGGGGCAGGTGTCCAGTAGGAGTGTTGAGCCGCTGCACCGAGGCATGGGCAGTAGGGACAGTCAGGACAGGCCACCTGGAACGGCACTGCTAAGGTACAGTCAACGAGGTTGTGCATGGGAATTGAGGAAGAAGGATGTGATCTGAGCATCCCTGGGTACTCAGCGCCAAGCACGCAGTAGGTGCTCAATAGCTAACGACTGACTAAAGGAACGGACAGCCGACTGTGTAGACGTTCTAGGCAGTACTAGCAAAAGGACATTGCAGCCACACTCCTGATAGTGACGGAGCCGATCTCAGCTGGATCTACTCCACTCCAAACATTCTCTAAATGTTCTGTCTGTCTGAATGCATTTCGTTCCCCAGCAGTCTGGGGAGGTTGCTGTGATATTTTTACGGCTTGCAGATGAGGACACTGAGGCTTGGAGAGGTGACTGGTTCCGGCTGCTTCAGTGACTGAGCTGGCATTTGAAGCCAGGCGGTCTCAGGGTACGTGGTACCCTTAGGGTGCACGGCAGCTTCTCGCTTTTGGAGTTTCCAGGAAGCCGCTTCTGTCAAGGCCCCAGAAGTGATGACTCGGGGCAAACACAGGCAGGGCAGGATGCAGAGAGGCCTGTTTAGGAAACCATTTATCTCACGTAGACATGCCATCTGAGATGACCTTAGCAGAAATAACAATGGCCGTGATAACAGCGCCGCAGCCTTTTCCCTGGCACAAGAAACCAGTTTTGTAATGAAAATGGAATTTCTCTGGGGACTAGTCCTAGAAAGAGATAGGCAGTGGGAATAAAAAGAAAAAAATAAATAAACCACACACTGTGAAATAGTAACAAATGGTGTTCTCTCTGCTTTGCTTCACACTTGGCTTTGTCCATTGAGTGACTCACCTGTTCACTGGCCATCTGCAGGTTGGCCGTAGTGTGCTTTGGCTCACTCGTCCTTGGTGCAAAGACACAGAGGTGAGAATGTGCATTGAGAGGCAGCGAGTTGCACCTGGCTTAGAGTGTGTCCTCACGGACCCGGCTGAAAGGTGGCAGGACTTGTTAGTTGCCATTGCTTTGAGGATGGGAGTCCATGGCTTTTGGGAATGAAGGGCGGTGAGTTTGGTGTCCCAGATGGCCCCCAGGCTGGAATCCGAGCAGGTGGGTGTGCCGTCATGGATGGTTACAACCTCAGCTGAAGCTGTGTTTCCATGCCACAGGTCAGAGTCATGTAAAATAAACTCTTGTCATAACAAAGACTGCGGCGGCCAGATTGCATCTCAGAGTGCCTTCTCTCCTTTACCCCAGAGGACACTCGTTTTCTTGTCAATACGGGGAGGAGAGCCCATTTTTCTGCCGATTCTAATTGGGACCTGTCCTGCTACACTCCCTTGTACAGGGGGATAAATAGTGGTGACCACCACTGGATGGAGAAAGAGTGCTGGCGTGGAAACTCAGCCAAGCTCTCTTGGCTCCAGTTTGATGTAAATTGGCTTACCAGAATGCAAATGATTTCACAGTGAGGCAGGCCCCGGGGCCTGTACCCTTTTGAATCAAAGTGCCCGGAGTGGCCACTACGGAGGTGGGGTGAATCTGCAGTGATGTGGGTTAAAGGCGGTTTGGAAAACATGGCTAACCCATCAGTAGCTGCCACGCCTGGAGTTTTATCCTGAGCAGCAGCCTTTCCTTTGGCCTCAGCAAACCAAGACTTCTGTGTTTTGGGAACAGGAAAAGGTCAACACAGACTAGTGCTTTTTCAGTCTTATTCCAGAGAGTTTCCATGATCACAGCATATATCTCAACAGTTACTCGTATTGACTGGGCATTTGCTTAGGATGAAGAAAATGCCGAGAGACTCCTCGGGACCACTGAAGTAGGAAAGTGTAACCCTGTGCCTCAAGTATACTTTTGTCCCATGTGCCAGCCACGAGTCACCTGTAACCAGTCCAAATTGAGATGTGAATGAGGTGTAAAATATACGCTGGATTTCAAAGATTTAGTATGAAAAAAATGAGTGCGAAATATTTTTGTCATTGTGTTGAAATGATAATATTTTGGATATATTGGTTTAAATAAAATATATTAAATGTGGCCACTAGAAAATTTAAAATTACACATGTGGCTCATATTATATTTCTGTTGGACAGCACTGGTCTAGATTGCTAACCATTTATTGTGCTGTGTGGTCACCTTTTATTCCCATATTTGAGTATTAGTGTATGAGAGGGTAGAAATGTCATTTTTCCATGATTGGTGTGGTTGTACAACTCTTTAAAAAGTGCGTTCTTATCCATTTTCTCTATGGGAATCCCACTTTCAATCCCTTGGGGCAAGCCTTGACATACTTTTATAGGTGAATGTGAGGATTTCAAAAAGTCCATGGGAAAAAAAAATAGAATTAAAGTGCAAATTTATTTGGTGCAAGAACTTTTTGAAATCTGTGCATCATTTTTCTATAATATGCATGTCCCATGGCATTTTTTCTTTTTTTTTAATTTTTGGAGAGGTTTTTGTTATAGGGCATTTGCGCTCGCCAGAAAGAAAGAGAGAGAAAGACAGAAAGCAAGAAATCATCCCCCGGGGGGATGGCCATGCCGCAATCCCTTTTCCTCCATTCTCCTCTTGGGATCCTGGGCACGCACGCACACACACGCCCGGTGTGAGTTTAAGCTACTGGGTCTGGGACTCAAACTGCGGTCAGCTACATGGGAGTCCAGGGACATAGCCATTAAGCTGACTGCTGGTCCCTCCCATGGACTTCTTGAAGCTCCCCTTCTCATATATTGAACGACAAGAGGGTAGAAGCCATCCTTTCAGTTAGCTCTTAGCCTGCTCTGACTTAGAGTGGGAGTAGTCATTAATTCTTACCAGCCTGCCAAGTCAGAACTGGGCTGGGTGTAGGCTTCAGCCTTTGGACTTTCATTCTAATGCCTATAAGAAGTGTAATAGAACTGGGCCAGCCAGTCATGTGGTGGTTAAAGTGGCTGGATCCCACATTGCTGATAGCATGGTTCGAGTCCTGGACCTGGTGGCTTGAAAAACATGTCAGGCACATGTACATGGGTGCACAAAATCCCGAGAGGAGAATGGAGGACAAGGAGGTGTGGCTTGAGTCCCCCCCCACACACACACACACACACACACTCCCCAGGATGTGGGAAGTTTTCTCACTTTCCCTTTCTCTCTCCCTCCCTGGTGAGTACCTCATAGCAAAAATGCAATCAATCAAAAAAGAAATGTACTAAAACTTACCCATGGAAATATTGACTTTTATTACAAAGAAAAGAAACACAGTCCCTTTACCATGTTATGTGTACCTGTGCATATAAATATACACGAACATGCCCTGCAGTGGCTGGTATAACACATCAATGAAGGTCATAGTTGATATTCTCTGTAAAGGTATGACTCCTGTTGAATTTCTAGGCATATCAGGAGAAAGCTGGGGAAGTGTGGCAGGCATGTCATCACAACATAGGGAGCCTCTATTCTGTTGGAAACCAGCCACTGTTGTACCAGAATCCTGGCACATTGGTGAAGCAAGGTTGGTGGGTGGTCCCACATGTCAGAAAGCCCTGAGATTGAATTTCAGTCAGTGATGGGATGGAAGGACAAGGCAGGTACCCTGGACTAAAGACACAGGGAGCAGATCTGGGTCACCCAAGTATGGGGGATAGCTTGTGACAAAGAAAGAGAAGGTACAGTTCTGGGGAGGAAGAGAGAACCCATCAAGTTAAAAGTAGGGGGCAGATACACCTAGAGAGACCCGAGCAGTAGTAAAGGACCGTTAGGAGAAGAGCCTTCGGTCGTGTCCTCCTGGGCCTGCCAGGACTTGCCTTTTGAGCACGTCACATAATTTTCTGAGCTTCATTTTTTTCATTGGCCAACTAGGGAGTTGACTTAGAGGATGTTTCACTAATGCTTTGGATTTCTATGTTTGAAGGTCAGAGAATCAGCAAAAATTGTATTAATAAGCTATCAGTAACAGTATAGAGGTTTTGGCTCTTATTGCCATTCTTTCCTTTATTGAATGTCCTTGGGGACACCAAGATCCATAATAAAGAGACTAGAGACTTGGACCATCATCTTGGTTCCAACAGAGACATGGATCAGTGTAGGCTACTTGGTAGCTCTAGCCAATCAGCACGCATTGTCATATAATATCTATAGCATTTATGCCTGCCTTTCTTGGTTCTCTCTGTTTCCCTTATCCTTACACTTTCTATGAGTTATAGTGATTTTTTATCTCACATCTTCAGAGCTTAATGTTATACAAGAAGTAATCCCCCCTACCTTGGTCATAATGCATGAATAAATCTCTGCTTGTTCTCTGTCTAAAGCTACTTTCTCTTACACTTTCTATGAATTAAAAAGCATCAGGGCCATAAATGAAGGACCTAAGAATTTAACTACTTTTTCCTTTTAAAGACTTTCTTTTCATTGGTTTTCATAAGGGCAAAGAGACAGAAACGGTTGGATCTTGGGACAGCTTTTTATTTTGTAGAGTGTGTCCCAGAAGCACATTCCCTTACTGAGAGATCCAGCCACCTCTTCCGCCTCATTATACTTTGCTTAGCGCTGAGCCGCCTGGCACCGTTTTTGTTGGAATGAAAAGACTGGCAGAGCTGCCCTAGACAACAGCACCGCAAAACACTGTGGCAGAAGGTTTGGTCTACATACCAAGACAGCCAGAGTATTAATTGCATTCTCTGTGATCACAAAAAAGGTGCTGAATTATTCTCTTCATGCTTTAAGAATGACAGGCTTTTGCTCTGCCAGCTCTAAGCATAGTGTATTACAAGGAAAGAGGAGGCTAGATTTTTTTTTTTTAAAGCAAAACATAGAAATGAAAATCTCTGGTAGCCAACTAGTTCTTTCAGAAGATCTAATGATGAACTGATAACCAATGAACTCTTTCACAATGGGTACCTGCAAAAGATCGGGGCAGGATGAGGATGCGCTTTTATGAGTTACATGACCTGTTAGGGGACTGCCAGAAGTTCATGGAAAAATGAAATTAAAGTATGTGTTGGTGAAAAATAAAAAAACAACTTTGAAATCTATGCATAGTATTTTCCTTGAATTTTTTGGAAGACCTATTACACTAAAGGATTTTCCATTTTGAAATCTTTAAGTTTTGAAAGGGAATTTTTACAATTGCCTGCTGCAATTTGATCTTTCTCTTTGTGTTGGTGTATAGACAGGAGAAAAAAAAACTGGTTATGGTATTTCTTTTCTTTTTTTTAAATTTGTTAGAGGGTACTTAAATTGACTGGAGAGATAGAGAGAGAAAGGAGAAAGTGAGAAAGCACCCCTCAAGGGGGATAGTCACACTGCAGTTTCTTCTCTTTCATTTCTCCTTCCTTTTAGAATTTTGAGCACACACACACACACACAAACACACGTGCTGTGTTTTTCATGCCACTACGTCTGGGACATGAACCATGCAGTCAGCTATGTGAGATCCAGCACCTTAACCACCAGGCTGGGCCTGGTTATGGTATATGTACTTACCTTCCTCCTGCCTCTGAGCACACACACATGAATATTCCAAATATCCAGGGTTCTCCAGGCATGCCGAGCTCTTTCACGTTGCCTCTCCTTGGGGCCTGTCACTCACTCTTCCTGGACTACACTTCTTTCCCACCCCAGCACATTCACATTCACAGCCCAGCACATGCATGTGCACATCCCAGCACACACACATTCACAACCCAGCACACGCACATGCACAGCCCCACACATACATCCACCACCCCAGCCCACACACGTGCACAGCCCAGCACACGCATGTGCACAACCCAGCACACACACATTTTCTTGCTGGTCATTCCTTTAATTTCTATGAACCTATGGGGGATATTTTGTAAACAATTGTTTGTGATTATTTAACTTGGTTAGAGGAAAATAGATAAAGCAGGTGTCAGCCTATGAATCGGGGATTTTCCTATGCTGTAAATTGTTATTCTGCACAGCACCCCACCCTCCCTCACAACCCCAGAAAAGAGAAGTAGGAGAGCTGCTGATGTTCAGGGTTTGAGTGCTTTTTGCTTTAAACTGTTCAGTATATCATTCTGGGCAGTGCAGTATGGCTAGAGGAGTATTTTGATTTCATGTTTTTTGTTTGTTTGTTTTAGTTTGCTATCGTACATATGCACTAGAGAGAGAAAGTGAAAAATCACTCCTCGGGAGAATGGCCACAGCATCGTCCCTTCTTTTCCATTCTCCTTTTGGGATTTTGGGTATGCATGCACACGCAACTTGTGTATTGTTCAAGACACTGGGTCTGGGACTCGAACTGCTCAGTTGACCGGGTGGGCTCCAGCAGCCTTAACCTCCACACCACCTGCTGGCCCTGATTTTATGTAATTAAACCTCGTTTCTCTTTCTGGCTACCTGGATGCTGTCTTAGGGCGAGAGGGTGGCTCTGACTACCTGGACCTGCAGTGCGGCAGTGCAGCTGAGGCGGAGTCTAGCCGGGGACGAGGGTGTTTCAATGCACATCTTGCATGGTGCAGCAGCTTTGAGCCCACCCTGATTCTGCTGAATGTCCCCTGTCAGAGAACACCCTCCAACCATAACCAGGAAGGTCTGGCAGCTGCTAGTTCATGGTGGGCTATGTCACTGAGATTACTTGTCACCTGCAACATCCATGGCAGTCCTCTGTCTCTGGGCCTGTTTGCCTCCTCCTTCCAGAGGCAAGCTCCTAGCTCCTTTCCTAAGGCTTTATGGGTGAGAGTGCTTTATTCACCCATTTTCTGCAGCATAACCTTTCCTGGCACCCCCTGCCCACGTGCCTATGCCACTCCCAGAGTCCAGGAGAACTGGCTAGTCATTTCCTCGGTATTGTGTCTCGCGACTGGAAGCCAGTCATTCAAGATATTGGTAAACAGGGTTCCCTTGTTGCCCTCTTTCAAAGCCCAGCTCATTTCACATGCTGTCCATTTACCAAGCACCTGGTTGGTGTCACGTACTAACCCTTCTTCTGTGTGCACACCCCACTCTTGATCATCAGAATGGGACTCACAACCCAGAAAAGCACATGTAAGTGCAGTATACAAAGTCTGCAGTATTGGTTAAACACATGGCACTCTTCAGAAGAAAAGCCTTTCTAAAAGTATTTGGTTTGGATTCTCATCTTAATCCATTAAATTGCCATTTTTTGATAGCTAGGATAATGACAAAATTTATTCTCCAAGTGGGATCCTTGCGAGAATGAAAAGAAGTCTTATTAATCATTACTTGGGGACGTCAGGTAAGCCAGCATGGTCCCAGGCAAGCAGGTACCTAGATTAATAACTCTGAATACATCTATCTCTTTTTACGGATTGGGCATGATTGTTTAGGGTGAGTCCTTCCAGTGTTTCTCTGAAATACGGTGAACTGCTTTGTGGAATTCCGTGTCATCTTAAACATGCAGACATCTCCACAAGAATCACTCTAGTTGATCTGTGAAGTCATTCACTAGGTCCTTTTTGGACTCTCTTCCTTGCTACCCTATTAACCTATCCACATCGCTGGTCCTTATTCCTATTCCTTAGCTCTCCTGTGAGGTCACACTGCTTAAACTGGGTTCTAGTTTTTTTTGGACTCTAATGGAACTGCCTTCCCATGAGGCTCTTCTATTCCTTAAGCCACCTTCTAGACATACATTTCTTTGTTTAGGATTCTGTGACTAAGAAGAAGAGGCATAAGCTCAGTTCTGTACCCGACTGCTTTAGTAGGTTTTCTTCCACCTTTCCAACATGAAAAAGAAATGCATCTGAAAAATACCTTCCAGCATTTTCCCTCTCTTCATTGAGGAAAAAACAGCACAACTCACAAGTACTCCAGAACCTTATTTGATCGTGTGACAAGAACCGGTCAACCCAGCTCAACAATTCAGGGCTATTTGCTTTACCTTTGTACCTTTTAATGTGCTCCTAAGTGTGCTTTTTGCAGATTGGGGACAGTACTGCTTGGTTCCAATTGCAAACTCAGGAGGGTGGGAACTCGGCTGAACGTTTCTGAATGGTCCCCAGTGTAGGACTATGGTCTAGGTGATGCTGGATCAGGGACAGTCTGTAGCACTAAGGAGAATCTGTTGAAGGGCACCAGGCCTATGTGTAGATGAATATCCAGAAGGTAACGTTCCCATTAACACTGTATCATGACTCTTTGGCAAGAAGAATGATAACTTTCCCAAGAAATGTACTAAAAAAATAAATAACCATAAACTTTATTCTCCCCAGTCAAAATAATAATAATGCATTTTGGGGAACAATTTAGACAGTCTTTCAATAAATACCGAAGAATGAAAACCAAGCATACATGCCTCAAGAATTTGCTATTGGAAGAAAATCAGCTTGATCTTGCTAAGTTACTCTTGTGAAAACATTATCCATTTTTTGCTCTTTTGCACTTTTCAATCTGCAGCTAAATTAGGCCACAGGAAAAGGATGGCGTACCTTCAAAGAGTCAGTTGGGTTGGCTGTGTTCTTTCTATTCGTGGAAAACAGCTGTAGGTGCCGAGGGTAGAAGTTGGGCTTTTGTTCCATGCAAAGGTGGGAAGGTTTGGTCTCGAGACGCATCACCCTTCTGTGGAGGAGGCGATCACAGATGTTGAGCTGCTTTATCACCATCTCAGAGGCTTTTGAAATGTGTTGATAATGACCTGGGAAAGAGAGCAGGGTGGGAGTAGGAAAGGAACATTCTCCCACACAGGGCCTATATCTTCTCTTGTTTTTGTATCTGTGGTGACTGCAGATGAAATGAATTAGGTTATTCTTTTCCATTGCCTTCTACCAAATAGAAGTACTCGTTTAAGTCTCGGTTATTTTTTTTTTTTTTTCCTGCTGAGTGAAGCACGGACTCTGTCTGTGAAGGGAGATCTGTACAGAGTTAGGGGTTCTAGTTCCTTCCTTCCATCATGCTGTGTCTCTCAAGTGAGAGTCCAGCTCCAAAATGATCCCTAGCTTTGTTGTAAAGGATTATCACTGGTACCCTTATTATACTGGAAAAGTCAAGACATTTTTCTATGCAAAAATGCATCATGACTTTTCTGACAACCCAATACATGAGGTGTAATCCATGAGGTGTTGAAGTAGTTTATCTTAATTTAAAAGCCAGTTTTAAGAATCCTCTCTTTTTCATGGAATGTTTGAGCACCACCGATGTTTCTTAAGTTTGTTTATTTCTTACATGAAAGAAACAGAGACAGAGACAGGCATTCCCAATAGGGTCTACACACCACAACCCACTACAAGTCTCCATCTGCTCAAGGATGCCCCAGGACACAAACCCAGGACTTCTCCTGTGTGGAGCCAGCTGCATTGCCACTGCACTACCACCTGGCCCTGGAAATTCTCTTTTGCCATGAAAATTATGTTCTGAGGAAGTGGACATTTATCCTCACTTCCATTTCTATTATATGTTGAGTAAAAGGTTTGGAAGTTTCATACTGTCTGCCTTGACTCAATTTCTCTTAGTTTTTTGTTTTTGTTTGTTTGGGGCTTTTTTGAGAGTGACCTCCAGGCCCACAGCTTCAATACCACCGACATATGCACCCGATTCCCAAGGGGGTATTTCCACAAATTCCAGTTTTGCTTATGTTGTTTCCTGATGACCCTTTTATCTGGATTTCCTGTTGGCAGCTCAGATTAAACATATAATGAAAACATGTAATTCAGGAATAAACTCATAATCATTCTCCAAAACCTTTCTTGGACTCAACATTTTTCCTTCAGGTCACCACCATCACCCTGATTGCCCAAGGCTCCAAACCGCTGATGTTTTCACGGCTTCTGCTCATCTCCTGTGCCGGCGTCAGGAGGCCCCGTGCACTGTTCCTAGATACTCAACCCACCGTCCATTCCCTCCTACATTAGGGAATCCACAGTCATGCGTAGTGAAAACAAGTTCTCATGCTAGTCACTGCTCAGAGGCACGTGCTGAGTGAGTGAGTGAGTACATGCGGTAGCTTTGCCATCTGCTACTTCAGGTTCACTTGTTCACTCTCTCTGGCTTTACTCATTCATCTCCCAATTGCATCCTACTGTGTGCAAACATGTGGATTCATCAGTGAGTAAATGAGACCCTGGCCTAGAAGTGCTGATATTCCAGCATCTTCCTAAGGCCCACTTTCTTTGCTTTCACTCTACTCAGCTCTTGACAAAGCAGTACACCTTTGTTTTAAATGCTATTAGCTTTATATTTCATTATTGTGTGATTAGGATTTTGCTGCGAGGCCAGCCAGTGGCATGGAGGTGAAAGTGGTTGGATCCCACACGGCCAACAACATGGTTAGTTCAAGTCCTGGACTCAGAGGCTTGAAAAACATGCCAGGCAGGCGTGTGCGTGTGTGCACGCACACCGAAATTCCTGAGACGAGAGAGAAATGGAGAAGGGATTGTGGCATGACCAGTCCCCATGGTGGGTGCTTTCTCACCTTCCTTCTGTCTCTCACCAGCCAGCTTCTGTGCCCTTTAGCAAATGAAAACAAACAAACAAAACAGGAAAAGCTTTGCTATTAGGAACATTATACTTTCTTGGTAGTTTGCAACTTTGAAGTTCTGGTTTAAAATTGATTACATTTCCCAGTGGCCATGAGGTATTGAAAACCACTCCTTTTCCCTCTCCAATGACAAAACCAAATCTTTTCCAAATTGGTCTGACCTATTGACAGAAGTCTCCTTGATTTCAGCTGTATACACAGCGTGGAAACTTTCACCAGGCTCATGTCTGTTGACTAATAGCAGGTCAATGCCCATTTTCCCTTGGTTATTTGCTACACATTGTAAAACAAAAGCAGAACAGAACACCAGCAGATTATATCCTGGCATCAGTAAGAATGGAAAACAGCTGTTTGTATTGTTACTGATAAGGAAGAAAAAGGTTTGTTGTATGGATACGTGAAAATATGGTAGTGTTAATGGCAAGTACACTAATGGAGAATATGCCTGAAACTTTTATTGAATTAATGCTGATTTTCTTTATGATTTTGTAAAAGCGTCAGTCACAAAACAAAAACAACTCAGAATAGTGCATTGTGCCATCTTCATGTAGGAATCCACAGTCACAAGGTTTTCTTTACAGTAGCTGCAGTGAGGCAGTATATGTGGAAAGATGTCGCTTTCAATGCCAAAACCCAACCATTTTGTTTTCAGATTCCTGAAAACTAAAAAAAGAAATCTTGGTGATGTAAATGTTCCAGATTCAAAACATCCAAAAGTGAACTCATCCACTTCCTTCTCAAGTCTGCTCTGTGTGTCTGTTCTGCCTGGTTAATGGTATCACCATCCACCCAGACCAAGCTCCAGTCCCTAAATCATTTCAACTCAGCCTTCTCATCTGTAAGACAGTTTTTTCCTGGATGATCTCTTATGGTCCCTGCCAAATCTGAAAAACTGTGCACCATCTACAGCTCCTCACCTTCCCTCTCAGGTATCTGAATCCCTCAGCATCCCTGATTAAATCTCTCTCACCTGCATCCCTGATTATCTTTATTATTATTATTATTATTATTTTTTATCCTGCTACAACTCTAACTCAAGCCCTCATTACTTCCTGACTATTTTTTAACCTGCAGCTGGTCTTTCTGTCATTTAAAAAAAGTTGTTAAATGTACATAGAATAATGTTCACCATCTTTGTGTACAACTTGGTAAGTCTTGGTGAATGTGTAGAGAGGTCTCCACCACCATAATCAGGATACAGAACAGGTGCCTCACTCCCTAAAAATACCCTAATGCTTCCTGGAGAGTCTTGGAGTCTTCCCCCACCTGTGGCCCCTGGCAACTGCTAAGCTCTTCTTCTTCCCTAGAGTTTTGTTTTTTCCAAAATGTCATAAATTGGTCTCCCTCCTGTTAAGCACCTGTTGCCAGCCCATCCATCCTCATTGTGAATACCTTAATAGCTTCCCAGTATATATTTTTGTTGCAGTCTCAGAGAAATATTTATTTTTCTGGGCTTCAGTTTCCTTATTAGTATGTGAGCTGGCAAGAATATCAAATTATAGCATAAAGAATTGTAATACTTTATGAGGAGGTTGGTTCCTGATTATCTTACCAACTGGGGTAACTGATGAGTAGACAGAACAGCACTAAGTCACTCCGAGTAAAAAATGGCAGCCTGGAGCTTTAGAGAAGAAAAAAAAAAATGGGAAGAGGGGAGGAGAGGAAGAGGAGAGGGAGAAGTAAGAATAGCTTCCATAGTGCGCGAACAGTCGAGGAGCGGGACAGAGGTCTCCAGAAGGTGTTTGGGGGAGCTTTGCTGTGGAATGTACCAGTCATCCTCCCACAGTGGGCTCAGGGGGATTGCGGGGAGATCTGTTTTGTGGGGGTGTCCCTTGAATGGGTCTTTCTATCGAGAAGGGAGTCTGTTGACCTAGACCTAGAGCAGGGATAGTCACAGCGTCATGGGCCTTCATGAGGAGTTCATGAGGTACAAGTTGGTCCTGGGCCTTGTAGGATTTGGGTATTAAGGAAAGGGCGACTTCCTTCTACCATTCTGCACCATCCTCAACCTCTCTTCTCACATCCTGCCTCGAGCCCCACAACTGCCCCAAATCCTGACCCTTTAGTTTGGTATCTAGGGACTTTCTGGGTTGACTCTCAGGGTTGGTACCAATCCACTTTTGCGCTCACCTCCTGTTAACTCTGTGTTCTCTTCACTTCCTGCTCTCCGTCCACCTCCACCTCCACTCCAGCCCCATTCATCTTCTTTATTGGACCCACCATCTCCCCTTCAGTCAAATTAACTTCTCCTTGGTCCACCTTCTTTTTGTGTTCATATAAAGCACAAGAGGTTTTGTAGCATAATGTATTTCTGTGTGTCTTTACCTCCCCCTGAACTATATTCTCAATTCATACTTGATGAAATGAAATTCACTCCTAAATAATCACAGAGAGTTCGAGAGAACTAAAGGGAGCGTTAGGCATTTCTTTGACATCATGCTCCCATTTCTGTGTGCAAGCGGCTTGCTGGCTTGACACATGAGCCAGGTGGTAAGAGGGGCAGGTCTTACTCTTACGGATGGCCTGCAGTTGTGAGTGCATCAGGCAGTCTGTTTCCAAGCAGCTGTCACGTGGCAAAGATCCTCCAGTGTCACTTTCATGTGCGCAGAATAAGGATCCAGTCCAGATATACTCCGGACTTTGGAAACCTGGCATGCTCCTGTTGCAGAAAGTAGGGGAAGGGGCAGAACTGGATGTAGCTGCAGCCCGCTCCTCTGTCCCCATCAAATAGTTTGTGTGCTATCAAATTTAAGTTGCCACCAAAAGGCCCAGAACACAAAGATACACTTGCTAGATGCACTTCTAGTACCTTCCGAACCCACGCTGAGATGCCCCATCCCCACCCCTGACACACGAACGTGCTTGCCCTGCACGTTAACCCACACCGCCTTCACGTTACCCTCTCCTGCACTTACTCAGACATGAGAGAGATGAGGCTGTTCGTGAAGCCCAAGCTCAGGTCCCATTCTGTGAGAACCACACTGCACAGCTGATGTATGACAAGCACATGTTCCGCATGTGGCTCACATGCGCCTCCAGAACAGGATCTCACCAGCAGTGACCTGTCTTGTATTTGCATATGTTCCTCTTTAAGTCTTGGGGGTGGGGGCTGCTATCTGCCTCTGCCTCCTTACCCAGACACAGCTCCAGTGAAAGCTGTGTGTCCCTGGAAAGATGTCAGGAGAATCCCAAGAGCCCCTTCTATCCCTGGAGCTCAGTCTCAGAGGTCAGCCAGAGAGAGAAGGCAACAAGGACAGAGCCTCAACTGACACTTGCCTCCCACCCATCCCATCTCCAGGGCACTAGTCCTTGGCAGAGAACAGCCAGCCCTCATTCCTTGCCAGAGGAGCTGAGTACACACAACTGTTGGAGCGAGAAGTTCCCCAGTGACCTTGATGTTTCTATTTAACAAGAGTCCTTGTTCCAGCCCCCTTTCCCCAGTTGCTGCAGGTAAGCCCTCTCTGCCCCTCAGGTGGTGCAGCTGCAGGTGAGTAAGCCCTGGGCCTGTGAGGTAGGGAACTTACCACTGAGACCTCTGCTCCCTAAGGGTGCTCTGCAGCCTTTTGCCAGCATGTCTGAGACCTTCCATGCCTGACTTCCTCTTACTCTTTTTTCCTGGCATCCACACTTGCTGGAGTGATGTCTCTTGGGAGCCAGCTCCTGTGGCCTTCCAGGATTCTCCTAGTCGAGAGCCAGACTAGGAGAATCCTGGCTGGGAGCCATGCCTGGGACTCAGGGCTGGCAGTGTGAGAGTGGTGGTCTGGGTAAGAACCAACAGCCTCTCCCCTTCCTACCCTGAAGACTATACTGAAATTTAAAGTTTACACAAGATGTTCCCTGCCATTGTATTTATTTTTTTAAAGATAATTATTTATTTAATTTAATTTATTTATTCCTTCATTCATTTATTTTTAATTTGACCGGAGAGAGAGAGAGAGAAAGAAAGTGAGAAAGCAAGCAACCAGGTTCAGGACTCAAACCATGGTTGGCCATGTGGGAGTGTCCAGTGCCTTAACTACCACACCACCTCCTGGTGCCCTATTTGTTATTTTTTGTTAAGTTTACTTATTTCTTCCTTGAGAGAGAGAGAAATAACGAGAGACAGGCACCCCCATGGGGGTTTCATGCCCCAGTCCACCCCCAGTCTCATCCACCCTGCATTGTAGCCATGTGTGCACATGCCTGGCATGCACAGGGAGGTCCCAGGACATGAACCCAGGACCTTCTCACGTGGATCTTGTGTTTTACTGTTGCACCACCCCCTATACCACCTTGAAATAAGACGCCATATTAGTTAGTGTAGCCAGAGCTCTCTGCTCTGAAATGTTTATGCCCTTGAATCATGGAGTTGACGGTTTTATTTTGTTTTGTTTTTGGATATGAAATTTCAAAGTAATGGACTTGCTTATAGTTCCCCATTGAGCACGGGGAGTCGCTTAAGAATTGCCACGGTAAGAATGATGAAGGCTTACCTGGTACACATCCGTGGCCCTTCCACTGCAGCATTGGGGCCCAGCCACACCCAGGCAGAGCCCACCTACCTGGCTGTGAGTGCCCCTCAGGGAGAGTCTATCCAACTTGGGTGCAGCTCACACCCTGGAAACATCAACTTAGGAGGCCCCAAGTAGGGGAGCCTGCTGAGCACGACACTGAGTTGCCACATAAACCATTTTTGACACCTGCACCTGTTGCCTAGTGACCGTCTCTCCACCCCCCACCATCCCTCACTACCCTAGTTTGGGGCTTTTTAGTGGAGAAGGAGGGTGGCTGGTCATGCGCCTCAACTCAGTCCTGCCTTCATTCTTCCCCCTCAAGGGCTGCATGGACATCTCTCAGGCAATGGCTACAAGTCTCAATGCCCAGAACACACTTCAGATCGGGACCAGCAGTTGGCATAATGGCTATGTCGCTGGATTCCCATGTAGTCGACCATGGTTCAAGTCCCAAATCCGGTGGCTCAAACTCACACCGGACGTGTGTGCATGCGTGCCCAAGATCCTGAGAGGAAAATGGAGGAGAAGGGATTGCGGCATGGCCATCCCTCCTGGAGGATGATTTCTCACCTTCTGTCTCTCTGTCTTTCTGGTGAGCGCACACACCCTGTAGCAAAAAACCTCTCCAAAAAAAAAAAAAAAAAAAAATCAACACTTCAGACCAATTTATCAGAGTATTTACGGGGTAGAGAGGAGGTTCCAGAAGTCACTTATTTTTCTCAAGCTCTCCAGAAGTTTCCCCAGACCACGTGCATCAGAGCCCTCAGTGGTGCATGATACCATGACCTGATGCAGTTGGGTGAGGAGAGCTGGGTTCTGATGGCTAAGGAAGTAAGGCTCCTTGGCTGTAGGGTCTGAAGTCAGATTTTCCACTGGAGCAGAAAACAAGAGCCAAATTTCTTTAAAAAATGCTCTTGATCTCCCTAAAACTAGGAAGTATAAAGAATCCTCTGGGAACAGTTTATTTTCACATTCAAACGCGTCTTTACTTCTTTCCGACCAAACAACCAAAGGGCCCTGTCACTTATGAGGAATCTGTCTAAACTGAAAGTTTGGGGGTTGTGCGTGCTATAACTGGGAAAGTGATTTAACTGGTTTTTTCACCACATAGTGAAACGTGATTTGGTGAGAGGACAGGTCACCGTAAAATGCACCCTTCTGTGTCTTGTGGTTTTGTGTTGGGATTTGCATCTCACTAGCAGAGGATGTTCCTGGCTGATTATGTTAAGTGATTATTTGTTTAAGCTTTAAAAGAAGAGCAGATACAGTACATTAGTACTTAGTTAACCACTGAACATTTCTAGGCTAAGAAAATAAACAACCAAATTGGTGGTTTGTTTTATTACCAAACTGATAGAGTTTCACAGGCAGTAAAGAGTCAACCTCCCAGACTGGAAAAGCGTCCGTATTTTTGTCAAGAAACATTAAATACTCTAAAAGCTTTATTATGAGTCGAGTTTTACTGAAATCAGAAAGTGATCCATTTGATAGCCACCAACCAAAGACTTGTAGAGGTGACGGAATGTTTTCAATTCTGAGCGATGGGCTTTTCAGGACGCTGCTAGTCACTTTTGTTTTGGCATTTGGTATTTTTGTTGCCATATTTATTGCCTTTAGTTCCTAGTGGGAGTAGTTTTCTGCTCTTAATTACCCAAAAGGCAAGGCAGAAAAATAACTAGAATTTGTAAAAAGAAGAGGGGAAATATGTCTTGAAAGTTTCATTAATTGCAAAATGAAGTTAAATGGAGCATTCAATAAAAGTACTTCTCAGAACCGATAGAGGATTTCTCAGAAAGAGCCCATTAAAGCTGGATTCTCTAAAGCAGTGGAAATCCCAGGAACAAAAGCCAAATGCCTGGGAGTTGAGTTTCAGAAGAATTTTTGAATTGGTACAGCTCAGTAATTTACAAAATGGGACGGAATCACTGAATGTTCTAAAATCTGTTCAGCAAAAAAAGGGATAATAAATTTAGCTTACAAGGACATGCACACTCAACTCCTGCTATTATTATATTCTCTTTCTCTCAGTTATTAAGCATTTCCTGTGAGCCAGGGCCTATGTTTTGACATTCGTGATCTCACTTTGGATGATTACAAAGATTCAGTGTCTTTCACAGAAGTCATTAGTAGATTAGGGAAGAGCCATAATGCTGACTCTTTGGTGTTTTGAGAAACTAAAATCTGTAATGACATTTGGAATATTATTTACATGTATATTAAAGCTAACCTTGAAAATAAGATTTCCATTCCATTGGCATGCTTTACAAATTGAATCTCCGTAGGAGATTCCGTTAGGAGGAACAGAAGAAGAAATGAAGTCAACTTTATTGCTTAAACCATAGGCTGAACCAGGTTTGGGGCCATTTCAAGGCCACTGGAGGCTAGTGTGTGCAAATAAGTTTTTGAAACCTGAAAGAAATTCTGATAAACTGTCAGATCCTTTGAGATATGAGATAAATACCTGTTCTTAATAATTGCAATTCATGGATTGGACTTGCAGTGAGAAATGCAGCTCAGACATCAAAGGGTGACCTGTAGCTTCATTTTATTAATTACTTATGTCAAGAACTTGAGATAACAGCCCTAATTGAAATGAGTTATTGAGGCAGGTATTGCTAATGCCTTTTTAATCAACTGTGATCTTTAATTTACCTGATTGGCATTAAGCTCACCTTAACTGACAAAGGCTAGTAGCTAGGGTCAAACTATCAATAGAGTATTTAGTAAATGAATGGTTTTACTGCTATTGGCTAATTTTAGTCCAGTCTTTACCGTAAGAAATTCTCATTGGTACTTAGGTTTAAAGAAGTAACTTAGGAAAATTATTCATAGAGTCTGGGATAAGGTAATTAAAAAAATAAATAAGACACAGCTACCAAAGACAAACAGCCTATAGTGGACAGGTTGCCTTCTCTGTATTTTGAATATGTTTAAAATCAGCTTCTCTGGATTGTAGAGCTACTTTACAATAATGATTGCTGCTGGTTTTAAGTATTTTTTTAGTAATGAAAAAATGACACAAAAATTATTGTTTTAACCATGTTAAGTGTGCAGTTCAATGGCATTAAGTACATTCATGTCATTATGAAATAATCACTATCATTTGTCTCCAGATGCTTTCTTTTACAGACAGAAATCCAGCATCAGTTAAACAATAGCTCCCTATTCCTACAACCCCAGGCAGCCCCCATTCCACTTTCTGCCTCTATGAATTTGACTGCTGTAGGTACCTGAAGCCATGAATCATACACTGTGTCTTTCTGTGACCAGCTTACTTCACTTAGCAGAATGTCCTCAAGATTCATCCACGTTGTAGGATGTGTCAGAATTTCCTTCCTTTTTAAGACTGAGTAATATTCCATTGTATGTGTGTACCACATATTGTTTATCCCATCATTCATCAGTGGACAATTAAGTTACTTCCACCTTTTAGCTATTGTGAACGACGCTTTATGAATGACACGCAAACATCTATTCGGACTCTGCTTTCATTCTTTTTTTTTGGCTGTATACCAAAAAGTGGAGTTTCTGGATCATTGGATAATTCTATTTTTAAGTTTTTGAGGAACCACCATACTGTTTTTCCATAGTAGCTGTACCACTTTATACCAGTAGTGCATAAGGGTTTCAATTTTTCTACTTCCTTATCAACATTTGTATTTTCTGTTTTTTCTTCCCCTCTTTATTCATGATAGAATGTGTGCACATGCATGAGAAAAAGAGAAAGAGAATCACCTTTGCTCTCTAAGGTCTGGTCATGGTGTGGTCCCCCTCCTCCAGGCCTTTGACTTGCTGGATCTTCAAGTTATTTAATCATTTTTAAATCAGGTTGCTTGTTTTATGCTGTTCAGTTATAGGAGTTATTTTATTGTTTTGCTTTATTTTGTTTTCAGACCCTCAGTACAACTTGAGTGAGGATGTATAATGTGTATCTTTCAAAGTCTGGCTCATTTCACTCAACATTAAGTTTTCTATATTTATCCATTTTAAGTCAAGTGATAGGCTCTCATTGTTTCTTCTAAGTTGTGTAATATTCCGTAGTATATATGTAACACAGGTTTTCAGCCCATTCATCAGTTTTTGGACAAGGAGGTTGGTTCCATGTTTTAGCAATTGTGACTAATGCTGCAATAAACATGGATGTGCAGATGTCTTTCTGATTGATTTTATAATTTTTTTCTATTTCTGTGAAAAATTTCATAGGTAATTGGATTGGAATTGCATTGAATATATAAATAAGTAAATTAACTTGGATAGAGCTGATGTTTTTACTATATTGATTCTTCTAACCCAAGAACACAGGATGTCCTTTTATTTTTTTGTGTGTCATACTCAATTTCTTTTTCAGTCGTTCATAGTTTTCTTTGTAAAGGTCTTTCACCTCTTTGGTTAGGTTTATTCCTAGATAACTTATTTGTTTTTATTGTAAGTGGGATTTTTCTTTAATTTTCTCTTGGTCTATTAATTGTTGGTATATAAAAATGCTATAGATTTTTATTTATTGACTTTGAGCTATAGGAGTTCTTTGTATAAGTAGCTACTAGGCCCTTATCACATATCCCATTTCTTGAGACTTATATAATTTGCCAGGTATTCTGCTAAGTGCTTTATATACAGGACCTTAATTCTTTCTATAACCCTGATAAGTAGATATTGCCACCTTTGTTTAATACATGAGGGAACAGAGGCTTACAATATAGGAGAGAAGTTAGGCTTGATTCTAACTCCTACAAGCACAAGTGGGGATTTATAGGCAAGGAGCAGGTGGAGGGGGTCAGTAGATGGAAAATTAGTAGGCAGAAACAGCAGGGTAAGTGGAGATTCTTGCTACATCCACTCAGCAGAATTCTTGCTCCAGGCAGGCCAGGGTACAGGATGAGGACACATCCTGTATGGGGGTTTTTATGCCAGATTGACTTAGGGTTCTTGCTTAAACTGGATTTTACATATACAGAGGAAGTCCAGGACTAGACAGATCCTTGTCATAAAAAAGATACAGAAGAGCCTAACTCAAGTTTGTTCAAAAGACTGAGTCTGTGTCAATACCCAGTAGAGTAAGTCCTTCACCTCTTTCTCTCTTTCTCACATGTATCTTGGCTATATTTGGCCTTTTAGGCTCCCATATAACTTTCAGTGTCAGTTTATCAAGATTTATAAGAAGGCCTATTGGAAATTTGTTTGAATAGCATTCTTGATACTTTTTGAACAAAATTTATTTCAAGGAAACATAGGGGCAGTGGCAATATTCAAAACAAAAATGAAATTAGTAAGGAAAAACACTTTCATCAACAGCTAGTATTTAGTGCACTTAAAATATCTGCTTTTGGTTTTGAGTGACATTTTTGGATATGGAATTACAGAGGGTGGTTATTTTTTAAATGGCATTACCTTTAAGAAGTACAAATCTGTCCCTACAGAGATATGCCCAGTGGATGAAGCCATATTTTACAGCAGTGGTCAAAGGGGAGCAGGTAGACTTTGCTTGCCCCTAGGGAAGCTGAGCCCTTTTGTAGAACTGTTATGCTTTGGATGATGGTTTGTCCCCCAAAGGTTCATGTTTTGGAATTTGATTTTGCAACATGGTGAGGCCCAATGGGCAATAAATGATCATGGTGATTGCGTCATTGCAGCAAACTCTTGTGAGTAGATTAATGATGTCTTATGAGATTCCATCTGTGCTCTCTCTCATAAGAAGGGGTTAGTTCTTGGAAGAACTGGTTGCTATAAGAGAGAGCCTGAAGGTTACTCTCTTCTCTGCACGTCGGCCACCTTCCGTGCTTCTGTCGGCCGTGTTATGGGCCAGCCGGGTGCCAGCCCTATGTCTTTGGGCTTTCCAGATGCCAAAGTTGTGAATCGGTAAACCCCTATTTCTTTATAAATGCACCCAGAGTCAGATATTTCTGTTAGCAACACCAAAACAGACTAAGACAAGGACCAAACTTTAGTTGTTTGTTTCTTCCTTTATTCATCAACAAATATTAATAAATGCCTTGTATGTGCCAGGCACTATTTCTGGTTCTGGGGAACGAGATTGGCAAAATCTTTGGTGTCATAGAACTTAATTCTAGTAGTAGAGAAAATAATAAACAGGTAAGTATACGGTTTAATGTTGGGCAACAAATTCTTTAGAAAGAAAAAAGGAAGGTCAGGTTGAAGGGAAGCAGGAAGGAGTCTTTCTAGGTAGGTGTCTGAGAGATGCACCCTCCAGATAGAGGGCAAGAAGAAAGCCCCAGGGCAGGAGCTGGACATGGGGGAAGGGGTGTAGAGAGGTGTTGCAGAGTGAGTGAGGGAAAATGGCAGAAATTCAGATGGAGAGAAGCAGCCCTGGTTGGACCCAAACTTCACTTTTTATAATAGATAGTAACACTCCTTTTAGTCTCCTGCTATGAAATTTGTAGAATATGTAACTTACCTACACATATAATTACAAGCCATGAATGTAATAACAAGGAAGCACAAAAGGGGAGGGAAAGTTTTAATAACATAGTAAGCATTTCACGTATCACTGTAGGCATGATTGCGCTAGAGGACTTAACAATGCAGTCGTAAGTTTTGCACCCGTGTAGGCTCATTGCAAATGTGACTATAAATGCAGGTGGCAACAGATGCTACATTGGCAACTCAAAAGACAATGAATGTCATCCTTAGTGATATGGTATTTCAGAAATGATGACTTCTTAGTGAAGTTCTAAACAAAACTAAGTACACAATTCCCTACTGCATTGTAGAAAGTCAGCGTTTATGAAGATCATGGAGAAAGCCCTTTGACCTGTGGTGGCTTTAGATTTTTCATGTCCAGTGCACCCTTGAAAGTCACAGGGAATGGAGAACGTGGTCTGGGTTGTGCCAGACCGTGCCGTATGTTTAGGTTACTCAGCCTACGTGGCACCCACCTCCCAGATGCCACTGATGACTCCCAGTGATCATGTGATTACCAAAAAAGCCCCCACAAATTTCCAAAATGTTCTTAGGAGCAGTTCTGTTCCCTTCAAGAACCACTGTAGGGGCTGCTAGACCTTCGTGAGGATTCTGGATTTGGTTTGTCTGTGATGTCTGTCATGAGAAGCCGGTTGGCAGTTTAGACCAAGGAGGTAGACTAGTATGACAAGTTACAAATGGATCTGCTATCCATAAATGTTGGAGTGGAGACGACTGAGGTTTCCGTGTCCCCTGGCAAGGACCTTGCAGAGGTGCCAGGCTGACCTTGGTCCTTCCCATTAGTCTCAAGATTACAGTCACCCAGAGTCTGTCTGCATGCCCCAGAGCCATATAAACCACCTGGAAGGGCATCTCCGTGCTGGCCTTCGACTGTGCCTTCAGCTCTTTACAGGGACAGGTGGTAGCTGTCACCTAAGGTAAGTTGCAACTGTCCCTCTTTTCCCCTCCATACACGTTCCTGATCTGGTTTTACTCCTTTTGTGTAATAAGTAACAGATGCATGCAAAGTGGTTAGAAGTAGTTTTGTAGTTAAACTACGCTGGGGTTATTTTGCCAGGTGGTCTCTTCCTCCTAGCATAATCCCTTCCAGCACGCCCACCCCTCTTGGGTCTTCAGCATCTGCTCCAGGTTTGCTCTGGGCCTGCAGGGCCTGTGACTGTAGAAGCATTTTTTTGTAACCAGAATCTCCATGCTGAGCCTTCCAGACAATTGATAGATAATTGGATAAATCCTAAACTGGAAACTGCACGCAATTAAAAAGAAAACAACACGTAATGTAGTGTGCATGCTACTCTGAGCTAGTTTACATTGTGAAACTACTTAAGCAAGTTTTTAATTTTGGGACGACAACGATGAAGCTCATTTAGTCATGAAACTCAGAGGCACTCAAAATGTGCTGAAGAAGAGGGTCAGGGCTGTGTGGTATTTAGCACCAGAATGGAAACGTCTGTTCCAAGTTCTCGTTCGTCCTCTAGCCATCTATAGGTTAGAGGTGTCAAGGAGGACAGTGAGGGTGGAGCCACTGCCATGTCCCATGGTTGGGTGAAGGTGAAGCAGGACTGGAAGGTTTTATTACCGCTATAAGTGTGTGTGTTTTAATGACATCTAGCCTTCTTTAACATGGTCTCAGTGCTTCAGAGGTCTTACGTTCACACAAACTGATGATTAAAAATAATGTCCCCATTTTCTTACACAAAAGATATTGAAGTGAAATAGTGACTGTATGTATACGGTAGTGGCCAAGTAAATGCTTCCCTCAGTGGCTACTCACAAAACTATGAAGGCAGAATCTCCTTCTGTTCTTGGGTGTATCGACAAATGAATATGTGGGTCCTAGAAGGTCCTCATGGTAGCATTATACACTGCAGCAGGGGATAGTATTTAGAATTTTCTATTGAAAAAAAAATAAAGCTTCACTAATTAGGTTGGCAAATACCTGGCTGGCTTCAGCCAGAGCCCCATTTACATCAGAAACTAAGGGTGAGGGGCCAGTTGGTGACTTGGTGGTTAAAGGTGCTGGACTCCTACATGGTCGACCACAGTTCACTCTGTCCCTCTCTGGTCAAATGAAAATAAAAACAAATAAAGTCAAATAAAATAATTCTTTCTTTTTTGAAAGGGTGGGACGAGTCCACATATTGACTTTTGTGCATATCCAGAACAGGAAAGGCATTATTTTAAAAATCCTTATAAAAGGTTAACTCTTACGGTACAATAGTCGAACCTACTCAAAGCTTACCAGGAAGTTTCAGAAATCAGCACATGTAATTATAGGCATGCAGGCGTGATCCAGAACCAACTAAATCAGGGCATAGAGAGAGAAAACATCGTTCCCATTTCTTAATTTCAAGGGAGACAGGAAAGAAGTAGAGCCTGAAGAATGAGGATTGAAGAAGTAGAGCGTTTTAGATCCCTTCTTGGAAAGAAAAGTCCAGAGTTTCCCAAAGTGACTTTTTCCTCCTTTTGGAGGGCTACCATCTCCATAGTCTTACTGTTAGCCCCGTTTACTATTTGCTGGATTTGAGATGCTTATAAAACCAAGAAACAGGAAACATCTTGACGAGAAAGATCTCGTCTTCATTTGCTCCCATCCCCTGTTGGGGTCAGAAAACCAGGGTAGACAGAGCCTGAGAAGAGATGGTTCAGGTACAAGGCTTTGGGGGGTCAGAGTCGGGGTTGCCATAGCCTGTGATCAAAAACCATGGACAGTTGAGCTGGAAGGAACCTCAGAGTCACCTTGTTCAACTCCCTTGTTTCTTAGATATGAAAAATGAGGTCTAACGAGTTAAAGAGACAGAGAATTTGTACAGCTAATTAGTATCTGAGCTAGCTATCAAGGGGTAGGTTTTTGGTGGGGAACTTCTTGAAGTTTTTCATATAGGGTCACATAACTAATGTGGAGAAAGCACAAAGGGCTTGAGTATTTTTATTATTATTTTTGAAAGCTTAGGCTGTTTTAATTCGTTATCATGGTCAGTTTGCTTTGCTTTGCCTTTGACCTTCACCACTCCAGCTGGTAGGCATAAATTGTAGTGGTTACTTTGCTTTCCTTGACCTGTTTGTGAAGGAAACTCCTCTTTTAAAGGAGTCTGGTATTTAAAGGGAAGGAGTTTGTTTTTAGTATATTTGTTTGTTTTAGCTTGCCAGGTTGTTTTTATTTCAAGTATTTCATTTTAAGGACCAATCTCCCATAACACAAGTTCTTGGACTACTGAAATAAAAATTTTTAATAACCATCAATTATATTCTCAGAGTTTGTAATGGGCCTTTACGTATTTTTTCTCTTTAATATGTAAAACACTCTTCAAAGTACTTAAGTTCTTTTTACAAAGTTGTTAGAACAGCTATTATTTTTTAAATTGTAAATAGGCTTACTTTAAAAATGAGTTTAACAGAAGAGAACCTAGCTCTGATTTTTGGAGATTAAGGAGGAAATATAAAGGAGGAGGTTTTCTGTTTGGTGTTTCTGTTTTGTCTTGTTTTTGCCTATTTCATACTTCTACTCTGAGACTTTATTCCAAACGGCCTTGGAAGCTCTCAGCTTGATGACACAATGCAAAGTTCAGGCTCCGATCTGGACAGACTTGCGTGATGCATTTTCCATGTGCATCAATGATTGGTTTTGCCGGGAAAGCTACCCAAGAGAAAGCACTGTGACTTCCATATTAGCCTTAATCATGCATCCACTTTATACTTTCTGCATTTTGTCTATCAGATTTGCTACTTAAGTACTATCCTTTCATAGAAAAGGGACTTGATATTTATACATATACATGTATTTGTGTCTGTGTGTATGTTGATATATACAATTATGGAAATGGTGCTGCATTACCAAGCCGTCCTCAAAGGTTAGGAAGCTTCTTTTTATTTGAGCTCTGTCTTTCCTGTGATTTTTAGATTAGGTAGTAAACAAGCCATAATACAAAGGGACTACCGAGAGATGCACAACAGAAGCAGCCTCCGAAATAGAAATTGAATTTATGGGCAGTGAGATAGGATAATTGGTTTTTATATTTAAAAATACCCTCAAATCAGAGGAGTCTGCAGCTCAGATAGAGACTGGAATTGAGTTTGAAGCCACGTACCGCAAGTAATTTAGTGGAAACTGTCTGCTTTGTATAAAATATACACATAAATCTATTGTGTGTTTGTGTGTGTGTGTGTACATACATATACTGTCATATATTGCTGAATGATAGGGGTAAGTTCTGAGAAATGTGTCCCTAGGCAATTTTGTTGTTGTGCAAACATCACAGTGTACTTACACAAACTAGATATTGTAGCTTCCTACATGCTAGGCTAGATGGTATAGCCTCATATAATCTCATGGGACCTCTGTGGTTGGTCCCTCGTTGACCAAAATGTTGTGATGGGGCACATGTTTATAAAATATACACACATATATGTGCATACACGTATGTATTCATGTATGTATCTGTGTGATGCATATATATGTATGTATGAATGTGTGTATGTGATGTGCATGCATGTATGTATGTGATGTGTATATATGTATGTGTGTATGTGATGTGTATTTATGTATGTATGTTTATGTGATATGCATGCACGTGTGTGATGTGTATATATGTATGTATATGTGTGTGTGGTGTGTATATATGTATATATGTACACATACACACACACTCCTCTCTAAACAGATGAATTAAATTGTCAATTTAAGTCCAAAATTCAGATAGCACAAGTCATTTCTGGTTATAATTCTAGACCTTACACTTGTTGATATATAAAACTAAAGATAATCTAATTGCCCCAGGATCTGCTTTTTTTAAAATTTAGTTATTTGGAGTGATAAAATAAGGAAAAAATAAACTTTTCTGCTTTTTACATGGATAGCAAGAACGGTATCTCATGTTGACTTAAAGAGTTTTTGGTTTTCTCACTATTATTCACTGAAGATTGTACGTTTTAAATGCCGCATGGAGGTAAAACAGTAAAAGACAAGAGCATGTAAGTGTCTGCTGATGTTAAATGTGTATAAATGTAACAGCCAGTGTTTCAGCCACCGGTCCCGGTCGTTCTGCGCTGGCAGAAACCAGATCCTGGTTTTGGATCTTGAACAGATTTTTTTTCCGGGTTGCATCACGGCTCTTGGGAGGGCATCCTGTCTGCGATGAGCTGTCTCCCCAGCCCGGGTCAATGGGGACAGAGAGAAACAGCATCTGTCAGCTGGGCTGACGTCTCCCACATGTGGACATGCTCACTGGGCCTTTGCCGAGGCTTCAGCTCATGAACCTGAACTGCTTGCGGCACCCTCGTTTCCACAGGGAAGAGCCTAACATGGGATGAACTTGAACACCCGAGGAAAGTGCTGCCCGGCCCCCTGCTTTCTTTTTCATTTACCTTTGAACAAGGAAGAGCCAGCAGTACTGGCCCCTTGGTACCTGCTCTGTGGACCAGAGGAGGGTTTCATCAACCTGGGATCTCTGCCCTCCTTTGCCTCCTGTCGTAAATCTCTGTTTCAAAGGAAAGAAAAGGCATGGTTGTTAAAGCATAAACCTCCAGGTCAGCTCTTGTTCCATCAGACTCCAAGATGACGTCTAAAACCTTTTGCCTAACTGAAATGTTAGATAGGTTTGAAATAACTGAGCCGTTCATTGCCTGGGGATAGGAAATCTTTGTGTTGTACGAAGGTGGTTGGTTGTTGGTTGGCTGGTTGGAGGGCACGTTTGCTTTCGTGGAAAGCGAGGGGGTTTGGAATAGCATTTGCCTTGTGGGAACTAAACTGAAAGCAGCAAAACGTACCTAAAAACTGGAGAAAGTTGGACGAGCCAGTCCATCCCTACTTTTAGAGCCATTTTCGTTCAGGGACAATTTCTTTCAGTTGCTTAAAGTTTCCAGTGTCAGATCAAGTTTTTTCCTTGCTCCCCAATACCTCACGTGCTTGTTTGCCATCTGTTCATTTCCATTGCAAACTGCTCTTTACACAATGTTACTCGGTGTTAATTAGAACATGTGTCTCTTTGTCATTCATCTGGGGAAGGGGTTAATGATGATTTATGTCCCTTTAATTGGTTTTCCTCCAAACTGTTATATTTAATTTACTATTTTATAAGAACTCCAAGAGACTGGGGAGCAGGAAGAGCACCTTGTTTTTATTCTTTATGGCTTTAATCACATGGTGCTTTTAAATGTTTATTTTAAAAGAAAATCTTGCCCTAAATGTTTTGGTTTTTAAATTCTTATTAAGTGGTAACTCATGAGTTTGTATTTACTGCTTACCAGTGAACAGTTTATTAGTCATATTTGTTACCTTTATGTTAATTTATTTTTGAATAAGTAACATGTTCACATGAGTCAAATTTCAGTAAGTCCCAAAAGGTATACAGCGGAGTCTTCCCCTTACTAGCATCCCCAGACATCTTATTTCCTTTTCTATCTGTTATTAGGGTCTCGCATGTGTATATGTTGGGGCTTAGTTTGACTTTACACATTTGTACATAGATGGGTGTATGCATATGTATGCGCATAGATTTTTTTCCCTCTCTCTTATGCACATATGTAAATTTGCTATTCTGCATATGTTTTTGTTTGTTTGTTTAATTGCCAAAGAATGTATGCCTTTAAAAGAGAGAGAGAATGAGGGAGAGGGAGGAAAGCGCCCCACAAGGCAGCACAATCACCCTCCAATCTCCTCCATCTCTCCATGCTGTTGGGATATGGGGCATACACACACACGGGTCTGGCATGTTTTTCAAGCTATCGGGGCTGGGACTCAAATCATGATCGGCCATGTGGGATCTGGCTCCTCCTTAACTGCTGGTCTACAGGGCCATCCCTGCTTGTATGTTTTAAATATATTTGGGGATTCAGTGCATATCTAAGTCAAGAGTTTCCTTTCTTTGTTAAGGCTACATTGTGTTAGTGCACTACGACTTATTAACTAGTTTTTACTGATAGGCATTTAAGCAGTTTCCACTTTTTGCTGGGAAACACAGTGATGTCGTTTATTACATTATTTTGTATGTCTTTAGGAAAAATAGCCTAGAAATGGAATTGCTGCAACTGAAAGTATGGTCATGATTTGGTTGGATTTTGTAAAATTAACCTTCATAGAAGTGAACAGTTTTTCCCACCAGCAATATCAATAATCATTGGCCATTTTTATATTTGTGAAAACAATAGGTAAAATAACTATCACAGTTTGTGATTTAATTTGTCCTCTCTCATTTTGGGTAATGTTGAGTATAATGAAAAATTTAAAGTAAAAAGATAAATTTAGGTAATTAGGTGTGTGTGTGTGTGTGTGTGTGTGTGTGTGAAAGATGGAAAACTATTTGTGCATTTCCCTGTCTGTCCCCATAAAGCGCTAGTAAATTAGATCTGGTTCCTAGTAAATCGACAGCTAATTGCTATATTGCTGTTACTGTCAGGAAATATGCTACAAATGTGGGAAGATACCTAACATTGGCCTTTATGTGCTTACCCAGAACATATTGCTGAAATCTGATTGCGGCTGAAATCATTTTTCAAAATAGTGCACGTCAAACCAATCCAGTCAGGTTTTGATTTGTAAGGGGGCATTACATACCTTTTAAGAGACAATGTTTTAAGTCAATTAAACTCCAGCATATGTTGCTTTTTACTAAAATTACACAGATCCTTGGGAAATCATAGTGTGACTGACATGATGGAAAAGAAGCATGTTCTTTTGGATAAAAATGGCCACCTCCTTGATATTTTTCTTGTGTCAAGCTTTAGAAAAAAATCTCTTGTGGCTATTTTTAATGACTCTTGCTCCACTGTAATAACTGGATTTATCTCAATGATCCCATGGTCCCTATCAGAGAGAAAGCAGGGCGTCTGTTATTTGCATTAGGTCTCTGTCCATATCTCTTGCCCATTCCCACGGAAGTTACCAAAATCTCTGTAAGTAGGAAAACACATTGCTCATTGCTTGATAGACTGTGCTTTCTATGTTATATTTTAAAGCCATAAGTGGTAATTTACATTTACTAAAGATGAATAATAATTCCATGGTCGGGATACCATTTTCTTTCCCTGTGAGTTTCCACCTGTAATTTTTTTCAGGCCATGAGATGAGATGGCTTCTTTGGCAAATATGAAATTTGAAAAATGAGCATCTGCTGAATTATAATAGTAGGAATTTCCCCTTGGGATGAAATACTTGTTATTGCAACAAATTTGGAAAATAAGAAAATGGTAATATTTCTATTGCCCAGTCAGGAAATCAACCAATCTCCAAAGTAAGTTCCTCGAATGTGTAATGGTCGTTTTGAATTGTTAAATTATTCCACACTGTCATAAAATCAGTTTATATCTTTTATGAGATCCAGACTCACAAAACTTTAGAGCCAGAAGGAGATTTAGAGATGGTCAGTAGTTACTTAGAATTTTATATATGAAGAAACTGAAGCTAAGAGAAGGAGAAGAACATCTTAGTGAGTGACAAGGCTACTACCATTCTTGAATCCTGGTCCCAGACTTCACCTGACTAAATTGTTCAAGAAATCTTGCTTAAACATATATATTTTTTTTTTTTAGTAGAGAAATGCCTGATCCTGTAAAAACTAATTCTAAGGAATTTAGTAAAACCCACCTGTTGGTTGTCCATAGTAGGGGGTTGGTTTTGCTAAAGACCCTCAGCAGGAGAAAATCACAGAATGCCCTAAGAAACACCTTTGGCACCTGGAGACAAAGACACGGTGCTTCCTGCCTCTTTCTTTAATTGGTAGGCTGTGAATTACTCCCCTGTTGGAAAAATAAGGTCTTCAAGATGCTTGGGGTAGTGTGGAGATGTGCCTACACAACTGTGACAGTTTTCTAGTGACTTCTGGTATGTGTGAAGAGAGCCGCCAAAGGAAAGCAGAATGTTGGAAAAAAGATAAAGGCATTGCTGTTGATTAGCTGGGGCTAGTCAGAAGTGGATTACATCATGTGAAGAATTTAAGGAAACCTCTTGTAAGGACTTAAATGACATGTTTTAGGAAGGAAGGAAGAGGGGAGAGAAAAAGAGAAAGGAGAAAAGAGAGAGAAACAGAAGGGCAGAGAGAAAGAAGGAGAGAGCAGGGATGTATGCCCATCACAAATGACATGTTCTCCAAAGGCTCTTGCTTGAACTAAGGGACCATTGGTAGAAGCTCCTTTACCCACTGTCCAGTACTTTAAGTGTTAAAAACTTGTGTGATACCTCCCAAAGCTGTGTTTCCAGTGCAGGTCATTCACCTGAAATGTAGACACCTATAGCTCACTGTAGATTACCTAGGAGACGTTGGAACCTCAGTAGGTCCAGGACTTAACCCCTCATCTGACCCCTTCCCCCAATCAGTTCTCTTTTCTGAGCTCCTTATCTCAGTTACATCACATCCTCCCACGACTAATTCTCAATTCCATCTTCTCTTCACCCTTAGCTCCCACTCAGATCAACCCGTCTGGGTGATGCCACCTCCTGGTATCTCCAGAATCCTTCTTCTTGTACTTGCTTTTTGTCATTTAGTTTATAAACATCGTGTCTTCCTTGAGTGGCTGCAGTGATCGCCTACTGGTGTCTCTGCCAACCTCTCCTCCAGGCCGTTGCTAGAGAAATCTTTCTAGGAAAGCCTGTGCAGCCATGGAATTCCCCAACTTAAAAGACTCCATTGGCTTCCTATGACCCGCAGAGACACTGTTGTAACTGGTCCATGCTGAAGGCCTCTTGGGCTATGTTTTTTGGTGTTCCTCAACCTGCACTGGCTACACTCCGGCCAACCCAGTCTTCCCTCTGCTTCCCTCTTCCTTGTCTAATTCTTACTTATTTTTCTGACCTGACCTTAGACTGCACTTTGAATATTGTCTTCTTTGAAAAACTGAGTAAACTTATTTAACAAACTTTTGCATACATTTACTGTGTGCCAAACACTGATCTAAAGGCTTTATATATATTCACTCCTTTGCATCTCAGAAGCTTAGGAGGAAGGAAGAATCATGATCTTCATCATATGGGTGAGAAAACAGACCGCTTGAGTGGTCAAGCAACTTTTCCACGGTCATAGAACTTTGTAGGCCAGATGCCACTTTTGCCAGGGTTTGTCACTGGAGTTTGGTTTGTGTGTGATAAACATATAATTATATTCCCAAGGAGTTTTCAGAAAATTCACAGAAAATATTTTATGAAAAACATATTAATGAATTTTAAATTTTTTGTACCAAAATAAACTCATACTTTAATTCCACTTTTCTATAAACATTTGGAAGTTCTCTTATGTGTGCATGTATGTGCATGCATATGCATATAAAATCTATTTTTTGAGTAGGTAATAGGACATATTATAGAATTCAAAAGATAGAGGACACAGTGACAAGAAAGTTCCCTTAACCGTGCATCCCAGCCACCAACTTTTCCCTAAAAGGAACTACTGGTACCAGTCTTTTGGGGCGGCGGGGGCGGGGGGGGGGGTTGCATACAGATCTGTATCTAGATACTATATGATTCTGTTTTTACATTTGTGGTAATATATTGGGAACCAGCAGTTAGCGTAATGGCTATGTCGCTGGACTCCCACGTAGTCGACCGCGGTTCACATCCCGGACCCGGTGGCTTAAAACTCACGCCGGGCGTGTGTGCATGCGTGCCCAAGATCCCAAGAGGAGAATGGAGGAGAAGGGATTGCAGCGTGACCATCCCCCCGGGGGGTGATTTCTCGCTTTCTGTCTCTCTGTCTCTCTCTGTCTGTCTGGAGAGCGCACGCGCCCTATAGCAAAAACCTCTCCAAAAAAAAAAAAAAAAAAGAAAGAAAAAGAAAAAGAAACATTTGTGGTAATATATTCAGCTTGCCATTTTTAATTTGCTTTGTTTACCTAACAGTATACCTTGGGGCTTGTTATATACCAATATATTAAGAGCTTCCTCTTCTCTTGTAGGTCTAAATAATAGACCACTATAGAGATACACCATAATTTATTTAATCAGTCTCCCTTGTTGGGTAGTTAGGTTGTTCTTAAGCTTTGGTAGTATAAACAGTACTGCACAGCTTGGCTTCCGACAGACATTGTTTTGCACGCTTATGAGTGTGTCTGTAGGATAAAATCCTGGAATTGGTATTTCAGGTGAAAGGGTAAGTACATTTATAATTTTGATAGATGGAGCCAGATTGTCCTTCATAGCAGATGCATCCATTTATTCCGTCATTAATAATTTATGGCGTGCCTCTTTCCTCATAGCCTCACCATTGTGTGTATAACAAAACCTTCTGATATTCGCCTACCTTATCTGCCTTTCTCTTATTATGAGTTCAGTTTTTTAATATGTGTAGGAATGATTTTGATTTTCTCACCTATTAACTGACTGTTAATTGGGCATTTTTGGATCTTTTCTTATTGATTTATGGGCATTACTAATACATCGAGGAAATTAGCCTTTGGCCTTAAGTTTTATGTTCCCAGTAGTTCCCTGGTTTGTTGATGGTGTTTTGTTCCTCATGCAGAAAATTTTTTTTTTTACCCTGTAGGGTTTGAGTCATAGTTAACGTGACCTCCCCCAAGCCTAGATTATAAAGTTCTCTTCCATGTCCATGTGTGAAGTTGTTTCAAATAGAAAATCAGTAGAGAATAATAGCTTAAAAAACAGATTCTGGAGTCAGACTGACCCAGTTGCCGTGCCCCATCTCTGACTAGTTCTGCAATCTTGGGTGGCATTTTTAAATGGGTTACTAATGTCCCCGTTCTAGAGCGATGAGTTGAGCTTCTACTATGAAGATCGAATGCAACTGCATAGGAAAGTGTCTGGTATTCAGCTACCGATAACTGTTTTGTTGTGTTATTGTCTCCAAATTCATGAATAATTCCACAAGAACAAAAGAACTTCCTTCTGTTTATTTTGTATTCCTTTTGCCACCATGCCCCCCCCCCCCCCCCCCCCCCCCCCCCCCCCGCACTTCGGATTTCGGATGAGAGCACCTAGCGGAGCGCTGTGCTGGCAGCACTTGAGTGCTCATTCTCTGTTTATTTTGGTTTGAGAAGGAGAGCCCTGGAGTTCTGGCTGGAGCCACCTCAAGTGCCATGGGTGCTTCTCCACTTGCTGTGTGTCTGCTCTCTCAGCCGTGGAGGTCCTTGGTGCCTCACTGGGTCTTGATGGTTGTTTCTTTTCCTGGGTCATCAGTAAGGGTCTGTGTTCTTCCCTGAGAGCCATCCTGCAGCCCCTTTCTCTATAGGTCCCCTGGCCACCATGCATCCACTCTGTGCTCTAGTAGAAACGGTAAACAGTCGTGTCATCTCTCGTTGCTGTATCTAAGAGGACTAGAACCTTCCTTGTTCTCTTCCACATTCTGAGAAGACTTGAGTCTGTGTACTCCGTACATAGGTGCCCCATGAGTATGTTTGACCAAATGAGTTGAGAGCAGAGGTTTGGGTGGGGTATGAACTGTAAGAGCCATAAATCACTTGGCTCTATCTTCATTCACATCAACCCTACGGACCATACAGGAGAGAATTCTCCAAAGTAAGAAGCGTTTCTTGTTTTCGTTTCTTAATTTGCTATAGGATGTGTACACTTGTCAAAGAGAGAGAGACAGAAAATGAGAAAGCATCTCCTGGGGTGGGGGGGAGATGGCCACACCACAATCGTTCCTCAGTTCTCCCCTCAGGATTTTGGGCGTGCATGTACATATAAGCCTAGCATGTTTCTCAAGCCACTGTGTCCAGGACTTGAATCAGGGGCCAGCCATGTGGGATCCAGCCACCTCAACTATCATGCCACGGGCTGGCCCCAAAGAAAGATGCTTTTTAGTGGATGATCACCCTGAAAATTCCTACTGTCAGTTTCTGCTGATGTTTACTGAAGTTTCTGTTGCCAAGACTGTAACTCCTTAAATATTATGCAAGCTGTTCAAAAACACCAGTAATTTTGATCTCTCTTGCTTCCTCTATTCTCCTTGCCTCTTTAAGTAATTCCTTTGTGTACTTCATTTTAATAAAGGCCCCTTGAAATTCCAGGGGTAGGAGATGCAGCAGAGCAGTAAGTAAGGTCATTTCATATTTAATCTCTCCACTAGTCTGGCCATTAATTAAAATAATGCTTGGGACACAAGTGTCAAATTTTACAGGGCATATAAAATGTTCATCATTACTGATATGAAGTATGCTAGTATAGTGCCAAGGAGAGACTCTAGGAGAAAAGGCAGAGGACGAATTATGACCAAAAGAAGAGAAATAAAACATTTTACTATTTTGTGCAATTTTTTAAGGGTCTTGCCATAGGGTGTGTGCACTCACCAGAAAAAGACAGAGACAGGGAAAGTGAGAAATCACCCCCTGGGGGGGATGGCTGCCCTCCAATCCCTTCTCGTCCATTCTCCTCCAGCGATTTTGGGCACACATGTACATGTGCCCTGTGATTTTTAAGCCACCAGGTCTGGGACTTGAACCACAGTCTGCCATCTGGGAGTCCAGTGCCTTAATCACCACGCCACCTGTGGCCCCTCTGTGTAATTTAATATGGGCCCTTGCTATGGGCCGGTGCAGTAGAGGATGGGTAAGGGACAGTCCTTGCACCACACCTACATTATTATGTGTAAACTTTGCAGCAGCTCTAGAAAGGCACCTTTATTCCAGTGCTGTGGGGGAGGAGATTGAGTTGGAGGGTCGTTGGATAACCGGACACATAGGTCTCATCATGTAGCAGTGCTAGGAGTGAATGGGGGAACTTGGTTTTAAAGCCTGGGGTTTCGGCTGCATCGCATTGCCTTCCAGAAACTTAGTCCAGTCAAGTAGAGAGGGTAATAAACAGCAGTGTGACTGTTTTTAGTGGAATAGTAAAAGCAATGGAATAAAAACCAGAGACGTGTACTGAATCTTTGCATTTCTTTCTGGTTGGGCATTTTGTCTCTGTGTACTATAGTATAGTTCAAATGAGGTGGGTGTTCAAGAAACAGGTCACTCATCAGCTCTCTGCTCCCCCAGCCCCCACTTTGATAAAAGAAGTCTCCTTATGACCTGACGCACCTGCAGGTAACAAAACAGGTTTTAAAAATATGTAGTAAAGGAGCACTGCTTGTTCCTTTCTGGCAGTGATCCCAGTGGAAATAGAGCCACACCAGACTGCCTGGAACGTTGTGCCCAAGGAGTTAATTTTTTAAGAAAAGCTTGAGGTTCCTGAGTTCCCACGGTATGTGGCTAGAATGTTCGGTAGCTTTAAAAACTCTGAGTATGCGTTCCCCATACCTCTTCCACATACTTGTGGCCAGGTCAGCCAGCCAGCCACGTTGGCTGCGCCTATATACCGACACTCACTTGCTAGTGTAGAGTTTCCTCGGAAGGATTGCAGCTCGTCTGGGAAAGGTTTCACTTATCTCCTCTCTTGTTTCCAGAAGGAGCTTCTTTACCCCAACTCAAAATCTCACTGTATTCCTTAGTGTTTTGGAAACAGAATGTGCAGTGGGAGAATTCTGGCTTTGTGACTATTGGATCACTTTGTTCCTGGCACAACAATCTCTCCTTTGTATTAAACATCTGAAAACAGAAGTTCTAAATAGCATTTTTACATTCCTTGTTGATATGAGTTCTTTATTTGGGGACAGCAGCTTGGTGCCCATTCCTCTGTCAAATTCTGATGTACTTTCCCCTGCATCCTTGACCAAGATGCCGCTGACCCCCAAAGCCTGAAACTGTCCTCATGTGGTAAGTGGCAAGGGCTGGCCTAGACCCTGGGGCTTTCTCGTTTAAACCCTCCAGCCTGCAGCAAGTGGCCCTTCTCGTGGTGGGATTCATTGGCTGACCATAGCAAAGGCACCTGCTCTGCGGCCTGACAGTGAGCCCAGGGGCTGAACTAGACAGCCACCAAGAGAACAGACAGGCAGACAGACCAGAATAGCCACTGTCTTCCTGGGACTGTCAAAGGGCTACTTTGGAGGTCCCTGAGGGCCTGCTTTGGTCAGCAGTCCAGTAGTCACTGCACAGGTGGTTGAGCTGGGACCCCCATCTGAGCTCCGTACCTCCAGTTCTCCACTTGCACTACGTACATTGGCCCAGCCTTAGGGGATCAGCCACACCAGGAACAACTCATTGGTCACAAATACGCTTTACACAGAGGCTCTGCCAATTATTTTCCTGTTTTTGTACTTGTACTTTAAAGAAAGGAACCATCTGTGCTATCTTCTCTAGGCAAACCCAATATTATAAAATCCCACTTTGTTCAACAACACAGGAGATTTTTATTTAGTTTTCAAAACCATCACATTCCTTAAATGGCATAGGTAGTATAATAAAGAATGATTTATGTCCCAAGAAGGTTTTTATTTCTATGTAAGTTTCAACATGATCCTTTTTTACATTCATTTGACAAATACAGGTTGAATTGTCCTATGGGAGGCCAGTCTGCTCTGCGTGGCTCTCTCTTGGCTAATGAGAGGAGCATGTTGGCTGGGGCACTTAAGCACGTTATATCAGAGATGTTTTCCTTTTACTTTTTCTTTCTTTGTGACAGAGCATGCACGTGCACACACTAGAGACGGAGTGAGAGAGAGGGAGTGAGAGAGAGAAAGAGGACCCTCCCACACACCCAGGGTCTGGGCACTTGTGATCTTCCTTCAGTCGTCCAGCCCATTGCATCCTGGGCACTCAGCAGGCGGTATGAACCGTGGTTTCCATGTGGCAATCCAGCTTCTCCTGAGAAGTGTACTGCTGCTGCACCACTCCACATTCCTGCAGTGCATATTTATATCACGGGCCTTCTTCTTTCTTCTTTGTTTGTTTTGTTTTAATTTTACTAGAGGGCGCATGTGCTCACCAGGAAACGACGGGGACACCCTCATGGGGGATGGCCATGCCACTATCCCTATTCCTCCATTTTTTCCTCTTGAGATTTTGGGCATGCACACACATGCCTCCAGCATGTTTTTCAAGTTGGCGGTTCTAGACTCAAACTGCACTTGTGGCCATGCATGGTGGATCCAATTGCCTTAGCCACCATACCACTGGCCGGTTGTAGTTCATGCTTCTTACAGGCTGAGCAGTATGCTGGTTTCTCCATGTCTGTTGTGTCTCTGATGGCAGCAGTTGGTATGGTAGTAGACACTGTCTGCCCATCCACAACCACTCAGCCCACCATTGGCTCTTCACTGGGTTGGGTTGGATTCTCTTCTAAGTAGAAGAATATTCTGCACCTTTCATTTAGCCTTTCCTTGCAAATACCCTCTACACCACGGCCTGACAGTACTCATGAATCAGCCAGAGTTTGGGTAAGACCATGCCCCTTAAGGAGGTATAGAGCCCTTCTCAGACCTTAATTGATTTTTGTGTTTTTTCTACTTTGAATTCTTTGCAGAAAAGTGATTTGTAGTGCAAAGCAGCTAGCACATTATGGGTGCTGTCTTATGTAATGCCATTCTTATCAAGAGATCACTTTCGCTTGTTATGCTCTTTCTTTTTCCTTATCTAGTTCATGTTTATTTTTTCTTTTCTAATTTATTTCTTCTTATTTAGGCAGTTATTATTCCTCTTCTCCCACTTCGTCAACCCCTATCCTCTGCCAGGGGAATGGGTGGAGGGAGATTTGGGGTATGTTGTCCTTTTTTCTTTAATCAGTTGGCTGGACATCCTCACAAATAGTCCCCTTTTCCCCAGTGAGTGTGTTATATAATAAAGACCCTCATTGCTTATAAGTTCAACTTTTTAAGTTCTCATTCGTAGGGACTAAGGACTTGCCCTGGCCAGGTTGTGCCCTGTGGTCTGTGCCATCATGTGACCCTGCTGGCTCCTGAGTGGGGACTCTCCTTAGGGAGGTGGCCTGCTGTGTGGGAAAGTTCTACAGACTAATAGCTACTCACATCTCTTCTGGTAAAATGAGGTCTCTAAGCCGTCAATCATGTGCCTCTGAGACAGTTTACACAATGAATACAGAACTTGGTGATCCAAAGGGTGTTGGCATGGTTTGGGTTATGTTGCTAGGTAACTGTGCTTCTGTCCTGAAGTGATACATTGCTGTGTTTATATGTGTGTGGCTGTGTGTACATGTTTACATATGGAATGAGAAAGATTAGCTATTTCTTGTTTATGACTGTAGTGAGAAATGGTTAGGTGTGTACGATTGATAACATAACTAAAAATAGGGAATTTGTTTACAGCAGTATTGATGTGACCAAGGAAAAAGTAGATGAGAATAAGCCAAGCATGTTCAAAGCACAAGTAAAATATCAGGTTTCTGGAACATCTGAGTCTGAGGATTTGGTCTTCATCACGATATGTTGAGAGGTAATTTTTTTTTTAAAGCAAGAAAGTAGAAAAAGACCAGCTGCGGAGAACAGTAACAGAAAATTAGAAAGCAGATGTGTGTAGTGAATATGGTCCCTTCTCAATGGATCCATGCTCTCTTCTGTAGGAGGAGCCGGAAGGGAAAGTTCTGCTAAAGGTCACATAATAAAAATTAAGTCATTAATGCTCTTCAATATACATTCCCACTTGCAGTGGGTTTTTCAGGTTGTGACTTGCTTTCTCATTGGCCAAATTCCCACCTGTCTTTGGAAGTCCACTCCAGGGTGCTCTTGCCACCTGCACCATGGAATTGGGAAATACTGTCAAAGTCTAGATGTCTGATAGCCAAGTCGGTAAGTAAGGCAGTCACCTGGGTGGCTGCAAGGTATTACCCAGGGAAACTGAAGGCTAGGATGAAAATAAAGCACACCGTTTCCCCTTGGGCAACGACTGCAATCAGGATTCGACTGCTGATAAAAAGCCGCCCCTTTGTTCTGCTTCCTGCGTGTTCATCGTTTGATAGCTGTTAGGCATTTCATTCAGGTCTCACCACCTGGCACTGCTTCCTCCCGACAAATGGCAAGGTGCTCTCCAGCTGCCGAGGGGAGATGTGCAAACAGACCTCGGCCAAGCCCTGCGCACACACAAGCTGTGTTTGTCTTTTGCATTCTGTTTCTCTCTCCAGGCCACGCCACAGACGCTAACCCTGCACCCCTTCTTGGGGGAGGGGGATGCTGGTGGCCTTACATTAGGTCCTCACAGTCATCAATAGGCCTATTCATGTGGGAGGTGACAGCAGCATCTTGCCACAACATTGAGGGCGGCTAGGCTCAATATGAGCATTCTTCTTCAAGTGAGCAAAGGGCATGGGACTTCTGGTGGCCAGGGGAGTCACAGCCTGTGCCACACAGAGAAGGTACTGGATGCAGCGGGCAGGCCAGAGCTTACAATTTTTTCTTGAGGTTTCGGTAAAATGTGATGAGCAGACACTTGTGGTGACGCCCTATTGTGAGGCTTTCTGATAGTGAATAACCTAATTATTGAAATCTTTGTTGGGCATTTTTGTGCATTTTTAGTCTACAAAGGAAGCCAATGACACGTTCTCCATCGTCCTCTGTTTTCATTACAGTCAATTCTTAATCATCCAAGTCAATAGAGAAAATTACGGTCATTGCTGATGCAAACCCACAGAAAGTCTGAAAATAGTTTGTGTTTAATTTTGAGATGGAGCCAGCAGGCATGCAAGCACACACATGCCCAAGCACTTGTCCTGTTTTGGGGACAGGCAGATGCCTTCACCGCTCAGCTCCACACTCCCTGAAGATGGACAGAGTGGACAGGGAACTTGAGGAAGAAGGGTGAAGCCAGGGGGACAGGGGAGGAGGTGGCCTTCCATCTTCACAGAGTATGTCATCAGCTGTGAAGAAAGCTGATCAGTTTTTGCTCTGATAATATCACTTGGATATTTTATTTATGCCTTTTTAGAAGATCAAAGTAACACATGTGTGTGGTTAAAAAGCCAGATAGCACAGAAGGCTTTTAAGAGAGAGTAATGTCCCAGCCTGGCTCCTGTCCTCCCAGGGGCCCACTCCCCAGAGACAGCACCTTTTCATCCTCCCACCTTGCATGTCTCTAAATAATATATGCAAACCATTTGTATGAGTCTCCTAGGGCTGCGTCACACATTGCCATAGGCCAGGTGGCTTAAAGCAACCGCACTGTGTTGTCTCACGGTTCTGGAGGCTGGAAGTTCGAGACCGAGCTCTGTTGCCATGCTCTTTCTAGAAGAGCTAGGAAAGACCCTTCCTTGTCTTTCCCTAGCTCTGGGTGGCTGTTGATCTGGGATGTTCTTTGGCTTCCTTTATGTGTCCTTGTGTGTCTCCAGTCCATGGCGTTTCCCTCTTCTTATAAGGACACACTCATGTTTGGGTTAGAGCCCACCCAAATGGCATCTTCTTAGCTTGGTTACATCTGCCATAATCCTATTTCCAAATACAGTCATATTTACAGGTACCGGAGACTTGAACATATCTTTTGAAGGGACACAGTTCAACCCATAACAATGCTGTTTCTCAGTTTATAAACATTCGGCATTACTGGCTCCTATTATGGTAAGTGAGGTTTCTCTTCCTAACTCAGCCCCATCTCTTCCCCCAAGTGTCTTCCCTCTGTGGTATGTCCTCCCCACACACACACACTTAAAGGGCATTGCTTCAATCTTGAACAGATCTTGAAACCTCATTTCTTGTTCTGTTAACCTTGGAGAGCTTCATGTAATTACCCATTTAAAAACGAGAACATTAGCTCTTTTAAGCCCCCCTTCACTTTCCCACTTCTGTCAACTAGTGCCAAAGTTGATCACCCCTGTGTTCATTTTGGTTACCTGAGTGGTGAAATCCTGTCTTCTCTCCTCAGATACGGAATCAGTATTTGTCTATGCCTTGTATAGGTTGGATTTAAAAGTTGAAAACCAAAAAAACAGTGTTTTCGTTCTTAAATATTATGACTATGACTACTGGGTTATTTTACCTTTGCATCCCTCTGGGTTTTCATTAAGCACCTTTAGAAGATGACATTTCTGTTGGTCTAGTGCTTTAGCATTTATGTTTCATTTGATATTACATGACAACATACATTTTTAGCTCTGTTTTGGAAACCTTGTTTATTAGTACATCTTAAAATCTGTTTATATTACATATTAAAATGAGGCTTTGTGTCTCAATAGGAAACATTTTGTCACATGAAACAGTAGCCACGTGGGTCTCTAAGCTATGAATTTTTAGTAACAAGTCACTCATTCTAAGGTAACATAGCCAAACTTGAATTTCAGAATTCTTTATTTTCTTTTTATTTTTAATTTAAAGACCAATATGGAAATGCTAACTTCTTATTTTGCCAAATCGGGATATTAATGAATAAGCTGTCATTTAGTTTCGTTGGTGAAATAAAGAACGTTTTATCCTCAAAAAATAGGAAGGGCATAATCTTGGGATAAGTTGTGCAATTTTAAAATGGAGTGAATTTAACTAAAAAACAAACCTCACTCCTCCTTTTCTTAATTTTTCTTTTCTTAATTTGATGTAAACTGGTGAAAACAGTCTAGGTGGAGGTTGTCTGGGACCAACCTTTTGTTAATTGCTCCACTAATTCTGTGGATAACTAAATTGATTCATTAGAAGATGCTCAGGTCAAAGAGGCAGGCTTTGTGTGAGATGGGAGGGTTGGTTCACCCTCCCTTGTGACTCCAAGCTAAAGTAGACTCTAGTACCCGTAATCTGTACATCTAGTTCCAGCCAGCTGAGCTGCTTCCAAATGTGTGCTGTTAACCATGAATTTTAGTGGGTACATCCAAATCACTTACCTTCTCCTTCTACATGCAGTCTGGAGTCTTCATTTCTTTCTTCTATAAAGTGGTCTGCCTGTCTATCTTTTACCAGGGTCATTCTGTAATTCGAGGTAACATGACTGGCAAGAACTTAAGCCTTCAACACATGCACAGTGACGGTGTTCTTACCGCCTTCTCCAACTACACCAAATCTCAAATAGAGTGAGACTACTGATTGTATTTGTCATATCGAATATATTTGATTAGTCAACCATCAAGTTGAGATCTTGCTGTCCTTAAATAGTTCATAGATTAGGATGTCACCATTACTAAGTTTTTGTATATCCCCTTGCCATGTTCAAATGAATTTAGGTTTCAGAATGTTCATGTTCATAATATGATATTTTTGGGGGGAAGTTTTGTTTTTTTTTTTTACTATAGGGCATGTGCGCTAGCCAGAAAGACAGAGAGACAGAAAGCGAGAAATCACCCCCCCAGGGGGGATGGCCACAACGCAATCCCTTCTCCATTCTCCAGTCAGGATCTTGGGCACGTGCACACACGTGCCCGGCGTGAGTTTAAGCCACCGAGCCTGGGACTCGAACCACGGTCGGCTACATGGGAGTTCAGCGACATAGCCATTACGCTAACTGCTAGTCCCCCATAATATGATATTTTTGTGAAATTTCTTTGTGAAAAGAAAAATTGCCCCAAGTAGGAACAGAATTAATTTTCTAACTTTCCTTTTTTTTTTTTTTTTTTTTTTTTGTTCCCAATAAGAGATGTTGGTGTGTGTGTCTACAGCCTCCCACAGACAGATGTAAGGATGATGCTATCTAGCACATTGAGCTGTCTAAGGACCATGCGGCTCAAAACATTAATTAGGTCATCTTCACAACATCCCAGAGTGGTAGTTAGGCATTGTCTTCCCAAGTTTTTTACACAGAGGAAATCTGAGACGACCACGGTTGAGAAGGGAGTCACCCAAGTTTACCTGGCAAGTGAGAAAGGAAGTCCACGCTCTTAAAACCACTTCAGCTATCCTGATTGGTAAACGGCATCTGAGTGTCTATTCTCCACTTTAAGGATTTCATATCAGGTCACTTCAGTTTTTGAAGACCTGAACATTTGAGCGAATCAGATATGGCTTCCCGATTAGAAGCATAAACTGCTGTGTCCCATGAGGCCATGGTACTGAGAAACCCAGGTAGAGAGATCTGTGCAGCTGCTGGTACCCAAGCCAGTTCCCACGGGAGAGGAGGGGGTTCTGTGTTGGCAGCGTCACTATCATCGGTCTGTTTATCAAAAGTAAAGGTTTGGAGGATCAGCAGAAGGCATAATGGTTACATCACTGGACTCCCACATGGTTGACTGTGGTTCAAGTCCCGGACCCAGTCAGTGGCTTAAAACTCACACCGGACACATGTGCATGTGTGCCCAAAATCCCAAGAGGAAAGTAGAGGGAAAGGGATTGTGGCATGACCATCCTCCCCGGGGGAGTGAATTCTTGTTTTCTATCTCTCTGGCAAGCGCACATGCCCCATAGCAAATCATCTTTCTAAAATAAAGTAAAAGTTTGGATTTAGCTGTCTATACTGTCATCCCAGTTTACTGGTGACTAGTAACATACACTACAGAAAAGACCAGGTTATGCAGTAATTTATGTACCTGAAGGTGACAAGTGCTGGCCTTGGGCTGCTCTAGGTCTGTGTCGCTTTGTTCTTTTGGACCTCAGTTGGGCCAAGAGTCCATAAAATGGAGTTAATGATGTTAACGGCCAGACCCTTCCCTATGCATGTGCTTTGAATCTTCGCAATGCCCTTCAAGGGAGTCAGGCTTGAGCTGTGTGCTCTGTGGGCGGTGCACTCCAAGCTGGGCTCCGCAGTCCAGGACCAGACCCCGGGGCAGGCTGGGCCGCGCTCTGCCGCTCCACATTCTTCTCTCTGCATTCCCTCCCTGCTCACGTTTCACGTGACCTCTGGGAAACTTCACGACTCACCGTCTTCATGTTCTCCTGGATTTTCTTGTTTTCCTGGAGATCCAGGGCATACCCACGTGCTACCGGGATGATGCCTGGTGGCGATCTGCTTGAAAATATGATCTTCATTTTAGTGGAAATCCGCTATTCAGCGTGAAGAACAAGGTCAGTACGACGCCAAGACTTGGCTGACTACATATGGTAACTTTTCCATGACCCATAGTTTGGCTGCATACATTAATTTCTAGCACAAACATTTGGAAGTTTCAAATAACGTGGGACTGTAAGAAACTGACCTTGATAATCATGACCCTAGTTGTACGGAGCACTCTTCAAAGGAAGACGAAGTTCAGGCTAACTCAATTTCAATTTTGTCCAGTCACGTTATCCATGGTCATTGTCACAAAAAAGAAAACTAGCAGGCATCCCTTTATCTCCCAGGCAAACTGTCGGAAGAGTTGGGAGTTTACGGCACATAAAATGAAGCTTTCTCGCACTCAGAAGCTTTCCAAACAAACTGTCACTCCTGAAAGTGAAGACCAAAGAAAGAATTACTTGAACAGGCCTTTGGTGGGTGGAAAAGAAACGCTAACTTTATGTGTATTTCAAGACCATAAAAGACACAGGTGGAAAATGAATCCTCCTTGACAAGAGAGAATGTTTAGGAGAGTGGGAGAAAAAGAAAACATTCAACAGTTTTTAGAATTGTACAAGTCTTTTTTTCTTTCCTTTTTTTTTTTTTTTTTCTGGTTAGCTGCTCATAGCCACAAATATGTGTACTATTTCCTTTTTGCCCACAATTTACTGAGAATCATCTTTCTAATATTCTGGGGAATCCCAAATAAAAATCTCGTTTTTCTAAAGACAGACTAGTCTTTTAACTCTAGCAATTAAATTATTCAATCATTCATATCTAGCCTGTAAAGAAATGATTGAATTATTTCCAAAGAGGTCTCTAAAGTCCATCTCAAATAGTTTCCTCCCCACATTTATGCTGTAAAGTGTGCACTCCGAGCTGGGCTTCGCAGCCCTCTCCTTTGGCCAGGCTTTATGCCCTAGTCACTGATGAAATTACCGAGGACTCAGAGCCCTTTCTCACAAAGGTTCTCCCGTGGTTAAGCTACCCAGGTATAGCATATACTGGGAGAAACACAGACTTTTTTAAATTTTGCCAGAGGACATGTGCACTTATCAGAGAGAGACAGAGAGAGAGGAAATGTGAGAAAGCATCCTCCCTCCCTGGGGGGATGGTCATGCTGCAGTCCCTTCTCCTCCACCTCTCTTCTTTCAAAATTTTGGGCACACATGCACATATGCTTTGTGTGTTTCTCAAGCTGCCAGATTCAGGACTTGAACCCTGCCATTGACCATGTGGGATCCAACCATTATAACTACCATGCTATGGCTTGGCCTGGAACCACAGAATATTTTAACCCTTTCTAAAAATGTATATATTGGGAGGGGGCAGCAGGTGATGTGGTGGTTAAGTGTGGACTCCAACATAGCTAAACACGGTTTGAGTCCTAGACCTGGTGGCTTGCTTTCTCACTTTCTCTTTCTCTGTCTGTCTCTCTCTCTTTGTGTCTCTCTAATGAGTGCATGAGCCCTTTAGCAAACTCAAAAAGTAATAATAATAATAATGATAAATAAAATTAAATAATTATTTTTAAAAAGGTGTATATTGGAAATGGTTGTTAACCGCTGTGAATATTGCTGCTTCTCATTCAGCCGTGTGAGGAGAGTAAGTGCAGCAAACGTCATCATCAGTCAGTGTGAGCAGGGCTGGCCTAGAGCCAGCCTGCCTGGGTTCAAACCCTAGCTCTTCATTTTCTACCCTGGATCTTCTGTGGCTCCTTTTCCTCATCTGCCAAGTGCCTGGGATAATAGCATCCTCCTCAGGGTTGCTGTGAGCTTTAAGTGAGTTCCTATGAGTCAAGCACTTAGAACAGTGCCTGGTACATGGTAAACACCTTGTAAGTGGCAGCTCCATGATGAGCGTATAAATGCAAACTGTGTGCATCCTAGGAATAATCTGAGTCAGCATTAGAACGTTTTTGTGTTGGAGCTGGTGTCTGTGCATTTACTTTAAGAAAACTGAGTTCTGAACTAGCGATGCTAGGGAGCTGTTTATTTTACCTCTTCTTCCTCCTCACTTTTCGCCTGCTCCCTATTCTATTCCAGATCTAGATCTGATGTAGTTCCCTGCACCAAATTTGTCCTACATAGAACCTGGGCAGAGCCGACCCTATCAGCTCTAGTTGAGACTGGGAAGAAGTAAAATGCTATATTTTTATTAAAAATGTCTTTATTGGGAGAGGAGGGAGGTACCCCTGATGGGTTCCTAATGCCACAATTCCCTTCCTCCAGCTTTGCAGCTAGCAGGACCTTGAATGGGCATACCTGACAGAAAATACTAGTTTTAAAATCAGAACTCTCCCACTAAGACATGAGGACATGGGAGGGGGCTTCTAAAAGTTCATGGAGGGCTAGCTCCATTTGTGTAGCCATTTAAGGGAACCAGATCGCACATGGCCAACTGCAGTTCAAGTCCTGGTCCCAGTGACTTAAAAACATGCCAGGCACATGTGTATATGTGCCCACCATCCTGATAGGATGGAAAAGTGGAGAAAAAGGATTATGGTATAACTACACCCTACTGGGATTTTTCTCTCTCTCTCACCCTCACTCTCTTTTTCTCTCTCTCGCAAGTGTTCATGCCCCCCCAGCAAGCAAAACAAAAGTTCATGGAAAATGTGCGTTATGAAAAAGCAGTGTATAGATTTCAATATTTTTGCAACAAAATTAACTTGTGCTTTCATTTCATTTTTCATAAACTTTTGGGAGTCTCCTGGAGTATAGCGAGTGAGTAAATAAAGGGAGCTTGGAGTGTTAATAAAGCGAGTGGTAAAGCAAGGGAGGCGCTGACTCTCGATTTGCTTTCAGTGAACCGGAAAGCTCATTTTCTGTTCATAAACCATGATGCAAATGTTCAAGGTTTAACAAGTTCTGTTTCGTTTTTGAAATATTGGGGGAATGAGCACTGCCCGTATTTGAAGAATAAATGGCTGGTGGAGACATAAGTCCCCCCCTTATGACGTGTCTGTGTTTTCATCTTCATTTTCCAGATGGTAAACCTAAAGCTGAAATTTACTATTTAAGATCGAAAATTTTGTCTTGACCATCAAGTATTTTATATTGATTTATAATTTAGTGTTAGTCACTTTAAAAAAAAAAAAAGTTTTTGCCATAGGGCACCAAGTGCTTGCCAGAGAAAGAAAATGAGAGGGAAAGTGAGAAATCACTCCCTGGGGGCATGACCACACCACAGTCTTCTCCCTCCTTCTCTGGGATTTTGGGCACACGCACATATGTGCCCAGTGTGATTTTCAAGCTTCTGGGTCAACCATGTGGGAATCCAGCACCTTAGCCACCATGCCACCTGCTGCCCCAGTATTAGTCACTTCCTTTTAAGGGTTACACAGTCATGGTTGACTTTGTTGGGGCTCAGGACATACTACCCTAAAATATGGCTACAGAAGATGAGAATATGCTGCACCAGAATTACCTCTCTGGCGTATTTGGAGTTGGTTATTTTGAGGAACCACAGACACAGTAGAGAGGCTCCATGACTTATGCCCCTACCCCAGCCTGGGAGCTCCAAGCCCCCCTTCCTTTCTGTTGCTTAGGACCCTACGCGAGCTTCAATTATCTGACCCTTCTTTGAGTCTCATGTTTTTGGGACTCCTGCACATACATGCATGATTAAATATGGTTTGGTTTTTCTCTCGTTAATCTGTCTGTGTCAGTTTAATTTGTAGCCCAGCCAAGGAACTTAGAAGGGTGGAAGGAAATCTTTTTTCTTACCTCTACAACTTTAAATATTAAAATTAAAAATTTCCCTTTCCATCAGTATCGAAACTTCATGATATCTTTAAGCTGGCTTACATGTTAATTACTGTAATGACCAGTATAAATCCTTTCTTGCCATTGTTTTACTTAATTTGATTATTCATATATTTGTGACTATTATTATTTGATATGCATTGGTTTATTGTTGATGTCATTTTTAATATGTTACTTGAACTTATGGGCCACATATCTGCCTCAGAAATTCTTCAAAAATCATCAATTCCTCTAGTAAGTGGGGGGAAATTCAGGTACTAGTGTTTATAATACCTCAAAAAATGCAAATAAAGAATTGAATTTTTATTTTATTTTATTTTATTTTTTAAAGAACTGTCTTATTTAACTTTGTTTATTTATTTATTTATTTATTTATTTATTTAAATTTGACCAGAGAGGGACAGAGTGAGAGAGAGAGGGAAAGTGAGAAAGCAAGCCACCAGGTCCAGGACTTGAACCACAGTGGGCCCTGTGAAAGTCCAGCACCTTAACCACCATGTCACCTGCCAGCCCCTAGAATTGAATTTTTTCAATCTGGATTACAGAAAGATGGATATGTAAAAGAATATTCCCATAGTCTAAGTTTTTATCCTTGGTAGAAAGTTTTCTTTCATTTCTCATTAGAACTATAGCAGTTTTGAATATTTTTGGTTTTGTGCATAAAATGAAAATATGCAGCCACCATGTCACCACCATCCCCACTACCATCACCACCATCATCATATTAACTGGTGCCCATCATAGATTTTGTGGAAAAAAAAAAAAAAAGCAAAGCAAATTAATACTTGACAGGAGAAACCAATAAATTCCAACTTTAAATACTTGTGCAAAACTTGCAGATACATTATGTGTGATATTCAGTAATACTACAATTTAGTTCTCATAATTTTATTAATGTGATTCAATATTCGTTCATTTCCCTTTCATTAATAGTGGAAATCCACTATCTTCCCCTTATTCACAAACAATAGTGTATTTGATGGAAACACAAAAACTGTAGGTATTGCCACCAACTCAGATATGCAAATTCCTGGTTTGATATGGAATTCAGCACGCTTTTATTGAGGGCCTCTGTTGAATGGAAGTAGGACGCACCAGCATTTTTAGAGGTTTTTTTTTGTCGTTGTTGTTGTGTTTTTTTTTTTTTTTTTTGTTGTTTTTTTTTTTTTTGCTATAGGGCATATGCGCTCGCCAGAAAGACAGAGAGACAGAGAGATACAAAGCGAGAAATCACCCCCCAGGGAGGATGGCCACGCCGCAATCCCTTCTCCTCCATTCTCCTCTCAGGATCCTAAGCATGCACACACACGTACCCGGCATGAGTTTAAGCCACTGGGTCCAGGACTCCAACCACGATCGACCACATGGGAGTCCAGCGACATAGCCATTACGCTAACTGCTGGTCCCGAGAGACTGCTCTTGATCCACATCCTGGTGCAGTTTATTGCTTATGGTGTGGTCTTGAGTTTCCTGATCTGCAAAGTGCCGGACCTGTGGAGTTGAAGAGGGAACTAGGAGGATGTCGTGCCGTGTCTGTAGCACCTTCGGTGGGCGATCCATCAGCACTGGCTTCCTTTTCCTTCCCCAGTGGGCTCCACTCTGAATTCCTTTCCACAGGGAAGCAGAGAGTAGGTGCTTGAAACTACACTTCTTTTTAATGAAGCAAACTTATATTGTCTTGTGGCATTTTAGGCCAGTCTCTCCACTCTGGGGGTCTTTGTTAACTGCTGTGTTAAATTTAGGGGCTAACTTTTTCTTTATACTTATTTCTAAGAGCACTTCCAGATCTGGCCTTCTATAAATCTAGGATATTATGAAACAGTAAATTAATGGACAGGAGACTGATAGTACAGTATTAATTGGACAGTACCAACCACAATAATATATCATGAAGAAGAATCAGTCAGACTTAGCGACATGTCAGATATGGTCAGACATAAATTAGAAACTGTTCCAAGATAGCATTCTCCAGTATGCCCTCTACCAAAAACCAAAACAACAACAACAAAATCTTAGCTCCTGAACATGATATTAGAAAAAAAGATTCCTGAAACCACTTTCCTATAGGACTTCTCAGAATCTTTAATATGCTGATATGCATTATGATTCTGAAACTTGGGAATGTTGGAATAGTTTGAGACATTTACAAAACTTGTTTCATCATAGACTTAGAATTATTTTGTACCCAAATAGCATCTTTCATTATGAACTTAGCATTATTTTACACCCAAGTAGGAACAGAAATTCGTGAGAAATGTTCTGTGAAATACCCGTAAGACCCTGCAGGTGCAGTGCTCAACTCCTCCGTTGGACTGAGTCAGTGGCATCTATAGCCTACCACAGTCCTGCTCTGAAGCATTCAAATGTAGATCCCGTTGATTCAGCACAGTGTATATACTGAGCTTTGCCCATTTGTGAGGTCATATGGAGGCCAGGGATGAAGTTCCCATCTTCACAAGTCTGGCAACTAATCCATCAAGTGTTGTGGTGTCTGTACAACTAACAATACCTTGGGGATACCTCGGGGAGCTGACACCAGATTACAGATGCATAGTGAGTCCAGACAGTATCTTGAAGATACAGAGTTCTGTTTGTGCTTTGGATATGTTTATTCTCTGTGTTTTTGTTCGTTTGTTTGTTTGAGTTCTTTTACAGAGATTTTTTGTATATGACACATGTGCTCACTGGAGAGACAGAGACAGAAAGCAAAACATCACTCCCCCAGGGGGGATGGCCATGCTGCAATCCCTTTTCCTCCATTCCCCTCTCAAGATTTTGGGCATGAATTGTGCCACAGGGTCTGGTGTGAGTTTTTAAGCCACCAGCTCCAAGACTCAAACCACATGGGAGGCCAGCAACATAACCATTACACCATCCGCTGGTCCCTAGTCTGTTTTTCTATAAAGGTCTTAAAATGGTGTTAGCATCCTGAACTCCTTGGAGAAATTCTGCAGGTAAAATGAGCGTGCATTGGCCAGCCTCAGGCAGTTACACCAGCTGGATATTTCATTCAGGAGATGTTACAACACTGATTCTTTGGACTTCGTTTTGAGTACACAGTCATTCAACCACCATTTTTACACTTGGTCTTAAAATCAAAATATAATCTAAGGAGAGAAACTCCCCCCCCCCAAAAAAAAAATAAACAAACTACATACGCAGATAACCTCCTTCTTTATGAATGACGTGGTTTCTCAGTGTTGGTTGAATCTGAGGCATAATCTATGTTTTATTTCTCATTCATGAAATGTAAACTGGAGGCCAGATGGCAGGTTTTACTGGGGAGGACCATTTTCTTCTCACCGGTCAGATCTGGGACTATTTCACCATGACTTTTTCTGCCTGTTAGGCCTTTGGAAACATTTTGGCAGGTTGCGCAGTTATTTTGCTCATGTTGTGAGTAGCATTTCTCTGACCTTTTGTTATTTACTGAAACAGTCCAGCCTGTTTTCTTTTAAGAGAAGCGTGAAATGAAGGGGAGTCAGTCAGCACATGCTGACTTTGGTATCAGAAGACTAACTTTAGGGCTCTTTGGCACTGTGTATACTTTTAAAGTTGAGGGGTCATTGATCTCCTTGTTTCTTATTCCCATGATTATAAGGAGTCTTTTGGAGGAACTTTTTTTTCCCCTGCTAAAGCAGATGCATGAAAAGTTGGTAATTTATTTAAAACTTTACTTCGCATCTAAAAACACAACGCTGTAAGAGTTTTCTTATGGCATCTCCGGCCTCACTTGTGTTAAGCAGTGACGTGATGTGTTCCAGGGCAAGGCCGTTTCACAGTGGACTGGTGACTTAGTGATGGGGCAGCCTCATGCCTCATCTCTCATGACCCTGTGAGTCCAGACTGTGAAGGTGATGACACCATTCAGGACACACTCGATGGGCATCCTGGGATCTCAGAGGACCTTCTCTTCCCCCATTATCTGCCCATCTGTACCAGGATACCTGTCTCCCTGGTGCTTTCCTGCCTTTCCCCTGGTAGAGAATTCCTCATTCGCCGTGGGCTGACTTACAAGAGAACTGGAAGTGCCAGGATCCCATTACATCACTGGAGATGAGAAAATATGCATTTGTACATGTGTTTACCTATCTGTCTGTTCCTGGCTTCCCTTTATCTGCTTATCTATCGATCTCTATCACAGACAGAAAAGTCACATGACTCATGTCTTTTTGTTGGAATTCCCATAGTTCTGAAACTCAGTTGCTGGTGTTGAAGACACCACTCAAATCTGTCATGTTAATTTTCCTAGCCAAATATAAAATGATCATCACGTACAAAAAATAGCCCAGTAGGTCATTAATTAAGGCTCAGGATCATTTAATAATGATCTATGTGTTTGAGAATTACCATCTAATAATGGGCCATCGCTTTAGAGATGTTTAATTCATTTCTTCAGTCATTTAGTAACATTCTTACCACACTGTGCTCAGTGCTGGGGATACACTAGTGAGCAAAAGAAATCAGCTTCTCATGATGCTCGTCTGAAAATGCAGAGACACAGACAATAAATAAGTAAGCCAAAGAGTAAGGTAGTGGTAGACAACAAAAAACGATAACGTAGGAGTGACTAGAGAGGGGAAAGACCAGTGTAGATTGATGTGTTTAAGCCCCATATTGCTTTGGCATAAGACCTGTAAGATGAGGAGCCATAAGTCCTGGGGGGAAGGGGGATTCTGTAGCTAGAAGGTAGAGCAATGCCCTGGACTAAGTTAAGACTCCTCTCTCCCCCATGTTCTTTGTGGAATGACCTTGTTTATATGTTTGCTGCTTGGGGCTACAATCTGATGACTCAACGTCTAGGTGGTTGGGCACATCCATGAAACAATGAAGGATGCTGTTTGGTTAGAATACCAGTTGTCTTGTAGGATGCTGGTGAACCCAGTGTGAACCGTTCATAAGCGTAGCTCTCTCTCTTCACCCTGTTTTCCTAGCTCCCATATTTCAGAGGGGCTACATTTTACAGACTAGAAGATAAGTTGACTTAATTTCTTAGAGGAAAGTCATAGGAAATACTTAGAAATACTGGGAGTAGAAGAAATTAGTAGCATAGAGTTGCAAATGCAGTCAGGCTAATAGGCCAGCCATAATGGTTCAGCATGAACGCAACACTCTGTGACACTGAACCCACATAGGAAGGTCCTGGATTCACAGCCTGAGACCTCCTCGTGCACACCCACGATCTGGGCTGGCTGTGGGATAGCGCAGTGTGCAAACCCTGCTGGGAGTGCCTGCTTCTCTCTCTCCTCTCTCTCTCTTCCTCCCCCCTCTCTGTTTCTCTCCCATAGTATAAATAAACTAAAAAAGAGAAAAATACAGTCAGGCTAAGCTGGGCAAGCTACTGCCAAATAGCAATGACTTTCTCATGGAACTTTAAAAAAACTGCTTTTTTAACCTTTTTATTTTGAAATAATTATCGACTCACAGGAAGTTGCAAAATTAGCACAGAGAGTTCCCGTGTCCCCTTCTCTAATCCCCACCGAGGGTAACAGCCTGCATAACTAGAGTGCATGGTATGGTGCATGTGGCATACCTTAACATCAGGAAAGTGCCATAGTGTAATCTTGAGCCTCGTATTGCACTCAGCCGTGTGTGCATGTGTATTTTATTCAATGTCTAGATCTCTGTAGCCGCCACTGCTATTACGACACCATCAAGAAACTACCTTGTCTCACAGCACTTGTGTGTGTGAGGAATAGCAGATGCTCTCCTGCTTCTAGTCTGACCGGGGTCTGGATGTCTCTGTAGTGAGGGATGTTGGACAAGTCTCTGTATTCTATTGCTTGCTTTTTTCAGCTATAGAGTCTGCTTACCTGACATACAAATGTGGTTCCTCAGTCTGACTTATACGAGGACCATCTACAAGCCAAGAACCGAAAAACATGTTTCGATTAGGAACTTTGACCGCATCGTGGAAGTCCATCAGCTGACACCCAGTTAGCTTAAGCAGCACTACAGGTCTCGTGGCCTCAATAGTTTACTTCGAAGAAGAATGAAACTCTCCCTGGTGCCACATAACATGGGGGTTTGACCATTTATATGGGCATTTACTACAGCATTTCTTGATGGTGCCTGAGAAAGCACACTCACCAAAGATGGGCCAGCAGTCATGTGAAGGGCGGGTGCACACCTTAGAGACAGAACAGATGACAGAAAAAACCCCCCTTGTGTGCGGAAGCGAGAACCTTTTGGACGTGCAGTGAGCAGGGAGGACTTAAGGTGCAGTCTGAAATGGAAACACACCATAAACAGATTGAGAGGGAGACAACAGATTTAAGGGAAAACATCTGCTGCTGGATCTGACATCCACAAGTTGCATATGTGGCCTAGGATCAACCTTGTAATGCTTAAAAACGGAATGCAAAGAGGCCCATTGCGGGCTCCAAAAGCATCTTGGTTTCCTCAAGATTTTCTGTTCCCTCTGCCCAGAAGGCTGCCAGGCCTGATGAAACGGACGGGTACATTCCTCCTCCTGACGCCGAAGTGACGTTCTTAGAAGTGAACTTTAGAATGACTGACTGAAAGGGCCTTTTACCTGGATTGTTCTAGATGCACTCAGCAGAAGAGCTTGTTCGCTTTGCCACAGGAAACCTCTGGAAATCTCGAGACGAAGTTTTCCTATTTTGTATGCGGAGTAGAAGTTTCAAGTAGTCACAAAGTTGGAAGCCAGAAGAGGAGAACGGATAATGTCCTCATGGAATCGCAGTGGGGATTCAGAGCACCTCTCCTGCTGCTAGAATGAGCTTAAAATTGGTCACATTGGTCTCTTGACGTATGTGTTACGTTTTCTCTTTAACCATTTTTTGGGCGTGTTCTGTAGACGCAGCTCAAAGAGGCTAATTTAAAGGAAGCAGAGACTAAGCGTGCTCCATCGATGTGCCAGTTCTCAGTTTCTCTAAGTGGAAGCAGAAGACGATTATGAGTGAAGAATTGATCCTTCACCCTCCCTCCTCACAGCCTTTAGAGTGGGATGCTAATAAATGTATACTTCATTTTTGTTGATTTTTTCCCCCCTGAAGAATTTAAATGACGTAATCTATGTTACCTGAAGATGGCCATAACTGATGTGAACTTGTCCCAAATGATTGTAAGTAACCTGTGGGGAACTTCCACAATATCCTTCAGCCTGAGGTCCCTCTTGCTGACCTCTCCACTTGCTTCTCTTTTTAACTTTTGCTTTTATTTTATGCATCTTACCTCAGACCAAGATGGCAATAAGACTCCTATGTGCCACATAGGAATCTATGTTTTGGGGAATTGGAAATTTTATCTAATAGGAATTAAGCGTGTATAAATAATAAGCACTTCATGAACATGATCTTCCTGGCCCTGTTTTGAGTAATGGTGAGAATGACCTCTTTGCGGCAGGAGCAGCAGGGCATGTTTCAGGGAGGAGTGACGGATAGTACCAGATTGTCACAAGACGAGAAGGGTCGGAAATATCGTAAACAGAAGAGAGGAACCAAGGCACTGGAGTGTTGCAAAAAAAGCAATACATGATGATCCGTTAACGAAAGCTCACCTGCCCTCCGGGTTCAGAACTGGTGGCTTAGTCATTTCACCCTCCAAAGCTGGCACGTGACAGGCTGTCAGCATGTATGGAAATATGTTGGGTCATGTTTTCCTGACTTCTCCTCGACAATCCTCACCCTATTGTGAAAATTAGAACAAATTACACGAAAACCAGAAAATATGCCTCTACAAAGATTAAATGTGGCAAATGTGAATTTAGATCTTTTGGTTCCCAGTGGTATTTTCCATTTCCAAGTGTGGTTTCTCACTCTCTTCAGGTTTCTAATTTTTTTTAAATATGTATTTTATTGCCTTCGTGAGAGAGAGTGACAGAGCACATGCAGGACAGCAAGCACACTAGAGAGAGAGAACGAACCACCCTTGACTGGGTCTTGTCACACCATGATCCTCTGCTTCCAGGCCTCCAGCTGGTCGGGATCTTGGGTGCATCCACATCAACACGTTTCATGGTGACTCAGTGTCCAAGCCACCATTGGTCACTCCACTTCCAGCAGTCAGTACGCTGTCACCTGCATCACTGTGGCTGGGTCCCTTCTAATTTTTTGAACCTGGTATTGAGGAGAAGCTTGACATAATTGAAAGACTCAAATTTAATTTTTCTTTTTTAGAAGAAATCTCTAGAACCGTTGTGTCACAACCTGGGGTGAGCGGAGTGCTGAGGCAGCTTGAAAATCCACACCGTAGGATCGCACGTCTCAAAATACATCATCTGGGGTACTCATTAGTATGTTGTAGCTCGACATATCCTTGTACATGGAAAAGGACTAGTTGAATTTTTCCAAATCGGTCCATTGTCCTAGGATTTCATGTCCTTTGGGTGTTGGCCACAGTTCAAGTCCATACACACACACACACACACACACACACACACACACTTTTTTTCTATTGTGTTTTCAGAAAAGATGACCTGACAGTGAGGCAAAGAGTGATGATGGTTAAGGCACTTACTCTCCAATCAGGCCACGCTTCCAGGCTGGGCCATCTTGTTTTCATCAGATTCTCATAGTTATCCTTTACTGCTCTGTGTTTGCTGAGCTTTGGAAATTCTGTTGTGCTCTTTGTAGCTGGATGTTTTCCAGAGGGTCATCAAGAAAAAGGAGTCTCTTCTGCATTAATCACCTTGGGAAGGATTTCAACTGTAATCACAGACTAGATGAGCTGGTGGAGAGCAGGAAGGATGAACGTTTTGTTTGCCCTTTCCAGGAGTGTCAAGTTCAGTGTGACCTAGCACCGGGCCCTTTACCCTGTGACCCTGAGACCTCATCACATCAGGTTAGCTCAGTAATGATGATGTAAATGGCAAAACTACCACTCTCATTTCTTGGGATAAGAATTGTTCCTTTTAAAGGCATGCAGTGTACAAAATATGACCATTAAATATGCTTGGAGGAACAGCTAATTTCCATATGTGCTTTCCTACTTATTATTATTATTATTAAGTGAATTGTTATTACGGAGTTCCAAAACAACTCTTAAAAGTTGTGTTTCTTGGGGCCAGCAGGTGGTTAAGGGCATTGGACTCCCACATGGCTGACTGTGGTTTGAGTCCTGGACCTGACAGCTTGCCATCTAACTTCTTTCTCTCTCTCTCTCTCTCCCTCTCTCTCTCTCTGTCCCTCTCTTGTCAAATTAAAATAAATAAGTAAATAAAGTAAAATAAAATAATTCTTAAAAAAAAAAGTTGTGTTTCCTGCACTTGAAAATTCTCGAAAACAGAGGCACTACATAAAAATTTAAGGAATCTACTGAAGTATGTGGCAAAGATAAATGCCATAAATTAGGGGTCAGGAAACTATGGCCTATGGACCAAATCCTACTCACTACTTGTTTTTGTAAATAAAGTTTTATTGAAACATAGCCATGCCCACTTGTTGATGTATTATCTATATCTACCTACATGCTACAACAGAGTTGAGAAATTATGATAGTTATGATGTGACTTAAAATCATGAGGGGTAGGGGGGACCAGCAGATAGCATGATGGTTACGTCGTTGGACTCCCACGTAGTTGCCCGCAGTTTGAGTCCCTGATCCAGCAACTTAAACTCACACCAGCACGTGTCTGTGCATGGCTGAGAACCCACGAGGAGAATAGAGGAGAAGGGATTGCAGCGTGGCATCCCCTCTGGGGGGTGATTGCTCACGTTCTGTTTCTCTTTCTCACACACCTATAACAAAAATCTCTAAAAAAAAAAATCATGAGAGTATTTCAAAGCATCCATGGGAAAAATAAAATTCATGAGTGAGTTTCTTTTGGTGCAAAAACATTTTGAAACTCATGCATAGTTTTCTCATTCTCTGCATTTTCCATGGACGTTTTGAAGACCTCTGGTATTTACTATCTGGCCCTTCACTGGACGTTTTCCAGCCTCTACTGTAGCCATTTTTGTGGTTTTTATCTGCTCACTTGTTCACTTATTCATTATTGTAGTGGACACAACTCTGATAATAACCTTGGGTATGTAAAGATGCATGAAGAGGGGCCAGGCAGTGACACAGCAGTCACACAGCTGGACCCACAGGGGCAAGATCCTGAGTTCACGCCCAGCACCTCCCTGAGCAAGCTGGATATGCTCATGTGTGCCTGTGATCCAGGCCAGCTGAGCCTGGGTGGGTCACGCATGAGGGCCCTATTGGAGTGCCTGTTTCTCTTTCTATCTGTCTGCTTCTCATGGAAGAATAAATAAATAAACATTAAAAAATAAGGGGACCAGCGGTTAGCGTAATGGCTATGTCACTGGACTCCCACGTAGTCGACTGCAGTTCGCGTCCCAGACCCGGTGGCTTAAAACTCACACCAGGCGCGTGTGTGTACGTGCCCAAGATCCCGAGAGGAGAATGGAGGAGAAGGGATTGCGGTGTGGCCATCCCCCCTGGGGGTTGATTTCTCACTTTCTGTCTCTCTGTCTGTCTGGCGAGCGCACGTGCCCTATCACAAAAACCTCTCAAAAAAAAAAAAAAAAAAAAAAGACTAAAGTAGTCTCTAATGTCCAAGAACTTGTAATAGAGCGGTCACATACTCAAATAGTCATCTGACAAGGCAGGGTGCTACACGTATGATAGACAAGAAATAACTAAATCGATGTGGTAGTTTGAGCTGGTGAGAGCTCCTGACAAAGGGAGGAATTGGGAGATGTGCAAGATATTGCTTCCATAACTGTGTCTCACGGTGATTTCCCAGTAGGAATTTCATGAGAAATAAGAGCAATTTCCTTCACGGAATTTTATAAATCACAGTATCCAAAGGGTGGAAATGATTTAAGTTATTACTTTGTGTCTAAATTTCTTTATCTGGATGTGCATTTCCCCTGTAACTACGGGGATAATCATATTTATAGAAAATCTTGGAAGGTTTGAAGGAAGGTTTTTTCCTTCAGAGTGGGAAGACAGAGGGAATTCCTTTTCTTTTACTGACTAGTCACTGTATAAAACAATATTGGGGCCAGCAGATGGCATAATGGCTACGTTGCTGGACTACCATGTAGTTGACTGAGGTTCAAGTCCCAGACCTGGTGGCTTAAACTCACACCAGGTGCATGTGCGTGCGTGTCCAAGATCCCGAGAGGAGAATGGAGGAGAAGGGATTGTGGCGTGGCCATCCCCCTGGGGGGTGATTTCTCACTTTCTGTCTCTCTCTGTCTTTCTGGCAAACGCATGCACCCTATAGCAAAAACCTCTCCCCATCCCCCCCCCCAAAAATATTAAATCCTATGGGACTTAAAGAAATAATCTTGAGGGGGAACTCCCCTAATATCAAATGGATTGTTAAAACAAGAAAAAATTCTAGATCCCCAGCCATGACTCAATGATAGTTACATTTCTGCCTTCTCCAAGATGCCATAGTGTATAAATGTGAGCCGAGCTTTTGGTAAGTCCCCCCTGGTTTGCAGAAGCCCTTTCAGGGTTCAGCCCCCAACCCTGGAACAGTTCCTTGCATGAAGCCTACCTGAGTCTCCCCAGTTGGGATTCTTGTCTGCCTGTTCATTTGTGAACTGCATGAGGGTGCATGCCTTTCTTCTTTTTCTTCACCAATTGTGCCTAGTCCATTATGTGTGTTTTCCAAATACCCATCGAATTATCTTTAATTGAACACAGACATAATCTAGGTGACTGGGGGCCAGCAGGTGGTATAGTGGTTAAGGCGCTGGACTCCCACATGGCTGACTGCGGTTCGAGTTCCAGACCTGGCAGCTTGAAACTCATGCTGGGAGCATGTGCGTGCATACCCAGAATCCTGAGAGGAGAATGGAGGAGAAGGGATTTCAGAAAGGCCCTCCTTCCGCCAGGGCATGATTTCTCATTTTCTCTCTCTCTGTCTCTCCGGCAAGCACACACACCCTATAACCCTGTAGAAAAAATAAAATAAAATAATATATAAAACACCACAAAACTAGGTGACTGATTTAGTAAAGGGTTCAAGAATTTCAGGTTAATCTAACACTGAGGTCAGTCAAAATGTTCCATTCTGCTTCCACTCAGGTATCGAGATTCTTGGCTAGACCAAGCAGGGTGGTGCAGTAGTAGCACAGAGCTCCTCAGTGCTAAGAAGCACGGGAAGGTCCTGCGTTTGTGCCCCGAGGCCCCCTGGTGCATTGCTGAATGTGTTTGTTGTGCCTGTGGTCCTCCAGGTCCTGATCCTGGGGGTGGATCACGGTGTGAAGACCCTGCTGGTGGCTTAGTCTCTCATAGAAAAAATAACAAACTTTTAAAAATTGGCTAAATTCTAGCCATCCTTTTTTTTTTTTTAAATAATATGTATTTGTAACAATGAAGGTAGTAGAGCTAATGCCGCATAGTTTGGTTTTAGGATACCAACCCTGTGACGTTGTGTTTATTGAGAACATAATATTTTGACTGATAAAGTGAGCATATTTGGTGAGAAAGCTACTGAAAGAAAACCGTGTGACCCAATCAGGTCATGCAAATGTTCTGGGACACATGAACCCAAATATTTCATGCTTGCTCCCTCTGAGAAGGGGCTCGCTGCAGTTAGCTACCCGCTGTGCCCCAGCTCTCCCCTTGAGGAGAGCGTGTCCAGCCCGTCTCCCGGTGCTTCCTGGTACTCCAGGATGGACAGTCTGGAAGCTCATTGTGCTGGTCCCCTTCCCCTCCCTGAGCCAGAGGACGACTGTGCAGCCCTGGTGTGCACAGAGCACATTCCAGGGAACTCAGTTACTGCGTCCACATGTGTGGGTGCAGCCAATCAAAACTGCCTGAGTAAACATCGGCTCTGCCGCTTCCCTCAAGCCCCTCTGTGTATTTATGAATGGGCTTGCTTCATCATTTTCTTTTAATGTCAGTAGCCAGGAAGTCAGAAAGCATTACCTTTAAAACAGGGGAAAAAAACATTACAAATACATACATTTCCAGCTGGGACAGACACTAGCATAGAAAATGACTTCACCCGTTCGCCAGAGGCCCCCCATCCCTCTGGGAATTTTCCCGAGTTTCTGATTTATAAAGATCACTTTCGAGGGCCTAGAAATGCTTAGGGGAGGTTAAATGACTGATGATCTTGAAGTTCTGTTTTCACGGGAGGCTCTCTGGCCGGCTGCGGATTCGGTCCCATGTAGCGCTTGGTGGCATGAACTCACTTGGTTTCTGCCCACATCACTGCATTCCTGGGATGCCGTTCACAGGCCTTAGCAAGATCATCTGACAGCCGCCTGTGGGGTCAATGAACTTTATACATAATTAAACACTCGCTGTTCGAATTCGGTTCTTCCTCCCTGAGAAACAGAGAAAGTACATGGATGTGGCCCTCCATGACCGGCCAAAAGTTCTGTGGAGGACTCAGGCTAGTTGCACATGATTTAATGCTGAACCGAGTAAGAAAGTGATTGCATCCTCTACTGGGCCTCACAGAACAGTCACCACCCACACTGTTTATTCAGACTGGGATCTCGGCCATTTGGGGTTTAAGCCAGAAGAAAAGGGGGGGGGGGACCAAATCCAACCCTGGAATGAACGCTTTTGAAACTCTGTATGCTCGATGAAATGCAGCCAAGGATTCTTTTTAAAATCTATTTAAAATCAATTACTGGGATCATATTTTCATTTACAGGGATTGTTAGGAACAGATAATTTTCTCTGTTTCCATCTAGATTTGGAGCAGAGGCTGCGATGAGAATCATTGCCATTTTGCCAGGATGTCTTGAGCTACCACCAAACTGTGTGTGGGTAATTGGGCAACTCTGACCTTTGACCGGCTTTCCATAAAATAATAAAGAAAGGTGTGAGGAGGCCAGGACTGAATGAAAACAAGCAGGAGGGACTGCAGTAACCCTGCTTCACTAGGGGGCAGGAAATATACAGGGGGCACAGAGGGTACCACGGAGGCCCAGGAAAGCTAGAGGCAGAGTCAGTGACTGGAGGAGAGTCAGTGGGGCTCTGAGTCCATCTGTCCCTGGTCAGGACTGCAAAAATCCATCCCAAACATGTGAGATTGTATCATATTTTTTAAAGATCTCTAGAGGAGATTCCGGAACCTCCCTTGGTTACTCACCACACTATTTAGAATTCCTACAGCCAGGAAATTCTTTCTTATTTCCAGCCCCAAATGTGCATGTGGTGTTGCTTGGGGAAGAGTTATGGATGGAGACCACGCCCACCTTCCCACAGCGTGTTTACTCCGCTGGGCTGGAGCAGATTCCGAACACCTGGACCTCCAGAGAGAGGCTCCTGGCCACACGAGAGAGGGCGGCCAGGGGTGGGGCAGGCGCTGGAGGCGCACATCGCCCGCGGGACCAGCGGATACCGGACACCACTGCGAGTCATTGTGTGTGTGTTACCAAGAGGGGAAGGACATAGCTGCGGCATGCCTGGGGGGGAGCCACAAACCATGTGCACATATTAAATGCGGAAGCTCCTGTTTTGGATTTTAGAAGAAAAAAATTCTGAAAAACAGAGAGTCTAGCATCTAACCGCCCTCAAGATGGGAGTCTACTCCTCAGTCTGAAATAAGTGGAGCTAAAAGGCGAGGGTAAGGGACCCGTCTCTGCAAGGTCTCAGGGTAAATCTCCCCCGACACAGTGCCCGTCCTTAATTCCTCTCCATTGTGTGCTCTGAAGACCAAGGATGCAGGAACGCGGGCCACTTTTCTCACTTCCTCCAGCCCCTTCCTCCTCCTGGCAGATGCACAGTGACTGGTCAGCCCCTCCACCAGGGAATTACAGATTCATTGAAAAACTGTCAGATGACTCGAGCTGCCAGGCGTCTTCCCTTTTTAACAAGTTATGTCACTGCCTTTCCTCAGGCTGCGGTTTGTTCCAGAAAGGAAGAAGTCGTCCTGTCCTTCACCCGCCTGCCCCCAGTTGCAGTTCCGTGTGTTCAGTGCATGACTGACTGAGCGCAGTGGGCATCCCAGTGCCATAGGCGGGGCTTTGAGCTCTGGGCCCTTGCCCCTTGGCTTCATCACCAGTCCAATAATAATAAAACAAGTCCTCCCCGCTTCAGGGAATTCCTGAAAACCAGTGATAATATTCACCGACATCTTTAAAATGTGCTAAACAGGACCAGCCCGTGCATGAGGGTTGAGGCGGCTGGATCCCACATGGCCCCTTTTGCGGTTTGAGTCCTAGATCCAGAATTTGAGAAACAGTGGGCATGTGCTTAAGATTCAAGGGGACAATGGAGGAGAAAAGACTGTGGCATGGCCATCCCCTCTGGGGGGGGGGTACTTTCTCACTTTCCCTCTCTCTCAGTCTGTCTGTTTCTCTCTAGTAAGTACACGCATCCTACAGTAGAATTAAAAAAAAAAAATTAACAAATACTTAATTATGAAATAGTTCAAGCAAACAGGAAAGACAGAGAACAAGATAGTGAACGTATGTGCATCCACCATTATTCTGTCATATCCTTATCTATATTTGCTTCAGATCTTCCTACCTAAATTTGTTTTGAAGAGAGATAAAGCACCCTCCTCTCCCATCTTCTTTTTTCTTCCCTGAGCATTACAAGTGTCAGTCTAAATGGGAGTTCATTATGACCATACGTGGTTTTATCTTGTTCACTTATGTACCCATAAACAGTGTGTTACTTTTGTATTTTTTTAAATCAAACAAAAAGAGACTTTAAGTTTTGCATTTCCTTAAAAGTGAGGACTTTGACAAACCTTTTTATCCCTCCCAGGAAATACGCAATTAGAAAAGCGCACATCATATATAGTAGTTGTTCTTATATGTACTCCCAAACCTCAAACACGTACAGCTTGAGACCGCTTAAAGAGTATAAGAAGATCTGGGAATTTCATACATTAGCCTTCAGTAAATTATACACATTTATTTTTTTAAAAAAGTTTTGTTTCCAAAGACAGATATTTAATTACTGTTCACCCCACACAAGACTCACAAAAATAAGACACAATAGAATAGGAGAAAAAAGTCCAATGAAAGGATACAAAGAAAAATTGGGGGGGGGGCTGGTGGTGTGGTGGTTAAGGTGGCTGGACTCCCACATGGCTGACCGTGGTTCGAGTCCTGGACCTGGCAGCTTGCTTTCTCATTTTCCTTCTCTCTCTCTCTTTGTCTCTGGTCAACTTCAATAAAAAAGAAAGGAAAGAAAGAGAGAGAAAGAAAGAAAAGAATGACAATGAATAAAATTAATTCTTAAAAAAAAGAGAGAAAAATTTGTTCACGGCATTTAATTTACTTCTGGACTCTCTTTCTGGTTCTTGAACGGGTCTGTGTGTCGTCCTCTGTGAAGGTGAGCATTCCTTATCTTCAACACTAGATTCTATGCTTTCTTCAATTTCCTTCTTTCTCTTCCTTGTTTTTGCTTTCAAACCTCCATTCTCCACAACGCTGAGGTCCAGTTTGCCATCACCCCGACTTCCTGTGGCTTTTAGTTCTTGTAAAAAAATACCTAATAAATTTTGATAAAGAGGTTTTTCAGTAGAGTTTAGTAATTTCTGTGTTTCCCTGTAGTTAGCAATTTCACCTGGCTTGTTTTCCTCAGGGAAACCTTTGTCCATCAAACCTGCAATATTTTTTCTGTATCTAATTTTGGAATCTCTAATGTAGTTAGGATCTTTCAAATTATCCTCCCAAGGAAGATGGCCACTGACCACTGGATCATGCACTAACCACGTATTTCCAAATCAAAATCACCACGTCTTGACAGAGCCACGCCATTGTGCACATCGGTGCTTGTGAATTCGATAGTGCTGTGTGACATCTTTTCGGGTCTTCTTTGTACTCTTTATGAACTCCCTATGGGCAGTACCGATAAGCAAGGCCATATCTGCCAGGTAAACGTGGTCAGGATTTTTGTAGGAACTCTTCTGAATAGTCACCCCTAAATATGCCAGAGGAGCAGATTTGAGACTTTGATATTCTGTGTACAAACTTGTGTTCATGAATGTATTCCAGAATATTCAGACTTCTTAAGCTTAGCTTCAAGATGATTTTCTGAAAAAAATCTTTTGGCATTTGCTTCATATATTTTCCGAAGGCCACTCCCAAAGTGATATACTATCCTAAACCTGTAACTTTTTCCATTTGTATCATGCAGACCAGACCCCCAATGCTCAGGAACCCCCAGGTACTTCAATTTATGGGCACGAATCCATTTTCTAATTTTCTCTGGTTTGGCAGTTCATTGATAGAACTTTAATTCAGTAAAAAGAGGTCTGTTGTCACTGGGTTCCACTTTTACAACACAGGGTGCATCACTGCCAACCAATCTTATCAGCAAGATAAATACAATCAAAGCCACCTTGGCCAATGGGTAATATAAGTTTCCATTCTTTTTTTGCCATGTCAGTTACTATCTCCCCAGCTGCAAACTGTTCTGCAAGACGTCTCCTTGTAGGGTCCTGTCTTCCAGCTTGTGCTGCTTTTACATGAGGCATTTTCGCCCAACACGCAGACAGCTTGCCTTCTGCCCAGTAGGAATTTCCTGCCACTTTTGCCTGCCTTTTTTTTTTTTTAATTTAGAGATTTTTTTTCTTTTTCTTTTTCTTTTTTTTTTTTTTTTTTTTTTTTTTTTTTTTTTTTTTGGCTATGGCGTATGCGTCGGCATGCTGGAGAGACAGAGAGACAGAAACAGAGAAATCACCCACCCAGGGGGATGGCCACGCTGCAATCCTTTCTCCATTCTCCTCTCGGCATCTTGGGCATGCACGCATACACGCCTGACGTGAGTCTTAAGTCATTGGGTCTAGGGCTCAAACCACAGTCAACTATGTGGGAGTCCAGCAAAGTAATCATTATGCCATCTGTTGGTCCCAACAATGTGTTGCTTTTTTAAACTTTATCTAAGGTGACATAATGAAGTTTGTGCTCTACATTGGATTTGTAAGATTTGTAAACTTTGTAATTGTGAAACATGGACCTCTATGTAGGGGGCCAAAATATGGTGCCTAAAATATATTCCTTTGGCATATTTAGGGGTGACTATTCAGAGGAGCTGCACATGCAGGATTAGCTCTAAAAATGTCAGGCTTTTGGCATCTGTGACATCATCAGTCAAGTAAACAGTGGATGCAGGCAGGCTCTCATGGAGTGCCCCTTTATCTACCCAAGAAGAACCATACCTTATGAAGGGATTAGAAGCCTGACACCTGGCTCAGAAAATCAAGATAATTTTTGCATCTTCTCCTCTCACTCTCCCGGGGCTCAACCCCAAGCCTTTATCTGTTTTTGTGTTTTTGTTTTTGTTTTGTTTTTGTTGTTGTTGTTGTTGTCGTCTCCTGTATGGTATAAAACCTCCATTCATCTGGAATCTCCTATTTGCTGGACTCTCAAGAACACTTGCACGCATTTTATAACCTTGTATTCTTTTTTTCTCGGTTAATCTGGTTGTCATTGTATTTCATAGACAGAAAATCATGGACCCTTCAGACAGAAAGGATTAAATTTAAAACTTTCCTATATCTTCTCCATTCATTTTCCATCCTGTGTTGTAGTCTATTGTGTGAAGGGCATTGAAATTGTTGCTAGCTTTTTGCCATAAGAGATGGTGCCACAAATACACCTGTTCTTTGCACACCATATGTTTCTCTTGGGTATGTAGTTAGGAGCAGAGTGATAAAATTAGCACATCATCAATTTTCCTGGATATTGCCAAATTGTTCTCCAAAGCGAAAGTATCAGTTCATCTTCTCATGAGCAGGGTTTGAGAATGCCTGTTACCCCGCAGTCTCTCCAGCGCTTGGTATGGTCATATTTAAATTTTTTTCTTTTGCCAATCTGATAGTTGTTTAGGTTTTAGATTGCAACTTCCTAATTGGTTACCACTGAGGTTGAGTATTTTTTCATTTGTACACTGTGGAGTCCTCCTCCATGAATTATGTCTTTTCATCCTTTTCTATTGGTTTGTTTCTTTATTGATAATTGGAGTGTGCAATGTATACTTGATACCAGTCTCTTGTCCATTATATATGTGACAAAGGTCTTCTTTTGGTTTTATAATTTTATTTTGCTGATGGTGGCATGTTAAAAGTTTTTCATTCTTCATTTAATTTTATTTTGAAACAAGTCTGTGAGCCATTTACTATTTCTATTTCTATTTTATTGACGAGGGTAGTGCATTATAGAAAGTTTAGGTAAATTGACTGAAGTCTCAGAACTAGAGATCAATTTTATATCTAGTTCCAGAACCCATGCTTGTAACCACTGGTCTATGACATAAGCACAGACCGTCCCCATTTGGCAGGTGAAAACTCCGAGGCCTAGAGAGATTTACGATTGACTCGGAGTTGCAAGATGTGGTGGAACCAGAATCAGGAATATTTCTCAGGTACCCAGACTGCTAACACAACTGTATACCTAGATAGAATGGTAGGGGAAAGGGACAGATAAATCTCTCTTTTACACACACACACACACACACACACACACCCTTTCAAAGCACCTTTAAAAAATTATGAAATTCTAAAATACAAGAAATACTGTAGAAAATAATACAGCAATCAGTCAAGAACCCTCAACCCAGATTTAGTGTGGACATTTAGCTACGTTCAAGAAAGATTTTTTAGCAGAAAAGGTTACAGTTAAAGCCTTTTTTGTACCCTAGCCTGATACTATTCTTCACAGCTTTCTCAGACAGAACCACTCTTCCGAAGTTGTGTTGTTATATACCTCTGTTGCATTTTGCTACATGATTTTGTGTCACAAACAACTAGTATTATTTTGTGAGTTTAAAAAAACCTGTGGTGATACTCTCATTTGGAATTCCATCTTTCTGTAATTTGCTTTATTATTTGAAATTAAGTCTTTGAGATTGAATGTGCAGAGAGCTAGTTCCTTGATCTGCTGTATTGTCGTGGACTAGGTATGCCCCGATCCCACTCTCCACCCCCTGCATTCATGTTTTGAAATATTAGCTCACATTGTGATGCTGTTAGGGACTTTGGGGAAGTTATTAGTTAATGAAAGTAGAGTCCTCCTGAATGAGGTTAGTGTCCTTAAAAAGGGACCCCAGAGGGACCAGCAGGTAGTATGGTGGTTAAGACACTAGACTCCCATATGACTAACCACAGTTCAAATCCTGGGCCAAATCATATCGAGCACACGTGAGTGTGTGCCAAAGTCCCAGGAGGAGAATGGAGAAGAGACTGGCTTGGCCATCCCCCCGGGAGGTGATTTCTCACTTGCCCTCTCAATGTCTCTCTCCATCTCTCTCTCCCACGAGTGCATGCGCCCTATGGCAAAAATAAAAACCTTAAAAAAAATCAATAAAAATTTCAAAAAGGGACCCCGGAAAACTTTCTCACCTCTTTGCCAGGTGAGAACGCAGCAGGAAAGTGCCATCTGAGGACTAGGAAGCAGGCTCTCATCAGGCACCAAACCTGAGGCCTTAATCCTGAACGCCCAACGTTTAGAACTGAGAAATAAACGACTGCTGTTCAAGTGCACAGTCCATGGTGTTTTTGTTACAGTAACCCAAACAAAGGCATGGATCAATTTCTTCCTATGACTAGATCATAATATATCAAATCCCTAATTGATAGGGGTTTAAATTGTTTCTAGTTTTTCATTTCATAAACAGTGCTGTTACGAACTTCTTCAGACGTGTTTCCATGTAGACATGGTGAACTTCTCAAAAGATACAGGAGCAGAAGTGGGATTTGCAAGTTTTAGGGTACAGGCATTATGAAATTGGGTAGATGTTGTCAAAATTTTTCTCTCAATTTACATGTCCAGCAACTATGTAAGAGGGTTCTTATTCTGCATCTTCCCCTGCTTTGGGCATTTTGGGGCTTTTAAGCTTTGCTGATATGATTGGATATCTCGTTGTGGTATTGATTTATATTTCTCTCTCTGCTGATGTGTGTTTGGTTTCTTTTTCTGTTTTTGGTCATTGGAGTTTTTTTTTAATTTTATTTCCTTTGTATTGCCAGCTTATCAACTTCATCCATTTTTTGTAGGTGGTTATTAGATTTTTTCTTATAGATTACTAAGTGTTCACCATATATCCTGGATACATAGGAAATATTTCTCTTTCCAGAAAAGTCTATTTCTTGCCTTTAAACATTGCTTTCTGGTGTCTTCCCTCATATGAAAAGGTTTAATATTGAATTTGTCATTTTTTTCTTGCTTTATGGTTTATTATTTGTCTTATTCCTAATCTAAGATCATAAAAGTAGTATCTAGGGTCCAGCAGGTGCTGTGGTAGTTAAGGGTGCTGGCCTCCCACATGGCCGACTGTGGTTTGAGTCCTGGACCTGGTGACTTGCTTTCTCAGTTTCCCTCTTTCTCACTTTTGCTCTTGCTCTGTCCCTCTCTGGTCAAATTTAAAATAATTAAATAAAGTTCAATAAAATAAACCTTTTTGTTTTTAAAAAAAAGTAGTATCTAAAAAAGCATTTTTTCTAAATGCTTTTAAGCTAATTGTACTTTTCTTGAAACTCATTTTTTGATATAGCGTGAGTTTAAGATCTATTTTTCCCCCATATTGATAACGATTATCTCAGTAATACCTATTAAATAGTTTCGTGTTTTCCTACAATTACTCTGTTACATATTAAGTTCTTATACTTTGTAGGGCTCTAGTTATCTATAGCTGCACCGGTACCATAGTGCCTAATCATATGGCATTTATATGTATAGCACAGTCTTGACATCTGGTAGGGCAAGTCCTCATCTTATTCTTTTTCAAGTATCTTTTTTGTTTTGGGATCTTAATTCCTCTGTGTGAGTTATATATGCTGTGTGTGTGTGTGTGTGTGTGTGTGTAATATATAATATTTATTTAGTTATTTATTCATAGATAAGTATGTTTATTTAAGTCTTATTTTACAACTTTCAGTTAAGTTTTGTATTTTATATTTTATCCCTGTGTCAACCTTGTACCACTTCTTTAGATTTTTTCCTAGGTGCATCACAGTTTATTGCTGTTGCTAATGGAATCCTTTAAAAATTACATTCTCTAATTGGTTGTGGCTAATGTATAAGGATGCCCTATATGTTTGTATATTAATCTTGTCTCCAGCATCCTGGCTGAGCTCTCTTACTACTTGTAATTGTTTGTAGGTTCTCACGGATTCTTTATGTAGACAGTCTTGTCATCTGTAAATAATGCCACTTCTTTCTTCATTTCTAATTCTGATTTATCTTTCTTTTTTTTTTCTTATTTTATTACATCAGCCAGATATCTCCTATAGTGATAAATAGAGTGGTAAAAGAGATGGCATATTTTTAAGCTTCTTACTGTAAAGGAAATAGCCCTAAGTTTATTGTAGGTTCTTGGTAGAAATTGCTTCTTAGCAAAAACTTCCTTCTGTTCTCAGCTGACTAAGAACAACTTTACTGTATGCCTAAACTATTAATGGGGTTACACTATATGAAATGTTTTTTATGCATCTATTGAGATGATTATATGGTTTTTCCTTATTAGTCTGTCAATATAGTGAGTTATATTATATTTTTCTGATGTTAACAAATCTTCCTTGAGCTTCTGGAATAAACCCTACTGGCTCATCCCATTATCATATCACATAATAAATATATATATATAATATATATATTTTAAATACTATGTATTTATGCACTTACTACACTGCTAGAATACTTGCTAATAATTTCTTTAAGTTTTTGATATTTTTAATTGAGATACCAGTTAAATTTCTTTTTTGTTTCTAAAATTTAGCTTTAGAGTAAACTCATTAAAATACTTTAAGATCTTTTGCTTTTTTTCTTTTTTTGTGTGTCAATTTCTATAACATTTTTCTAAGAGAATTTTTATTTCATCTGTTTTTAGATTTATTACTTTAAGTAAATTTCTGTTCTACTTTTAAAAAGTTTTACTATAGTTAGTTATGGCCTCTTTTTATGCCTAATAGTGTTTGTGTCTTTTTTCTTACTCAATCTTATCATAAATGTACTTATTTTATTAGTTTTCTTAAAGAATCATCCTTTGTTTTGTTTCTATTCTCTATTGTTTCTTTATTTTTTATTTTATTGATTTATCTTTATTATTGCCTTCCTCCAACTTTATTTTTTTCCATGTGTGAAAAAAGATTTTTCTTCTGTTGTTTTTTAGTTTGTTTTTTTGGTCTTCTATAACATCTTATTTTAAAATATTTTCTTTAGTTTTCTGATACTGCATTTGATGCTAAAAACGTTCACCTACTGAAATCTAGGGCTTCGACTATTGTTCAGTTCTAAATGTGTGTTTTTTTTTAAACTTTTGTTTTGATTTCATATTAATAATTAAGCAATGCATTAAGCAAACATATTGAAACTTCAAAATGTACTTAGGTTTGGGGCCTGTGGTTGTTATTGATTTCAAATTTTATTGTGTTTTGGGTGAAGAATGTGTTATGTATGATAAGTTTTTTGAAATTTGTTGAAACTTGTTCTGTGGCCTAAAAACTGGTCAATTTTTATAGACATTTCATATTTATTCTCTGCTTCTTGAGTGGAGAGTTCTCTTTCTATGTCAATTAAATGAAATTTGTAATATGTATTATTTACATCTTCAGTATTTTTCTATTTTTTAAAAATGTGGTCTATTGGCTTCCTATGTGTGCTAAAATCTTCCACTGTAATTTGAGTTCATTACTTTTTATAGTTAAATCAAGTTTTGCTATATACATTTGACACTCTATTATGTGAATACCAAAGAATTCAGGTGACTATATCTCTATCATTAAGCAATGACCCTCTTTATCCCTCCAAATGCTTTTGGCTATAGTCTGTTTTATCAGATCCATGTATTTATTCACTTGATTTAAAAAGTATTGAATTCTTATTATTTGTAGGGAATTTGCTAAACACTGGATATAAATGGTGAAAATAATGAGAAAGTCTTTTTCTTGTATCTTAACAGACCTTAGATTTTATTTGGAGATCACGGACATTGAACAAGCAAATGTAAAATTTGTCATGTAGTATAGTGCTGCTAGGAAGAATAAGGCAAAGGGAGGTGGGTAGAACATGCTGGAAGGAGTTGCTGCTGCTTTGTAATGTGTGGTCATCAAACCGCTCTTGGATTCGATGGCCCTTGAGCAGCGGCCTGACGGAAGGGAGCCACCCAGTGATGGTACTGCTAGCATGGACTGAATGTTTTGTGCTCCCAAATTTATCTGTAGAAGTTCTAACCCCCAAAGTGATGATATTTGGAGATGGGGCCTTCGAGAGGTAATTTGAGTTAGATTAGGTTATGAGGGCGGGCCCTCATAATGGGACAGTGACCTAATAGAGGATGAGATAGATATTTTCCGTCTTGCTGTGTACCTCAGAAAAGACCATGTAAGAATGTGACCCTTCTCTCCCTTCATGTTTTCATCCTTGTTGTGACATTACATTTTAGACTTTTTATTTTTTTTGCTATAGGGCGCATGCGCTCACCAGACAGACAGAGAGAGACAGAGAGATAGAAAGCGAGAAATCACCCCCCAGGGGGGATGGCCACACCGTAATCCCTTCTCCTCCATTCTCCTCTCGGAATCTTGGGCATGCACGCACACGTGCCCAGCGTGAGTTTAAGCCACCGGGTCCGGGACTTGAACCGCGGTCGACTACGTGGGAGTCCAGCGACATAGCCATTACGCTAACTGCTGGTCCTAGACTTTTTTCTTGAAAGCGCTTAGAGTTTTTCCAAAATACAATCTGAGTGTTTCTGTCTTTTAGCAGGTTAGATTCAGCCATTTCCATGTTTTATGATTACTCATATATTTGAAATTCACTAGGAGCCCAAACGTTTTCTTTATATCATGCTTCTTGTTGTTTCTTCTCATTTGTTAAGTTATTTGAGTTTTCTTTATACTGTTTTCATATTTATTTGGAATGTGTATATACATTGTTCTACTATTTTAGTTGTTACCTTTGAACCTTAAAAATTATTAGAATTAAGAAACTCTAAAATTAAAGTTTATCAGTATCGTTATTTACTTCCCAAACAATATAATACAGACTCTCTGGAACAACTTTAACACAGATTTCCTTTTTCTTATATTCTATGACCTAAAACCTTTGAATTTTGTTTTATTTTGTTTTGTTTGTGTTTTGGATTTTTTTTGCTATAGGGCACATGTACTTGCTGGGGAGAGGCAGAGAGAAAGAAAGTGAGAAATCACCCCCTGGGGGGATGGCCATTCCACAATCCCTTTTCCATTCTGCTCCTGGGACTTGGGGGCTGCGTTCATGCACAGGCACCCAGTGGCTTTTTCAAGCCACCCAGTCCAGGACTTGAATCTCATGGTCAGCTATGTGGGATCTAGCTGCCTTAATCACCACACCACAGGCTAGCCCTGAATATTTTATTACTATCTATTATTTATTTCCGTCTTTTTATTTTTTTTGCCCCCATTCATTTTATTTGCATTGCAGTTAAGAATATGGATTTCAGAACCAGCTGCTTGAATGTGAATCCTAGCTCTACCATTTATGAATTGAGTGACTTGTAAGCCAGTAAAAAGCTTTGAGCCCTTGTTTCCTCATCTGTAACGCAGGATAATATTAATACCTATCTCATAGGGTAGTCATGAAGAGTCTAAGAGTTCATAATTATAAATCACTTAAAATAGAACCTGATATGCAGTAAAATGGAGTATGCCCCCAACATGTGTTATTGATGTGCACTTCTTGGAGTCCATTCCTCTTTTCTTGATTCAAATTCCTTCTTACTGAAGTATATCCTTGAGTAGTTATTTCATCAAGGATTTGGGAGTATTAAACCCAGTCTCTGACTGAAGGTACCTTTAATTTACTATCAGTCTAGATTAATCATTTTTCTATGTATAGAATTATTCATAGATACTTTTACTCAGCATCTGAAAGTATTATTTCATTGCTTTTTTTTAAAAAAAGAATTACTCATTTAATTTTATTTATTATTATTTTTTAATTTGACCAGAGAAAGACAGAGAGAGAGAGGAGAGAGAGAGAGAGAGAAAGCAAGCCACCAGCTCCAGGACTCAAGCCGTGCCCGGCCATGTGTTAGTCCAGCGCCTTAACCACCGTGTCACCTGCTGGCCCTATTATTCACAGTGTCTGCTTCAGTCTGTCACATTTTTAGAGGTACTTTTTAATCTAATTGCTTATTTTTTTTGTATTTGATAATCTACAGTTTCATCACAGTCATATTCAGAATTCAATATAACTCAAATCTATAAGGATTTCTAATATTAATCAATTCTGAAAAATTCTATTGTAATATCTGAATATTGTTGCTTTATTTTATCTTTCTGAGGCCCTGTGATAGATACTTTAGACCTTATTATTTTCCTCTTCTTGTCACTTACTTTTCAAATTTCTTTTATTTATGATAGAGGGTGTTAGCACACACAGGTGAGAAAGAGAGAGACAGGTACCTTCCACAGGTTCTCATTACACTGTGATCTCCTTTCCTCTCCAGTCCTCTAGCTTGGGCATCTTGTGCACTTACCTGGCATGTTCCAGGTCTACTGGGGGTTCAAACCCTGTCTGCCACGTGGCTTCCAGCACTGCAATTCAGCATGCTACTGCCTGTGCCACTGAGACTGGATCTGAGTTCCAGATTTCTCAAGATTCTATTTTCTGTGTTGTATTGTTGTTCTTCTTTTCATCATCTTCCCTTCTCTTTTTACTTCTATCTCTCTAAGGTAGCCAGGGCTAATATGTGGTATGCTTCTTTCCATATATTTCTCAAGCTGGTATAAATAGATAAATATATATCTCTTTGTTGTTTTTCTGGTATAAATAAATATATAAATATATATAACATGTGTATATATGTGTATATACTTTATATTTATATATACACACACACTTTACTCACACACACATATACACACATGTAAGTTAAATAGGAGTGTTGTGGTTTTTGTTCCCCTCAAAAAGAAAATCCAGTCATGCCAAGTACATTTTTTAACAACTTGTTTTTCTGTCTCAATAGAACATAAAAATATCTTGCCAGATAAGTGATACAAATTTAACTCATTTAACAAAAAGAGGCCAGGTAAATTCCATGGTATGGTGGTGCTACAATTTATTTACTCTTCCCACTGTTGATACACACTGAAGTTGTTTTCAAGTTTTATGTCACTACAAACATTGTGGCAAAAACACTCTTGTGCATATTTCCTGATGTACTCCTTTATTTCTGTGGACACCAATTCTATCCCACCTTAATTCTCCCAGTCCCACCTCTGAAAAAAAAAATCACTAGCTGAATTTTAGCTTTTTATTGTAATATATATGTCTCCACATTTCTAAGCAATGTATATAGGGTAACATTTGTCGTATCAATTTTTTAAAGAATTATTTTTAACTTTATTTATTTATTTATTTTAATTTGACCAGAGAGGGACAGAGTGAGAGACACACACACACACACACAGAGAGAGAGAGAGAGAGAGAGAGAGAGAGAGAGAGAGAGAGAGAAAGTGAGAAAGCAAGCTGCCAGGTCCAGGACTCAAACCATGGTCAGCCAGGTGGGAGTCCAGTGCCCTTAACCACCACGCCACCTACCAGCCCCTGTTCTATCCATTTTATTTATATTTTTTCTTCCTACTAAACATTTAGCCCTCTTACATGTTCATATATAATTTTACCTTCCACTTTCTTCTAATGGATAACTATTTTTGGGTAAATGAGTTGTCCACGTTTTTACTATTTTTCTAATATAAATAGAATTAAGAGCTGATATTAATATTTGTCTTGTTTTTGTTCCCTTTCTTTAGTGCTTCATCCTTACTGCAGATTTCTCCCCTGTCTTCCACAGTCTCATAGTACACTCTTCTACAGGCTGGTCACATCAGTCACTTGTTATTTCTACTACTTTTTCTTGCTGACCTTCCTCCTGGAAACTCCCATTACCCTTCCATCTAGACTTCTCTCCCGGCCTGTTGTACAACTGTCATCCTGGGATTTCTCTTTTTGTTCTAGAAATTTCCTTTGCCTTTCTTCTGAGTTGGATCCCCTTTTCTGATATATCCCCTGTTGGATCACACCCTCCAAAAGCCTGCCAGACGTAAAGCCAAGCGCACCAGTAACAGCCCACAATGTGTCTCTCTCCTGGTCCACTGGACCAGCCTGGAATGGCTGTTACATATGGGTGGGCCTACCTGTCAACATGAGATCTCCGTTCACTATCATCATTCCTCTACTATAGGCCTGTGTTGAATCTCATACAATTCACTGGTTTGTTTGTTTGTTTGTTTGTTTGTTTCCCCCATCCACTTATTTTTGTGGCTTCCAGCCTGCAGTAGCCTATCAAAATTGGGTCCACCAGAAACACCTTCACACCTTGAATGACTGAAAATGTCTTTATCTTTTCACATGATGGCTCATCTGTCTTATGCAAGGAAATCCACGTCAAACAATCAGTTTTCTTTAAAATCTTGAAGACATTGCTCTGTTGTATACAGCCTCCCAGCATAGCTGTTAGTAGGCAGAAACCCTTCTGATTCTTAATGTTTCGTATCTGGCCTCTTTTCCTTCTCCCTGGACCTTGTAGAATGTTTCTTGTTTTCTGTATTGTAAATTTCACAATGATTTTCCAAATTGTAGGCCTGTTTTCATCTTTGTGCTAAGCAATCAGTGTGTTTGTTTGGTCTGTCAAATATTTGCTTCCCTCTCTAAGCTCGTCTTTCTTTTCCAGAACTCCTATTATTCAGGTGTTGTACTTTTTGGACCAGTTCTCTAATTTTCTCATATTGTTCTCTTGTTTTCCATTTCTTTATCTTTTTGCATTCTTTTTGGACAATTTCTTTAATGTCAATTTTCAACCCAATTACTGTGTTTTCATTTTTATATTGCTTTAATTTTCTCTTTTCATGTATAAATTGGGCTTTTATTCTTAAGTGTTCTGCTCTGTTATCAGAATGTGCAACATTATCTTAGCTTTCTGTGAACATTTTTTTCTCTTTTGAAATTTTCTTCTCCTTCTGTATTTCCTCCATGTTGCCTTTTCTGTCTTTTTAAGCTCTGTCTTTCTTGTAGAGTCTTTCCTTGTGTGTCTGGCAGTCTCAGCTGTTTGATCAGATCCAAGAACCAAACCAAGAAACCTACTGAAAGTTCTGAGGATGTGTGAGGGGCTTGTTGGCTTTAAGCATCATCGTAGAATAATATATTTGAGTCATTTGATGAGGAACTCCTAAAGTCTTCCAATGGGAAATCCAGAGGATGGTCAGTTTCCCCAGAGATCCCTCTTCCAAACTTTTTTGTATGAGGTGAAGATCCTATTTTTTCAATATAATTTTTAGTCATTTTTGATTATTTTAATAATTTTAAGCAATCTTATTTTGTAGTCAGCTTCAACTTGTTACATTTTTCCAGTTCTTAGGATTTAATTTTTAAATTTTTCCCTCTGTGGCTGTCCCTCATGACAGTTTATTCCCATGTGTGTGGGATAGAGGGGCGAGTTCATCTTCACAGAAGATGGGACTCTATGGGACTCTTGTGACTCTGAGTTATAAAATTGTTTCTTCGGCATGGCAACCTTTTTTTTTTTTTTTCTGAAGGCTCAAGACTTTCAAGGGTCCTGGAATTATGTTTATGTTAGTTTCTTATCATGAGATTCCCATACCCAGATATACAAATAGCATAAGTTTGGATCCTATAGCTGAACGTGGTTCATGCATAGGGCTTCATTTTCCAATGGTGCCTTGAGTTAGAACATAAGAGAATTTTTTGCTCTTCATCTCTGGGTCAGTGGGCAGAGTATTTTTAGTCCCCTCCTTTCATAAAGAGAGTAACTATTTGGGGCTTTAAGATTTATGAATTGGTCTTGCTATCTCATGCAGGATCAAGGTCATGTCCCTCATGGTTATTAGAATCTTATTGCTTTCCCCAACCCCAGGGCATTTGTGTGGGTCTGAAACTCCCCTGGGCACCATGTAGTCAACTTTTTGTTAAAGCTCTGGCTTCAATTTTTATTTTCATTTCTGGGGCCTATGCTTTTCTCTCTCACACTTTTCTTTTTCCTTTCCTCCCTTCCCCCTGTCCTTCCTTCTTATGTTCCAACGTCCAACTCTGTGATATTTTCTTGAGAACTTGATATCTTTGTAGTGAGAAGGGCCCAATAGAATCAGCCCAGTGTTTAAAACCATTTTGTTATAAATGAACACTATTGTCAATACTTTTGAACCAAACCTAGAGGACACTATTGAAAACCTGGAATTGATTATAAAGGGTCATGAATTGTTGAAGATCAGAAGGTTCTCAGAGATCACTTCTTCCAACCTTAGGATTTTATTGAAGGAAACTGAGGCTCAAAACTGATAAAACCACTTGCCCACAGACACATGGTCAGTTTGTGGAAAAGCTGAGCTTGTTCACAGAGGGTGGCCACTGCTTTCTCACCACATCAGAAGGGAGTGCACCACCATTCAGCAGCTAGCACTTGTCTAGTTGACAAGGTTCTTAGATTTAATGCTTTTTGAGCCTTAAATCGCTGCAACATTTTGGGAAAGGCACATAGACCATTAGTGTTTGTTTTGTTTTTCTCTTTGGACTATAGAGTAATAGTGCTCACAGAATCATTTCAGTAGTTTATTCGTGCCAAATTTTATGTTCCATTTTTTACAAATACCCTTCTGTCTTCTTTCAACCTGTTACCTCCCTTCTATCCCATTTCAAAATCCATCACATGCTGCAAATCTTCTCTGAACTCTGAGCCCACTAAGGTTTTATCTTTTATCCCTTTCTCTAACTCTTTGAAATTGCCATTTGAACCACATAATTGCCATCATATTATGAACTATCTGACCCTATTTAATGATTCAATGTGTATGTGCTTTATCTCACCAATGACATCCTAACGGCAGTGTGGAGAAACCAAGGCTTATATAATACTTTATCATTTCCCAAGGTGCTTTTCTGTTGATTAGTTGATGAAGAAACAACCTGGAAGAAATAAGTTATTTTAGATAGAGCCTTTGCTTGGTATCAGATATCTGAATTCTGCTCCTTTTCTCTTCTTCCTGGTACACTTGAGCTTACAACCGTCATACCTTGTGCACAGAACTACTGATGTCTTCCAGTTGCACTGAGAGAGGGGTCCTACCATTTATCATTCAAACTCGGGCAGTCTTGAAAGTGAAAGTGGGCACTGTTAATAATTTTGTAGAGACAACAGGTGTAACTCGGGACTTTCCCTGACAAGCTGGGACATATGGACACCTTATGCTATAGATCACCTTGAGCTCTTCCAAAACATTTGCACAGCTGTTCTCAAGATACCAGCCTCTCCAACAAAAAAATTACCAGCCCTTACAAAAGTTTTTATTTACTAAAGTCTAGCTTCATGGGCAGTATTTCTTTCCTTTTTAGTTTTCTCCAGTCACTCTTATTTTTTTAGGTACTTTCATGGCTTTAAATGCTTTTTATAGCTGAGATTAAAGTAGGTCATATATTGAAAATTCGTACTGCTGAATGCTGAATACTCTTGTTTTTCCATCTCAACTCATTTGTCTGTCCAGGAAGGAAGGAAAGCCTAGATTTCCGGAATTATGAACCTTCTTTTTTTGGGGTGCTTTTTGAAACATTGGGATCTTACCCCTAGTATGCCCAGTGAGGAGGGAAAGTGAATGATCGATGATCCACGAGACTGGATTATGTTTCACAGAGACGGTGTATTTGGTACCTTAGCATAGTAAGGTGGGTAGATCTTTAAAAAGACACATTTAAACACCACCTCTTCCTACCACATTCACCTGTGCAGCCTGCCAGAGTGCTTTGTAGTAGCGCTACTATATAGTAGCACTTATACATGGTTGTTAACTTTAAATGGTGAGGCCCACCTGAAAGACAGTGGTGGCCGGTAGATTCCTTACCAGTGCCAGCAACTCCTTTTCTGCTTAGGTTGGAGTGCTGGTGCAGTTGATGCATGCTGTTGGAATACAAGGAAAAACAGGGACTAAGTCCACCCTCCAGAATTTTATGATCTAAAGGCAGCTTCAGAGTTGTAAAAAACTATGGCTTGGAAAGTTCAGAAGAAAGAGTCAGGTGACATTTATCTAGGTTTAAAAAGTAGGATGTTTCTCTCAGATAGAAGTGAGAGAAAGCCATTCCACCTAGCAGGAAGAGCACAAAGATCCAGAAGAAAAAGGGTGCCTGGCACATTTGAGGAATTAGAAGTTTCTGGAAGATAAGATTGAATGGGCGGTGAGATGGTGAAGGTCAAAGTCCTCTAGTGCCAAATGAAGGAGCCAGGTTATATGAGTGTAGACAATGAACATCACAGAAAGTTTGGGTTGAGTGAGCCTGGATGCAGGGAGAGCAGAGATGAAGAGACCAGTCAGGAGGAGGCCTCAGTGTTCAGGAGAGATCTAAAGGTGAGGAATAAAAAGGAAGAGCTTGTCAAATGAATAATGATATACAGTGATTGAATGTATAAAATAAATCTAAAAAATTTTAATCAGAAAAAAGGAAGAACTAGATAGGTGATTCCCAGTTGGCAGCTGATTGAGTGGAGGACTGAGACAGGGAGAAGAATCAGATACAACACGGCAACACCAAGCAGGCGGTGATGCCTTAGAGGACGTAGAAATTGGCCCGCAAGAATGCTTGAATTCTAGGGAGGTCTCTGGACAGATCTAATGAAACAGTATGTGAAGGAACCTTAAACAACACTTTTCAGAAAGCTAGTGTTAAATGAACAGTAAATTTGAAAAAAGTGGAAAGGAAGAATAGAAAAAAGAGGGTGGAAGGAGCTTTTTCCTGTTCCCACTATGCCGCGCTGGGAAGGAATATTGAGGCCTGGGGTTGATTTCATAGGAATCCCTCACTGTGCTCGTCCTGTCCACACACTGGCTAATTATTTCATTATTTCATGCCTGAGTGTCCAAACCAGGAGAGGACTCAGGAATAATGGAAGATCAGAACTTGATGGTGTCAGAGAAGAGGTGAGCTGGGAGTCAAATTTGAAGGAAGGGGGAGAACTGGGTTAAACAGGCCATTGGAAGGCTGCAGGAGCAGCAGCAGCAAACGGGAGGGCGCCATTGGCAAGGACTTGCTTCCACAAGTCCAGAAATGTTGGGGTGAACTCTGGGTGGGGGTTACCATGGAGAAGCTGACTTCTGACCAGTCTGCCTCAAAACCCTATCAAGAGAATCCTATTTCTCTGTGAAAACCAATCCAGTTTCTCCTTTTTTTTTTTTTTTTTTTTTCTTGACCATTGGGAATGATAGCAAGACCAATTTTTTTTTGTGATTAGAAACCAGGGTACGTTGAAGTTTTCCCATGAGCCCCTGTAGAATAACTCTCGATACTTCCTCTTAATGGAATGGCTGGCTAATACTTTGTCTTACAAACTGCCTCTTGGTTTTTTTGTCTTTGATTATTTGGTAAACATTTTAGTTTCGTGATTACGTGGTGTTTAGATGGCAATGCATGAATTGCATTACTAAAATTGTTTACCTTCGGTTGTATTACATCTGTTTCAGGAATGCCAGAAAGCATAAACACAGTTTATTTGGTAAACGACCTCAGTCAGTGCATCTGAGAGAGAGCAGGCTTAACATCTGGCAGTGGGCATGGCATTTCATCTCCACGCAGAGAATCTGGAGGCCGGAAGGTTCCCAGGAAGACCTCCACCAGCTCTTCCTTGAGTATGCAGCCACGTCTTCTCTGAAGACTTCTAATGAGAGGAGTTCTCAGAATGTGCACACTGCTTGAAAAAGGCAAACCACAATCGAATAGCAACTCAAGTTAATTTCTCTTACACTGATCATGAATGTGTTCGACTGGTGGCAGTGTAAAGTGAATCAAGCCAGAGTTACACTGGAATGTTTTTATTGATGTACGAAGTCCCAGGGTTGGTTTCAGGTGGTGTTGTCATGATGCATGTGTTTTCTGTGTGGAGGAGAGCTCTCTCTGTCATTTCAGGGCATACTTTGCCTGTATCTCCTATGGCTTCCACCGCTCCTTTTGTCTATTTCTTTGGGGATTGTGCCTTTCCTTGATACAGGTTCCAAGCCATGGCTAGATTTAGAGATTTGGTCTTTAAAAAAATCTCTAAAACAATTAAAGATTTCTGCAACTTTGGGATCAGATCAACCAACTTTGACATCTGGCTGAGTGCTCTTTTGCTGGCATCCATAAAATCTTTTCAAAGGGCCATCGGGCCTTAGTAGTTTGTTAGGGACATTTCATTCATTCATTCCTTTGTTGAGGCCTGTTGCGTTCCTTCACATTTAAGGGCCACTGTGTTCCTTCACATTTCCACTGCTGCCCCTTTGTTTGAGGCCCCTATCAACGGACCCTGATGCCTCTGCTTCATAAATGGGTTTTATTTCTTTCTCTGGAGGCCAGTGGAGATGAATATCCTAAAACATCACTTGGATGTTTTCCCGCTCCCACTTACAACCCTCCATTGTATTATTTATTTATTTTTTCAAATAATACTTTTGTCCTGGTTTTAAAAACAAGATATAGTTTTGTCTCCTTGTTTCAGAAAATCTGGGAAATTGAGAAAAACAAAAAAAAGAAGAAAAGAGCATTCATAATTCACCAGCAAAAACAAACAAAACCACAACCCTGTTATGCATATGTTGATCCACATCCTACAAGCTGGTTTTCTCCGCCTTTGCCTGGCACTCGGGGCCTTCCCAGTCCAGCTCTGCAGTGACGTGCAGTCTTTCTCCTTGCTTGCTTTAGCTCTGGATGCCTGGACTGACTGCCTTGCATCGAACTTTCCAGGCTTCTCCCTCGATTATTTTTTAATGATTCTACAAATAATTATTTATATAATCTCTAAAACAATTACAGATTTCTGCAACTTTGGGATCAGATCAACCAACTTTATGCATATGTAAAAAATGCCTATAAGGGTAAAGAAATAATATGAAAAATATCTTTAAGGACATCTCGCCTGGCTGGCCTCGTAGCACAGCAGTTAAGCACCGTGCGTGGGGAGCTGGATCTCACATGGCCTACTATGCTTCCATGCCTGACCTAGCAACTTGAAAGACATGCCAGGCTCATGTGCATGTATGATCGAAATCAGACCTGAGGGAGACATGGAGGAAAAAGGCTTGTAGCATGACTGTGCCCTTTTTTGGGGGGAGGGGTTCTTCTCTCTCCCTTTCTCTCTTTCCCTCCCTCCCTTTCTCTGTCTGGTGAGCACCCATACCTTCTGGAAACTAAAAACAAAAACAAAAACATTTCACCACCCTGAAATGAAAACCACTGACATTCTGGGGACCATGCTGTCATTGTCTGTTTATATACACATGTAGAAGTCTGCGCACGCACCTGATTTCCCATAAGTGAGATTATAGCACCCATGTGGTTTTTATGGTCTGCACCTTCTTTCATGTTTCATTTATTTATTTATTTCCTCCTACTCCTTCTCCTCCTATCTCAATCCCTCTCCTCCAGATTTCCAGTGTTAGCCACTTTGTGTGTCTCTTTCCATGCTGTGCTCCATGCTCGTATAATTGTACTAAAATGTCATACACATATACACACATATATGTATGTGCGTATATATATGTGTGTGTGTACACACACAGAGAGGGAGAGAGGTTCACACTTATGATTTTTGTTGTTTTATAAAAAACAGATTGAACTGTAAGTCTCTTTCTGCAGCTTTCTTTTTTCTCACTTAGCAGTGATGCATGGTTAAAATCCCTCTATTCTTCCTTTTTTCATGACTGCATATGGTTGACTGCAGCATGATTTATTGAATGTGCCTTCTACAAACAATGCTGTAATAAACATCCCTGTGCTTATATGGGCATGAGATGGCTTGATCAAGGACTGTATATATTTTTAAATTGGGGTAGAGATTTCCAGATTGCTTTCGAAGCAGTATGGCAATTTATATTTCCACTAGCAGTGTGTGAACGTACCATTTCTGCATCCTGCCAAGGGAGAGTGCTTCTAAATTGCAGGAGAAGATGAGATGCTCTGTCCCTTTGAAATCCAAAACATCAAGACATTATGGGTCGTAATAAGACCATCACAGTAATGTATGAAAAGATTCATTAAAAGATGATCATGGTTTATTAGAGTTAGGTCCTGGGAAATTATTTTTAGAAATGAGCCCTAGGGCTTGAAGTGTTATTTTATTTTTAGGATGATTTTTTTTAAAAAACTCAATATTATTTGATTAGTGTGACAGCTAGAAATTTCCCTCTTGGCTTTAATTTGCTTCTTTACAGTTTTTGTCAGAAGCTCAAAAGCTAAAACCCGTAACACATGACTTTTGAACATTTGAGTCCTCTTTGAAAACATGCAGATGGATGGATGGATGTCAAGGTGAGGATGGACCGAGAGCTCCCGTGAACCGGGCTCATACTTTACATGCTTGTTAAATGCAGTAACTGTACACGTGAAGTTAGAAGTCCAGAAGCAGTGGGCGGGTAGGAGCTTACCGGCACTCCCTGAGCTGCGCTAGGATGTTCGTCTCCCCTCTTCCCTGCTCCAGACAGCAGCATGTTCTATCCCATTCTCGTCTTCCTCGCCAATGGTCTTTCTCCCAGTCATGGACTGTCTAATGCTTTCTAACTTCATCTTTGCTGCCGATACCTGCCACTTCTTTGTCCCTTCCACACATACCCCTCCCATTTCTCCCAGTGTCCTCCACTTTCCCACAGAAGCTTGGCTCCCCAGCCACTGCCTGCCATTGAGATGGTGCTTTTTAGTCAGCAAACGCATCTGCTTGCATCATTTTGACTGCAGCTTCAAGGTCATTGGACTGTCTTAGCTATTTTCATCTTAGGCTTTCTACTTAACAGAAATGCTCTTTTGGTTAGTTTGTTTGTGTATTTGTTTTTGTGTCTGATACCACTTTGGGACTGTGAGAGCCACAGGGACTGGAGCTTCTCTGTAAATTGAGGTAGGTCAGGTAGATTTGGTCACCAAAAAACACTCTGTTCTGAGGGAAAGTGTTGCGGTCAGTGTCCCACCAGGTCAAGCACCTCCAGGTGACAATGGGTCCACAGAGCTGTAGGAGAAACTGGGTCATCTGGAATGTCACTTCATCCTTCATTACAGCCTCGGTGGCAGGGAAAGTCCCAAGTTCAGTGCTGGTCTTCACTCCTTAATTCTGAATTTCCTCATGTTTGTGGAGCAGGCACAGCTTCAACATCATTCTGGTGGAGAGAGGGAGCGTGTGTGTGTGTGTGTGTGTGCACGTGCGCGCGTGCGTGCACATGTGGTTTAATGTATACGATTCGTCTGAACACAGTAGCTCTGTGGTTTGTGTTTTACTGAGAACTGCTTTTTTTTTCCTTCCTTTTCTAAGAAAATGCTAGGTTCCTAAACTAGTCTGTCTTGTGAGTTCATCAGCCATGAAGGGTGTTGTGTGAGGACCTGTTGGTGATAATAAGATGAAGCACGCAGTCAATTCAGTTGACTTGAACACAAATCATTTTGACTAAAATAGTATTACACACGTGATGCCGGCATGTGACATTTGAATATTGGCCAAGAAAAGCACCCAAGTGGCTGCAAGTTTAAGAGATTTGCCTGTTTTGTTGTTTTTCGGGCTTCAGATGGAGATGTCTGCTTCTTATTTGGGAATCTGAAACCAACCTTTCCTGTTTGGGAAGGGAAGGTACCATATACAACCAGCATGTTTACCTGTTTTTCACTTTCACTGCTTAAAAAAACATCAGATCACTTCTGGCTTCAGCACCGAGTCCTAATCAAGTGCCAGCATTAATTAGGGGCAGATGTATTGGCAAATCTGGAATTTCTATATGCTCTTTCTCTCACGTACTTTCTTCCTGCAATCCCTTGCCCACTCTTTTATCCTTCACATAAAGGTGGTAACCTTTATTTTAAAACTTGGGATTCTGACCCAGACATTGGGTCTCAGCTATGGCTAGTGGGAACTTATCACGATGAGAGTTACTCTCTAGCTTGGTTTTCTGAGCTCTCAAATGGGACATTCTACTTCATGTGGCTTTAAGTGCATCATAATTTCCTTCCTTTCCTCCTTTCTTTTGGAGAAACTAGAAAATTTAAAACTATTAAGTGCAATATCTTTTAGGGCCACTCTGAAGTTGCCCTATCAATGGAAGGCAATGAATAATGCTGTACTAGACCCCAATAGAACTGCTGCTACTGCCATAGTCATTGAAACCGTCCTTCCCTTCTCCTTAGACAAAAAAGAAGTTGCACGATTACATTTCTCTTAAAACATGATTGCATTCTGATAGGACTTGTGCAAGGTAGAGGAACGTTCCCTGAGTTTTGTGACTGAAAAGCTTCATGCTGGTGCCGCGGGAGAGGAGGGCACGGCTCTGCTCTGTTGGCAAGTGCATCATTAACTCTGCAGAGACAGAGACTGCCCCCAAGTTAGGACAATGCCAGATGCACTGCTACTTGACCTTTAGAGATCGAGAATGATGTATCGGTACCATGTATTATTGTCAAGTGCCTGTTGTATTGTCTGCTTCAAGTCTGAAGAAACTAAGGCCAAATCCACCTCCACTACCACCGAAGTGAAACGAAGTACGGGGTTACCAAAACTACACTGCTCCGTGAAAGCAAATTTAGGTATGGCTTAAAGGTAAAGACTTTAAAAACATAAATGGCTAAAATTCGAAACGGGAGGCCACATGGTGGCGCAGCAGTAAAATGCGATACTCTATGAGACCAACCCACATGAGAAGGTTTTGGGTTCACGCCCCGAGATTTCCCTAAGTACACAGGCACGTGCCAAGGTCCTGGGTGGCTGAGGCTCAGCGTCCATTGCAGTGTTGGGACTTTGTTGGGGGTGCTATTTCTCTGTCTCTCTCATTCATGGAAAAAATAAATAAATTAAAAAAAAATAACCCCTGGAAATAAAGGATTTCTTTATTTCCTTAACAGAATCACTTTGGGCCAGTCTGTGGCATGGTGGTTAAAGTGGCTGGATCCCACATGGCCGACCATGTGATTCACATTCCAAATCCTGTGGTTTGGAAAGCAAACCCACTGGGTGTGTTCCCAAAATCCCAAAAGGAGGGAGAGATGAGGAGAGAAGGTTGTTGCATGACCGTGCCCCATGGGGGGTGCTTTCTCCCTGTCTGTCTGTCTCCGGCAGCACACAGGCCTTCTGGCAAAACTTAAAAATAAATAAATAAAGGTTAAGACTTCTGTGGCCTTAGGACCCTAGGAAAAGATTTGAGTCAAGAAAAAAAAAATCAGTCTCTCTCAAGTAGCAGTTTTCTGCAAGCTTTGAAAAGACATGAAGAAATAAAAGCTGCAAAATGACAAATGGACGATTTCAGGGCCAAAAGTGAGAACAGGGTGGCATTTGAGTGCATATTTGGGATCAGGTGAAGTGAAGAACAGGGTGGAGGAGTCAGAAGTGGGTCAGAGAACAATCAGATGACGAGGAAGGCCAGAGGGTGTGGGTTACCAGGACTGCCTGGGAACCCGAATCTTCAGAGGAGGGCTAAGCGCAAAGCCACTGGCATTACTGAGCAGAATCCTACTGCAGTGAATGGAAAGGAAAGAAACACCCTAGACCACTGTATGAATGGCAGGGGGAGGGGGAAGAACTGAAAGGAAAGCAGAAGGCTTCTGGGCAGATAAGCTTAGTCTTAGACATATGACTGAACTGAAACTCAGATAAAATATTATCTTTTAATCCAGCGTTTTTCATTCGTTAGAAGTTCGGTTTCTTTGAATTCCATTCATAAAAGCAGCACAGATATAAATGAATATTTTGCTTATGGAATTGTACATAGAAACACATTGCTGATTAGAATATTACAAATGAGGAGCCCTTTAATAAAACACATTTGGAAAGCATAGTATGGGATTACATTTTATACCCCACATAATAAAGACTCCATGCTAATCTTACATTCACTGTGATGTAAAGAGTAATTATTATTCTGCCTTGGGTCTGAAGTCCACACTACTCCTTTCCCCAGGATTATTTTCACAGGGTAAGCCCCACTTCACCCCAAGATCTCCATGAATCACTTCTGTACATTCACTCGACTTCCTGTCCTCTATCCAAATAGTTCAGGTCCTTCTAGCGCCTTCACTGACCACAGGTGGCCTTCCCCTCTGTGGCTCCTTTCGTCTGCCACCATCTCTCCCACCATGCTTTTAAACTTCTTCACACTGGATTGTTTTTTTCTGACTTCGTGTCTTCATGCCCTACTTCCTCTGCCACCCTCCACCACTCCAGCAGGTCTCCTGTTTCTAGCGTTCTAATGAAATGGCTCTTCGAAGAGAATATCTGCACTCTGTGGCAGAAACTGAAAGACTGGAATTTATAAAAACATGGAGAGCAGCTGCGGATACTGGAGACCATGTGGGAGCACGATGGGCAATGGAGTGGGGGGAGAGAGGATTCCTCAGTGGGAACCCCTCTGATAATTAAAAATAAATGGAATTATGTGGCAGTTTCAGCAGACATCTACAGCTACTTTGTTTTACTTTTCTATAACTATTGGAACCAGAGGAAACGCCTTTCTTTAAACACGAGACTTCACTTCTGTTAATATTATACAAGCCTATTTCTTCCTCCAGTCTTATCGATTGGCCCATTTCTATTCAACATACATAAACTTTTCTTTCTTTTCTTACTCAGTTAAGTTCAGATATTTACCCCAGACCAAGCCTCATGTTCTCTCTGTTTTGTCTCTCTTAGAGATCTCATCTACTCTTCTCTAATTCTTTCACTGTTTATATAGGTTGTTCCAATGCCCATCTTCTGACCAGACACTTCTCCCATTTCTACCTCATGTTTCCAACCTTTTCTGGTCATGTCAACTTAGACAACCCACTGCCATTAAACCAAATTCTGCCTCTTCCTCCCATAAACTAAGCCTTCCTCTAGCATTGCTAGTTAGGGACCACCTGGCACACATCTCAGTCATTTTTGGTTCCATCTTCTCACATTCTTCTATATCAAACACTTCATTCTTCATTTTCTCCATTTTGAACTCTGTCCTCATGGATTCCGGAAGTGAAATAAACACATGGTCTACTAGATTCTACTTGATGTGTATATGTGGAAGACTTTGGGGTCATGTGAACAAAAGTCTAACCTGAACCATAAAAGCACAGTCATCCCCCCAAATGACTCCCAGACTTGAGCCAGTTTCCAGACCCCAGAACCTCTTGAGTAGAGGGGAGGCCAGTCCCTTTGAGGAAGGGCCCCACTACGCTACCAAAGTGTACACTGTTAATCTTTCTTCTAACCTTCTCCAAAGATACCACCTACCAGGGTGACCGTGCATTGGGGAAAAGGAGATGATGAGACCTTTCAAGGATTCCTAGACACTGGCTCTGATACTAGTTCAGGAGACCAGAAATGCTCCTGTGACCTCTGGTTGGAGCAGGAGTTTATAGAGATCAGGTAACAACTGAGTTTTAGCTCCATTTTTCTGTCTATTCTCAGCACTTTGAGTAGGCCATTATCACTGGGTCCCCCCACAGCTGCAGTAGCTTCCTAGGAGCTTGCTCTCTTCTCCTCCTTGGTGCTGCCCGCACCACAGTATTATTCTGTCAAAATCACATCTGCCACATTTATATTCCCTAGCTCAAAACTTCCACTGGTGCCCAAGTCTCAGGAAAAAAATCAGCCTTCTTAGCCTGATGGTTAAAGCCCTTCTACAAAATATCCTTCCCCTCCTTTTCCAGCCTTCTTGGCTCTGAATCCCCAACTCGAAAATCTGTCTGCCCGCCACCCTCTCAGATAGGCTCCACAGCAGCATGGCACACATCTCTCCTTCCATTTTTTTTGCTTTTACGCATGCTGTTCATGAGTATTTCTTTTTCCCTTTCCTTCTCTGGATTTGTGTGGTGCCTGTTTTTAGCATAAATATACCATGTTCCCTTGTAAAACTTTTTTTTTTTTTCTCTGCTGTAACAGCCAGGGAAATGAGCAAGACGTGTGAATGGATTAATTCACCAGTGTTGGGGAACGAGGGAGGGTCTTGTATGGGTAGGTTGTTAACAGTCTTCATAAACAAAAGATTGCCTTGTTTATACCTGTTCGTTGGAGTCAGTGTTTCTTCAATCTGCTGAAGGTGAAAGTGAGTGCTTTGTGTTTAAGAAAATCATATGAGAAACACAGAAATACGGAATGTTCCCTTTGTTTAATGTGTAAGTGTACTCTACGACAGGTGGCCTCTCAACTTGCACAAATGAAACAAAATTGGTTGGCTAAAAGCTATCAGAGAAGAAGAAGGGGTAATGGCCAGGTGGTGGGACCAGGAGCAGATGGGGAATATTTACTTAGATGTTCATTCTTCTTAAGTGTCCTTCTAATTAAGTACCTTCCCTCAGATGTTAAATAAACTTCCCAGGTCTTCAAATAACCTTTCTTTTTAAGGTATATTCTCATATGAGTTTCTCCTGTTTCCAAAGTCAAGGGTGGACTAACTGCATGGTATCAGTGGAGTATGTACAGACTTAAATATTCCAAGTTTTCTCTCAGATTTTATTGGCCGTTACCAAATTTCACAACCAAAATAAAAACAGCGCAGAAATGAAATTGAAAGTAATATCCATCCTGGGAATTTATTTTGTTATGTGTAATACGGTAGGTTCAGCCCTGGTGGTCTCTGCAGACTCTGTATAGTAGAGGTAACTTCCAGGTGGACCGTGAGGCCCCTGGCTCTCTAGTGTACCCCACTGTCTGGAATGCTCAGTGGTACCTTTGGTCCTCGGGAAATACTGCCACGCACTGTGCAGTGCCAGCCCTTGACCATCTTTGAATTCTTCTCTCCTTTGATTTCTGTGGCCTGGCTGTGTTGAGGTTTTCTTCCCACTGTTCTGACCACTGCCTTTCTAGAACCTTCAACAAACATTTATGAAGCATTTGTGCCGCACCTACTGAGCGCCAGAGACGACCTGCCCTGTGCTTCTGTGTACAGAGATGAGTGAGACGTGCCTGTGCCCGCCTAGTTGGGGCTCACGGTCTAGGCCCCCCTTCTCGGGCCTCACCCACCATCTCCACCTGTAACTTGGAGTGGCTCCCACACCTCTGCTCTAGTTCTCTCCCCCTATTCCGTGCTCCTTCAGAAAGGCCTTCTCATGGCCTCACTCATAATGCAGTGTCTTAGTCTTAGTCACTCAACTGGGGTCAAGTATTACATCTCCTCTACGAAATGCGCCCGGTCCCAGGCCAGGCAGCCCCGCTCGAGCACTCAGCCTCAGTTGGAAACCTGTGTCCAGACCTGAAAGCCATCATTAAGTCACACGCCCTTTTTTCTCTGTGTCCACCAATCACTTTCAGGCCTACCGTGACCTACATGTTCATTGTTTTCTTCTTCTCCTTCCCCATTGCCTCCATCCTATTCCAGTCTGCAGTCCCTTCCCCACCCTACTCCTGCCAATACGTTTTTCTTCCCCAAGCCTGAATCCTCTTCACCTAGTCCCGTCTGGTTGGTGTCAGTCTCTTTAAGTGCCAGAGATGATGTCTTCACCGTTTCATTCTCCAGTCACATTCAGCCCAGCACCCTACACACGGGAGGCACGTAAACAACACGTGTTGGTCTGTTGTGGCCAAAGCAGAGCTGGCTGTTAGATGTCAGTCCCAGCTGTCCCACCTGCCACCCGTGCCTTGTAGAACTTCTAAATGCTGACCTCCTTAGTGACAGGCTCCATCACCTTAGCTGTGGGGCAATTAGGAAATTTAATCTAGGAGAGAAATTAAGGAATTGGAATTATTTAATATGAAAAAGACAGACAAAGATGGCTAGCATTTACAGGGAGAAGACTAAATGTCCCGCCTCTTTGAGAAGATTGTATACATACCCTTTGTGTCTGCTCCTATTTATACAGATCCTTGACACATCCTCTGCTATTTAATACTTTACCGTCTCCCTAGTTATTGCCTGTGGCTTTGCCCTTGTGTCCTGTTAATCCCGACGTGGTACCCAGGCTACGCAATGTGATTTGATAGTGTAGTCTGGGACACACAAGGGTTGAAGTGGCTCTGCACACTTACAGAGCACGTCCTCGAGGGAGAGGTGTGAACACAGTCATGGAAGTGACTCAGCCTTCCTCTTCCAAGAGGTTGGGCTTCCACAGAAGCCAGGTATGGAGACTGCAGACTCCAATACGAGAGGAGGAGGCCTGAAGGCACAGTAGGAAGTACAACTTCAAAATAGGTGAAGATTTCCAGTGAGAGTAGGCAAGCCCTTGAAATGAGTTACAGAGAAAGCCTGTGGTCTCCTCTTTCCTAGAAATGCAAAAGCCATAACAGACGCACTTCCCACGATGGTGTGAGTGTGGCTGAGGGTGGGGCTGGGAGCCTTCTGGCTCTCCATTCCCATAGTTCAGTTATATGGTTGCTTAGTTCAACCACAGACCTGCAATTGGTTACTTATGAAAAAATTAGAGAAGATCCTTCTCTTTATAGACTCTCTCTTGCCAGATTTTTTTTTAAATAAAGGGGCTTGTTTTGCATCTCTCATTTTGTAGCATGTAAGTTTTGTATACAGTTCCCCCAGTAGTTCAGAGAAGCAAGCCCCAAATCATAGTGAATATTCACCCTTCTGGAAGATGGTGTGTGGAGAATGTAAAGAAACAGAAGTTAGGTTGCTGAAGAGTTTATAGAATCCACAGCATTAAAATGGACACTTGGTGATGTCAGCATGGTTTTCTTTCTTTCTTTGATAAATGCTAATTGAGCATGTACTCTGTGCCCTACCCTGTGCTTTCCAGTTGCTGAAGAAGTAAAGATGCATGAGAATAATACATTTACAATCTAGTAGGGAAGATAAATGTGTGTAGAAATAATCATATTTACAAAGAAAGGATTATCCTGGTTCAAAGGAAAGCCATTCACTACATTGGCTGGCTTCATTGTAAAATTATAATCATCAGTTTAAAATTCAACTTTGTAAGCTTCGTCATCACCAGCTTGTATTAACTTTGCTTTTCACTTTTAAAATATTAGTACTTCTGAGTCCATCATATATTCACATAGTTCATATACTGAAACCATTTAGCAAAGTGTTTATTGAAAAATGTCCTCCCATTCCTGTCCCATCTACCAATTTCTACCCCCTTCCTCCACGGAAACAAGCAGTCATGCCTTTTTTAATTTGTTGACTATATATCCAGTGTTTCTTGATGCACAGTAAAAATATATATATATATATGTATGTATTTTAAAAAGTCCCCTCTTTCATACACAAAATGAAGCAAAATTGCCCTTTTCTTCACTTGGTCTGTTAGTGGTCTATTTTGACCTCTTATCATGTCTGTGCATAGAATGCATCCTCCCCTTTCTTCACAGGTAGTACACTGCCTTCATGGTATTTCACAGTTTGGGGATTATCATGCCCAACTCATTATCTAGTACTGTGTAACAAACTACTCCATTCCAAAAGTGGCTTAAAATAACAACCATTGTATTAGTTCCCAATTCTATGGGTGAGCTATTTGGACTGAAGTCGGCTGGGAGGGTTTTCTGCTAGTTTTGCCTAAATTTACTCACATGGATGCAGTCATCCAGGGCGAGATGATCCGAGATGCCCTGATTCAGAGGTGGGCGGTAAATTCAGACCCCCATCCTTCCACCAGTGGGATACGTGCACCCAGCGGGCTAGCCTGAGCTGCTGCACATGGGTATGGGGTCCCCAAAGCAGAGCAGGGTTACTGAGCTCCTGCTGACATGTTTGCTAGTGTGCCATGGGCAAAAGCAGGTCATAGGGCCAAGCCATAGTCAATATGGGAAGGAGCATCAGGATGAAAGGCACTGGGGATCGTTACCTAACTGTCTACCACATTGATGTTATTAACAGCTCCTGTCAGTGCATACCCGGCCACTTCCAATCTTTTGGAATCACAAATAATGTTCCAGTAGATAACCTTGCCCATAAGTCAGTTCATATGTGAGTAGGATAAGTGACCAGAAGTGGATCCCTGGGTCAAAAGGCCAGTGTCTTATGTACTTACAGTATATTTATTTCTGTAGTGCTATTTCTCTGGTTATTTTAAACTTGGATTTGTCTGTCACTTGTGTAGGAGCCTTAAAAATGTGAGAAGAGTTTATATAGGAAATGCACATAAACTGATTTAATTAGAGATCCATTCCTAAAATAACAAAAAAGATGAACTATAGAATAAAAATCAAATAACATTAATTACATAAAGTAGTGTGTATCTATGATTTGAATACATATACCTATTATTATAATATTTCTATTGTGTTAATGGGACAGGAACACTTAGTTTGCTGATAGTCTCTCACTTAATTCTCAGAACAGTTTTGTGAGTTCAAGGTATAATTGGCTTCATTACATATCTGTATTAAAAAGTTTAGAGAAGTCCTGTTAACATAATAGAAATGTTATAACAGACATACTTACTCAAATAATATATACATGTTTCTTTATTTAATATTATTCCATTTTTATTCTAGCTTTCATCTTTTCTGTTATTTCAGGAATGGATCTCTAATTAAATCAGCAAAGCTGTGACTTGCCCCAACCAGCAAGTTATAGCCAGGGTGTAAATCCAGCCCTGTGCCAACAAACTTGACTTCTTATTAATTGCATCTCATTAGTAAGGACTTGTGTCTTGCTTTAGCTTCAGATGACATAAATTTGCTCATCTTGCTAATTTCCACACCGTTGTATGTTCTGACTTCTCAGGGTGCTTTTGTTGTTGTTGTTAGAAGACATGTATGCTCACCAGAGAGAGACAGAGAACAGAAGAGTAGAAAGCACCCTCCATGGGGAATCGCCATGCTGCAATATTTTCTCCATGTCTTCCTCCTTTTGGGATTTTAGGCATACATGCACACATACCTGGCGTGTTTCTCAAGCCGCCAGGTCTAGGACTTGAACCACATAGTTGACCACTTGAGATTTGGCTGCCCTGACCACCAGGCACAATGCCAGCCCTCAGAAGGCTTTTTTAAAAGAAATACAGGGAACCAGCAGTTAGCGTAATGGTTATGTTGCTGGACTCCCACATAGTCGACCACGGTTCGCGTCCCGGACCCGGTGGCTTAAAACTCATGCCGGGTGCGTGTGCGTGCATGCCCAAGATCCCGAGAGGAGAATGGAGGAGAAGGGATTGCAGCGTGGCCATCCCCCCTGGGGGGTGATTTCTTGCTTTCTGTCTCTATGTCTCTCTGTCTGTCTGGCGAGTGCACGCGTCCTATAGCGAAAACCTCTCAAAAAAAGAAATACGTAAGTGGCTTATTTCTCATTTGTGAATACTCAGGAAATATTCTAAAGTTTTCTCTCGTGTTGTGTCTGATGTCAAAGCCCAAGCTGAAAACTCCGTTTCCTGATCTTCATCACTATTAAGTCTTGACAGGGGTATCCTCTTTAAGCCCATATACTGCTTTTAGATTTCAGGAAAGAGGAGTTGTTTTAGGTAAAACTGTGTCTTGGCCCTCCTACAGCAGATGTGGAAAGTAGACTGTTTTCTCTTTTTAAATTCACACTCAGACATTTTCATAGAGGCTTGGTCACGGCAAAGTGGGCACCACGGACAAACCACCCACTCCCCTGAAGCTTGATTGATTACCAAAACTGCTCCGCTCAAGGGCAGCCTGTTTTCCTGAGCCTGGATGTTGACAGGTCCGACATGCACAGATTTTCAAGCAGGTCGCTAGTTCCTCAGGCTGCAGGCCGGGACGCTTGTTCTGGAGGGAGAAGAGAAGAAGAAAAATCTCCTTTGAGGAGCAGGGGAACCTGTAGGGGTAAGGAATCACCCCACTCTTTAGAATCCCAAGACACGGCAGCTCAAGCCAAGGTAGTCCTGGTTGAGAGAACTCCTGTTGGTGTTTGATGCCAAGAAAATGACGGCTGCGAAGGAATGGGGAGTGACATGAACATAGGGTTGTGTAGGCAGAGCCTGTGCAAATAGAATCTGCCAACATCAAAGCGAGGCATAGACTTCAGGAAAGATAGAAATTTGATGCCTAATCAAAGTAGCCTATGATGGAAGTTTGGAAACGCAGCCAAGCAATGACACCGTAAACAGGATGAGACATGGATCGTGTCTTTGCATGTTTGTCTCCCCCGTGGCACCGAGCAGGGTATCTTTTACAGAGTGGAAGCTACAGAAATAATGTCGTGGCAAAATGTTCAGGCTGAAAGGAATCCTTGAAACCGCCATATCCAGGTCTCGCCATTTTAGACATTAGTAAACTGAGGCAGAGACAGGGTGGACAAATGGCCTTAGGTTGTTCTCCTGAGCAGAACCAGGTCTTTAAAATCTTAGTGAAATTAGCTTCCTTAAAATTGTGCTGCCACTGGAGCTGGCAGGTGGCATGGTGGTTAAGGGCACTGGACTCCCACATGGCCAACTGCAGTTCAAGTCCAGGACCTGGAGGCTTGCTTTCTCACTTTCCCTCTCTCTCTCTCTCACTCTTGCTCTCTTGCTCTCTCCATCTCTGGCCAAATAAAAATAAATAAATAAAGATAAATAAAATAATTCTGTAAAAAAGAATGTGCTGTCTGTATTCTAATGAATGGTATGTGAATGAATAAGTAAATTAATTTCCTTTTTAGAAAAACTTACTTAAAAACGACTTATGCAGTAAAGTCTACTTAATTTACCTATCTATTAATCATAGAAAACCAGCTCAGGTATGTTCTGTTGGGGCTGTGGGAAGGGGGGAGTTTATAAGGATGAATTGACTAGTGTGTTTTGAAAGACTTTCAGGAACCTGGGACTCAAGACATTTCGGCCATCTTACAGAAAGTCTTAAATGTTAGAAGTGTATTGGAAAAAAAAAATCAGACTTTTCTTAAAATGATTTGTTATATTCTCAAAGAGCAGATAGCCTGGTAGGGAATTTGCAGCCCCAAACTGAGAGTGGTCTTTATGTACACTTCAGTAAACTGCGTATCAGCGTAGCACTGAGAGCAGACATCATAAAAAAGAGGGCCCCAAACTCTCTTGAGGTCTCTCTCCGGCACACTGCGTGCTCGTCTGCTTCACACAGAGGGCGCTGTGCTCATTCTGGGATGTCCAGCCTGACGGAGCTTCGGGAGCAACGCGGAGAGTAGAAATGCCGCTCCTTCATTCAAAGCTCGATTGTGTTTCCATCACACAGTCCATTGTCGTCCTCTGTCGTCCTTGGCTTGCGACTGTCTTACTCTCTAGGAGGAGAGGAAGACACTTTACAAGTCCCTTTAAAGATGCGTTTGACAGACTCTGTCATCACGAACAAATGTTGATGAGAACCTTACTTTACAAGGTGTGAGGGACCAGGCATCGTCATAGCTCCTGGGCTGGAAAGCGGTTACTGTTCCCCGGCCACTGAGAACGTTTTAGAAGCCCATCGATCATTATCTGCAATACTGCCTCGTGTTCGGTTTCCTGTGTTATAAAGAAAAGCCTGTGTATACCTAAAAGTAGGGATTCCAATAAAATGTGGCTTCTACTTCACTAAATTTGGTGTGGGAGGCTGTGTAATTCTAACTCTAAGAATACCGGTAGTGGTATCTATCTACATTCTAAGAATTTAGGGAGGCGAGGTTTGTGCAGAATTAAATCACCCAGTCATATCTGTGAGGCTTCCTGCAGTGCGGAGACAAAATAAACCCAAACAAACAACACAGCAACACGTCAGAAACCAGTGAGACGGGCGCGTCTAGAACAGAGTAGGACTGGTGTGGAGCAGTACATTGGAGACCTCCTTGCTTGATAGGAGCCTCTTGTTTGGAGTGGCGGTGTTTTGTCTGTCAGGTTTTGGTGCTTACTGCTGTATTCACCATGTGTGGTTGCAAACGTCAGAGTTTTCTTGATAAAACAGAGTAGAAGAGAGAAAGATTCTGCCACCCACACCACGGGAAAGTGGGATGAGCTGAGTGACGATGTGTGTGTGTGTGTATGTGTGTGTATGTGTATGTCTGTGTGTGTGTGTCTGTGTGTGTGTCTGTGTGTGTGTGTCTGTGTGTGTGTCTGTGTGTGTGTATCTGTGCATGTGCATCCGTGTCTGTGTCTTTGCTATGTCTCTGTGTGTGCATGTGTGTTATGTGACTGTGGTCATCATGCATGTGTCTGTGTTATATCTATGTCTGTGTGTGTATCTGTGTGTATGGGTCTATGGCCACCATGCATGTGTCTCTGTCTATGTGCGTCTATATGTCTGTCTGTCTGTGTGACTATCTGTGTGTGCATGTCTGTGTTTTTGTCTGCATGCATGTGTGTTTGGTCACTTGTGTATGTGTGTCTGTATGTGTCTCTGTGTACGTCTGTGTGTCTATCTGTGTGTACATGTCTCTGCGTGTTTGTCTATCTATGCGAATCTGTTCTGCACATGTGTTGTATGCGTGTCTGGCTGTGAGCAAGCGCCAAGCTGCCTTCCCTAAGCATCCATCTTCTTCCTCATCCTGCAGCCACTTCGCTTTGTTGTGAAGGCAAACGTAACTATTTTCTTACAAAATGATCAAATGACTTGAAAAGCTCAAAGAAAATCTACCTTATGACACAATATTAAAAGCAGACGTTTTCCATGAAGAAATCCCACACCAGGCTGAGGGAGACGGACCGATGTCACTCGAGTTCTTTGTTGTGTTGCCTTTCTCTCCGGCGCTGCGCCCGCATGTGCCGACCCCAACGTCCAGGGTGATCGATCACAGCCAGCACATCTGCCCTCTCGGCACCTGACCGGTCAGGGGCGCATTGGACTGGGCACGTTCGGCGCTGATTGGACAATGACAAGCATGGGAGATGAACAGAACCTTGTCTTACGGAAGCTGCTTCTCACTCTCCCTCCCCTCCTTCCGCTTTCTTTCCTTCCTCCTTACCTCCTTCCCCGTTCCATTCGTCCTTCCTCGTCTCTGTTCTGGGTTGTGGTGTCTTCCCTGACTTACCAGATGGGAAGGGGCCAACTGGAGAAGTGACAGGCACAGCACAGACAGGATTCCCGGAGGCAGCTGCCCCCAGAGGCGCTTTGCTGACCGGGCAGGCGTAGTGCGTGGCGATCCAGCCCGACAGGTCGCAGAAGACGGTGACGGAAGTAGCCACCGTGGATAGCGTTCTGGCCACACTGGCACGCACACGGGGCTAAACTCTTGACTCCCACAGTCTGCGCCCTGCAACCCTCCAGCCCTTACAAGCATTTTCTCCATTTTCCAGCAAGGAAACAAGCTCAGAGAAAGTGAATTATCGGTCAAGGATCACACGGTGACAGGGTAGGACTTGAACCAGCTGACTTGGAAGGCCAGCCCTTCCTCAGTTCAGCCTCCTTACCCGGATCCAAGCCCTTAGGTGCACGTTAACACCTGTGTCAACCCCTGTGTGTTTGGCAGCCACGTGTCGACAAACCATAATTTTCTTACCTACTTCAGGAAAACGTTTTCTCTCACCCGTGTTTATAATCAATCATTCCATTTTCTGTTTCAGTAAATCAAAACATGAGGAAGATGGAGGTGAAGAAGGGTCTTTTTGCCAATTGGGCTGGTGAGATGCAGTCCTGGAAATAGAGTGTAGATGCTACAATGGTGGCATTTCTGATACATTTCGTGGTCAGAGGAAAGCTAAGTTGCAATATAGAATTAAGAAACTTGAGATATTTACCAGATCCAAGCTAAGTTCTCTCAGACCTGCAGCAGTGATGTTCTTAAGCATAGTAAACTTCAGGTCCTTCTCAGCCGCCAACCATACGGCTGTCTTTTTTTTAATGTTTAATATATTTTTTAATTTAATTCATTTGTTTATTTTAAACTGACAAAAATTATGAATAAAGGCTTTTGTTTTTATCCTGTGTGATAAAGGGGATGCAGTTCCTTCTTGCTGCCTGTTATCTAAGCATACTAACTGTATGCAATGTCCAGTTCTTATTAATTTTCCATAGGATCATTTGGCTTTTTTTTTTTTTTTCATTTTATGGCCCCCAAAAAGACTATATACAGAGAAAAACAATCATGTGATATCTCCCCTTCCAATATGGGTGGTTGGACTGCTGATGCCTTTCACTACTGATGCCTTTCAGGTGAAAAGAAGGTTTTAGTAACCCAGAGATTAAATTACACACCAGAAAGTTTCTCTTCCTCCTCTATCAATAATTAATTCGTGGGACCAGCAGATGGCATAATGGTTACATCGCTGGACCCGCACCTAGTCAACTGTGGTTTGAATCCCTAACCTGGTGGCTTAAAACTCATGCTGGGCACGTATGTGTATGTCCCCAAAATCCTGAGAGGGGAATGGAGGAGAAGGGATTGTGACATGGCCATCTCCCTGGGAGGTGATTTCTCGCTTTCTGTCTCTCTGTCTCTCTAGCAAGCGCGTGCACCCTATCACAAAAATTCTCTCTAAAAAAAAAATAGTAATTAATTCATATTCATTCCTTTCTTGGCTAAATTTCGTTTCAGAACCTACACAAATAAACTTTTCCCATTAATGCACTTTTATTTGGTTCTCATTGTGATTTCTGGTTTATATATCATCCTTGCACATCTTTGTGGGGCACAGTATGGTTTTACAAAGCACACATTCAGTGTGTGATGATCAACTCAAAGACATAAAAATACTCACCTTCAAAACTGACCACTGCATTATGTTGTGCACGTTGGATACTGGTTTGACTAGTGCTTTGGGGGAACTAATATATATATTGAAGTATCAACATTTTTTATTCTGCTGTGGTACACCATTCCATAGTCTATTCCACTTGTTTACATGCATTCTTGTGTTTGTTAATCATTTTCTCCAGAGCCGCCGTCCACCCACCCTGCACCCCCTATACAGTTTCTCGAATCTACCAATTAGTCTCTCCACTTCTCTGCCATCAAGTCTTTCCATTTCTGCCGTTGAGTGTGGCCTTTCAGTGTATGTTAAGTGGAGACTTTCAGTATTTGTCTCTTACTTAGCATGGTATCTTCTAGGGTCATCTACTTTATGTCCAATGGCAAGATATGGTATTCTTTATGGCTGAGTTGTGTTCCATTGTGTATGTGTGCCACCTCTTCTTAATCCATTCATCAGTTCTTGGGCGCTTTGGTTGCCTCCATGTCTTAGTTATTGTATATGATGCGGCAGTAAACAAGGATGTGCACATGTCTCTCCAACAGAGTCATGTCCTGTCCTTTGGGTAAATAACCAGGAGTGGGATTACTGGGGCATATGGTAGTTCTGCTACCAGATGAGGAGTTTTAGCTTTTTGAGGAACTGCCATACTGTTTCCCACAGTGGCTATCCCAGTTTACATTCCCACCAGCATGCATGAGAGATTCCTTTTCTCCGCAGCCTCTCGAGCACTTATTATCCTTTGTTTTTGTTTTTGTTTTGTTTTGTTTTTTGATCATAGCCATTTTGACAGTGGTTAGATAATACCTTGTTGTGATTTCTTGAAAAAAAAAAAAAAAAAAAACCTTGAAGACTAAGAGAAGTTATTGAACAAGTTATACGTTGATTTCGTCTCACTCTGAAATATTTCTTGAGTAATTTTTCTGAAAGGGTCTTTGTGGTTCATTGGACACAAAAATCAAGCCATGTCCCAGCTTTGGTAGAGGTTACAGGGACGAAGGAAACACAGCAGTTTTTCTCAAGGAGCTTAGGCACTCTGGGAGAAATAAGACACTTGGACAGATAGCCACAAGATAAAATAGAAAATTGTCCAGTGTTGCAATTTTAATGCTGACTACTACATGCCTAAAAGCTGGGTGAATTACAGTTTTATTGAATGCTAATGAGCTCTTACTCTCCCCCTGCACAGAATTGTAAAAACCCTTTTCTTTCCGTAGGTTATAATTATGGTGACCACATTTTCCGTACCAAAAAGTAAGGCACATGGTCTGACAAAGGATTCTTGTGCCACTTGTAGGTGTGAGACCACCCATAGTTAGACATTTTTAAAGCAGGCTTTTTTAGGTAGGTCCTATAAAAATAGAGGTTTGTTAAATAGGTGTGTTTTTAGTCCTTTCATTAAAAGCCTGCAATACAAACAGTATTTTATTTTCTATCTGAGTCAACATGTTATATCCTAAAGCGCTGTTGAACAGCCTGAGGGTATGTGTTGGTCTATTCATGAACACACAGTGTGCATAGAGTAATAATACCTGCCATTATCCAGGTGTAATAAAAAGGTCCCAAGTGGTCTTCTCCAGGTCTTTAATTTTCCTTTTGAAGATAAAGCTCCTTATTTCACTTTCAAAGTTCAAGGTTTTTGAACCTTGCAAACGATTGCTATTGAGGCATGCCAGATGTGAGCACTTGTGGGCTGTTCTTGAAAAGAGAGGGAAGGAGTGACTTTTCTTCCTATTTCCTCTCCTGCTATCGGCTATGGTCTCTGCACATGTAATTTTCCGGGCACCCATGCCGTGAGCATGGATACTGGCCAGGGCTGTCACAATCCAGTCAAGAGACTTTTGAACTGAGATAAACTAGGCTGGTCTCGATAATGTACAAATGATGAAGCCACACCACTTCTTGGTGGCTGAACAGGCTCCTGAACCCCATATTTCTGCACGTAGGAAAGTTTCTGTTTCATAGCCATGATATTTCCTTGGATTCTGGAGTCACTCAGTTGATTCCCAACCCCTGTGGCAGCCCCAAAATGTGTTTATATCATTTAAACCAATATTTGATGTATAGGCCACCACCCTTTCATGGATAAATAAGTTGAAAAGCCCGGATAGGGGCCAGGAGGTGATGTGGTGGGTAGGAAGGGCACTGAACTTTCACTTGGCCAACCATAGTTCAAGTCCCAGAACCAGTGGCTTGAAAATTACACTGAATACATATGTGTATGTGCCTTGGATCCCAAGAGGAGAGTGGAGGAGAAAGGATTGCACCATGGCCATCCCTCCAGGGTGATTTCTCACTGTCCCTCTCACTATCTCTCTTCATCTCTCTTGGGCAAGCACATGTGCCCCATGGCAAAAAAATAAATAAAAAAAAATAAGAAGGAAAGTAACTTGGAGGTGAGACCCGTGATTGATGGTTCTTGGTAGAGGTGACCTTGCAGGCACCCAGGCTTTCCCAGGCTGACTCTCAGCTTACCTCAAGTTGAGTTCCAAGTCTTATCTACCGTGATTCCTGCTTCCTGGGGGTACTGGCTCCCTGCTGATCCTCCACTGGGACTGGACTTTTCCCATCAGTGCTTTCTTTAAGACCAAAGTATTACAATACAGGGCTAAAGCATTCCTCTCCTTAATAGACGGTTTTGATGCTTCCTTTGTTTTGTAAGATGACTGCATTTGTGAGTTAGTTATCTGAATGTACTTTCAGGACATATCTTTTCTGTTAAAAAAAAAAAAAGTCTAGATAATCCAGCTAAGATTCTTACCTTCAAATTCAACCTTATTTTATTATAATTTCTTATTCATTCATTAATTCAATGACTGTTTATTTGTTGAACATCTATTACAAGGCAGATATTTTTCTGAGTGCTGAAGACAACAGCAGCAGACAAACAAACATTTCAGCCTTTTTGTGGCTTTTATGCCATTGAGTGATATTACTAAATGTTCCCTCCAAAAATTAAATCCACAAATTTGGATTACCATGGGAGAAGAGAGGTAAAGCAAAAAGGAGCTCACATTTGTGGCATGCTTGTGACTTTGTCATGTGCTCTGTTGGGGGCTTTATCTTTTATCACTTAATCGTCACAACAATGCTATGAAAGATGAATCTGATTATCTTTATTTTTTAAAGATGAGGACTAAGGTTTAGGAATATATCTTGCTTATAGTCATACTAATAAGGACATGAATCTATACTGGTTTTGAAAATACTGTGCTAGATGTGATTATATTCTTTTAGAACCAGAAATTTAAAGTCTAGGCTACCATACTATCATTAAAAACAAGTGGGAATCAAGGGGGGGGGAGCAAAACATTTAACAGACACAAAAATAGAAAATTATCTGTTGATGATAATGTGTTTAGTAATGTCTTTGGACTGATATGCAGTGTTTTCATGCTGGGAAAATTAATTTTGTATGCTATAAAGATGTACAGTGATTAAATATAACAAAAACAAATGTAAACACAAGTGGGAAACTATTCAGGCACATTTTTTCCCAGTGTTGTTAATATATATCAGGAAATGTCATTTCATGAATAAATCGATAGAAAACCTGGTACATGCATACAACCTTATTCAACCTTTAAAAAGAAGGAAATCCTGGGACCAGCAGTTAGCGTAATGGCTATGTCATTGGACTCCCATGTAGTCGACCGCGGTTCGCGTCCTGGACCCAGTGGCTTAAAACTCACGCCAGGCGTGTGTGCATGCGTGCCCAAAATCCCAAGAGGAGAAAGGAGGAGAAGGGATTGTGGTGTGGCCATTCCCCCTGGGGGGGTGAGTTCTCACTTTCTGTCTCTCTCTGTCTGGCGAGCGCACACACCCTATGGCGAAAACCTCTCCAATATATAAATAAATAAAATAAAAAGAAGGAAATCCTACCATATGCAAAAACACGGATTAAACCTTGCAGACGCTATGCCAAGTGACAAAGGCCAATCACAGAAGGATGGGTACTGTATGATTCCACTTATGTGAGGTATCAGTAACCATCAAATTCGCAAAAGCAGAGGTAGAATGGTGTTTGCCAGGTACTGGGGGCGGGACAGCCTTATTATCCAGTACGTATCATGTTCTGTTTATACAGGGTGGATAAGTTCTAGAGATCTGCAATGCAGCGCAGTATCTAGTTGATGGTACTGTCCTGGCCTCTTAAAATGTATTAAGAGAGTAGATTTCATGTGGACGTGTTCTTACCTCACACCAAAAACCTGTCGTTTCATTGGACTCGTTTGAAACATCAGTTATTAAATTCATGTCCTTCCACCCATTTCTGTAGATTTGTCTAAGTTAGGAATAGTGGCGATCACTATGGTGCGCTCTCTTTCCATAATCATCTTCCACAGAATCCCTCACCGAGATCAGCTATGTGATGACCACACTAGCATGTGCTTCTCAGATAACACATGACCTTTCATCTGGCTCAGAACTTTGCTGTTAATTTTGCTAAAAATAGGTCTTTCATTGTTGAGTATGACATTCGTCGTGGGGTGCTGATATTCGGGAGTTTTTCTCTTCATATCCTAAGCCTCGTATGGCTGCAGAATTGATTAGTCTTATTTCTGAGATGAAATGCATTAAGATTTCAGTTAGTACCCTAAGGCTTTGTACCCCAAATTAATTAGACAATGGTAATGTGGAATCTGCCAGTGGTTGGGAACCAAAATTCTGTCCTGTGTCTAAAACAGAGAGTAGACTGGGGCCACGTTTCTGGAGAGGATGAGAAGCTGGATTAAGTCTGGGTGATGGAGCAAGATTGAGAGGAATGGTCCGCTGACTTTGGTGGTGACTAAGTCAGTGTCGTTGTCAGGGCATAGTGATATCTTTTCAAACATCCAGCTGCCATCCGCACTTCCCAGAGCCTCACTCACTGGGTGATAGGCACCCAGGGAAGCACGTGTACCTCAGCCTCATCTTCCACCCAGCTCCCTCCTGTTATCACTCAAGGTTGGGTGGGGTCTTTGCATCAGAGTCTATGAATCACGCTTTTCAGTTTGTCTTACCACTCTGAATTCTTCCCATCACCCTTGGAATAATGTCCACATCCCTTGGGTTGATGTTTGAAATCTTACATGGCCTTCACACTGATTCCCACGCCTCCTCTCTCACCACTTACCCACCTGCCCATTGCTTGTAGACCCCTTGGGCTGTATTCCAGATTCTCTGATACATCAGGTTTCTTCCTCCTTAGGTCAGAGATTTCGGTAACTAGTGATCTGGGCCTGCATTGCACTCCCTCTAATTTTCCCTGGGCTGGTTCTTTCGTGCCTTTTAAATCTCAGCTTAAATATCACTCCTCTGACAACCCCATCAACCCCCTCTCCTGTTGCCATACTTTAACTCTCTAGATATTTTCAGGCCCTACAGTCAATGCTTTGCTTGTTTATTCTTTTAGCTCTATAAAAGCAAGGTATATCATCCGCAGACCTCCAGTAGTTAGATGATCAGGGAATACAAGTAGCTGAATGAATAGCTGTCAAAGGAGGGAAGGAGGCACTCCGGTTGTAGGTGATTTCAGTGTAACAAATACATTTGTAGGTTATTTTTGAATAATGCAAAAGAAATAAAGACTAGGCCGCTTTTTTCTTTTCACTCACCAGACAGAGACAGGGAAACAGAGGGAAAAAGAGAGAAGGAAAGCGCATCCCCCAGTGGGGCATGGTCACACCACAATCCCTTCTCCATTTCTCCATTCCATCAGGATTTGGGGCAGGGACACACACGCCCAGCATGTTTTTCAAGTCACTGGTGCTAGGATTCAAACTGCAGTCAGCCATGTGGGATCCAGCTCCCTTAACTACTAAGCTATGGGACTGACCTGAGTCCATTTTTTTTTTAGATTTATTTATTTCTCCCATGACTGAGTGAGAAAGAAAGACACAGAGAGAGACACACAGAGATGTAGCATGTCTAACAGTCTTGATGCTAGGACACACGCCAGGCTCAGTCAGCCCTGGATCATGGGCACACATTTCACTGCTGTGCCACCATCCGTCCCCAATTTGTTTTTAAAAAACTTCACATTTCACCTCAACATTGAGCTATGTCTGCTTGGTCAGAGATTAATTAATACCATACAATAGCCTATTATAAGAGGTTCCAAATGCTCTTTGCTTGGCAAATGTTCTCATGGAAAACTTTACTCTCAGGCACCAATTTTAGCATCTCCACTTAACACATCAGAAGCCTTTAGGGCTCATCTAGAACTGTAAGCCTGGCTTTCCTCCATTGTAAGCTGATTCCCACAGTGAGTGATTTCACCAGCAACCCACCTCATATACTTAGATAGAACTCAATGGGGCCAACAGGTGGTATGAAGGTTAAGGCACCACATCCCACATGGCTAGCTGTGCGGTTCGAGTCCCAGACCTGGCAGCTTGAAAATCATGCTGGGCATGTGTGCGTGTGTACCCAAAATCACAAGAAGAGATTGGAGAAGGGACTATAGTGTAGTCATTCCCTGGGACATGATTTCTCATTTCCTCTATCTCTGGTTCTCTCTGGTGAACTTATGTGCCCAACAGCAAAACCTAGGGGGAAAAATAGAGTTCAGTGTATTTCTTTTCTTTTTTTTTTTTTTTTTTTTTTTTTTTTGAGAGGTTTTTGCTATAGGGTGTGTGCGCTCTCCAGACAGACAGAGAGAGACAGAGAGACAGAAAGCGAGAAATCACCCCCAGGGGGGATGGCCATGCTGCAGTCCCTTCTCCATTCTCCTCTCGGGATCTTGGGCATGCACACACATGCGCCGGGTGTGAGTTTAAGCAACCGGGTCCCGGGTCCAGAATTCAAACTACAGTCGACTACGTGGGAGTCCAGCGACATAGCCATTACGCTAACTGCTGGTCCCAAGTTCAGTGTATTTCAAAGACACAAAAAGCACTTTTTTATTTGAGTAGGTTAAAAACACTGTTGAATGCCGCAACCTGTTCTTGAATATGCTGGAACTTCACACATTTTTTTCCTCTGGCTAGAAAGTAGAGTCACTTGAAGATAGAACTGACATAGACAGATCAAGGGGATTTGTAGTTACTAAAATAATGACTCTAAAGTGGTTTCACTTGCTAGGGCAGCCTATAATCTCTAGACCTTGAGAGCCATCTCCAGGGTACATTCAGAAAAAGAAAATGGGAAATTCCTTCCTCGTTGCAGGGGGCACGGGACAAGATGATTCTGTATTTGCTGTTTGAATGTGGGCTGTGGGCTCTGTAAGTGGTGCCTTGACTCTCACAGAACTGTTTGTATTGATTTCTGATACTTCATGGAATTTGCCTTAATAGTAATAAGTAAAATAAAATAATTCGTTAAAAAAATTTGGAGGAGAAAATGTAGATTGAGTTTCCAAAATCTGACTATTGAAAATATTTTTTTAATACATTAGGGCTTTTATTTTTTTTCTTTTTTTAGCAAACCACAAAAAAATATATTGTGGGATAAAGTCATTTAGTCAAGCTTTGCATTCCAAACCAGTTACTTGCTCTAATCTCCATGATGTAACTGTTAATTTGGAAATTATTAAGAGTTGATTTAACAGTTTTACATCAGATTCTTTCTAGAAGCAGTGATGGAAATAGCTCTTCTTCCAAGTTTTTGCCCTGAGGTTGGTGGGAGCATCTATTCTTTTGCTTAGTGTGGCAATAACAATAAAAGTAAAGAATAAACTTTGTGGGGCTGGCAGGCGGTGTTGTGGTTAAGGCGTTGTACTCCCACATGGCTGAGCGTGGTTCAAGTCCTGGACCCAGTGGCTTGCTTTTGCACTTTCTCTCTGTCTCTCTCTCGTCCAATTTAAAAATAATAATAAATAAAATAAAGTACATAATTCTTTAAAAAATAAAAAGCATAAACTTTGGTGGCGAGATCAGGCTGAGTAATATGGTAAATCCCCATTCATCTAAATGTAGCACATTCTCAGCTTGAAGAAAAGTGAGCTGTTCTGGTTAATTCCACATTTGATTTAATTTAGAGGTATCCAATAGAGCTCTTTTTTAGGATCAATTTTTATAGACTTCAAATGCAACAAAATGTACTGGACACTAAAACTGTACTGGACACGTGTTTATCTCACTTTTATGATTCAGAAGATATTTGAAGATCTCATCCAGCCTCGGGGTCATCACAAAGGATATCAGTTATCTCGGAAATGGCCGTTAGTAGGGATTTTTGTCTGACAGTTGGCTAACCCATTTGTTATTGCTGACTGAAAGCAACACTTCACTAGGTGAGTGGGTAGGAGATGGGCCACCAGATTTTATTTCCCCAGGTTTCATCAGGAAATCCATGAGGCTTACTCAAAAACACTCAGACTCTGAAATGAGATAACTATGCAAAACACTGTGTGCTGAGCATAACACACAGAGAAACAGTCAAGAAAAGCAGGGTCATGATACGTGTATTGGTTTGGTTTATTTTTTGTTTTAAAGTTTATGTCTTTATTTCTTCTGAGAAAGAAAGAGAGAGAGGCATCCACAATAGGGACTTCATGCCAAGATTCACCCCTAGTCTCAGCCCAGATCACAGGCACATGCATGCACATCCGATTTGCTCGGGGAGGTTCGAGGATGTGAACCCAGGACCTCTGCCATATGAGTCCAGTTGTGTTATCTCTGCACCACCACCTAGCCCCCACTTTTTATTTGGGGCTTGGGAAACTCTTTCTATGCAATCTTAGGCTCCTCAGCTGGAGGAACTTGATATATCTAACCTGGAATAAGCTGAATCTTTTGGACCTTCTGCATCGTTTATGTTTTTAAATTAAGCATCTACAGAAGGTAACTGCAAGGAATTCTTATTAATTCAGGGTAATTGTTGAAGGGTGTATATCTAAATTGGTTATTATTATGACTTCAGATTGTACCTTCTTCTCTAGGACAAGTCTAAAGAGAGAATTAGGAAAACAAGTATAAAAAATAAATCTAGGTTGGTATGTTTGTTTCCATACCCTGCTAATGAGAGGGTAAATTCTTGTAAATATGTTGGAGGGCAATTTGACCTTAATTTTGAAAATGCTCGGTTCACATGCACTTTGACTCAGTATTTCACTTCCAAGTGTGTTTTCTACATGTAAGGCTATCCACTGCAGCATTATTTATTTTGTTTTACAGCAAGAATAAAAACAAACCAACTGAGGGAAAAGGAAATGTCAGTGAAGGTACTAGCTACGATGATCAAATGATACTGTGAAAAAAACTGCAGCTATTAAGACATGTGATAAATATATATGAACTCACATAGAAAGAGTCCCAAGATCTCTGGTAGAGTAAAAGAGCTGAAGTTTGTATGGATAATATGATCCCACTGACAAGAAGAAAATCAGATACACACACACACACACACATATATGTGTGTGTGTGTGTGTGTGTGTGTGTATATATATATATATATATATATATATATATATATATATGCAACCTATATGCATAGCACTTCCTGGAATTGTATATAATATACTGCTCAGTTATTACAATTTAATCATTTATACTAGAGGACTTCTAAAAGTTCATGGAAAAACTTACCATATGAATTTATTTTGGTATAAAATCATTTGAAATCTATGTATGGTTTTTATAATAGGATTTTCTATGAACTTTTAAAGATCCTCCTTATATAGTAAATTATAATATCATACAGTAATATGTGTAATATATAATAATATACTGTATTACGTGTCATATACATAAATTTAAATTAATAGTTAAACAAATTAAGAAAAATATGTATATTAGTACCTCGTAGTAAATGGGTATGATTGCATTAATTTAAAGCTTGCTCTTATGTTTGTTGAATATTCTCCTAGAATGTAAACCAAAACATTCTGATTTGCTTATTCAAACTTTTATTCCTATCACCTGTGCAATGAATTGTCAGTCCAGCTTAGGGTCATTTATAACTTCCAAATTGATGCTTTTATTGTTTCTCCAATAGTGTTGAAGACAACGGTGATCACGCTAGTCATTACTTATTGAACTACTCGGTACTAAACACTTGTACTTGTCTTTTGCCTAACTCTCACAGATCTTAAAAAATGATGAGGAAACTGAAGCTCTAAGATCATAATGCCCTTCCCAAAGTTGGGCAGAATCAGAGGTAGCTCTCAAATTCGGTCCTAACGCCAAAGACTGTCATACCATTTGCAGGTATCATTCTGCCTGAGATCTGGCACTGGCAAATTAAATTCTTAGAGAGTCTGTTTTGCAGTTAAAACAGATCATTTCAAAAAGAAGATATAATAGAAAACATGTTTTGGATCATTTGCTCTGATTACTGTTGTCTAGCATTTTCCACTCGCCATGGGTATTAGTTGTTCTGGGCCTCACATTTGTTCGAACTTTGATCATACACTTAGAAAAATGTATGGAAACTTCCCAACCCCACTTGATTCTGCTGGTATTTCCATAGTGTGGACGCCAACCCTGTTAGTAGGCGCCAAGTGGAGCGTGCCATCTGAAAACAGCTCCAGCCTTCAGGGTTGGACCTGATTCAGAAGAAAATGCTATACCATTGTTTATTTTCATGAGATAAAAAACAAAGAAAAATAAAAGAACAAATTCTGCTTTTGAAAACATTCAAGTAATGTAATTTTTATTAGCTGAACTAATTCTAGACCTGGCCTGGTTTTGATTTAAGAGATTTGCACAGTTCCATGGGGGTGCCCGGGGTGGCCATATAGAAGGAATAATACCAAAAATAGGAAGGCCCTTCCCATCCCCTGTCTCCTTTCTTACTTTTCTGACATCGTCCATCCATTCTTTCATTCAGCTGTTTACAGAGACATAGTCTTTCTCTGAAGTTGTTCCCAGAATTTTCAACCCAATAGGATAAATGCATTAGGTGTAGGGGAGTGGACCCACAAAATAAGCATCCAGCCCAATTTTAGGGAAAACTTAAAAAAAAAAAGCCCTGAAAGTGAAATAATAGAGGTGCCTAGTTATCTAGGAAGAGGAAAAAGCCCATGCAGAAGCCAGAGATAAAAGAGAACCTGGTACATCTGTCCAGCTCAGAGTTTCCAAGTGTCTGGCTTGCTTTCTCTTTTTTAAAATTTTTTGAAGTTTATTTTTATCTTTTTCCATGAGAGAAAGAAGAGAAAACACCTTCAGTAGGGTCCCCCTGCTATGGTCCTTCCTCATTCCCAGCCAGCCTGGATCACAGGCCTGCAAGCATGGGGCCAGCATGCAGAGAGATCCCGGGACTCAAACCCAGGACTCTTCCATGTGCGGGTCCAGCCGCCTCACTGCCTGGCCTTGACCTCTTTTGAGTGAGGATATGGACAGATTAGTGACTTGACCTTGTTAAAGACTGTTCAGATCAGTACTGCTAGGAACAAAGGCATCCCTAGAATAAAGGACCTTGTTAGTAAACGCTCCCCCAACATCATTATCAGCACTGTGGGTATTTATGGCCCATATCTGGTTATACCTGTCCCATCTTCCCAAATCCTAAATTCACACTGGCAAACCACACACCTAGGTAAGATGGAAACGTTAAAAACTCCTATAGAATGAAATGATAATTGCCTATTTTTAAAAAGGGACTGTTCGTATAATATATCCTTTTTGCAAAAGCAGTTGAGTGCTTAAGGCCGGAGTTTCTGTTTTATTTGTTTTGGTTGGGTTTTTTTAGAGGTTTTTCCCTTAGGGCACATCCATTCACAAGGGGGTGGGTGGAGACAGTGAGAAAGAAAGCGAAAAATCACCCTCCAGGGGGCATGGCCATGCAGCAATCCCTTCTCCACTCTCCTCCCAGGATCTTGGGCACGCACACGCATGCGCCCGTTGTGTTTTTGATAGTTAAGATGGATATTCATATGAGAGGAAAAAATGAAACAGAAGGCCCCAGCTGAGCAGAGGGCTGGCTATTTTTATTTGTCACTGACAGAAACAACAAATGATGACTCTTCGCTCTTCTTTGTGCATCTCGTACTAAGGCGGTCTACCAAATCTTAAGTTCTAGCAACTCCTGTCCATTCAGACGCTCAGCTTTTCACTTTCCACACGCTGTGGTCTGGGATCCCCATTTATCCTCCAGCTTCTTGAGGAAAACTTCGCTGAAGTTTTTTTTCCTTACTGTGACTACTTCATTACCTAAACTTTTTGTTTGCCTATGAAAACTGAAAAGGTGAAGATCCAGTTTGGAAATGCATGTGCACATATCGATCTGAAAAAAAGGACACATACATGTATTGGACTTTGAAAAGGAAAAGAACCAGTCTATTCTGTTTGAAGGCTAGCCATACATGGAATCATAAAGGATAAAACATAATAGCGTTAATACTCAAGAACAAGAATGGTCATACGGTTCGAAGATGACTTTAGCTAAAAGACCATATCATGGTGTACTTTTTTTGAGAGGTTTTTTTTTCGCTATAGGGCGCATGCGCTTGCCAGACAGACAGAGAGAGACATAGAGACAGAAAGCGAGAAATCACCCCCCGGGGGGATGGCCACACCGCAATCCCTTCTCCTCCATTCTCCTCTCGGGATCTTGGGCACACACGCACACGTGCCCGGCGTGAGTTTTAAGCCACCGGGTCTGGGACGCGAACCGCGGTTGACTACGTGGGAGTCCAGCAACATAGCCATTACGCTAACTGCTGGTTCCCATGGTGTACTTTTAATTGTCTGCAAAATTCCAAAAATTATAAATTAAAGACAGTCAGTAATACTGCAGATTCAAAAGCTAGTTGAGATCCCTGTGGTATGAAGCAGGGTAGGTACATGAGTCCCCCGTGTGTAATAGAGTCCACGTCGGTGTAGCTGTGATGAAGTGTGTGTAGAAGCACTCTGAGCTGCGCAGAAGTAAGCCGAGTATAAATAGAGAGAGCTGCTCAGACACGGCACGATCAAGTGCTATTTTAGCACTCAGGCTAGTGATAATGTATTGCTCCGCCTCCCCAGTTGAGTCAGTGTTTATTCGGCGCTGTATATTAACAGGGACAGAAATAGGCTGTGCACATCACTGTCTTGGATAGATTACTGAGTGATCAGCAGAAACTGTGTCAAACGGCCACTCTCCTGTGAGGGAGGGATTTCTAGTACTGAAAATATTCACGGGACCAGCAGTTGGCGTAATGGCTATGTCGCTGAACTCCCATGTAGTCGACCGCAGTTTGAGTCCCAGACCTGGTGGCTTAAACTCATGCCGGGCGCGTGTGCGTGCGTGCCCAAGATCCCGAGAGGAGAATGGAGGAGAAGGGATTGCTGCGTGGCCATGCCCCCTGGGGGGTGATTTCTCGCTTTCTGTCTCTCTCTGTCTGTCTGGCGAGTGCACATGCCCTGTAGCAAAAACCTCTCCAAGAAAGAAAGAAAGAAAGAAAGAAAGAAAGAAAGAAAGAAAGAAAGAAAGAAAGAAAGAAAGAAAGAAGGAAAAGGAAGGAAGGAAAGAAGGAAAGAAGGAAAGAAGGAAAGAAGGAAAGAAGGAAAGAAGGAAAGAAGGAAAGAAGGAAAAGGGGAAGGGAAGGAAGGAAAGAGGAAAGGAGGAAGGAAGGAAGGAAGGAAGGAAGGAAGGAAGGAAGGAAGGAAGGAAGGAAAGAAGGAAGAAAAGAAAGAAGGAAAGAAAGAAGGAAAGAAAGAAAGAAAGGAAGAAAAGAAACTATTCATCCTAAAAATGTAAGTTGTTTTGGTCATTTCGTCTGTTGATAAACATGACTCAAAGTTAGGCAGTGTGGCATAGGTAATGGGAAAAAAGGCACTTAACATGGTTAGATTCCAAACTCAAGACCCAGATCGCCTGAGTTCAAATACTGGCCCTGTTACTCACCAGCTGTGCTGACTGTGGACAAGTTACTTAACCTCTCTGTGCTGTGTTTTCCTTATTCGTAAATAGGGTTAAGGATAAAACCTACCTCCTAGGGCTGTCAGGAAGTAGAAATGCATTAATACCATAAAGCATTTAGGACTCTGCCTGGCACGGAGTGTTGACCACCCAGCTTCTGCAACAGTCTAGCAAAGGGACTTCAGAGAAGTTATTTAACCTTCTCGATCTTTGATTCCTTCTTTGTAAAATGTGAAGAATAACAAACACCTCACAGCGTTGACTGTGAGAGTCAAATGAGGTACCATGTGGGAAACAGCCAGCCCCGGAGGACGCATGGACGAAGGTTTTCCTTGTGCCTTCGTCATGCCTCATGCCTTTCCGTCCTGCCTGGATATCTGTAACGACCACTTCTTGAGTACCTCTTTGTGTCGGGCTCTTGGCTCCCACACCCCTTAGGCTTGTTCCTACCTCATGAAATCACAGACAGCCAAGCATTTGAGCCCTTCACATCTGTTTGATGTCAAGACCTGTCCTTTTTGTCACAACCCTAAGCTGCTCTTCTTAGAAATGCTCCTTTCAGAAAACCTTTTAAGGTGAACTCCACCTGACTCTGGCTCACTCAGTTTGGGATATATGTTTATTTGTGACACTGGCGAGATGTGACTATGTCATGTATGTATTGTGTGTCTCCAACCAAAGCAGGCATCTCCATCTTCCTCGGGCTAACCTTTCTTGATTACCTTGCAGTCTGATTATGTCAGACTTAGGCATGGCTGAAGGAGTGAGGTCAGCATCACTATCTACTGTGAGGCTGGGCATGGAGCTGAGGCGCAGAGCCGAGCTGCCCATCTCCGGGGGCCCTGCCTGTCATGCACAAGCATCCAGACTCAGTAAAGCTCAGGTCGTTTCTGAGTCTTCAGTCTCCTTTCAAGAAGAAGGGTAGAAACTCAAGAAAGAACCACGAAAGACTTTCAGCAATTTGTTGGAGGTGTGACCTCCAAGAGGCCTCTGAGGGTAGCATTACTTGCTGAATTCATTGTGGGTCAAGGTCTGAACTTTCTCCTGGCATGCTCAAAGACCTGATGTTTCCACCCCATAAAAGACAGCTCCATCTTTGAACCAACAAATGATGTAATAGTCACTGGACTCCCATGTAGTTGACTATGGTTTGAGTCCTGGACCCAGTGGCTTAAAACTCATGCCGAGTGTGTGTGCTTGCATGCCCAAAAATCCCAAGAGGAGAATGGAGCAGAAAGGATTGCCACAAAGCCATCTCCCAGGGTGTGATTTCTGGCTTTCTGTCTCTCTCTGTCTCTCCAGTGAGTGAATCTCTATTAAAAAGAAAAAAAAAGACAGCTCCATCTCTTAGAGATTGATACCCACTTAAAGCCCACTTTATAGGTGTTCAAACCAGAATACCAGTACAGTCAGCCCCCCTATCCATGGACTATCCATTCATGAGTCTAATCAACATGGTCAAAAATATTATAGGCATTATAAGTAAGCCAGAGATGATTTAAAGAATATGGGAAGTTGTCGATAGGCTATTTGCAAATACTATACCATTTTGTACAAGGGACTTGAGCAGATTTTGTATCCAAGGAAGGTTCCTAGAACCAATCTCCGTAGATACGAAGGGATGATCATACATTATTATTAGAAGAAGATATCAGACTGGACGATGCAGGCTAACCTGCTCCAGCCCATACTTCCTCTGGGACAGGTCTTCCTGGCCTCTAAGCAGATGTGCTTAGAAGTAGCTTGATGACCCCAGAAGTTGAACAAAGGCATATGGGAGACTGAGTTGGTGTCACGATGACACACATATGCTGCTGGGGTTGCCTCAGTTCGTTGGCCAAAGCCAAACTTGGTCCTCTAGCTACTGACCAATGGCTAACAGGTCTCTGTTCTGATTGGCTTAACTATCCCCAGAGTGCACCCAGTCAGGTGGCTTTCGAACGTTTCAGGACTGGGATCCACTCTGTTTTGTTGAGGTTCCTTTTTCTTCTTTCCTCTGACCATCCTGTGTCCATGCCTGTGTGGTCCTAGAGACATAGAGAGTGGGTGTCTGAGGGCGGGGCCCCGCACAGGCTTCTGACACAACGGAGTGGAGTGTTGGTGCTCTCCAGCAGACTGTCTTCAAACGAAGCTCAGAGTTGGCCAATAGGTGAGGAGTAGTTATTCTTGCTAAAATAAATTACACCACTTAATGTACACAAGAGATAGGAAAAAGAAGAGAGCAGAGGAGCTCCCTCCAGGCAGATGTTTACTCTTGAAACTGCATGAGTACAGATGTGCACACAGTCTGCAACACGTTTGTTCAAGCCGCCGCCCGTGCAGAGGGCGCTGTCACGATTCCCTTGTCTTCTGAACTCCTGCCACACATGGAGTGAGTCAGATGCCACCTCCGATCTTTAGTCACCATTTTCAGACTTGGTTTACTTCTTGATGTCTTTGAAATGTCTTTTGTTTAGAACCTGCCTCAGCTCTTAGAGGCAGCCCGGCACTGCTGAGCTGGTGGCCAAGCGTGGGCCTCCTCTGCAGCTGTCTCTCATGAGGAACAGCTGTCCCCAGCCCAGTGAGCCTGCGAGGCCTGTGCCCCTGTTCATTCTCCTTGCGGTGACAGCTCAGCTCACATGAAGCCTTGGCTGATCTGAGCTAAGCTCGACAACACGGGCTCCTCCAGGAAGCCTCTTCTCCCCACCAGGCGGTGGGGGAGGAGACCCTGCCTCTGCCCTTCTTCTCTCTCTTCCTTGCTCCTGACCCACAGCCAAGTAGAGAGGGATGAGTCCAGAGGGATCTTTTCCTGCCCTCCCTGGTGGCTTCCCCTTCTGACATTCCCCTGCCATGGTCTCACTCACGTGGGAAGCTTCTTGTTGGTTCTTCCTGAGCACTTCCTTGTGTGTGGCAAATAGCAGTGAAAGCCTCAGCTTCAGTGGGACTTGCATTTGCTTGGGCAGAGATTCATCAGTGACCATCGCCTGCCAGGGTGTGCGAGGCGGCCCGAGCAGTACTGTGAGTACTGTGACTTCGATGGTTTGCAGACACCTGCCCGTGTTTTCATAAGGCTGTTTCCAGCACTCCTCTCTGATGGGCTCCAGTGTGTATCACACAAGGAATCCATTTGCAATCAGTTGTGTTGTCTCCTTATTCAAACATCCCAGGTAGGGGCCTGACATTTTATTGCAGCCTGCAATATTTCCTCAGATTGGTGCAAAACAGAGCTCAGTGCAAAAGCCTCTGTCCTACATGGGGTCTGTGTGTTTGTGGGTGTCGTAAAAACCGAGGAGCTGGTTTGCAGAATGGGCCAATGAAGCCGGTTTTATAGTCTCGTTAATGGCATGGATCTCACTGGCAGAACAGAGTTTGCACAGCCACTCCTGGTTTCAGGCTATTTAATATGCAGGGCAGCCATGGTAGCTGCTCTCCTTCCTGTCCCCCACCCAGGAACATCCCCTGGTCCCAAGGGAGCCACATACATTTTCCTAGAGTCCCTCTGCAAAGGCCAGCTACAGATGCTCTTCACATCGGGTGTTGGGATTTCTCAGTCTGCATAGTCAGCTGGCAGGAGCCAGGAGTTTTCTCAGCACGTGGCCGAGGTGGCCGGACTGTCACTGGGACTGCCTGCTGCCTCCTCCTGGGTGCACTATTTAAAGTAGTGACCAGCAGTCAGCACCTCTTAAGCCTGAGCAGGTCCAGGTGAATCTCCTGATTCTGCAGGCTGTGGCTGACAGGTCTCAATAAGACACGGCCCTGCCCTCGGCTGCCCGCTGGAATCACCCACAGTATTTAAAAATCGTGGTGTCAAGGCCATAGCCCAAACTAATTCTGCCACACTCTCTGGGGGTGGGACCTGGAACTCCCCCTGGATTTCACTGTGTTAGCGGTATTGGGAGAGGGGATGAAGGCAAAGCAAGGTAAGAGGAAAAGAAAGGAACCAGGAAGAAGAGAAGACAGGAAGGGCCACCCAGCCCTTTGTTCGTGCAAGCCCCCGCCGGGTGCAGAGAGCGATGTCACGATTCCCTTGTCTTCTGAACTCCTGCCATGCATGGAGTGAGTCAGATGCCACCTCTGGTCCTTGGTCACCATTTTCAGACTTGGTTTACTTCTTGATGTCTTTGCAACGTCTTCTGTTTAGAACCTGCCTCAGCTCTCAGAGGGGTGGGGTGGGGTGGGGTGGGGTGAGGTGGGATGGAGTGGGGCAGGCCACAGAAAGGCCACATGCCAGCTCAGCCTCGACCCCCAACCTTGAAGGCAAGGGATCGAGGGGTCGATACAGCCTCAGGAGGGGAGGGCAGGATTCTGAGTGTGGAATCCATAGTGTCTGGTCTTCCCAGCAGACCAGCACGTCCTAGTGTGGATCCCTAGGCTGAGAGTTCAATTGAACCTCTCTGAGCTTCCGGATCCTCATCAACCGAGCAAGGTCGTCAAATCCTACTTGTAGGTTGTCATGCAAGTTGATAGGATGACAAGAAAGTGGGGTACATGCTGGGCATTCTGCAAATGGAAGCTTCGTTGTCATGGGCATGAGATGAAATTCGTAACTGTTGCAATACAATTTGACTAACTCTTCTCAGCAGTTATTTCTGCCCACTATCCTGAAATGTTGGTGTAGGAGAACTAAGAACGAGCACCGAGGCCAGGCCATCGAGGGGCCCAGACATGTGCACTTTTCTCCAGCTCCCCAGGTGACCACGAGACAGTGGACGCCTGAGACGTCTCAGCTGAGGGTCACATGGTGGGGGGGGAGATGGCAGAGCCACGTCGGGATGCTGTGTGCGCACTGAGCTTCCCTACCTCCCACTTTGGCTTCTCACCTCTGAGTTTCTCTCTCTCTTTTTTTTTCTTCTTTTAGAGAGGCTTTCGCTATGGGGTGTGGGCGCTTGCAAGCAAGACAGAGACAGAGAGAAATCACCCCCTAGAGGGGATGGCCGCGCTGCAATCCCTTCTCCTCCATTCTCCTCTCGGGATCCTGGGCACGCATGCACACATGCCCAGTGTGAGTTTAAGGCACCGGGTCCGGGACTCGAACCGCAGTCAACTACATGGGAGTCCAACGACATAGCCATTATGCCAACTGCTGGTCTCTCTGAGTTTCTCTTTCTAATGACTGCAGTGTACTCGTCTCACCTCGACATAGAGGGTCTGTGAGGCGTACTGGGGCCAGCAGCCACATAGCAGGGTAATTTTGGCTAGGTTCCACCTTTCATTTACAAGTCAAACTGAGACCAATGCTAAAACTGGCAACCTCCAAATTAGCAACCCCTAGCCAAATGAGGCGCAAACCTTTTCATTTCTGACTGCAGAGGCCAAAAATGAGCTGTCTCTCCCTTTTTGCACTCGATAGTCCTGAGCGTTGTCCCTTTGGAGTCTCGATCATGAGCTAGGAGAGTCCGCAGTGAGACAAAGCACCTTCCCAGCATTACTATTTATTTGTAAAGGCAGGGAGAGCCTCTTGGATCACAATGAATCAAAGAGTCCGGGCATTGACACGTTTCCACTGGGCGTTGTGAGAACGTTGCTCTTTGGGCGCCCACAAGGACCCTTGGTAGATTTACTGCTCATTGTTTTGGCTGCAGCTATAATAGGAAAAAGGATGTGTCTGCCCCTCATAGAGGCTACCATAGGAGCCCGCTCTCCAGCTTGGGAGCCGGAGGGCCAACCAGACTGGAGCGCCGAGAGCCCATTGCTAGCAGGGGATGTGGGGGTGTTGACCGGAGACCCACCCGCCCTGCTACGCAGCTCTGAGGCAGAGTTCTCACCAAGAGCAGCCACTGGGCGGGCAGTCCGCAAATGCTGCATGCCGGGTCAGCCTGGGAAAGTGGAAAACACCATGGAGACTAAGCCAGGGTCGGGGGAGGGAGGCGGCAGCCCTGCCCCCTCCTCCTCTCTCCAGGGCATAAATGCTGCCCAGGAGCCCCTACAGAGCAAGAGCAGGAAAGCTGGAGCACGCCATTCATTTTCCATTTCACAAAGGGGAGAGGAGATTCCTGCTGCAGTTTTTACTGAGGAACAAGAATTCCTAGCAACACCAAGGGCTTCTGCTTCCCTGAGGGTTTTCGCCTCTCCCCTGCTCTGTGCAGCTTGCCCAGGGTGCTGGTGTTTGGTTCAGAAAAACAACTTGACCCAATGGCATTTGTCTTTGTATTGTTAAACCTCATTTTCTGTAACCTGTCAGGGGTTCATAAAGGCTGAGGGAGCTTCAAAAAGTCTGTGGAAAAATGGAATTAAAGCGGGAGTTCACGCTTATGCAAAAACAGCCGAAATCCATGCATAGTTTTCTCATAATGCTCATTTTCGGTGAACGTTTTGCAAACCCCTTGTATCTGTGACGACTCCTTAGTGGATTTGGAAGAAGAAAAGGGAAAGAAAAAAAAAGAATGTTACAGAAATGTTAGGTTTTTAAAAATCGCGTCAAGCATTGTACTAAATTGGCAGGTAGCATAGATCACCCCGTGGCTCCTTCACTGGGGACTCTGGAGTCTTTCCTGAATAAAAAGTTACATAGGTATGAAACATGTGTCACGGGGTCGTTTTGGCATATTTCAAACTACGAAAATCTCATGGAGTGAGAAAACAGAAAGCTAAATGCGTGATCAGAGATCAGGGACACTCACGACAGCCGCGAACTCTAAGGTCTAGGTGCCCGGTGCATTCTAAGCGCTCCGCATGGCGGCTCGTTTCCTCTGCACGAGGACCCTCGCGAGTGAGGGGCGGCCGTCATGCCCACTGCGGGGAGGAGAACGGGCGGCCCGATGAGAATCTCTCGACTTAGTCAAGGAATACGACTCCCGCATGAGCGTCTGTTCAGAGACTGCTGTGACACTAGGCCAAGTTGCTCAGGCCCTTGCTGAGGTTCGATCCGGGTACAGGCGCAGCTGGAGGCCTTCGCTCCTTACCTCCCTCCCACACCCCACCCGGCGACTCGTTGGGAACCAAGCCCACAGGATCAGAACGCCTTTGCTGTCCACCACGGTCTTCACCATCACAAACGGCACCTGGAGAAAACATAGAAAGAGGTGGCCACCATCAGTTCCAAAGATCCGGGACCAGATGAGAGATCCAGGGGCTCCAAGGGGAGGCCGGCTGTCTGCAGGCCGGGATGTACTGTGTCCGAGACTCTGCAGAATCCTTACAGCCGGTTTCAAACTCTCTTCTGCGCGTGCTTTGAGAACTCATTTTCTTTTCTTGCACCCCGCCACCGAGCACCTTACCAGCTTCCAGGAAGTGTTCCCGGATAGCGGGTCATTCATTCCGGCTCTCCCAGCTTTGCAGAATCTTCGTGTGCTAAGGGCAGGGAAGTGGGTAGAAACAGCCCCTGGGCACCCATGCTGTGCTTCAGGAAGTCCGCCTGGATTGGCGAGCAGGCTGGAGACGAGGCAAGGAGCAGCCGGAATATCCTTGGCGCCCTATTGTATTCCGATTTTTAAGATGCGCGTTTGTGCTTTTCCATTTGATTTCATTGAGCCGAGTCCCATGACTTTCGTGATCCCCAAATCCTCTATAAATTCGCAGCAACCGGCTGCTTTACCCTTGAACCCCTTTCCTCTCCCTGCCTGGGAACCTGCCCTTTAAATTGGACATGGCTGGGATTTTAATCGCTCCTCAAAGGCACAGTGACAATTTCACAACAAAGCAGGGAGTTTGGGTCGGTCAGGGCTGCAGGGGGAGGGAGTTTTGTTTTCTGCTTCGATTAAGAGAGCAACTGTTCTCTCTTTGTCCCCTGGGGCCGACTCTTGGCATGGGCCTGGGGAGACCTCGAACTTGGTGTTGCGACATCCTTCAGACCAAGCGCATCTGGGGCTCCTCGAAGGTGAACGGCAGCTGTCTGAATAAAAGTCTAAAATCTCGCTCGGGAGACTCTCAGTCCTCGTTTTACAATCGCTCTTCCTGGCAGAGAAACCAGGAAGTTTTACTTTCCCAGGATCTCAAGCAGGTAATTGTTTTCCCAAACTGTGTTTTAATCTGATGGAAGTGGACATTCTTTGCTCTGAGAACCTTCGCCCACATCTATAAACCGTTTGTGCGTTGGAGCCTCCATTCCAGAACGTCCTGCCCGCCCCTAGACACGTTTCCATCTCTGGTTATAATTTAGGGCCATCTCATTTCTAAACAACAGTTAGGAGCCTTTCAGTCTCTTGGCATCCTGGAGTGGTTTCCCGCTCAGCGGCTGGCCATGGCCAGGTGGTGGGTGATCTCCCGAGGCCGAGCACTGGCAAAACCCCTTACTCGGTGTCATTTTTAAGCAAAGTAGCATAAACTGTGACTAGCTGGTAGTTTCTAGACCACAACAAACACTTGCGTGGCTCCCGGTCTCCGACCACTTATCACCAGGCCGCCTGCCCAGGGGTCTCGGTCTGAGTTTGTCCCTGGGTACCCCAATTCCGTTCCCTAAACTGCTGCTGGGCCTGCCAGCCGAGGGAACGGCCGCTGACCGCTCTCTGGAGAGGGGCGGGTTATACACACTGGCACAAGCTGGCACCATGGTACTGTGCTTGGAGGAGGTAGGGGACTTAATCTTCACCCGTCTCTTCCTGGAGGTGGGGGCCTGTAGTACAGGGAGCCGCACCCAGACCCTCTCCGGGTTAAGTGAATCTGCCCAGAGTCAGCCTGGAAGCTTCCAAAAAGGACCTCACCTCACCCCTCCTGCCCCTCCCGGCGTCTGCCAGTGCTTCTTACCGTAGACCTCGGGACTGTTTCCCAGCAGGCACTACCAAAGCCAAAACATGTGACGGGAGAAGTTCAGCTCACCAAAATGTCTTCATTCTTCATCGACGAGTACTGTTCAGTCAGGCCTTGCGTGAGGCTCCTCGACACCAGAGAAGCGACCTCATTTAACACCTGCACAAAGACTGCAGCCCAAGGCACTCCTCAGCAGAGCCATGGAGGGGACGATGAGGAGTGATAAGCTGTGTGAGGATACAGGGTACCAGAGGAGGCCCCCCCGGTGATGTGGACCAGCCGAAAGTTGGAAGGCTCCCATGGGTGTTCAGAGAACTGCAGCAGGAACCTCTGGCGTATGATCGTGTAGGGGACTGTCCCTGGGATGGGTTTTATTTTTCAGCATTCTCCCCGCTTTTCTCTATTTTTCTGGAAAGGCATCACTGGAAGAGGTGAGCATAGGTATGACTGAGTGTTTAACACTTCTGCCCTTAAGAAGGGCACATTGTGGGGACCAACAGATAGCACAATGGTTACGTCACTGGACTCACATGTACTCGACCACGGTTCGAGTACCAGACCCAGCAGCTTAAAACACGCTGGGCACGTGTGTGCGCATGGCCAAAATCTCAAGAGGGGAATGGAGGAGATGGGATTTTAGCATGGCCGTCCCCCCAAGGGGTGATTTCTAGCTTTCTGTCTCTCTGGCGAGCGAGCACGCGAGCACACATGCCTTATAGCAAAAATCTCTTAAAAAAAAAAAAGGCACACTGAGTATATCTTGCTGGAAGGATTCCATCAAAGTCCGAGTATTACTGCCCTTATCCACCTGCCCACACGTCTACCACTCGGCAGTCACTTGTGCAATCAACAAGCATTTCCTAAACGAGCACTGACTATGCACTGGACTCAGGGAGGCAGACGGACAGCAGGAAGGTTTTAGAACCCGAGTCCCCAGGTGCCTGAACCCCACATGGGCTCCTGGGCGTCCCTCCTCCTGCCCAGTGGGCCTGCAGTACAGAAAGGAATGGGGAGAGGGGCTGACATCACCTCAGGGCGGATCTCATCATTGTAGAAGATACTGATTAGTCTGGAAGTGGTTGTATCGCAAGTGTGCTCTAAACACCCGCTTCCCTCCTGCCACCATGAGGCACCCCCCTCCCCGTCCTAACGAAGTGATCCCTGTCAGTAGACCGCACGCAATGTTGACTGGAATGCACGGAGTGGCCCGTCTGGGAAGGTACCAGAACGCAACCAAACAATGACAGCGCTTCAAGCTGAGCTCATTCTTCAGATTTTCCTCTGCGGGAAAATGCCATCCATAATTTTTCCCTACCTTCTCATCTTCCCAAGTCAAATTTCCAGCATAAGCGCCTCCCACATAGCAGGCCGCAGAGACTGAAGCTGCTTGGGGAGGTGAGAGCCCACAGAAGTATTGGGAGGAGAGGCCATGAGTCTCAAGCTCTCTTTAAAAGGTGTGTAACTATGAGATCGTCGGGAAAGTCAGGACACAATTTTGCATAGAAAAATATGTCCTGACTTTCCCGACAATTGGATAATCTCCAGATAGTCCCATGGCATCTCTGCCAGATGCAGAATGGGCTCCAGACAACTGGCCTCCCTAAGAATGTTTTGGGCACCTATGGGGGAAGATTACAGGAGGGATCAGGTAAGCTGAATTTGAATCTCTTGTCTACCATTTACCAGATGATTGGTCCAGACTACCTCTTAATTCCCCTAAGCCCTGGTTTCCTCACCTGTGGCTTTCTTCTTCTTCTTCTTTTCCCCTAAGTTTATTTATTTATTTCATCAGAGAGACAGAGAGACAGGCAACAGATCTTCATGCCACGATTCAGCCCCACTCAGCCAGCCCGAATCACAGGCATACCTGCCTGCCTGCTGTGCTCAGGGAGGTTCCGGGATACGAACCGACAGTGTTTCCCATGCAAGTCCAATTCATTCCCACTGCACCAGCACCTGGCCCCTGGGTTTCTCCTTAAAACAGGTTGAGCACAGAGACCTGAAATGAACTAACCAGGGCTGGAATTCACCTGGGATGCCCCACACAGCTGTGCCAGTTGTTTCTAGCCAGCTGACGCCTCGCCTGATTGGCCTGGGTTCATGCCATGCTGGTTGTTAAATATTTTGAATATGACTCTTGGAAATAACATATGTGAGAGCTTGTAGGCAGTACTCACACCGTGAGCTAATTTGACTGTGGCATTTGAGTAGTCACCACTTGCAAGTCTAACGTGAAATCTTTCCTATATATACTTTTTTCACCAACTGACAAATGTCTTTAAATTTGCCTGTTGTTTTTTTTAAAAATTATTTTAATTTAGTTTTTGCTACAGGGCATGTGTGCTTGTCTGAGAGAGACAGATGGAGAGAAAGTGAGAAATCTCTCCCCCAGGGAAGATGGTCATGCCGCAATCCTTTCTCCTCCATTCTTTTCCCAGGAACTTGGGCAAGTACACACATGTGCCCAGAGTGAGTTTCAAGCCACCGGGTCCAGAACTTGAACCGCAGTCAGCTATGTGGGAGTACAGCACTCCAACTACTATGCCACCTACTGGCCCCTAACTTTACCTGTATCTTTTGAGGGTCAACAAAATAGTACTGCAGTATTTAGATTCAAATCTTCTTTTCCACTTTTTTCTTTTATTTTTGGAGAGGTTTTTGCTATAGGGCATGTGTGCTCTCCAGGAAGACTGAGAGAGACAGAAAGTGAGAAATCACCCCCCTCAGAGGGGATGACTATGCCGCAATCCCTTCTCTTCCCTTCTCCTCTCAGGATTTTGGGCACACGCACACACAGGCCTGGTGTGAGTTTAAGCCACCGGGTCTGGGACTCAAACTGCAGTCAACCACATGGGAGTCCAGCGACATAGCCATTACACCAACTGCTGGTCCCCACTTGAGAAAGATGACCAATGAAATATGGTAGACGACTGTACCGTGTCAAGACACATACCCTCACCTTTGACCTGAGGGTCATGTGACATCTTCGATACAAATGCAAGTATTTTTAAAGGGGGACCTTGTGTTCTATGGTGCTTAATAGACTTTCATCCCATTCAGAGTTTTGGTGGAGATGTCAGAGTTACATTGCAGGAGGGCCATAGACCCTCTTTAAGCTGCTTGTATGGAAAATGAACATCTCAATCTTTAATCAGACCTCAGAAAAGAAAAGTTAGGACTTCATTTTAACTACAGACTAGGCTGTGAATTGACAGGAGCCCCAATCCAGATGTGTCTGGAAAAAAAAGTAGGGAGACAAAAACAAAAAGTGACCCCACACCCACTCGCTCACCCATTTGTACCTGCTGATGTATCTGCTAGAAATTCTAAGTTCCAGTTTTTTTCCCAGTGAGCAGTATGTTGGGTTCGTAGTCTTGGCTAGGTCTCTGAGTGTTTGGTGAAACAACTGCTAACCTAGAAAACAGGTAATCTGGGTTCTAGAATAGACCATGCTGTAGATTGGTGTGTAACTCAGGATGAAATCACTTCCCTTTTCTAGACCTCAATGTATTACCTGCAAAAGGTGGAGCAAAATAGCACTTAGGCCACAACATTATTTTATTTTATTTTATTTTATTATTTTTTATTTTTTTATTTTTATTTTTTTGGAGAGGTTTTCACTATAGGGCGCGTGCGCTCGCCAGACAGACAGAGAGAAACATAGAGACAGAAAGCGAGAAATCACCCCCCAGGGGGGATGGTCACGCCACAATCCCTTCTCCTCCATTCTCCTCTCGGGATCTTGGGCACGTACGCACACGCGCCCGGCGTGAGTTTTAAGCCACCGGGTCCGGGACGTGAACCGCGGTCGACTACGTGGGAGTCCAGCGACATAGCCATTATGCTAACTGCTGGTTCCCAGCATTATTTTAAAAACTAAATTAAATTGCTTGTGTGTGTTCTTTGAGAACTAAATTAAACCAATGTACCCTTCCCCAGAAAAATTAAAAAACTGGAAACTTAGCCTAATGTTGCCAGGGAATTTATGAATTCCCTGAAGCTGTAGGCCTCCTAATAAAGGGTTCTATGATCCAAGGGGGAAGCTCTTTCAGTACTAAAATTCTTACGTATTTCTCACTTGAAAGGAAACTGCAACTCAAATTTGACTATAATCCGTATTCTGCAATAAATATTTCGTAGGTTTACTACCCCCTAAGGTTTCTAAGTTCAGTTATGTTGAGAATATACCAGGTGGCATGGAGGTTAAGGTGCTGAATCCCAAATGGCCAACTGTGTGGTTCAAGTCCCAGACCCAGCACTTGAAAATCATGCTGGGCACATGTTCATGTATGCCCAAAATCCCAAGAGAAGGCTGGAGGAAATGGGACTGTGACATGACTGTTTCCAGGGGGTGGTGATTTCTCATCCACTCTCTCCGCCCCCAATTTCCTTCTGGCAAGCATACATGCCTAATAGCAAAACACACACACACACACACACACACACACAAGGAAAACAAATGATAAAAAGTCTCGGGAACCAGCAGTTAGCGTAATGGCTATGTCGCTGGACTCCCACGTAGTCGACCGCGGTTCGCGCCTCGGACCCAGTGGCTTACAACTCACGCCGGGTGCGTGTGCGTGCGTACCCAAGATCCCGAGAGGAGAATGGAGGAGAAGGGATTGCGGCGTGACCATCCCCCCTGGGGGGTGATTTCTCGCTTTCTGTCTCTCTGTCTCTCTCTGTCTGCCTGGCGAGCGCATGCGCCCTATAGCAAAAAACCTCTCAAAAAAAAAAAAAAAAAAGTCTCATACAAATAAGAAACCTATACAATTATTGTAGTTCATAGTAACAGAGTTTGATCTTTAATAACAGGATAAATTATTATATAGACATGCATTAATTGATATATTTAACTCCAGATGAGGAATAATTTTCCATTCCTCATTTGTGCAGGGTGGAGATGTACTTTTTTCCTTTAATTTGTTTTTCCACGTCTATTTAGAGCAACCAAAATAAGAAAACTACTAACAGGTCCTAAAATTCACTTCCTCCATCCGTTTTCTGTTCCAGGTCTGATGACTATAACTTTTTTAAACATGTCATTTATTTTTATTTCAGTCTAAATGTTCTTTCAGAAACACCAGGGAAAGACATTTTTAGCTTAACTAAGAAAACAAACATGTTGAAACAACATCCAGAATGTTCAGGTAGAGTTGGCATTTTGGGCATGTGTGTATTTTAACAGTGAGCCCAATAAAATATATGCTGAAAACAGAATTTTTTTTTTTTTCATCTTAGAAGTGCCAGTTTCTTCCTGGAAGAAAACAGAGAGGATAACTGATCACATCTTTTATGCTGGAGTTAAAGTTTCTTGTTTGGAAAGGTATTCCAAGTTAGACAATATGTCTTTTTTTTTTTTTTTTAAGGGCTAATCACTGTTTACAGACATCCTGTGCAGAGTCCGTGAAATGCAGATAGTGGTACAAGTGGAGAAAAAGATGACCTAGAGAAGGAATGAAGGCCGAGTTTAGACTCATTAGTGCGCTGTAAATGCAGACTTTGCCTTCATGACTTGGTAGGATGTTTTCTAAATTTTCAGGCAGAATTGATAAGTAAAGCTCATCACTTCCCATTTAGATCCCTACTCCTATGGTATGATTCTCCACTTCTCAAAGATTCAAGATGGGAAATAATTATATTGCTATTAGAAATTGGGCCAGCAGGTGGCGCTGTGGTTAAGGCAGCTGGATTCCCACATGGCTGACCACTGTTTGAGTCCTGGACCCAGTGGCTTGAAAAGCACGCCGGCCATGTGTGCATGCGTGCCCAAGATCCCAAGAGAATGGAGGAGAAGGGATTTCGGTGTGACCATCCCTCCTAGAGGATGATTTCTCACTTTCTCTCTCACCTCTTTGCTGAGCAAGCGTGCTTTATGGCAAAAACCAAAAATAAAAAACACCAGTCTCAGCATTTCCTCAGGGCTAGGCAGTTGCGTCGTGCTTGCATTGTTCTTGCTCAGTAAACAGAGAAGAGAGAATAACACTCATGAATAGGCGAGTAATACTCATTCTATAAGTGAGAAAACGAATGCAGGGATGGATGAGGTTATGACCTAGTGAAGTGCTCCGATTGTCTTTAGAAATTGTTCATAGGATGGCATTCATTCTCTGGGTTTTTAACTTACCTAAGACCATGGTAAATCCGATGCACATTGCGTTAGGGGAGTCACAATAATCTGTGCCTTGAATGTGTTCCTCCAACGGTAGGTCAGAGTTGAAGGCTATGGCCTATCAAATTTATTTATTATTTTTATCTTCTATAACTTGAAGCATGAGTAATTACCATATATAGCTGACTAGTGTTCTTCTCAAAGGCCTTCCAATTCCAATTTCACTGCCTTGTATGGTTATCTTGTGAGTGTACTTAACTTGACTCGTACAAGAATAAATGATGTTATCAATCTGTTGGTTATTGTCGGCAACATCCCTTCTCATCTCATGACTGTAAATGCTTTGCTCTTGCAAGCCTTCTGAACCCTGCTGGGCCACTAGTTGCTAAGCATTTTCATTACACGTTATCTGAATTTATCGAGATCTCTGAACTTCCCTAACTCCAGCAGTGAATGAGGTTTATTCACACCGGGCTAGTAGAATTACAGGATAGATATCATGAAATATAGGAGCAGGCTATTTGAATCCGTTCATTTCCTAAAAGGTTAAAAGGCCAGATCTTAAAAATTACAGTTTTTTGGTTTGTTCATTTTGTTTTTGTGGTGGGTGTTTGTTCATTAAGCTGGCTTAGGGACTGAAACGTGTGGGAAAGTAAACAGTACACTCTGAACATTGTCAGGTAATGGACACGTCACACACGGCTTATGAATATTTAGGCAAAGCATGACGTTCAGACTTAATGCAGAAGAAGTTCACTTTGATTTTAGAACAGAAGAAAACATTAATTAGTACTAATTAATTAGCCGTACTAATGAACGAAGAGTTTAAAGGGTGCAAATGGCCCCAAGATTTGAAGACCCAAGTGTAGGAAGCAGATGCAAAGGAAATTTGCACAAGGAGGTCACCAGGAGAAGAACTCCAAAAGGAGAACTCCGAGCCCCTACTTACTCGTCATATATCAGCATATGACTCAGCATCTCACAGTGCTGGCCTAGGATTCCTTCTGACCTGGGCCTGGGGCTAGCCCTTTTCTCCCTGAACACCAAAAATGAGAAGGAAGAAACACCATGTGATGTGGTGCCCCAGAGATTCGGAAGGATTCATTCAAATTGTGCAAAGAGTTTGGGGCCCAGGTGCCCACGTTATTAATAGCTAGCACTGCTTATTAGGCACTGTTCCCAGGTCCGTATAATATTACTGTGTCCTTCCAGGCTGGCTCTCTAGCACAGTGGTTAAACACAGTGTGTAGTGAGCAGGATCCCACATGCTGACAGCAATTCTAGTCCTGGTCCCAATAGTTTGAGAAACGTGCATGCCCCAAATCCTGACACAGAAGCATGTATGCCCCAAATCCTGACTGGATGGAGAAATGAAGTAAGGGGGTTGAGCCTTGACCACACCCCACTGGGAGATGCTTTCTATCTCTCATTCTCTCTCTCTCTCTCTCTCTCTCTAGCAAGTGCACATGCCCTCTGGCAATAAAAAGAGGGGGAAAAAGACCCTGTAGCTTCTTAGATGCTGTTTATCTGCTTGGTGTTGATTAGCTCAATGATTTGTTCATTCATCAGCACAGCAGCTAACATAGAGTACTTACCATGTGCCAGTCAGTTATGAACATATTACATATACTCACTCATTTACTCCTCAGAAAATCCTAATGTGGCATTATCATCATCCTCACTTTACAGATGGTGAAACTGAGGCATGGAGATATGAGCAGTTTGCTCGAGATCGCATAGCAGTAAGTGGGTGAGCCAGGATTAAACCCATGTGTGTCCTTCTAGCCGCCATGCCAGGCTCCCTTTCAAATGCTGGTCATTGATTACATTCGTAGTATAATTATTGATTTTATTAGTTTGGTTGTTATAATTATAAAGAAGACATTGTAAAACATAGAAGAACATAAACAAGTCACTTCAGATTTTCCTAAAAGATAAAAATTTTAAAATAACATTAAAATTACTTTGACAATGACCGTTGGTATCTACTCCTTAAAGGAAATCCAGAGAATAAAACTATTTTGTCCACATTTAATTGTAAAAGCAAGAGATCTGGTTGCTTCTGATAGCTAGAAGGAACCCTCCATGGAATCAATGAGGGAATAAATGTCACTGACACCATTAGTGCCTGCATGTGCCTGTAGACCTAGAAAGTCTCTGTAAGACTGTACAAATCAGTTCCTAGAGATTCTCTGTGAGGGTAACCAGAGCTTCAAAATTAGGCCTTTTATTCAATGCCCTTAGGCCAATAAGCAACCTTTCTCAAAGGTAGGCTACCCCTAAGGTAGACAGGTGACCACTGAACCCAATGAATATGTAGGTCTTGGGCTGTTGCTGTTTAGCCATCCAGAGTAGCTAACCCCTTTGGTTTGGGTTCCAGTAGGGAAAGTATAAGAATCACTACTAAGTGATGTTTCTAGATGCCACCCTCAGATTACCTTACCTCTTCCCACAGCATATACACACCACTGAAAAAGCCCTGGCATTCCAGGAAGACAATTACATTTAACAGAAGACGAGGAAACCTTTGGGAATTTATGCCACAGAGGCCAAATTTGCCAGCAAAAAAAAGCAGTCTCCATGGCCCTCCAGTTGGAAGCAGCTCAGAAGCTTTAGGGCATTAGAAAATGTGTGTGTATAATACGATTCTGAGTTCAGGCAGCACAAGGTTTTGGCTCTTGATATTGGTTATGGGTGATTATAAGCTGGTGTGACTCTCAGTGCAGCTGGCAACCTTCATTAGAACTGCAGCCAGCAGCAACCATGACCTCTGAGACTATGGAAATGTGCCTTCCAGGGCCGTCATTCCGCATCCCTCTTTTGGCCTGGGCAGTCAGTCCCAGTATTGAAGGGGTAGCATCTGTTCCTGGTCCAAGTGGTTTACAGGCTGTTGGCAATGGAGGAAACAAGGATGCATGGGAACCCTTGAAAGCCCTCTGCATTTGGACAGGTCCACCTTAACCATGCCATCTAGATGAGAACAGTCTTGTGATGAATAGGTGGCTGTGAGAGCCGCTAACTGCAGTGAGATATATTAATATTTGTTATATTTCAGGGGAGGCCTATAAAACCCATTCACATCAGAAGCCATCTTCCATCTTGCTACCGTTGCGTTTTCCATCTATCTCATTGCCTCTTGTAATATTGCAACGTTAGAATTTGTTAGTGCTTGTTCTCCCTGGTGGAGCATGAGCTTCCTAAGGCAGGGATGACGTTGTACTTCTCAGAGGAGTCTCAGCATCTAGCACGATGCTAGCATAGACTAAGTGCTCTATGGGAAAAAGGACAGAAGAAAGGAGGGAGGGAAGGAAGAAGACAGGTAATTCAGTCAACCAACATGATAAACTCATGTGAGGTGAAAATGCCCCTTTTCAGGAGTACAACATGCTTAATGCTGTAAGAGCTAATCTTCTCCTACCCAGACTTGTCATGCTGCTATCTCATTTTCCCTTGGTAAGCTATCACACTCAAAGCCAACTGGTCATATAATCTGCCCAAGGTTGGAAGAATCTGTGAATGCTTACCCCCATCTAACAGCATTCTAAAGAACTCCCAAGCACTGTAATACACTGCATTTGTCTCTGCACTCATTTCCAAAGAGTGTGTTTCATCAGGTTACATTGTTAAGTTGCACATTTTCCACCCTCTGAGGGCTATTGTATGATGGCCAGCGAGAGCTTGTGCGGGAACTGTAGGGAGTCCTCCCAGTCACAGACCTTAATGTGCCTTATGATCTCAGTGCACCTCTCACTTGCTACTCAGGGTACACAGCTGTTACCCTGCCCCTTCCAGAGCTCCTGGCAGCTTGCCTCACCTGGAACCACTTCCATTTCAAAGGCCTCCCAAACCCAAATCCTCCCATCTTCCCAAGCCCTCTTGGAAGTTGGTAGGTTTCTCCTCCTCCACAGCACATCGTTCTCCTTGCCTCGGCACTCTTGTCCCCCTCCTTGGCCCCAAGGTCCCCTTTGCCCTGCTTTGTTCTGGGCGGTCTGTAAAGCCAAGTACCCACCAGGTCCACAGCTCCTTCTGAGGAGGAAGCTGCAGCAGTTCTTCCTACGAGGGACCAGACTTTGTGTCCTGTGGGTCTGCAGCCCTTACCATGCCAGTGTTGCGTTAAGGACTAGAGCTGAACACAAAAGCAAAGGACTTGATCTAAGGTAGAGAACACGGCTTTAAAGTGACCCAACACAAAAACTCCGCCCATCTGGAGCATTTGATTTTTGACAATGATTGTTAGGCTCAATCAGAACTCTTTAGGAGTTTTTCTGTTTTTCACATTGTCATATAGTTTATTTGAGCATCCTCTTGGACTTCAATATCCCCCCATTCTCCCTTCTCTAGAACCTAAGGTCCTTAAAGACAGAGTCTTGCCTCATGCTTCCTTATCTCCCTCTCTGTATCTGTGCCCTTCACGTTCAGTAAATATCTGTGGTGCAGGTGAATGTAAAACATCTGGGCCCAGAACTTTAATCCAAAGGTGTAAAATTTTCCTATGGCTTTTTTATTTGTGCAGCCAAGTAGTTTGAGAGGGATTTGGGATTGGAGAGTTCTCTCCAGCTCTACTGACAAGCATGAATTAGGCCGCTTTGCAGGGCAGTGGAGGCAGGAGCAGTCGTTGGCCAAGGATGTGGGTGGAGGGATAAACACAGGAGATGCCTGCGGGCTCCCTGGGCCAGGGAGGTCTGAGGCCAGGGGGCTGGGAGACAGGGACAAAACAGTCTGAGGACAATGAAGAGAGCCAGAGACATGAAAAGGGACAGCAGCAAGCCCAGGAAGAGGGACAGACATACAGAGACGACAGTTACACCAGTTGATGTCCATCCAAACCAAAACACTTGTCCCAGTGCTAGTCAGCCCCAAGTTGCCATTTCCTCTCCCCAGGGTTGTAAATTCCTCCTGAGCAGGGGTTGTGTTTTGTTCATCTTGGTATCCTCAGGACCTCACAGGGCCCTACCCAGGAACTCACACGTAGTAGTCTCCCCATAGTATTAATAGTTTCTAACTTGGACTGAATTAGTAGAAGAGGATTGCAAAGCCCTTCTTGACAAGGGCTACCAAGGTTTCAATCACCTTGAACATTACAAAGTTCTCTCTTTTAAATCTAGCTGTGCTTTCTTGACACAGCCTAAGTCCATTTCTCCTTGAATAGTTTCAAATGCATGGGATGATTTTTCAGCCATTCAGGAAGAAAGAATGTTGTGTATAAAGCCTGGATTCAATAAAACCAGATTTTTAAAAAACAGCTCTTAGCATCTTCTACTACAGACACTGGTCTGGGCAGGGCTTTTTATTTTATTGAATCCAGCTGAATAGCTTGACTACATTAATAATGGGGCTTCATTTCCAACCGCTGCCTCCCAATCTTTTCCCCTAAAAGCCTTATGGTACTTAAGCAACTGCTAATACATGAATAATTGTCATTGGCATCATTTCCTGCCACGATTTGACCACCAGGATGAGGTTTTTCTTGTACATAATCTGCAGTTCTCAAGTATGCCACGTGTGGGTTATGTGTGCAAGAGTTGATTTAAAATGTAGCGAGCCAATCTAACTGCAAGTACGATTTAGGTTGTGTTGAGTTTCTTTATGTTGAAAAAGTAAGGATTTGGGAAGCTTCTGTTGGGTGCATAGGAATATTTGTCTGGAGGGAGCCTCGCTAAAGATTATCCGCAGGTTTTCATCTGGTGTTTCTACGGAGTGTAAATGAGAAGTACCATTTTGCAGGATCCCATGGGCGAGCTGGCAGATTGAATGCCCACAGTTCAAAGCAAACTCTACAGATACAGCACATACCCTGCCATACTTCTCTGTAAAGCTTCCCTGGAGAATTCTCTTTCACCATCAGTTTTCTTTACACCGGACTTGGGCGATGATGGGTTTTAGTGTCGATAACTGCAACAAGAAGTCCTATGGAGGACAAGTTCCTCTTTGCTTTATTGAAAGAAGCCATAGAAACACACACACTTGTTGACAAGAATATGGCCTGGCAGCTAATGCACAGATTTGGCTAGAGCCAAATTCCTGAGTTCAAATCTAGCTCAGCCCCTTTCTACCTATGTGACTTTGGGCAAGATACCTACTCTACTGTGGCCTCCATTTTAGTAAAGTGGGCATAACATGAATACCTACTTTGTCGGGTTGGTATGAAGTTTAGAGGAATTAACACTTATTAAAAGCTTAGAGCTATGCAATGACTCTTATTGCCTGTTTTTGTCATCTTGCTGAATAGTCAATGCATTTGTTTCTCTCCACATCGTCCTCTGTTAGGAGGAAAGTAAAGCTTAGATTTCGGGTGACGTGCAGTCAAATTTAACAGAGGGCTACACGTTTTAAGACCTTTCATATTACATATTTTTGGTAAAAATAAACTCTTAGTTCTTTTATTCTGAAGCTTGGTTCACCCAGTATTGTGGGGCTAAGTAGGAGTAAAACATGGGCTCCTCCTCCTGAAAGAACTGATCAAACATGACTCTCATATAGCAAATAGCAAAACAAAACAAGAATGAGTCTAATGAAGTATAGATGAAGTTTAAGAGATGTAGACATTGAAGACAACTTGAACTGTCAAGTAATAAAGGCTTCATGGAAGATTTCCAGGTGGGATGAGCTGAGTTGGAGGAATGGGTTAAGATTTGGGTGATGAAAGTAAGAGGGCTCTAGGAAGCTGAAGATACGGAGAGTGGCCCAGAGAAGTGTGGGGGTTTCGGGGGGAATAGGTAAAGGCTCTGAGATGGGAGTGAAGGCTCTGGTGTGTGCGCTGGAATGTCTCCACTGCCCTGGGGGTAGCCAGGGACAGATCGTTTTATTAGTTAGCATAGACAGTGCTAGAAAATAAGGTGAGAGAGGCCAGATTATGAACCTCTTCACAAATCAGGCAAATGAGTTCAGATTTGGTGTAATTGAAAATAGGAAGTGAGAAAGAGGTAGGAAACACTCTCTAGAGTGCTGGGCAGCTGTGCCCTGGGTGTCTTCCTGCATAAACCATGTCCCTGAACTGGGCCTGGCACTGTTCTCTAGTGATGGAGGAATAACAAGCTGGAGAAATAAACACATTTCAATAAATATTGAGTTACCAAGTCAAACCACAGCAGATACCAGGAATGTTTTTCTGATGTAGAAATGAAGAAACATTGGTGGGATTTTGGTTGATGTGGGTGTGGGTGTGATCTCGACTCTGTTAGGTCTAAATTTCTACTGAGACAAAAAGAGACAGAACTTAGTTTTTTGTTTCTATGGATCCTCATCGAGTTAGAAATCTTGTGGGTTTTTCGCAGAACTTCCTGGTGGCCTACTAATACTAAAATAAGTGTATTTGGCCTTTCGCCTGTCTCTCTTACTTTCTGTCACCCGGTGATGTCTATTGCTTCCTCTAATGGACACATTCCAGGTTTGAGTGGGGAGCGGGCTGTCCCAGCAGCTCATCTCTGTCATTGCTTTCTCCCTGTGAACTGAAGGGACATAAACAGCACGAGGGAGGGGAATCTGTGTTCTAAGAACTGCTTTGGTTTACACATCTATAGATACACTCAGCCAGCTCTGCGGGTCACATGTACCGGCTGGTGAAGCTGAGGATGAGTCATTTTTAAATTACTCATAGAGAAAGAAATATGTTTCTTCATGAAAGCCAGCACCGTTGGCTTCCACGCGGAGCTGGGGGAGTGAGCAGGCAGCCTCATAAAGCAGCCAAGCCTCCCGTGACAGCTGGCGTGCATGATGCTGCAGGTGGGAAGACCTGAGCACTCTTGGCTGTGCAGTCTATTTGGAGGTGAGACTCTCCATCCATGGGCTGGCCTGCGCCGGGCAGTGAGCGTCTGTGACCTAGTGTCCACCTCGCTAGCCTTTCTCTTACGGTCATACTTCATAACTGACACTAGAGCTCTTGATTAGGATCGTCAGTAACCTAGTCTTAGTGGTGGAAACCAAACCTCCTGAGCCTGAATATGGAGAAGTACGCCAGTTCGGCAGGAGGTCAGGGTGGGCAGAGGCCTGGGTGGAGAGCTTCGGTGCATCTTGGAGTCCAAGGGCTCTTGGCTGAGCCTCAAGGATCTTAGTTCATTTCAAAGGGGAAGAAATTCCATCCCAAGTGCTATGGAAAGACCAACTGAGCAGACAGAAAACATAAATGACAATGGCTGCAAGTTCATCTTATTGGTTGGGAATCTAATTTCTTTCTTTTTTTTTTTTTTTTTTTTTTGCCTAAAAAGAAAAAGAGTAGACAAGAGAACAATCACCAAGGAAGCCCAAGGCACTGGTTACTAAATTGGTCCAAGGGAGGGATTTCACCAAATGCAAATGAACAAAGAACAATACATGTGACTCAAAATATCCGTTATGCTCTTAATGTGAGAGGGTGTGAGGCAGGGAGGTGACCTTTGCAAGGGTTGAAAGTTGTAAACTTTTCAACCACATTGTTTTGATTGCTGGGCGATTTAAGAAAGGATCACCTCAGGGTACCATTTTTGGAAGAGTGATTTTTTTTTAAACTATGTCCTGCAAAATATTTTGGGACCTTTTTCATTTTGATTTTGCTTTGGAGATATACAATTCAGAAATCTATGAAGCAACACAAACGTTTATGAGAAATTAATACTCGTAAATCTCGAGGGACCTGGTACCACTTAGTCTTGTCTTCCACTTCTGCTCCCTCTACCAGGATTTTGTTTCTGGCAGGAGGGATAGTGAGCGGCTGAATCTCTGGAGCAGGAGTACTCTCACCCTCACCTCCAAAGGAAGCACATGTGGCCATGGCTTTCTTCCAGACCCCACCCCTTTTGACAGGCCATCAGGATAGCATCATGTCAAAGTGAAAACAAGAAGGAAAATGGATGCCTGGGATGGAGGGGAGAGAGAGGGCAAAAGTAACCATTTTCCTCCATCCTGCATTTTCTTCTTCTTTTTTTAGGGAGAGATTTTTGCTACTCTCTATTTTAGAGAGTGTGTGTTGCCAGAGAGACAGAGACAGAAACTGAGAAATCATCCCCCCCAAGGGGAATGACCATACCACAATCCCTTCTCCTCCATTCTCTTGGGATCTTGGGCATCCACGCACATGCACCTTGTGTGAGTTTTGAGCCACCAGGTCTGGGATTCAAACCATGGTTGACTACTTGGGAGTCCAGCAACTTAACCGTTACACCATCTGCTGGCCCCCGCATCCTGCATTTTCTAACCTGGACCAGACATTCCCTGCAGTGCTCTTCTGAAATCTGGGAAACAGGACATGTTGAAAGAATTCCTAATTCGTCTGGTCACATGAACCTTTCAGTGTTGCAACTGAGCTTTGGAAAAGAGGACTCTGAGCTAGTCAGACAGCATTTGCCCCTACGAGAATATGGTAGATTTGACTATTCAGCCTCAACTTCCCTCTTTCTAAACATGTAAACCCTAAAATGCCTAAAGAACAAAACCAGAAAAGAAACCTGCTAAGTCTTAGTTAAATGGTCAAATGCTAACAGGGCTGCTGCAAAGGGCCCATGTGCCTGTCCTTCAAAATCCCCTCTAGTGGGACCAGCAGTTAGCACAATGGCTATGTCGCTGGACTCCCACGTAGTCGACCGCGGTTCGAGTCCCAGACCCGGTGGCTTAAAACTCACGCTGGGCGTGTGTACGTGCGTGCCCAAGATCCCGAGAGGAGAATGGAGGAGAAGGGATTGCAACGTGACCATCCCCCCGGGGGGTGATTTCCTGCTTTCCGTCTCTCTGTCTCTCTCTGTCTGTCCGGTGAGTGCATGCGCCCTATAGCAAAAGAAAAAAAAATCCCCTCTAACATTTCATCAAAGGACCCTTCCCAGCAGACTTGTCTGTGCAGGCTCATGTGCCATCTTCAAACCTTTACTACCTGGGTTTGCATTCGATGATTAGTGATGGGCTTTCTTCCCACACATTTGGCTTTGATAATCTCCTCAAAAACATTTGGATGCAGATCATTTAAAAAGAAGGCGTCTTTGAAGGACCTCTCCGGGAGGATGGAAATGCTCCACATCTTGATAGGGGAATGGGTTACAGGATGTATATGCATCCGTCAATATTCATCAGACTGCACGTGGAAGATGTATCCATTGTGCTGTATGGAAATGATGCCTGAAAGGAAAATGTTAAGATGATAAAGTGGGCCGAGTTTGGAAAATGTCACAAGTGGGCATGATGTAAGTGACCCCTTTAAAGGGAGTTAGAGACGTAAGAGTTGGCCAGCAGAATCCAGAAATGTGTATGTGTAGGCAGCCCTCACGGCACAGGACATCTTTGCACAATGAGTAGGTTCAGCCCAGCTCAAAGAAACTGCTTCTATACAGCTCTCTGTGTTTTTGTAGGTGTTTTCTGTATCGTCGTGTCCGTTTTTATTTGGCTCATTTTCCTCTTTCAACTGGACCTTAACTTCTGTTTCCTTGATACTGCTCCCTCCCCACGTCCTAGTATTCCAGGCCTGGAAGGAGCGAACGCCCAGTAAGTGCCTACTTGCCCACTGAGATGAAGCGCTTCCCCCTCTCTGGAACATTCTTTTGAAATTAGCCCGTACATAGTGGCCTTACATACATATGTAAAAACAGAAAGTGAAAGGAGAAACATCCATACTGACACTAGTTCTGAGAAAATTCCCAACCATCTCTGCTTCTAAAATATCAATTTTAGAATTTTTTTACTTCAGAAAATCTATGTTTGCCCAACAAGGAAAATACAACATGCATTCAATACACACTGATGAGCATTTTAAAGCAGGAAAACAGAAGCTAATGCCCATGTCTTCATGGGGGGTAGGTAGGGCCAGGGTACCCTTCCTTTCCTTCTCTTTCTTTCCCTCTCTTCTAGGCAAATCAGAAGAGCAGGGGTGGAAATTCCCACACGTTGCTCTGTGTCGTTTGCACGTTTCTTTATGGAGTTTCGTGTATTTTCTGACAAGTCAGTCTTTTTGTCATCAGCTCATCTTGAAACTAGAGAGGAAGGGAATGGAAGGGCGAATTGCTAATATCAGAGGCTTCTGGAAATTCCCCTTTTATGGTACACGAGTCTTTAAGAATAGTTCTCTTTCAGTTGTGTTTTTGTGAGTTTGGTTACTGTTGGTGCACCCAGTCCTGCCTCTAATAGGGCTCCTGTTTACTTAAGCAGGGCCCTAGTTCTTTTTAGGGCGTAGGCTGCAGATTCGGAAGCAGGGTAGCTAGAATTGCTTGGGGGAAAACCACCCAAAATAGATGCTTTTATTTAAACTAGATAACCTGAGTATAAATCTGTACTCACATGATTTAAAAACATTAACTTGTCCAGTATCTTATAAACGGACATATCTCACATGATTTAATGACTCACCGCTGCCTGTACGGTGGGGAGAGAGGCAGCTCTCTGGATTTCTGTTGGCATGTTGTGTGTTAATATACGTGATCAGTCCCAGTAATAGCCTGGCTCCTTTGAAGCTGTTCTCAAGTCAGTACGATGCAAGGTTATTCCCCGCACGGTTTCAGGAGGTGCCTTATTGGAGACACAGGGACACCTTGGATTCTGGGGCTGGAAGGGCTCGTGTCCAGTGTGTACGTAGGTGGGGTGGTGGCCCCTGCGGGAAGGCAGGTCTTGCTGCTCGCTGGCTAGCAGGCTGCCAGAGGGTCTCTGAGGGCCCAGCGCAGATGAAGCTGGAATGTAAGAGGAGCATGTGACAGCCAGTGCCAAGGCTGACCTTTGAGGGACTATGATAATTAGGGAGGTCCCTGCTAGGGTCAGATCTTTGACTACCACACAGTATGAGGTTACTTCTGTGCGGGCAGAGGGAGAAGGTGAGCTACATGTCTTTGCTGTGGTGTTGTTGGGAGTTACGTATTAATTGCACCTTAAGGCACTGCTGGGCTAGACAAGAGAAATGCCTTCTTTGTCAACTCTCCCTGGTACTTCCTCAGTGTTCCCCCAATGCTCCCTGGCTTGGAAAACCATGCTTGTACCTGGGAGTTCCCTAAGGAGAGTAGAGCCTCACAGCCTTCTGGAGTGACGGCCTGCTCTCCGCAGTCAAAGGAACCCTGAAGTTCAAGGCCCGGTGACTGTAGTCCTAGCCGGAGTTTTTCTTACAAAATGTCTTGCCTTTTGGGTTTCTTTTTCCTGCTACGTTAAGCCCTGTGTATGTTTGTTTTTGTTCTAATTTTGTCTTTAGAAAAAAAAAAAAAAGAAAGAAAAAGAATGTTTGGGTACAGTGTAAAAGTTTTCTCATATCCAGACTGGAAACTCCCTAGTCACCCCGAAACCGGACAGGTGCTGAGCCATGTAGCTTGCTCTGTCAGTAAACACGGAGCCTCCGAGTAAAATCCGGCAGCGGCAGCAGGGCACACGGCAGATTTCGGGGCTCAGGGAGGACGGGCAAGGCCAGAGTAAGGAGGAAGGCCTGCCTCTTGCCCCTTCTTTTTTGATCTTCTGATAGACCACATAGTGTTCTCTTTGTGGTATTTGATGGCATATGGCGTATAAACACAGGTGTGACCTTTGCACGGTGCACTGCGTTACAATTCTAAGTGAGAGAGGTTAAAGCCAGCTGGAGTTTAAAGTTAAAGTGCAAACAGCGAATGCTAATTTTCACTGAAAACAATGTCACAGAGCAGGGGATGAGAGCCTCTCCAGGGGACTCTTTTCAATTGCCTCTTGCATGGTTTTATGAGCCAGCCCTAGGTGAAGGGTTCCCATGAAATAAGCCATCTCTTGAGGCACAGACATATTTAGTGATGCATGCTCTGAGGACACTTGTCACATCTGCCCTCTTGGTGGCAGGTCCCTGTTGCCTGTCTGGGGGGGGAAGAGCATCGTTCTGCCGCTTCGCTCACAACAAAGTGGCATGCCTGGTCCCAGCATTAGCACAAGCTGGCACTTCTCTTCTCTGGGACTCGATGTCTTTGATTAAAGAAGGGACTTTGGGGGACCAGCAGTTAGCGTAATGGCTATGTCGCTGGACTCCCATGTAGATGACCGCGGTTCGCGTCCCGGACCCGGTGGCTTAAAACTCACACCAGGCGCGTGTGCGTGCATGCCCAAGATCCTGAGAGGAGAATGGAGGAGAAGGGATTGAGGTGTGGCCATCCCCCCTGGGGGGTGATTTCTTGCTTTCTGTCTCTGTCTCTCTCTGTCTGTCTGGCGAGCGCATGTGTCCTATAGCAAAAAACTCTCTGCAAAAAAAAAAAAAAAAAAAAAAAAAAAAAAAGAAGGGACTTCGGCCTTAATTCCCTCAGCTTCTTACATTCTGGTCTTTCAGATGGAGGCTTGGCCTGGAAGCCCAACCCCACTGGGTACTTCATTCTTCGGGAAAACCGTATTTGTCAGACCCCCAATTAACATAATTATTAGGTTGTTGGGAAAGTCATGACATATTTTTCTATGTTTTTTAATGCAAAAATACGTCATGACTTTCCTGATGATCAAGTATTTGTGCAAAGCCTTTCTGGTTTACTCCAGGGCTTGCTGTCTGAATTTGAAGGGGGGGGCCTCGGTTTCTCATTTGCAGGATTAGCTGCTGTGGCTTTGACTCCCTGAACACTAGTTCAAGGGGGAGAAAATGGAAGAGGAATGAGGGCAGAAAATGGATGGCAAGTTCTCCAAGGTTTACACCTCCACCTGTAGCTGTGTTCTGGGCAAGCGCTTCCAGCTGAAGCTCCGGCTGCCCAGGAATTCGGAAATCAGTGTTTTGGGGAGTAAAGTCCCCTGGGCAGGTATGAGGTCCTCAGAGTTGCAGTTACTAAGCAGAGCAAGGGGTGGCCCCCAAGTCTAGGCTTAGAAAGACATTCCTGAAAGAGATTTCTGTTTCTGTTACACGAACACCAAGGGAGTGAGGAGGTGGCACCAGAACTTGGCAGCTACGTAGTGCTCAGGTGAGGGTGAGACTGAAGGGGGCAAGTACAGCCTGGGGTCTTGGGGTAGGACTAATAGTTACTCCAGGCGGTGGGTCTCCCTGGGGGTGATTGTTGCCTCCCGAGGCACATCTGCCAAGGCCTGGAGACATCTGTGGTTGTCACAACTAGACAGGCATTTCTACCAGCATTTACTGGGCAGAGGCCAGAGCTGCTTCTAAGTGTCCTGGAGTGCACAGGATACCCTCCATGGGCCCCTTCTCAGCGGTGAATCATCTGACCCCAGATGTGGACTGATCTAAGTTCTAAAGCATAGTGATAGTTTCTAAGTTGAAAGCACAAACTCCTAAGTGTTAGCTAAGCGTTCAGTGGGGCTGACAAGGTCTCCAGCCTTATCTGAGAAATGCCTTTAAGCAAGAAAAAGAAAAAGAGGCTCAAGAATGCCATGTGCAGCTCACCTTGGTCACACCAGTGGTCCACACTGGCCTAGGTGGGATCCTGGAAGATGCAGATGGGCCTCTGACCTGCAAAGAGAAAATGAGTTGGGGGCCCCTGGAAGGGAAAGGATGTGACAAGCATTTCAGAGGAGGAAAAGAGGAGAGGGCTCAAGGTGACTTTGGGCTCAGGGCAAGGTCTGCAGAGCCTGCTATTGGCAGAGTGCCCAGCACCTGGCCAACCAGTGCTTCTTCTCTGTTCCCCGCTGCCACACCTGCTCCTGGTTGCAGCATTTCTAGTTCCTTCTTCAGTCTCTTCCTCACCTGCTTGCCCTTCAGTCTTGGCCAACACCCCTCCTTTCCCTCTCTACACCAATGGGGGGCAGCAGAGAGCAGCAGAAAAGGCTAAAGACATCAAACCCAGTCATTAGCATGGTGTCACCTGCCCTGGCTGCACCCCAACAGGTCGACCTTCTGAGACCCTCGTTTTTCCACCAAGCTCACCCACAGCCCCCACCAGAGCACAGCCCACACCAATCTGAATGTCAGTCCTGTGCTGTCTCGTGACTAGCCTTATATTACTGGCTTGCTGGGTGGTTGCTTAGCTTTTCAGAGGAAGATAGGTTGCCTCTTAAAGTTGACGGTTCGTCCCTGAGGCAGGAGCTCTGCTGGCCCTGCCATTTCTGGATCAGCGCCCTTCTCAGTCAGCGTACACTTCAGTTATGTTGCCTGAGAGGAGAATGCTGCCATTCGTCACCTGCCTGCCCTGTGCCACCGTGTCAGCATGGCAATTTCCAGGCCAGCTTTTGTAGTGATGCCGTGTCATCCTTTCGTTTTCATAGAGGAGTAAACGGAGGCTCCGAAGAGCAGAAGTTTGGATATGTTAGCCAGGGTACATCTTTGAAGTAGTAGGCTTGGGAAGCTCACTCAGCATTCCAGACGTTTTCCCTCACTGCCATCCCAGTCCCAGACAGTCCTGAGCTTCTTTTAAATGTGAAATGAGTCCGTTCTCCCTGAGTTTAGCACAGTCTTTACAGACCTGTTTAAAGAGTTTTAATTCCGACTCGTGTACTCATTCATCCTGCCCTTACACTCGGGGCCAGGCACTGATAGAACCTGGGAAGACAGAGATGGACAGAGTGCAGGCACTGCCCAGAGGAGGAGACAGGCAGGTAGCAGCATGCTCTATAGCCAGCCAAGATGGGGCAGAATAAGAGGGCGTGGTGGGGAGGCAGGGCTTGGTCAGGACCAGCTGCACAGAGGAGCTGGTATTTGAGCTGAGTCTTGAGAGGTTTATGAAAGGCAGAGTGGGATTACAACACGAGCACACGGTGTAAGCCAGGTCTGCTGGAGGCTGGAGGTTTCAGGCTGTTGCTGCTGGTAGTCATTGGAATTCAAGGCACAAGGTGGGTGTGGGGAGAGGGAGGCTGCAGGTGAGGGCCCTGGCCAGCTCACTCTGTGGATAGTGGGAGCGATTCAGAGAGTCGACTAAGAAAGTGGGACAGTTTGTGGAGTCATGGAACCGCTTGAGCCACGAGTGCAGAGAGCATCTGGGCAGGGCAGGAAGAGGGAGGATCCATGTGGAATTTCTTGCCATCGTCCAGGTGAACGGTGCAGTGGAGTGAGCAGAGCTGGCATCAGTGGGGCTGGATGGAGAGGACAGCGTAAGGGACGTCTAGGAGGTAGGGAGGGCAGGGAAGGCAGTGAAGGTGTGTTGGGGGAAAGGGAAGAGACAGGAGGTGAGGTTCACTCCAGTTTTCCAGCAAGGTTATAAACTGTCAAGATGGTTCACTGGGGGCCAGCAGGTGACGTAGTGGTTAAGATGCTGGTCTCCCACATGGTCAACCACCGTCTGAGTCCCAGACCCCGTAGCTTGAAACTCACACCCGGCATGTGTGTATGCATGCCCAAAATCCCAAGAGGAGAATGGAGGAGAAAGGATTGTGGTGTGACCATCCCCTCCAGTGGGGTGGTTTTCTAAAAAAGAAAGCTCCGGCCTGGCAGGTGGTATGGTGGTTAAGGCGCTGGACTCCCACATGGCCAACTGCGTTAGAGTCCTGGACCTGGCAGCTTGCTTTCACACTTTCCCTTTCTCTCTCTCTCTGGTCAATTAAAAAATAATAATGACAAATTAAATAAACAAATAAATCTTTAAAAAATAAAGCAAAGAAAGAAGTCTTAGTAGATTTCTAGAGGCAAATTTTAGGAAGACTTAATGAGTTCTCTTTGAGGTGTGTTGGGCTGAGGCACTTGATGTACATGCAAATACATTGTTTTGCAAACTAGGAGTTGAGACTCCTAAGAGACTTAGGAACCATCAGCTCAGAGGCCCGTAACAAAAGTCTCTCTTTTCTTTTTTTTTTCCCCAAAGAATTATTTTATTTAGCTTTTTACTTATTTATTTATTATTTATTTATTTTAAATTGACCAGAGAGGGACAGAGCGAGAGTGAAAAAGAGAGAAAGTGAGAAAGCAAGGCGCCAGGTCCAGGAATTGAACTGCAGTTGGCCACATGGAAGTCCAGTGTCCACAGCCACCACGCCACCTGCCGGCCCTGTGGTCTCTACTTTCCAGAGAAAAGCAGATCCTATAGATCTTGTCCTTTCTTGGAATAATTGCCTTTATCCCCTTATTATTGCTTTTATCTTTGTCCCTAAACTACTTACTACAGGTTGACAGAAATGGCCAACAGTTGGAACATACGTGATGAATAAATAATTTTAATTTTTTCTATACCATGAAGAGTTCATGAATACCTCCAGCATACATATTTAGGCTTCCACTTTCCAAGATCATGCCTATTTTTTTTTTCTTGAGAACTAAACATTATTAAGAATGAAAAATTTTATTTCTCAACATAAGCTCCATCAAGTGCCTAGTTTTGAAATATTTTTGTCTCAAAGCTGGCACATTTCCTCTTGACTATTTCAGGTGTCTGTCCCCCTCTGCACCTGCCATTGGCTTTCTAGAGGAGCCAGCTCTGTACAGAGCATGTAGGTGGGGACCTCATGGCTTCTGCAAGGTCCAGTGTTCTTTCTGTTGGGTTGGAAATCTCTTCCTGATGAGGGTCAGGCTTTGGCTGGCCTGTCTGCACTGGGGTCTTCAGGGAATCACTCTCCTGACTCCAGAACTCTTCTTTCAGGCTCTTAGCTGATAGCTCATAGGCATCCCATCTAGTTGGAACTGTTTTCTTTAAAAACTAGATGATGTCAAGAAATAAGGTCCTAAAATTTTAAATTATAAACCTTGCAAAGGTCTTTTCCAGCTTCACACATTTCACACTACTCATCTGTACATTCCCACAACCTCCTAGTGAATAAGGGAAGTCCCTAGGAAAGAGGTATTGAGATCTGTGAGAGCTCAGTAGAGAAATAAGAGGCACGGGGGAGAACCACTTTCTGAAGGCCCGTCCCTGTGTGAGCCACTCTGCAGAAATCATTTCATCTTCATATCAACTCTGCAACCAAGAGTCTGTTGTGTGCCTGTTCTATGAACTAAGAAATTAGGGCTTAGAGTGGTTAAAGAACTCACCTAATGTGAGTTAGATTTAAGCATTCCAGGGAGGGAAAAGAGAACAGACCATTTGTCCAAGCCATTAACACAGCTGGTAATTTCAGAGTTGAGGCTCAAGCCTAGATCTGTCTGACTGTAACATTCCTACTCCTGCCTTTCCCTCCTGCTGCCTCCTGGCAGTGAACTCAGTGCTCAGATGGGGTGGAAGGAGAAGGCACAGGTCAAAGGCTGAGTGAAGTGGCTTCTCAGATGAGAGAGTGGGCAGGCAATGGATATTCGTGCACGCAAACTGGATGCCATCTGAAATCTGACCTGAAGATACATGAGTATACTAGCCTCTTGTATTCTTTGCAGATATGGCCATTATCAAATAGGTAGAAAATACTGAAACAGAACAAATGGTGAAACATTATCACCTGACCAGTCCACCATCCTGTCATAACGGGTATTGTGCGGTTTCTCCATGCTCAGGTAATTACATCTTCCACAAAGAACAGAACTTCTAGCAAGTGCTGAGGACAGGCACATGATTTCCTTTTACCTCCTGGGAATCTTTGACACCATATTTTTTGGTAATAAGAACATTTAGGAATAGTGCTCTGTAGTCATGTTAGTTTTGTGCATAAATGTTATAAAATGAGAGAATGCATTTGGTCATGGCAATGTCTTTTCACCATTACTTGGTTTGACTTACGAATAGTCTGGTAGAATCTGACTGACTTTGGGAATATTTCTATGAATCAGTGGAAAAAAATCCTTCAATTTAGAATTTTCTTAAAAGAAGTATGTTTGGGGGAAGTAGCAGATGATGTAATGCTAGACTCCCACATAGTCAACTGCGGTTTGAATCCCAGACCTGGTGGCTGAAGCTCACACCAGGCATGTGTGGGTGTGTGCCCAAGATCCTGAGAGGAGACTGGAGAAGGGATTGCAGAAATCACCCCTGGGTGATTTCTCGCTTTCTGTCTCATTGTCTCTTTCTGTTTCCCCAGCGAGGACACACACACTCCAGCACACGCACTCCATAGCAAAAATCTGTCTCTAGGGACCAGCAGTTAGCATAATGGCTATGTTGCTGAACTCCCATGTAGCCAACCGCAGTTTGAGTCCTGGACCCAGTGGCTTAAACCCATGCCGGGTGCGTGTGCGGGTGCGCCCAAGATACCGAGAGGAGAATGGAGGAGAAGGGATTGTGGCGTGGCCATCCCCCCTGGGGGGTGATTTCTCACTTTCTGTCTCTCTGTCTCTCTCTGTCTTTCTGGCGAGCACACGTGCTCTATAGCAAAAACCTCTCAAAAAAAAAAAAAAATCTCTCTAAAAATAAATAAATAAAAGAAGTATGTTTTTAAATGCCAAATGCCTAAGTGCCCGGTGGTGGTGCAGTGGTAACACAACTGCACACACATGGAAGAGGTACTGGGTTTGCATCCTGAGACCCCCTTAGCACGCGAGCAGGGTTGGCACACACACGCCCAAGATCCAGACCTGCTGAGGCTGGAGATGGATCTCAGTGTGCAGATCCTGTTGGAGGTACCAGTCACCCTCCCTCTCGCTCTCTCTCAGAAAAAGTAAATAAATGCACTTCCAAAAAATGTGTTCAAATACCTAGAACTGGGCAAACCAGGTGTTGCCAAGTGGAGGCTCTGCCGAGTGAATATCGACCACATCAAAACGCCAGCCTCGGAGAGGTGTGCTCCTCTTCTGCTGTCAGAGCAGTGGCATTGGTTTGGTGTCAGATGCATGCTTCTAAAGAACTCGAACATTGTTTTCTCTTAGTTAGATAAACAAACTCCTTGATGTGTTTTTATAACTGTTTGTGAGTGAGTCTCTCATAAGCAGTAAGAACATGAGATGTTTTGGTCAGGGTCTCAGTATTCTGACCCAAGCCTCTACTTGAAGTTGGGAATTAGGATTTCTCGGATTCTCATCCAAAGCTGTCCTGCCAGCTGCTGTAAATTATATACGCAAGAAGCAGCAACTAAGTCTGCTTCTTCCTATGAAGGAGCCTGGCCTTGAGAAGTAGCCAGTGGGCCCATTTAACTCTCTGTTTTCTAACTCGTTTATCTAAGGACTCAATGCACCGCTGAAAACCTTCATATAACAGAAAGCCAGTGTTCGGGGGTGGGCAGGAGGGGCATTTGGTTTCAACTTGTTTGTGTTTGAACATTTATATTTATAATAGTGCTAATCTCTAAGGGACTCAAATCACATTAAGAGCTTTATCTTAGGCTGCCAAGGAAATTAGCATGTAGCCACATGATCGGGAACTATGAGAAACTGGGTTGGACCTACAGAAATCTAATAAACTCCGATTTTCATTTCAATGCTGTTTTTCATGAGATTTTCATTTTGAAACCCCCAAAGCACGGCCAGGCTATTCGCAGTTTCCCTACACATGTATTTCCCCCGCCTCCTCCAGCCTGTGCGGCCCTCCTGTTTGCACTCCCACCCTCAGCCCCTCACCTGTTCTCACCCCCTGTCTGAATGGTCGGAACCCTCTCGGTCATGCTTCCAGCCACAGGTACTGCATGGACATTCCTCTAACGTTGTGCCTCCTACACTTGACACATACTCAGCTCCTACTATGGGGAAAGGAGTGGTTGTACTTTTCTCTGGAGTCCACCCCAGAGTTTAGGCCCTACCAGACGTGTACCAAATGCTGGTAAATCCTGCTGCGATGAAAATTAGTCAGTGGGGAGTGGATTGGTGTGGGGGAAGGTGAATGGGCCACGGGCAAAAGTAACTGAGGAACCCAACGGTCACTGTCGGTGTGGGGAAGAGAAGGGAATTTTGGGGGAAAATCTAAGCAGATTAATTTGACCAATCTATATGGCTAATTTATAGAAAAGGCATGAAAAGGGGAAAAATCCCTTTGGGCAATTAGAGAGATGAAAGTGAAGCAGGGAATGCCCCTGATTGCATTACAGAAGAGGAAACCATGAAGACTTGAATAATATGTTGATGCTACAGTGAGAGCCTTATACGGTTCACATGAAAGGGCCCATTTGCCTTCTCTGAGGCGTGACTCAGTCACCTCCGAGGCATGCTTCAGTCAAACTCCAAGTAGAGGACAGACGGCACTCCATGGACGCTCGGGATGTGACACCTCTCCCCACCCCGACCTGGATGACTCTTTCTTAAGCATCAAATTTTATGTTGCACTCCAACATTCCTAGAAGTTTACTACCAGATAAGCCTCCAAAATGTGTTAGCTGGGCTTTGGCACTTTTAGGAATTCATATTTCAGCCTATTAATACTTTATCCCTTGGACTGTTGGCATATCAGACTACACCAGCTCGTTAGACGGCTGGGCAGGTCTAGCTTGGGAATTCGTGGCAGACTTGTGGGGCACTGAAGGGGCATAGCGATGGTGGATGGTGGCGTCACAGGGCAGGGAAATGTGACTGCTGAGTAGATGGAGTGGATGAAAGGGATGGGGAAGACAAGAAAGAGTAGAGAACAAAAACCAGCCTCTGAGGCTGACCCACATGGGAAGGTCGCAAGTTCATGTCTGAAGACCTCTCCAAACACAACAGGTATACACACAGGCCCTGATCCAGGATGAAGCTTGGGGTAGATTGTGGCATGAAGACTCTGGTGGCAGTACTGTCTCTTGTCTCTCTTGCTTATAAAAGGAATAATAATAATAATAACAACTTAGGAAATAAAGAAGAGGAGAAAGATGAAATATTATGGCAATGTCTGATGGGCAGAAAAATTTTCTGTTTTTCTTTGAGTCCTACTGAGCCCATAACTATAGCTAGAAGGTGAGAGCAGAGTGTTTTCTGTGGAGCCCACTCTAGAAGTGTGTGTTGCTGAAGCAAGAAGAAAGAAGCCGTAGCAATCATTCTACCAGATTTCCACTTCTTTCATTTTCAAGGTGACTTAAGCAAAATGGGGAAAAGTTGCATGTGGATAAAGGGCATTTCTCTCCCCAAATCTGAAAGTCTCAAGAGAACCCTTTCTGGAGAGCCATACAGTTAGTTAACCATTGGCTTGATTCCAAACAAAAACAGAACAGGGCTAAAAACACTATTGTTAGTGACATCTCTCTTCCTCACTGCTAGCCCTCTGCTGAGGGTTATTTTTTTCATGCCTGAAAGGGAAATTGGAGTTTATATCAACAAATATTATTTTTTAGAGATTTTGCTATAGGGTGCATGTGTTCACTGGAGAGACAGAGAGACAGAAAGCGAGAAATCAACCCTGAGGGTATGGCTATGCCGCAGTCCCTTCTCCTCCATCCTCTTCTTGGGATTTTTAAGCATGTATGCACATATGGCCAGTGTGAGTTTTAGCAGCTGGGACTCGAACCACAGTCGACTACTTGGGAGTCCAGCAATGTAACTGTTATGCCATCTGCTGGTCCCAAATATTCTTAAAGGAAGAATAAGTGATTTCATTAGTATTTGGGCTCTCATGTAATTATATGAATGATTCCCTTTTCTTTGAACATGTATTGAGGGTGGCAAACTGTATCTAGCTGGGCTAGAAGTGAGACTGGCAGAAAGAAGGCAAAGTCCTTTAATGCTAACCATATTTATAATTTAAAGGAACCCAGGTCACTGGCTTAAAACTCACACCAGGTGTATGTGTGTGCATACCCAAACTCCCAAGCAGAAAATGGAGGAAAATGGATTACATTATGACCATCTCCCCCTAGGGATCGCTTTACCTCTTTCAGTCTCTCTATCTCCAGTGAGTACACAATACTCTATGGCAAAAAAAAAAAAAAAGCTTGAGTTGTTTTCTCATAATTTAAGCTTTATCCAAAAAAACAGAGCAATTATAAATAAGCAATTCACCACTATAGTCAGGCTTACAACATCTTGGCTCTGGGCAAGCTCATTTCAAAAGCTGGGCGTCATTGTCACGTTTTGGGAAGCCACGTGATAAAGTGGAAAGGCAAGATAGTTCATGTCAGAATTCTGGGTTTGAACCTTGGATCCATCATTGATTAACCGGTGTCCTTGGAAACGTTACATATTCTTGGTCATCTGCAAAATGGATATGACAACGGTAATAACTTACCTGTGGGTTGTTGTGAGGGTCACACTAACTGACATATGAAATCACTTGGGCAACTTTACTGGGACATGTGGATATTTGTTTCCCTTTATAATAGGCACCTCAATAACAATGGGAAAGGAAAAGTTTTCGTTCACTGTTTATTTAACAACCATTTTTTCATCCTACTCCGTTCCAGGAAGTAGGCCAGAGACGGGGAGGATCATCATTGCCACTTCACAGTATTGCTCTGCACGCCTGTGAAGTTATCCTTTATCTAGCACCAAAGGATATTTTCAGGCCTTTAAAAATAAGGATAAAAGGCCAAGAACTAGAAAGATTAAGGATTAAGCTAATTTTTAAAATAACAAATCTTTCCTTATAGTCTCATTTCATTTTTATGGTGCTGGTAATTTTTAAAATTAGATTTTCCTCTGGGCATTTCATACTAGAAATGATCCAGTTCCTTGTCTCTTGTAATTGCATTTCTTTTGATTTCTTTTATTATGACTTTTGCATATCACTGACACTTTTTTTCCTGGAATGTTAAAAGCATATATCATCCAGCTAAAAGGGGAAAATAGTGTCCTAATAAAAATGGAAAAGAAAGAGAGAGAGAAAATAGATATTCCTCTCTGTTGGTTCCAAACAAGGAAAAGTTCTCATTCCTCATTCTTCATACATGCCAAGGTTGATGTAATGGATCCAAACCAGTTTTTAGTTATCTGAAATGGAAAAAAAAGAAGCAGCAGCAGCAGTTCAAGAATCTTCTGAAGCTTGAAAAACAAATTTTCCACTATCTGATAACCTAGAAACGACTGATGGATTTTCTCTGCAATTTCCAAGGGGTGGGAGGGACAGACGTGGAGAAGGAAACATTCTGGGGATAAAGAAAAAAAAAAGACTTAAAGATGGAAAGTTTCAGTGGAAATGCTCTAGTAGATACAAGAAGTAGCTCCTGCAGGGGCCGGAGGAAATAATGACATGTAATCTTGAGTGACATGTGCTTCTATTGCCTTAGGAAGCAGAAAGAAAACCTTAAACTCTATTGGTTGATATATTGACCTATCAAAAGTTATCACGAGTCAGTAGTATTTATGACTTATAAGTAGAACACACCTAGAGATAGATTCCTGACTTTTGCACAAAATCATTTCAGTGTTACCGAATTCTGGTTTTCATTCCATTCCAACTGTAGTCCTGCATAGCTCTTGGTGTGGGTCCTTAAGCTGAAATAGATCGTTGGGATTTCAGAAACCCGGCCTGGGATTCTCATTTCTGGTGCCTTGAAGGTCTGGCCAGATGTTTCTTTTGATGTCTAGAATATCACGTACCATTCTTAGTTTTTATTTTAAGGCAGTTTTTATTTTGAGGCAGGTGTTGTCTGGATTTCCTCTAGGAAAATCCCACTCATAGGTGTGATGGCAGCTTTGTGACTTTCTTTTAAGGTTTTTGCCATAGGGCACATGCTCTTGCCAGGGAGAGAGAGACAGTGAGAAATCACCACCATGGGAGGATGGCCACACCACAATCCTCTCTCCTCCTGGGACTTTGAGCACAAATGCACATGCACCCTGTGTGATTTTTCAAGCTGCCAGCTCCAGGATTCGAGCTACAGTCAACCATGCGGCCGTTCAGTACTCTAACCAACATGCCACCTGTTGACCCAGCTTTGTGACTTTTAATAAGAACCAAAAAGGGCGTAGTAGCCAATTTCTCTGTCTCCTAGTTGCTTGGCCCTTGCATCCCCCTTGTGTTAGATGCACACATAAATCAGAGTCCTAGAATTTTAAAGTTATGTCACCTTAGAACTGCCAAGGGCCTTGAGGACAGTTGGGTGATCTCTGCGTGTTACAAACAAGGCTCTCAAAATCCATAGAAGAAAATCCCTACACAGCAAGGGGGAGGCTGAGAAGGAAATGATCACTCAGACCAGCCCCTTGCCATGTCTGGGCTGGGGTATCACGGAGGACATCGGAACAGAGCGGGATATGCAGTTACAGGCCTGGGAAAACGTGCCGAGCTCTGGGCCGGCCGTGGCTCTGGGAAAACTCCTGCTTTGGAATTCTTGCTTTCTCACTGAAAGCTATTGTGGTCATGATGGCAGTGAAATGATAACTTTTTAATATTTAAAATTACTTTTAATAAAATGACCTTTTCCGAGTTATATACCAAGTTAGTAAAACGTACCTATTTGAATCTGTAATCCATCAACCGTGAACTTATGCCTGGGGGTCAAATAGCTCTTAAAACTCTCCAGGTGTGTGTGGGGAATAACCCTAATATTTTTTCACAGTTTTTCAGGGTGTTGCAGTAGGTTAGGGTTACCTTAAAAGACTTTTAAATGATGTTTCAGGTTCAAACGGAAATGAAAGGCACATAAAGTTGTAAGACTTAAGAATTCCAAGAATTTGGCAGTGGTGAAAACGCACAAAGAACACATGAAATTTAGACATTTTTGTTCTGTCCTTTTAATCAACACAAATCCCTCTCCCGTTGTTCTGTAACCACAATGCCTGTGTTGAACTCTGCGAGAGTTAGAGGGGTTTGTAGAACAAGACTTCAGCCTGGATCGCAGCCTAGCGTCCCATCAGACTTCCGTGGTCAGACGGTAGCAGCAATATGCCTCCAATCACCTGGCACTGTTTCCTGGGGGTACAGGTACAGCCTGGGGTCCTCTCACCAGGAGGAGAGCTGGCAGGTCCCACACAGTGGTCGATGCTCAAGCCCTTCCAGTGGCTGCAGAGAGCTTACCCGCTTCACCCAGGCAGCCTTCACTCTGTGCATGTCTGAGAGAGTGGGGGTGACTGTCTTCCAGAAGAACCAGATCAGGTCTATTCTAGAACAGTGGAGGACGGAGAACACTAAGCAGGGCTGAGGAAAGGACTTCAGGTGATTAACTGCAGGACCAGGATGGATTAAGGAAGCAAAGGAAAAGGCTAACGAGAAAGAAGTGGAGAGGGAATAGCCAAGGAGATAGATTTGGGGTAGAAGGCAGTATCCTGCCAGTTGTGCAGGAGGCAGGGGAAACTAGCTTGGGAATCTCAAAGGACCTTGGCAAGGTCCAGCCTTTTTTTTTTTTTTTTCTTTTGATCTCCCACCAACAACTGGTTGGTCAGTAAGCCCACAGAACAGGATTTAAGGTGTCCTTTGTATAAAGGGTGAGTCTGGGGCCAGTGGATGGCATGGTAGTTGCATCACTGGACTCCCACATGATTGACTGTGGTTCAAGTCCCAAACTGAGTGGTTTCAAACTCATGCCAGACATATATGCGTGAGTGCACAGGATCCTGGGAGGAAAATGGAGGAAAAGGGATTGGCAGCGTGGCCATCCCCGTAGAGAGGTGGTTTCTCACTATCTCTGTCTCTGTCTCTCACTCTCTCACTCTCTCTCCAGTGAATGCACACACTCTAGAGAAAAAATACTCTTAAAAAAGTGTGAGGCTGAGTTTATGGTTGTGCATCCAACAGGGTATGATGGCTTCCGCAACACTGCTGTCATTCAGTCCTCTGTAAGCAGGCTCATCAGAGACTTTGCCATGAACGCCTTCTCACTCCGCCTCCAACTCCTGAAAGGAAGAAAGCATTCCTGACTTGTTGGGTCCGACTGCAACAATCACTGACTTGCCTCACAAACTTCCAGTCTTCCAGAATCAAACCTAATATTAAGGGATTACTCTGCCAGTATAGGTGTGTTCTTGTAAAACCCTTGATGGGTAGGCTCTGTGGAATTTAAAGATCTCTACCTTTGTTAAATTATGACAGATTTTTAGATTTAAGTGAGAAGTTGCAGGTGATGCCTGCAGGACACAGACCATGCAATGAGCTGGAGCCGGCCACATGGTTGGTGCCACAATGCCGTGCCTGGCTCCGTGGTCCCTCATGGCGCTCTGGTGGTCCATGCCGCGGGAGCTGCTCGGGCCCGTGCACACTGCAGGAGTGGCGACTTTTTATTCAGCAAGCAGAGTTGAGCTGATTTCCTTGAAAGGATCAGACTCCGGCTGCCACCAGGCAGGCTGTTGGGCCACACATTTTAATATGCTAAGTCTCAAGTTGGATCTGTTTTCGTGACTCAAGGAAATTTTATTCTCTCACATTCCAGAATTCCCTATGAAGCAGCCCTGTAAGTAGGGCTCTTCCTGAATACTATGGAAAGAATTTCTCCTTTGGGATTCGTGTGTCTATATCACAGAGAGTATTTTAAAACACTCTTGAGGTGGCGTGTGCAGCGGCAGCAGTCAGGCCAAACCACAGCAGAGGGGATCCCAGGGTGTGCCGCTCGCGTTCCCGTGGGATTGAGTTCCGCATTGTGCATGGGGCGGGGCGGGCCCTGTGACTGGCGGTTTCTCCGTGGTCATAGGGTCTTCTTTCTATGAATGCAGCCCTGTTCACTCTGCATACACCAGCTGGCGGGGTGGCCCCTAACTCCCATGCTCACTCCATGCCCTGAAATGCCATCCCCAGTTTTCTTCCCTTATTCAAAGTCCTTACTTCTAACCTTCCATTCCCCCCAGCCCGTCTTAATAACTCTTGATGCATTTACTGAGCTCAGCATGCCCCCACCCGCCATGACTCCCTGAGATTTCCTGTGTAACATCTCACATTGCTGTCTCCCCGAGGACTGGATCTTGGACGTCTTTTCTGCCTCCGACAGGAGAAGCAAAGTGTAGTTAAAGAGGACATGCCTAGGAGCTGCATAGACCTAGAATCAATCCCCCAGCTTTGCCGTTGTGAGTTGTGTGGCTGTGGCCAGGTTGTGTGACCTCTGGTGACAGCCTCTTCTGTCTCATTTTGTTCATAAAAGTCACCTTATGGGGTTGGGACCACAGTTAGTTCCCTCCCTCATCCCAGATCTAGTGTCTGGCCAGTAGAGACTAAATAAATACTTTGACAAGTGGCCTGGCTGTGGTTGGATTGCTTGAGTCAGATACGACCAAAGTGGATCAAAGCGAGAGGAACCAGGACCATGCCACCCTAGGAAGAGCCATCCAGAGTTTGTACAAGTTCCGTTATGAAAAGCAGGTCGCATGGAGCCAGGATTGACCAAAGGGTTTGCTCGGTGAAATTTTGCTTCCCTCAGGAGTCTTTGGAAATCCAAATTTGAGCTTCTTAGAACCTTAGGGTGAACATCTTTGAGTTGCCCCATCGGAAGAGTGTTCATTTGTACCTGATCAGGATAATGAGGTCAACGGCACCCTGCCCTGAAGAGTTTGTTGTCATCTAGAGTCATGGTCCCTTGACTTCCCCTGCACCCTTAGCACAGAGCAGGTGCTCAGTGAATGTTCACATCACTGAATTCACCCTAACCTGACTGGCGCCAAGGTTTCAGCCATGGCAGGTGCTACAAGACCAGGTACACAGGCCTAGGCGCTGACCGTTGACCTGTCAGTCCCACCTGGGGAGGTCTGATGCTGCCCTTTTGCTTGAGGAGTAGTCGGTTCGTGAAGGTCCAGTGGCGTGACTCAAATCCCATTTCCAATCCAACCAGCAAACATTCGGGTAGCTTCTGCAGGCAGGGTCCCACAGGCCTCTTGCTGCAAGCTGCAAATGTGTCCGGCCCCTACCGAGTGTATGATGGGATGTGACGGTTGCCTTGGAGGCGAAGCTCCTGGGGCTCAGCTTTTCTCATTTGACGTGTCCACTGCCCACAGCACTGACGGGCCTTGTACAGTGGGCTTGTGTGTTTTCTGACCTTGCTCGTGTTCACACAGGCTCGCTTCACGGCAAGCAGTGTCCTTGTGTCAGGTCAGCCAGCTGTCAGCTGTGCCTCTGGAGGTTGTGCTGATGGAAGAGTTTTCAGTCCCTCCACTCATGAAGCTCATCCATTATTGCTTTCAGCTTCTTTCTCTTTCCCACTGCCTGTCTTTCTGTGCTGTCTTCCTGTTTCTCTCTGTGTGTATGTGTCTCTCTCTCTGTCGGTGTGTCTTTCTCTGTCTCTGTCTCCCTCTATCTCTGTTTGTATATATGGCGCTATTATTCTGGCAATAGAAAACATACTATCAGAGTCTTTCACAAGAAACATCTATTCAGAGGAGAGGCCTCCCTAGTATACCGTGTCCATTCGTTAAAAACCCAGAATCCCAGGACCAGCAGGTGACACAGTTGTTGGGGTACTGGACTCCCACATGGCCAACTGCTTTCTCACTTCCCTCCAATCACTCTCTCTCTCTCTGATAACTATAGCAAGTTTAAAATAATAATAATAATAATAATAATAATAATAATAGGGACCAGCAGATGGCGTAATGGTTATGTCACTGGACTCCCATGTAGTCAACCATGGTTTGAGTCCCAGACCCGGTGGCTTAAAACTCAACGTTGGGCATGTGTTTCTCTGTGCCAAGATTCTGAGAGGAGAGTGGAGGAGGAGGGATTGCAGCATAACCATCTCTTCTGGGTGGTGGTTTTTCACTTTCTGTCTTTCTATCTCTAGTGAGTGCATGTGCCCTCTAGCAAAAAATCTCTCTAAAAAAATTAATAATAATAATAATAATAATAATAAATAATAAATAAAGTAAATAGTTCTTTTTTTAAAAAAAATAAAAGACCCTGAATCCAGAAAGTTGCCTTGCGATCATGTGTCCCAGCACTAGCAGCCATTGTCATTGACGAAGATTTGCATTTCCCTTGTGCTGGAGTCGTGTCGTCTTCCCTGGGCACAGGAGGACTGTCTGACGAGGAAGGAAGAGGACTGTCAAAGAACCAGGCAGTGCGCCCTGAAATGCATCTGGTTTTATTCATGCTGAGTCTTTCCAGGTGAACTGAACTAAATCATAAACTACAAAATGAAAGCAGATTTTTCTTAGCACACCCATATGGAGCACACTGCGAGAATTCACCACCATCCATCAGCCTCCATGCCCCCGGAACACAGAGGATATCATTGTTCTTCTCGTACTGGCGGCTGGTGTGGATGAGAAGTTTCTCCCACGGGTGCTCGGAGGCTCGTCTCAGTCATTTTGACATCACAGAATGATGTCTGTGATGACTCACGGGGCTGCTGAATTGGGGAGCTGGGAACAGGGTGGGGCTTGACATCTCCCCGGGTGCTTTGGGATGTAAGCCAGCTGGGAGGTTTAAGCAAAGTCTGTGACATATTTGCCCCAGACTGAAAACAGGACCAGCACCATCCAGGGGACAATCTGGCCCTGAACAGATGTCATCTGAGCCGCGGTAGGTCATCACGGGAAGAACCCCGGAGCCAGTGCAGTGTGGTGCTTCCAGAAAAGACGCCCATGCTAATTTCAGCACCAGACCCAAAAAACAAGTGTCAGACAGGGCGTGGCTGGAAGCTGGCAGTGCCCAGCTGGCCAGAGACGCCACCCACACAAACACCTTGTACTTAGCTCTTCTGACGGACACACCTCCTCCAGTCTGAGGCCACTTTCAGCAAGTTCCCATTAGAAAAGGCAGGTCCTTTGTACTCCTCATCCACCACCAACCTCAGTCAACACTTGCTGATTTAAATAAGTGAGAATCCAACATTTGGCCCCCAATGCTGGCACTCCATGTTTAAGAGGTGAAAGGCCCACTCCCCTGGCCACCGCCCCCCCACCCCAGCAGCACCATCCTGATGACAGAGATTAGGACAAGCTGCAGAGCTTCACAAGCATCTGCTTTCAGTTCCCATTTCTGGCATATTTTCATGAATTAACTCTTGCAATGACAAGGCTAGAGACAGGTAGCCCTGGTTCATAGATCACGTGGTGTGTACAGTGGGGCACCCCATGCTTGACTCAAATGACCTACAAGTAGAATCTGTTCCCCTGCCACCAAGCCTCGAGAAGACACAGTGACTATCTTCATGCTCAAACCAGGACAGGTATCGACTGGCCAGGGGGCAGAGAGGGCAACCAGATGTGCAGCTTCAGAGCCGAAGAAAGCACAGTTAAGTAGATCTGTTCCAAATGCAAGTCTGTCCACAGAATCCACAACAGGGTGTGCAGAGTCCCGTTTGATGTCAGGGAATTAGCAAAGCATCCCACCTCCTCTCCACTCTGAGGCACACTCATGTCACTAGTTCTAATTAAAATTAGCATGAGAGACAGAGGAATAAAGGGGGGTGAAAGGAAGTGGGAAGGGCCTGTGGGACAAATCACCTGGATTATGTTCACAAAAGCAAAGAGATTGGATTCACAGAGCACATCCGAGACCACAGCAGCTTGGCTAGCATGCTTGAGAGAGAAGGGACTCCCATTAGAAGGCCCAGAGGATGCTTTTCACGGCAGGAGGTTCTGAGGCCAGGTGTGGGCCGGAAATGCAGTATTGCAGAGACAGACCAAGCAGAGAGGGACCGGAGAGCCCATTCCAGGCATTAACAGTAATACAGTGGTTGACATGCATCAGTAGGTACCATATCACATCCCAAAGGACACGTGAGAAAGGGTGACCAATAAAATCATGAGCTCTGTAAGCCCAGGATGGTGGAGCAGACAGAATCCTTGGAGATCAGTTACTATGAGGTTTTTCAGGTGAGGACAACCTAAAGCACAGGAGGTACAGTGAAAGGCTCACCTCAAAAGTAGAGGTACCCAGCATGGCGTTCCACCATCCTAACTCCTCATCCGAAACAGCTTCCATGCAGGGTACAGTGACATGCACCTGGAATCCCAGCTACTTGGGAGACTGAGGCAGGAAGATGGCTTGAGTCCAGGAGTTCTAGGCTCTAGTGCACCATCCCCCTCAGGTGGCCACACTGTTTTCAGCATCAATATGGTGACCTCACAGGAGTTGGGACCACAGGTCACCTAAGGAGGAGTGATCCAGGCCAAAGCAATTTTCACCAAACTATGCCACCTCCTACATTTGCTTTGCTTTGTTTTGTTTTGTTTCATTTGAGGATGTTAGTGGTGCAAAGTTCATAACCTAATGAGTTCCATTGTCTCATACCCTTGTGAGCAAGAATTACAGAACTCGCAGTACTTCTGATGACTTGTGGAAGGTTTAAAGTAGTTTAGGACCACCTTCATGCAATGTTCTAAGTATAATTAAGTTTTTTTATCGAGACATAGCTCCTATACCATAACATTCCATTTAAAGAGATCTGTTTGTTGGATTTTAGCATATATACAGGGCTGGTTGTGCAACCCGCACTATTATCTAATTGCAGAACTTTTTTTATCACTCTTGAAAGTAGCTCTATGTCCTTTAGGAGTCACTCTCTAGCCTCCTCTCTCCCCAGTCCCTAGCACCCTCAATCTACTTTCTGTCTCTCTAGGCTTGCTCATTTTAGACATTTCCTATAAAAAGACTCACGCAGTGTGTGATCTTTTGTACCTGGCTACCTTCACTTAGCGTAAATACTTGAAGGTTCACATATGTTATGACAAGTGTCAGTGCTTCGTCCCTTTTTATGGCTGCATAATATCCTAGCATGTGGATGGGCCACATTTCGTTTTTCTATTCGTTAATTAATGGATATTTGGGTCCTTTCCATTTTGGCTATTGTGAATAATGCTGATGCCATTAGTCATACGAAAGTTTTTGTGTGACCATCTCATTTCAGTTACTTTAGGTATCAATCTAGGTGTTGAACTGCGGTGTCAGTGGTAACTCTTTAACTTGTAGATGAACCACCAAACTGTTTTCTGTTTTCCATGGTGGCTGTACCATTTTACTGTTCCACCACCAATGTGTGAAGGTCCCAGTTTCTCTACATCCTTGCCAACACTTGTTACTGTCCATTTTTAAAGTTATAGCCTGCTAGAGCATATGAAGTGATACCACATTATAGTTCGGATCTGCATTTCCCTAAAGACTAATTATTTTGAACGTCTTTGTGTGCACTTATTTGTGTATCTTTTTTTTTTTTAATAAAATTTCTATTCAGGTCCACTGTCCATTTTCTAATTGGGCAAGTTAACTTTTCCTTGTTGAGTATGCTAATTAAGATTTTTTTGCTCAATATACTTCCATGCTGAACATGGGATCATAACATAGTAGCTTCCCCAAACACTGAAATCGCATAAGCCCAAAGCAGGAAAGAACCGAATGCTGGAAAACACAGGGTACTCAGAGGTTCCAGCCAAAAGAGCATAATGGAATGAGGAAGGTAAAGAAAAGAAATGAAGAAACTTTGTTCGAAAGCCAAAACTCCGCCAGGCAGGTTACTGAGGCTTCTGTGTGTGAGATCTTTGGGCAGGTACCTCCACAGGCTGCTGTGAAATGTGGACGGCAGGTCTCTTCCCTCCTAGGCCAGGACTGCAGGAAAATGTGCCTGCTTGCACAAAGTACTTCGAATATGTCGAGAAAACGCTTGTGCCCATCAAAGCTGCTGTGAAGGCATTAGAATATCACCAAGAAGTGATTATGGGGTAGGATTTTTGTCTTATTTAGCTTCAAGACTCCTCAGCACCTTGCAAAAATGTGTTTGGTTATTAAATGAATAAGCAAGCCAAAGATGAGATTTCAGGATCTATTGGGTCATCAGAAAAGTGACGCAGAAAAACAGAAAAATACTTCATGACTTTTCTGACCCAATAGTATGGAGACGGCCTTTAGTCTTCCTTGGGGGGTTTATTATACAAACCTGATGAATCAAATAGCATAATTACTAATATATTATAGCAGATTTTGTTGTAAATGCATTTATTTGCCCACTACCACATGTCCTTTGAAGTACTGGACCAATCACACTTCCTTGCAGCAGGGACCTGAGCCACAAGCAGCAGGTAGCTTCTCCTTGAGTATTTGCATACCTAGTGCAGTAGCCCAGAATTTGTCTCTGCCCGTCCCTCCAGATAGCAGCCCCTGTTCCAGCCCAGATAATTAGACTAAGAAATCCTCTGCAATCCCACCCCAGGGAATGGCCTGCTTATGGTTCTGCTAGCAGGTGGACATGGCCGAGCATCCTCTGAACTGGCCCCAGGACTACAGGCTCGCCAGGGCATCAGACTCCTTTGCAAATTATGTTCACACTGTCCCCTGCTCAAGAAAAGAACCAACCACTTGGACTTCTAGGCCTCCCTAGCTCCTGAGGGCCTCTTCCTAATTTGCATCCTTAGCTGAATTTGCATAAGAAAATACACCCAAGTTCCCCTGCACCAACCATAGTAGGCGGGCAAGTTATGTTTTTGTTTTGTTTGAGTTTTTCATCTCCTGCCATTTCTCTAGCAGGTTTCTAGTTACATCCAAATGTTGCTTATATTAGGTTTCATGGTGCGTCCTTGGCCTGTGATTCAACGAGCCCCTCCCCTTGGGCTCACAGTTCCCCAAAGTCAACCCTATTCACTGGAGATGGCTTCAGGAGCAGCCCTTGCAAGCCTGGAGGAAGGAGAGACCTTGTGCTTCTCACGCTCAGGGTGTCTCCTCACCACTGCCAGGCCAGGCAGCTGTGTGTCCTTCAGTTACATACTCCTATTTTTTCCCTTTCCTTTTCCCCAAACCCAGGATCAGTATTTTGGGAGTTAAGGGGGGGGGGGGGGGTGAGAGGAAGAGTCAGAGCAGACAGAAACCTACAACTGCCAAAGCCAGTCATTCTGTAGACGGAACCCCCTAGACTCATTCAGCACAATGTGGCTGCAAAGGAAATCCTGCTGAGCCAATGATAGGAGGAAATGGAGTCACTTCCTCACCAGCTGCTTTATTCAGGTAGAAAATGCTCTCCCTTCCTTGTGGGCGCTCTGCTGGCCACCACTCAGGGCAGCTCAGGACACTCCCCTTCCACCCCTGCTCTTGGTGAGTCTGTTGCAGGAGAGCCACTGCTGCCTGGGTTTGGTGGCGAGCTCTGTCTGCTCTGCATGTCTTGCTCCCTGTCTCCTCTTTCACCTCTTTTTTTCCCCTTCTCCCAACATCCCCTCTTGTCTGACACTTATAAGTCAGCAGCCCTGTGGGTTTGTAGCTGTTGCATATAGTGCTGCAATGGGTCTCACCTCCCTTCAGTAGGATCCAGGATGAGGAAGCACCCTGGCTGCTCAATTTTGCATCAACATTCAGAAATAGCATATGACCTATGGTCACCTCCCCATTTTGTACAACAGGCACCCACACTGTTCCCCTTGCCAATGTCTAGGATTATTGTTCTTTTCCTGCAGGCAGCGTCTTCCCAAGTGCATCTTCATATCACTCACACAGCAGGAATCTCCCTGACACAGGAGTAAGCAGCCAAATGAGTTGGGAAAATGCTGCTTGGTTGTCTTTGTCTAGGAGAGCCACTGTGCGGATGGGTGGGGATGACATTCAAAATATTTAGCAATGGGCATGGCATGATGCTGGCCAATCAGATCCCACTGCACCCTTATGAACTTGTGGAACATCAGTCTCTGGTAGGAAGGCACTAGACGCTGCAAAGCAAGAACACAAACAAAATACTACATTTTATTTAAGCCAGTCATTTATTTAGCCTTTTTAAAAATATCATCCACTACAATATGGTTGCAAAACCTGAAGTATAGCAAAAGAGGTCAGTTTATTTGATCATGACAGACACATGCTCGAGGGATTCATTCATAAATGAGACATGGTCCTGCACCTCCAGGTGCTAATCGTTTAAAAGAAAAGACAGACATGTACACAGATGATCTTCATATAATACCGTGAACAGGGAATAGCAAGGATTATTCAACCCAACCTAGGGATCTGGAGAAAGCTGTTTACAGAGAATGATTGCGCTGAATCTCTGAATGAACCAAGTTAACTTACACGTGATGAAAACTGAGCAGGAGAGCTTGAGGCCTGAGCATTGGGAACCTTGGACTTAAATCATCTAGGCTTAAGCATGTAAATGACATGGGAATGACAGATTTGGTCACTCTAGCTACAGATATACAGAGAGGATTTAATGCACGCCACAAGACTGGAGGCAGAGCGATCAAACTGGAAATCAGAGCAGTAATGGGGACAGGGAAATGTTCGGTGGTCACATTGGTGGTGTATAAACTGCCCTGTCCTATCCCACAGCCCTTACCGCTTCAGTGCTCCCTAACTCGTCCTCTCCCTACAAGAAACACAGCAAATGCACTTCTTTTCCAAGGGTTTCCTCTGGTCTCCAGAGTCTACTTTGCCTGTGTGCCCAACTGGCTGGCAATGTTGGGGTATTGACACAGCAGAACTTCTCCAGGAGTCAGGAGGAAGCCAGAGTCATAGAAGTTTCTTAGTGCATCTCAGTGTCTGTTTCAGGGTATTGTGTTGCTAGCAACAGATATACTCTAGTCTTAGTAATTTATAAGAATAGAGGTTTATTTAGCTCATGGTTGTAAAGGTCCAAGTTCAGGAACCATGTCTGGTGAGGGACTTCATGTTGTTGAGAACTCTCTGCAGAATTCTAAGGTATTATAGGGACCACATGGCAAAAGCATGAGCAGAGCACATGTCTCTGTCTCTTCTAGTGTCATTCCTTCTCTTTATAAGTCCACCAGGATTACATCATGGAGGCCCCACCTTGATGACCTTAATCCTAATCGCCTCCTAAGAGCCCCATCTCTTAATCCTATGGTTGAATTAAATTCTTATTCTCTCTCTCTCTCTCTCAAGTTTATTTATTTCTTCGATGAGTTACAGAGAGGAAGGGAGAAAAGAAGAGACAATGTCCCCAGTAGGGTCCTGATGCCACCATCTACTGTCATCCCTAGCCAACCCCGGTTCACAGGCATACACGTCTGGCATATTCAAGGAGATCATCAGAAATAAAGTTGGAGCCTTCTATGTGGGTCTGCTCTACAGAGCATCACACCTTACTGCCACACCACCGTCTGGCCCAGTGTTCAAAACCAAATTTTAACACATGAATTTTTGGAGACTCATAGAGTGTCCAGTGTATCAAAGCACCTGGTAAAAGGCAACCTGAAAATAGCCAGTGATTTAGTCACATGCAGGGTATCAGTGGTCTCTGCGGGAGTGTTTTCAGAGGCACATTAGATATTCTGGGTGAGTCAAAATGTGGGTGGGAAGGGAGCCAATGAAAAAATGCATTAGTATTTTGCCTGGGAAGGGAAAGTGCGAAGAACAAGCTGCAGTGCAGACATTTTGAGAGTTCATATGCCAAGGAAAAAAGAGATAGAAGGAAAGATGAGGTTGGAATGGTAGTTGAAAGCAGGAACAATTGAGGAAAGAAGGTTCTGGAAGCAGTTTGAGACAGTGGAATCAGGGCAAATGGTCGAGAGGAGCAAAGGACGGTAGAGATGGGAGTTGGTGGGTGACCAAGATAGGAAGCTGTGGTAACTCTTGCCCAGTGGCCCCAATTTTCTCAAAGAAGGAAAGGGCGACATTTGCTGCTAAAAGGTTAGGAGGACATGTGAGAAAAGCAGTGGTTGTTTGGAACAGGGAAAAGATCTAACAGGGGTGAAGAATGGCTAAGTGGTTTTAAGAACTTCTTGAGTTTGGAGACCGCGAATTTAGCGCAGCACTGGTCTGCAGGTTTGGGTGACTTTCTTCAGCAACACTTGGAAACCCAGATGAAACTCATCCAGGTTGGGGCCAGGAAGGGTTGAGGATGAGAGGGAGCAAATTGATGGAGAGAAGGAGGAGGTCCCTGGGAGACAGAAGAACCAGTTACTCCCCAGTGTTCTAACCTGTGAAGTGCGCTGGCAAAGGCAGCCTTACTCTCCCCTCCATCACATATTTACTTAGTAGAACAAGCAAAAGGGGATGTGTGGAAGGAGTCTTCAAAAAGTTAATGGAAAATGTGTATTAAAAAAAAAAACCTGCATGGATGTCACCTTTTTTTGCAGCAAAATAAACTCATACTTGAATTCCACTTTTTCGCAAACTTTCTGAAGTCCCCTCAGACTGTAAGTAATTTACTCACCTGTCAAGAATTCATTTGCCTTCCTTGGAAAGAAAGGGCTACTATGTTTATGAGGCCTTATTACATCAATTCAGGAAATTCAAACTTACTTTGAAGTTTTTCCCAGCTCCATGTTTTGTGTTACTGTTGCTATGGTTCATTCTTCCTTTTCTCTTTCATACCTAACATTGTCAGGAGAGAGGAGATCCCCACAGAGACAAAATTCTAAGGTCATGAAAAATAGAAAATATTGCAGGCGTCTGGTAGCTGCATTTGGTTTCTATATTACTGCTGACTGGTTGTTCTGTTCTGTGCAGGGTACAAAATGGTGGCCCACGTTGACTTGGTTTAGTTCAAATGTGTAGAGAGGGATTATCTCTCTGTAAACTATAAGCTCTTTGAGGACAGGAGGGTACAAAATATTTTCAATTTTCTCTTTTGAAGGCTTGATGATTTTTAGTCTATGGAATAAAATGACAACTAGATTAACAGGGTAAAAGCATGCAAATTTGTTTAAAACCTATGCAAATATATATGGGAGTTCCACAAATATGAGATTCAAAGAGAGGTCCAATGACTGGAGGTTTTATACTGAAAAGAATAGCACTTGGGGTTAAGCTACAGGAGAGAGAGCCGATGACTCAAACACTGTCTTGTTTTTCTGGGCCGGGTATCAGGCCTCTAATCTCCTTCTCAAGATACGGTTTTTCCTGGGCAGATAAAGCTCAGAGAGAACATCTACTGCTCACTCTACTCATGTTAATAGATGGAAGTTTCATTTACAAAAGGATAAGCCTTTTAGAGAGAATCCTGTGTCTGCAGCGCCTCTCGATAGTCATCCTGAATGTGCAAAGAAGTATTTTGGGGTGATATATTTTGGCCCCCCACAATGGTTTCTTCCCCCCAAATCTCTCATTGATTGTGCGAGGAGACGTCACAAAATTTGTGGTAAAATAGAATCAAGGTATGAGTATATTTTGGTGCCAGAAATTCAGATTAGCTTCTTCATTATCTTTTAGAAGACCCCTTGTATAACGCCTGCCTGCACAGTCAGCTTGAAGGTTGTGGAAGGTGACCGAATAGCTAATTTGTTTATAGCCAGTCAAGCTGTATTAAATGTCCCTAGTGCATAAGGGAGCTGAGGACCAGCACTGGGCGCCGTGACCTGACTCTTAGAGCAGACAACTGTTTACGGTCGGTCCTACATGCTGAGTCTCAGGGGAAGTCTCTTGCCCCAGTGAGTGTTGCACGGATTTAGTCCATGGCTGCGTCCGTGGCCCGGGAGTTCACATCTCTTCCCTACTGGACACATCCCAATATTTTTGTCTACCAAAATAGGGAGTTGGGTTTTTTTTTTGTGTGTGCTTTTTTCCAGATTCAATAAACATTTAGCATGTATCATTATTATATATAGCATATGCTAAAATATATTTCATAAATAGTATTTTTGCATAAAAATTAGAAAAGGCAGCTAAGCAAAAAGTAATAACAATAGCTTATGAATGTCATTTCTTCACACCCATTCCTGCTTTCAGGGACAATCACTGTTAACACCTTGGCATTTATTTTTGTAATTTTTTTTCTATGTGTATACAAACACACAAACACAATGGTATATGTTAGATTTTTATAAACATGGAATCATATTTTGTTTACTGTTTAACACCTGCCTCATTATTGTATTAGGAACATCTTTCCTTGCCACTAAATATATAAACAACCTGTGCATTTTAATGTTATTTCAAGATAAGTAAGTAGAAGTGGAATTACTAGTAAAAGGATAATATTTTCAAGACTTTCCATGTACATTGCCAAATTCAGAAGGTCTCTCTGCATACATCCTCATATGGGAGTCCATCAAGTTTGTGTCCATCTGAGGACTCCCATCCCAACTCCACTCCTTCCTTTTCAGCTCTCAGTTTTAACATCTTTTCCCCATTTTTGTCAGTCTGACTAGTTTTATTTTAAACCTTATTTTATTTGGAATCATGTTGAAATGAAACTTTTGAAGAGTTCTAAAGGGGAAAAAGAAAATTTTGGAAGCTGATTGCCTCCAGAAAGGGTGCATGTGTCTGAGGGAGAGAGAGGTTGCGAACAGAGGCAGAGAGAGTTGGTGGGCGGGATGAGAATAGTGCCACGACTGTTAGTGCGGAAAGGACAAGGATGCTTTTGCTGGGTTTTAGAGCCTTGCCTCTAGTCTCTTCCCACCCAGACCTCTAGGGCTTACAGCCAACCCTGCAGCAAAGGTCTGGTGTTGGGAGTTTGACCATCCTGTACCCTTGGCCAGCCTTGAGTGGACTTCCCTCTGAATTCAGAATTTGTGGAGAAGATGTGGTTGAAAGACAAATGAGAAAAGGGGCCCTGCCTGCCTCCTGTCTGATGTGAGGGGCCAGCAAAGGGCCAGAAGAATCCTCACGTGGAATCTGCATGCTGCAGTGAAGTCAGGGAAGCCCTGACAGCCCTGATGCACCTCGGAAATATATAGACTGGGGTTATTCCCAAATCACGTGATGGCCCAGGCTTTCTCTCTTTGTTGCTATTAATATATAAAGTGAGCATATGTTTATTTCAAACAGCTTTCAGACTTAAACAAATAATGACAGACTGTTCAAACAGACTTCGGAAATCGCCCTAATCAGGATGTTTAAAAAAGCAAGAAGTCTCTCTATGAAAATAGCTTTTAGAACATTCAGTTCAGTCCTGAAGCCATAGGGCATATCTTTGCACTCAGAATCATAAAAGGGCTAAGCATAAAGATCAGATTCACTTTTGAGGAGGCTAAATGACTTGCCCCACAGCCCTACAACCTGACTAATAATTTATGGAGAGAGATAGATGGGCATTGTGTTATCATTTTCCATCTTCAACCAGATCATGGATCATGTACATTTTAATTCATCATTTCTATAGAAATCACCAACCATCTTAAGAACAAAAAGCTGTCCCTTTAGAGGAAGCTGGGAAAATGCGTCTGAAAAATAGCATGTTCAGTAGACCTTCAGAGAGGATGCAGATGGAGTGTGTAAACAGCAGGTCGGCTAGAGGGCAGACTAGACAACAGTTCACATTCTGGGCCACATTTACAAATGGCTTTGAATGACCTGTGTTATTCTTCACAACAACCAATTTTATGGCTATGGGTAAAATAAATGAGGCCCAGGGTTGGGTAATTTGCCTGAGGTCATAAACTAATAAAATATCAGAATCAGGGTTGTACCCATACTTCCCTCAAGTCCAATACCCTTTCCAGACACCTAGACCTGCAACAGCACCTCTGTGACCATTCTCCTGGTCAAAAGATGCTCATTTAACTCAACTCACCCTATGAAAGATGTTTTTCTTTATAATGCACGTCAGAAATATCTTGTAAGGTACATTTACGAACACTGTTGTTTGTGTGAGAGGGGTGAAGTTTGTGAGAGGGAATTCTTCTAGCTCAGAGAGGAAGGGATGTTTGGGAAGGCTATGTACCAGGAAAACTAGGAGAAAATGTCAGTGCCCTGAAGAATTAAGAGACATGTTGGGAGTTTCAACTTGTCTCTCAGAGAAACATGGAAGGGAAGACCACTGGGCATTGGCAGCTATGTCTGTGGGACACTGAGATGTTCTTTGCAAGAAGCAGAGTTTCTCCCACTTGTAGAGAAGTTCTGACTCCTTCCAGCTCTGTTTATTCATAATAATTTGAAGAGAATGTATGTTTCTAGACAATCATGCTCACATTTTAGCTTTGTGCTAAGAGTACTAAACATGTATTTTCTTCACCTCTATTGTCTTGCCTTTCTAAGACTCAAGGTTAGAAATGTTTAACAGTAGATATGAAAGAAGAAGATAACCCTTGAGAACTCTCTTGGTAAAAGTTAATCTATTAATAGGATCTCCAAAGACCAAAGCCCCCACTTGTTGGTGAGCAGTTGCTTGTCTGGGCTTACTAGCCAGCCTTGTACTAATGAGACCAACACTGCTGACACACTACATGGATTATTTGTTCTTCCATGCTCCACAATCATAGAGTATCTTTTAACTAAAGCTTCACAGTCTTGGCACTGTTGGCACTTGGGGCTGGATTCTTTGTGATGGGGGCTGTCCTATGCACTGTGAGAGGCTGAATGGCATCCCTGGCCTCTACCCACAAGACACCAGTGGCACTCCCACCCAAATCACGATTATATAAAAATTTTTTCCAGACATTGTCATACGTCCCCTAGGAAGGCAAGATCACATTTAGTATGAACCACTGCCCTAAACCCCTGTCTGCCTTTTGTAAAAGTTGTCATTGGTCATGGGACAACCTGTGAGACACTGAGGATAACCCAGCACAAGCCCTTCAAGATTTCAAGAAGCAATTTTGGTCACTGGTCAACTGAGTTCATGCCTAGGAATTTACTTAAAAAAAAAAAAAAAAAAAAAAAAAAAACCTGAACAAGCAGATAAAAATTTATGTGCACAGATATATAATATTGCTCATAATAGCAAAAGTTTAAAACACCCAAAATAAGGAGTTGGTTAAGTAAAAAAGAAAAGTGTGCATGTCTGTGTGTGTGTGTGTGTGTATGTATTTATATATGTACATATGTATATGGATAGTATATGTGCGTGTATAGCATTCTAATATATATAAATGTAGTATTCATAGTATTAAATACTATGCACTCATGAAAAAACTGTGTCAATCTATATTGAATAATGTGGGAAAGGGACCAGCAGGTGGCTAAGGCGGTAGTGGTTAAGGTGCAGGACTCCCACATGGTTGACTGAAGTTCAAGTCTCAGACCCGGTGGCCTAAAACTCATGCCAGGTGTGTTTGTGTGCATGCCCAAAATCCTGAGAAGAGAATGGAGGAAAAGAGATTGTGGCATAGCTACCCCCTCACTTTCTGTCTATCTTCTACATGAGAACCCTAGAGCAGAAATCTCTCAAAATATAAAAAAAGAAGAAGTAATAATGTGGGAAGTTCCAATCTCTGTTCATCCATTTGAAGCAACTTCTCATTTGTTAAATTTTTATTGTAAGTCAATAATAGGCAAAAAGAATAAAGTACAAGTCATCTCACCACCTGATTTCCAAATATATTACGTCTTTGTGTGTGTGTGTGTGTGTGTGTGTGTGTGTTTTTTGAGAGGTTTTTGCTATAGGGCACGTGCGCTCACCAGAAAGACAGAAAGAGACAGAGAGACTGAAAGCGAGAAATCACCCCCCCCAGGGGGGGATGGCCGCAATCCCTTCTCCTCCATTCTCCTCTCGAGATCTTGGGCACGCACGCACATGCACCCAGCGTGAGTTTAAGCCACTGTGTCCGGGACTCGAACCGCAGTTGACTACATGGGAGTTCAGCAACATAGCCATTACACTAACTGCTGGTCCCCCAAATATACAGCATGGTTTTGACACAAAAACAGACACATAGACCAGTGAAACAGAATAGAGAATCCATAAATAAATTCAAAAAACATACAGCCAATTGGTCTTTGACAAAGAACACAAGATAATAAAGTGGAAAAAAGAAAGTTTTTTTAGCAAATGATGCTGGAAGAACTTGATATCTATCTGCAGGAAAAGGAAACAGGATTCGTATCTCTCACCATTAACAAAAAACAACACAAAATAGATTAAAGATTTAAATGTAAAGCTACAAGCTATAAAACTGCTGGTGAAAACACAAGGGACACATTTGAAGACATTGGAGTAGTTGATGATTTCTCAAATAAGACCCTAAAACATAGGTAGTAATTCCAAAAATAGACATGTAAGATTACATCAAGCTGAAAAGCTTCTGCATAACAAGGGAAAAAATAAATAGAGTGAAGAGACAACCCACAGAATGGGAGAAAATATCTACAAGCTATGCTTCAAGATAAGAGATGGATAACCAGAATATATAGGGAAGTCAAGCAGTTTACTCACACAAAAAAGGAAAAATCCAATTAAAAAATGGACAAGTTAGCTGAACAGACAACTCTGTAAGAAAGACATATGAATAGCCAAAACACATATTAAAAAATGTCCATCTCTTAGCATAAGAGAAATGCAGATCAAATTGGCAATAAGAGGCCACTTAACCCCAATTAAGTGGTAATCAAAATGGCTAGTATCAAAGAAATAAAGAACAAGTGCTGGTAAAGCTGTGGAGAAAACACCACACTGTTGGTGAGAATGTAAATAGGTATAGCCATATGGAAAACAATATAGAGGTTCCTCAAATGCAAATAAAATTATTATGTGACCTAGTAATCCCACTTATTTTTATTTACCCAAAGTATAGAAAAGCATTCAGTCAGAAGGATACTCACACTTCCATGTATATTGCACCATTATTAGCGATCATAAAAACATGGACTCAACCTAAGTCCTCAAGAACTGATAACTGGGTTGAAAAAATGTGACGCATATACAGTATGGATTGCTATTCAATCATAAGGAACAATTAGACACTGTCATCTGTCTCGAAGTGGTTGAATGTGGAAGACTTACTGCTAAATATAATTGGCCAGACTTTGAAAGACAAACACTGTATATCCCCACTCAGTATATATTGAATGTCTGCATTCTATGACAGAAATTCAAAGATCCAAAAATATGATAATGGGAAAGATAAGTGTAAATACCTGAGTTTATAATGGAGGGGAGTGAATGGTGGAGAGTAGGTGGGAGGAGCAAAGGGAAGAAATACTTGACAAACCCAAGAATGCAAAATTCTCTATTGAAGATGATGTACATGGTAATATATCCTTGCTTTGATTGTCAAAAATTAATTAATTAATTTAAAAAAGTTTTATCATGATATTTCAGCAGTTCAGTCATATCTTCAGAATCCCCTTCTAATTCATATTCTCTTGCTTTTTATACCACATCTAGAGTTACTTACTCCACTGAAGTCTTGAACCACACAGAGTTATCCATGACATTTGGAACCAACTACTTGAATTCCTGTTAATGTTGATATTTTGATCCTCTCCCATGAATCATAAACATTCTTAATGGTCCCTAAAATGGTGAAGTCTTTCCAGAATTATTTTCAACGTAGGTTGCCCAGATTTATTAGAGAAATTACTATCTATGGTAGCTATAGCCTTACAAGATGTATCTCTTCAATAATAAGGTGTGAAAGTCAAAGTTACTCCTTCATTCATGGGCTGCAGAATGTACGTTATCTTAGCAGGCATAAAAACGATTAATCTCCTTGTACACCTTCATCAGAGCTCTTAATGGCCAGGTGCATTGTCAATGAGTGCTAGTATTTTTTTTTTTTGTTTTTGTTTGTCTATTTGTTTGAGTGCTGGTATTTTTAAGGAAATCTTTTTTCTGAAGAAGCTCTCAACAGTGGGCTTAAGCATTCAGTAAACCATGCTGTAAGTAGATATGCTGTCATCTAGGCTTTGTTGTTCCATTTATAGAGTACAGGCAGAGTAGATTTAGCTTAATTCTTGAGGATACTAGGATTTGGGGAATGGCATATGAGCATTGGCTTCAAGCTAAAGTCACCAGCTGCATTAGCCCCTAACAAGAGACTTAGCCTATCCCATGAAACTTTGAAGCCAGGCATTGACTTCTTTTCGCTAACTATGAAAGACATAGATACATCTTTTTCCAATAGAAGGTTGTTTTGTCTGCTTTGAACAGCTTTTGTTTAGTGTCGTTACCTTCATTAATTCCTTAGATAGATCTTCTAGATAACTTGTTTCAGCATTTACATTAGTACTTGCTTCTTTATCTTGTTTTTTTTTTTTTTTTTTTATGTTAGAGATGGCTTCTTTCCTTAAATCTCATGAACCATCCTCTGCTAGCTTTAGACATTTCTTCTGCAGCTTCCTCTCATCTTTTAGCCTTCATAGAATTGAAGAGAATTACGATCTGTTAGGCCTTGGTTTAAGAACATATTGTGGCTGGGAACCAGCAGTTAGCGTAATGGCTATGTCGCTGGACTCCCACGTAGTCGACCGAGGTTCGTGTCCCGGACCTGGTGGCTTAAACTCACGCCGGACGCGTGTGCATGCGTGCCCAAGATCCCAAGAGGAGAATGGAGGAGAAGGGATTGCGGCGTGACAATCCCCCCTGGGGGGTGATTTCTCGCTTTCTGTCTCTCTGTCTCTCTCTGTCTGTCTGGCGAGTGCACCCGCCCTATAGCGAAACCCCCCCCCCCCCAAAAAAAAAAGAACATATTGTGGCTGTGGTTTGATCTTCTGTCCAGACCACTAAAACTTTCTCCATATTAGCAGTAAGTTTGTTTTGTTTTCTTATCATTCATGTGTTCACTGGAGTAGCACTTTTAATTTCCTTCAGGAAATTTTCCTTTACATTCACAACTTAACTAACTGGCACAAGATTCCGAACTTTCAGCTTATCTCAGCTTTTATTTATTTTTTATTTTTTCATGGTAAAAATATGTGCATGCATGAGAAAGAGAGATAGAGAGAGTAGAATCTTCCACAGTCTGGTCACACTGTAATCCCATCCCTCCAGTCTTCTAGCTTGTCAGCTCCTGGGCACTCATGCACATGTCCAACATATTTCAGGCTATCTAGCTGAGGATTCAAACCATAGTCACCCTGTGGGATTCAGCTTTTCTCACACAGTGCATTACACTGCATCCCAAGCCAGCCCCTTTCTCAGTTTTTAACATATTGTCCTCACTAAACTTAATCATTTCTAGCTTTTGATTTAAAGTAAAGGATGTGGCACTTTTTCTTTCTCTTGAACACTCAGAGGTCATTAAAGGGTTATTACTTGGCCTAATTTTAATACTATTGCATCTCCGGGAGGAGGGAGGCCCAAGGAGGGGGGAGAAGGGGGACAAAGCTGGTCAGTGAAATAGCCAGAACACAAAACATTTACTAATTAAGTTAACCATCTTACATGGGCATGGTTTTCAGCACCCAAAACAACTGAAGTAGTAACCTCAAAGATTGCTGATATGAGATCACAATAACATATAATAATAATGAAAAAGTTTGAAATATTATAAGAGTTACCAAAAAAAAGACACGAAGTAAACATATGTGTTGGGAAAATGGTGCTGATAGACCTGCTCAATGCCAGGTTGCCACACACCCTCAATTTGTAAATGCAATATCCATGAAGTGCAGTAAAAGCTTAGTTGCCCTGGCAGGAAGCCTCTTGCTGGGGGTGGCATTCTGGGCCCTTGGTTTAATATTCTTTCTTTTTCTCCCTTTCTCCCCTGACTGCAGGATGCTTTTGTGGAACTATATGGCCCCAGCATGCGGCCTCTGTTTGATTTCTCCTGGCTGTCTCTGAAGACACTGCTCAGTCTTGCCCTGGTGGGAGCCTGCATCACCCTGGGTGCCTACCTGGGCCACAAGTGAAGCCAACAATCTGCTGCAAACAAATATGCAAAGGTTCACTAAAGCAGTAGAAATAATATGCATTATCAATGATGTACCATGAAACGAAGCTATAGGCTCCTTAAAAAATAACAAAAACACACACACACACACACACACACACACACACACACACAGCTTTCAGGCAAAACGTCGAATCAGCTATTTACTGCCAAAGGGAACTATCATTTATTTTTTACATTATTAAGAAGAAAGATTTATTTATTTAAGACAGTCCCATGGAAACTCCTGTCTCTGGAAACCCTACCATTAACCACCAAGCACCACTTCAGGTGGCTCCACCTGGACGTCCTGTGCTGCAGACACAGACTTGTTGTCCAGAGTGTTGGCCAGACTGACCCACCCTTTGAGGAGCAAACAAATGGACAAAGGACAGGACTGTTGGGGAGGCCAGTTTTCTGGCTGTTGGAGGTTGGGAAGAAGGTGTTCGTTGTTCTTGCATTTATTTGCCCCAGGGGCTGTGATATTAGCAGAGGGAAGGTGCTTGGAGGGAAGTCCATTCTCCCCTGGCCTGAAGAATACTTTGCATATGACTTAAATGGTACAAACCCGGTTGGAGAAAAAAACTGGGGACTTCAGATGGACGTGGTACCTGCCAAGATTTCCACGCCGAAGGACAGCAATGGGGAAAATGCCCTTAAAACATAGGAAAGTATTTTTTTAAGCTACCAATTGTGCCGAGAAGCAATTTAGCAATTTATCCAATATCATCCAGTACCTTAAACCCCAATCGTGTATATTCATATATTTTGGATACACACCCCCTCCCCCAGTACTGGCTCTGTCTGAGTAGGAAACAGAATCCTTTGGAATTCGAGGAAGTGAACATTTCAGTGACTTCTTCGGCATCAGGAAGGCTAGAGTTACCCAGAGCATCAGGCCGCCACAAGTGCCTGCTTCTAGGAGACCGAACTCTGCAGAACCTGCCCTTGGGCCCCAGCTTGAGGCCTGGTCCTGCCTGGAGCTGAGCCCAGGTACTCACTGGTCTCCTCTAGGGGTTTTAAACACAGCAGTGTGGTCTCTGAATGTTTGGAAGCTGACGGAGCTCAGAATTCCACTGTCAAGAAAGAGCAATAGTGGGAATAGGCCTGGGCCTGCCCCCCTGCGGCCTGCTGGTGGGCCCGTCTCCATGGGGAGCCATGCTTTTCTTGAGACATTCATCACTGTGGAGGGAAGGGACAGAGGCACTGTGCCTTTCCTAGCAGAGGGACAGGGTGAAGACTGGGAAGCTGCTCCCAAAACTAAATGAGAAAAGGAGGCAGCTTTGGCCCAGTTTCAGCCACAGCGCATGCATGATGGCTATGGGCTGCTGGCCTGTCAGTGCAGTTTAAAGCAAGGCTTAAAATGACTTTGAGGAGGGTCAAAAACCCTAAATAGGGAGCGTGGAATGAAGTGTGATTAATTGACCTATGACTATAGAACTATCTGTAAAACATTATTGTGTCATTGTAGTTTGGTTTCATTTGAAAACCTGGTAGGAAAGAAAAAGTTCCAGGTGTGGAATGCAGGGAGTATCTGTACATCCTGGGGCATTAAAAAAAAAAAAAAAAAAAAAAAAAATGGTGGAAATATAGAGAAGTAGCAAAAGAAGTGAAATCTCTGGCTAATAAACTATAAAGTACTTTTGTGGAATAACTTTGTGGCATTATCGCATTATATACCATTTATCTGTATTAACTTTGGAATGTACTATGTTCAATGTTTAATGCTGTGGTTGATATTTCAAAAGCTGCTTTAAAAAATACATGCATCTCAGCATTTTTTTAAAAAATGGTATTTAGTTATGGCCTCTACACTATTTGTTAGCAAAAATGATCATTTTCCATTTGAGATTTTTGTCTCTTGATTCTTCAAAAGCATTTCTGCAAAGGTGAGATAAGCCCTGAGTCTCAGCTATCTGAGAAGCCCTGGATTTTGCTGGCCACTGAGGAGCTCTGTTTTCACCATGTTACATGCATTTTATGTCAACACAACTGAAACAGATATATCTGTTGTCCCTTTGACCTTGTTTCCTGAAGGTTTACTTGTCCCTGGGCAGTTCAGCATTTAACTGAATTCACGTTATTTAGGATTACATGCATGTTTGGTTAAACCCATGAGGTTCATTCAGTTGAAAGTCCAGATGGGAAATGACCAAAGCATTAAAATCTTGCTGCGATAGTTTGGCCTTTACAGTTGCTTTATGTGGCCTGCCTGACATAGGCCCACCTGGAGCCCTCCTGCCCTCCTTCCACGGGGCCCATTTCCGTGGCCGTCCTTCAGGTCCTTCCTGAAATGTAGTGGCGTTTACACGTTACTGAGAAATCTCCCTGGCGAGCCTCAGGGAATGGGATGATCAAACCTTTGAACGATTCTAATGTTTAAGCAAAATATTGTTTTCTGAAAGGTTTACATTGTCAAAGCGCGGAATATGAAATACCGAGTCCTGTGCTGCTATCCTGCCAAGATCATTTTAGTGGAGTCAGTTGGCAACCTACTCCAAGTGGCGCAACCCTCCAAGCTGCTTTAGAAGTAACAATGAAGAACGTGGACATTTTAAATATAAAGCTGTTTGTCTTTGTTGTTGTTCAAACTAGAATTTGCAGAGTATTTGAAAAATGTATATATGGGGAGGGGGGTTAAAAAAAGGCCATAGGGACTAACTTGTGGCTGATTTCCTTTTGCTGTGGGGTTTTGTTATCTGATTTTTATGGTAAATGTGCCCAGCCACCCAACCCCCAAACTGTACAGTATTGTGGCTGCACTTGCTCTAAGAGTAGTGGATGTTGCATTTTTCTTGTTGTTAAAAACATGTTAGAAGCAATTAATGTATATAAAAGCCTGAACTGTTCTATTTTTCTCCTTTTTTCATTGTCTCAGTTATTTTGCGACCGAGCAACAAAGTATGTGTTTCATATTGAGAAGGGATTCTCATCTGCATCTCTTAGCTCCTCTACGTGTGAAAAGGAGTCCTCTTTACTTTGGCCGATGTCAGAGTTAAATAGAACATACGTGCTTTCCAAATTGGGGTTGAAGGATTCTCAAAATAGTGCCCAAGGAGAACGTCCAAGAACCTCCCCAGTCTTCCCTAACCTTCACTACACAAGGCCTGAGAGAGAAACCAAAACAACTGACATGCTCTACAGAAAACAGTTCATCCCAGAAGATTTTGCAGGAGCTGAAAATTCTTTTAAGTTTAAGATTTGAATGAAAGTCACATTTAGAATTAAGAAAGCCCCTTTATGGGCAGCAGGTGGCGTGGTGGCTAAGGTGCTGGACACTCCCACATGGCTGACCACGGTTCAAGTCCCGGACCTGGCGGCTTGCTTTCTCACTTTCTCTCTCTCCCTCCCTCTCTGTGTCACTCTCTCTGGTCAAATTAAAATAAAATAAATGAATAAATAAAATTTTTTTTAAAAAAAAGAAAGCCCCTTTATATATTTCAAGGAAAAAAACCAACATCCTCTGGTCAAGTTCAACTTATCTCTGCTTATTTAGAAGTGGTCTTCCATCTCTATGTGACTTTCATTTCATTAGTACATGCTTTTTGCTTATCAACTAAAGACCTAGCTCTGGCCCGGCGGGAAAAATTAGGACATTATTATAAATCTAATCAGGGTTAAATGTAAATAATTCAGGCAATCGCAACACACATCTAGATTTCACATCAAGGATCTAGCGAATGAGCAAATTGCAAATACTCTACATTTACCATTAAACTTACACTAAAACAATTTATAAATGTGAATTAAACTCTAATTCTAACTGCACTTTTAAGGCAGTGGCTGTTTTTATACTCTCTTATCACTTATAGTTGGTAATATATACCAACTCTATCTGAAAAAAAAAAACAGGAAGGGCTTGAAATACGAGCCATTTTAAGGAAATTAGGGAGTTCATTGAAATTCTATTCTGATCTTATTCTACGGTGTCTTTTGCAGCCCAGACAAATGTGGTTACCCACTTTTTGAGAAATACAATTCTACATTGTCAGACTTATGAAGGTTCCAATCAGATCTTTATTGTTATTCAATTTGGATCTTTCAGGGATTTTTTTTTTAATTATTATGGGACAAAGGACATTTGTTGTGAGGTAGGAGGGAGGAAGAATTTTCAAATGAGTAAAATATTCTCAAGATTGAATCAAGGAATAGCGGTTTCCAGAATAGTCTGAACTGTCAAGGTATGAGGGACCTTTACTAAAGTTAATTTGTTGTCCCTGTGAAGATCTTATGAGAAAATCGAGAAATATTTTCAAGTTCTATACATTTTTGTTTTGTTTTGTTTAGATTTTTGCTATAGGGCACATGCATGCTCCAGAGACAGAGAGGGAAATTGAGAAGTCACTTACTGGGAGGGATAGCCACACTGCAGTCCCTTCTCCATTCTCTTGGGATTTGGGGTACACCCACACACACACACACACACACACTCAGCATGATTTTCAAGTTGCCGGGTCTGGGAATTGAACTATGTACTCAGCCATGTGGGATCCAGCACCTTAACCACCATGCCATCTGTTGTCCCGTGTACCTTTAGATTCACAAAGCTCAAAGTCTAGCTTGGTTTGGCAAACTAATGGTATAAATATCAAGCTGGATAAGTTTAATTTATTTAAACAATAGATTTTCACTGTTAACCAGCAAGATATTTAATGGCAATATCTGGTTGATAAGGACATGTATTTCCAAATATTTCTTATTAAACTTTAAAAAATAAAATTATACTAAAGGGGCTGGTAGGTGGCATGGTGGTTGGGGCAATGGACATGGCCTCGTGCAGTTCAAGTCCCAGACCTGGTAGCTTGCTTTCTCTCTCTCTCCTCTCTCTCTCTCTTTGTGTCTCTCTATGTGTCTTTTTCTCTGGTCAAATTGAACAATAATAATAATGAATAAATAAATTTTTAAATAAAACCCTGATAAATAAAGCAATGTGAAACTGCATTGGGTAAGTGATAATCCAAGTCCCTCGGCCTTACACAATGAATCATTCTGTTCCATATCTTGACAACCATGAGCTTGGACAACCATGAAACATGTATCTCACTGGGCACAATGAAAAACACATGGAATATGAATGGTACTGAACCAATTCATGACCACCCAGAAAAATTACTTAAAGCCAACATCCTGTCGATGACAAGGTGGTTCTGTATACCAAGCTCAGTGCAAAAGACAAAAAGTCATGGAGGATGGAAAGGCTACCTTCATCAAAAAGTTGTGCCTGATGGGAACCAGCAGTTAGCGTAATGGCTATGTCGCTGGACTCTCACATAGTCAACCGCGGTTCGCGTCCCGGACCCGGTGGCTTAAAACTCACGCTGGGCACGTGTGCGTGCGTACCCAAGATCCCGAGAGGAGAATGGAGGAGAAGGGATTGTGGCGTGGCCAACCCCCCTGGGGGGTGATTTCTCACCTTCTGTCTCTATATCTCTCTCTGTCTGGCGAGCGCACGTGCCCTATAGTGAAAAAAAAAAAAAAAAAAACCTCTCAAAAAAAAAAAAGTTGTGCCTGCTAATAAATATTCCTGGAGTGTAAATACTCAATAAAGTCGTGTACCTAAGCCTTTTAGGAACTATGAAGAAATATCTAGCTATTGGGTCATTAGAAAAGTCATGATGTAGTTTCCTATGCAAAAATGTGTCGTGACTTTTTCAATGACCCAATAGTTCATTTCATTAAGTTTTTCCCTCCAATCTAGCATCTGAAAGCATGAGAGCTGACTACATCTCTTTAGGGGAATCTGGTTTGTTTTGTGTGTGTGTATATTTATTATAATACCTTCTTAAGTTTCCAACAAGTTTTGCTTTCATTTTGAGTTATTGGGGATGTTTTTGTTTTCAATTTTAAAAGCATGCCGTAAGTGTTTTGTATTGAAAACTCTGTTATCAAAATTTTCATGCTTTTACCTTCCATAGGCTGTTTCTAAGATTGATACTTTTTAGGGCTTGCTGATATTCTGCAACACTACACACACAAAAGGTAAGGTAAGCACAATTTCCATAGTTAAGGCAAAGTAGGTCTCCAGTGGGCCACCATTAAATGTAATGGCACTTTGTGTTGCTGGAAAAAGTCACATTGCCATTAAACTTTCCTTGTCTGTCCATGGACTATTGTGAAGAAAAATAAAGCACAGCGTGAGATATTGTGCCCTGGGATTGTTTATAATGTGTTAACATGATTTCACCCTGCCATTTATTGTCATTAAACAAGACTTTGAAAAGCCTTCTTAAGCCAATAGAACCACTATGAACCCCACTCTAATGAAGCCCTTAGGGACCAGGCTAAGGGATTACCTTACAGGTGAAACTACCTTTAGATTCTTGGTAATGAACCCTTCTGGTTAGGCCCGAGATAAACTAGTCTTGAATTCCACTCCTTAACAGCCTCTGCTGTTGTTGGGTGTGTTCTGCCATATGGACTGGGATCCCAGCCTCAGCATTTCAGAAGATGAAGAATTGTGTCAAAAGGAGGGACTCAAACTGGAAGCTTTATTTTGATGTTACTGGTTCTTTTAAAAGCAGGAAGAAAGATTTTTTTACAGGGTCTCACTATTGCAATCCTTTGCCCCAGACTCCCAGTAGCCAAGATTATAACTAGCCTGTTTAGGTTGGTCCGGGAATCAAACCTAGACTTTCTCTGTGTCCCAGCCTCACACAGCAGCACTCTATTGATTGCGCCACCATGGGTGGGCTCTAAAGTTAACATTTTACCAGCACTGAAGCACATAAACCTAAATTAAAAGCCATCCAATGTTTCCCACTTATGTCTGGGTCCTGAAACCCTAAGCCTCAACCTTCCAAATTTTTTATTTTTGACTCAATTAAAATCAATCAGGTAGTAACATCCATCTTTTTTTTAAGAGGTTTTTGCCTTTAGGTGCAGGCACTCACCAGAGAGAGAGACAGAGACAGTGAGAGGGAAAGTAAGAAATCACCCCCCTGAGGGGATGGCTATGCTGCAATCCCTTCTCCATTCTCCTCCTGGGATCTTGGACACACGTGCACACGTGCCACTGGGTCTAGGACTCAAACCATGGTTGGCCGTGTGGGAGTCCAGTGATGGAACCACTATGCCATCTTCTGGTCCCAATAACCTCCATCTGTTAAGTGTCTACTGGATACAACACCATATGCATACAACTTGTTCTCATACCTTAGAAGGTAGTTATTGTTTTTTATTTCATAGGAAAAAACTGAGACTGAGAAATTAAACAATGTCCCCAAATTCTCAAACATCCTAAGTTACAGAGGTAAGATTTGGGCCCCGGTCTGGCTGACTTCAAGGCCTGTGCTCCCTCCTTTCAATGAGTAGTTTCCAAACTGTTGCACTCATAGCCTTTCCAAGGGGGAACAAGCATGAGGTGTTTAAAATAACACTGTCAACACCCATGGGTCCTCTTTCAGCAATTGATCTTGAGAACACCCCGAGTTCAACCCACTCTCCTTACCCACCTCCCTTTCTGCAATCACCTTTCACGCCTCTTCCACACTTCTCAAAGTCTCTCCCTTTGTGAACCTCACTGGGAGGCACTGCCATAGTATGCTGGGACTTCCTCAAGCTGGCTAAAAAAGCTACCTCCGCTCATTTCTTTCCAACTCCACATCAGTGAATTCCAGTTGGTAGCTTGAAATTGGCCATAGAGGAAGTATTTACACCATGGAAATGAGCAAAAGATAAAGAGCAGAGCTTCTTTTCTTATCTCACCCTAGCTCCCAAGCCAACTTACCTGCACAATACCAAGCACGGCCCTGGAGTGTCAAAACCCTTGGGAACCAGCAGTTAGCGTAATGGCTATGTCGCTGGACTCCCACATAGTCAACCGCGGTTCGCGTCCCAGACCCAGTGGCTTAAAACACGCCGGGCGCGTGTGCGCATGTGCCCAAGATCCTGAGAGGAGAATGGAGGAGAAGGGATTGCAGTGTGACCATCCCCCCTGAGGGGTGATTTCTCACTTTCTGTCTCTATGTCTCACTCTGTCTGGCGAGCGCACACGCCCTATAGCGAAAACCTCTCCAAAAAAAAAAAAAAAAAAAAAAAAACAAAAAACCCTTGGGTTACCAAAAGGCATGATTTGAAAGCCAGGAGCTATATATAATAGATTCTAATGACCAAAAAGAAAATCCTTTTTTTTTTTTTTTTTTTTTTCGGAGAGGTTTTTGCTATAGGGCGCGTGCGCTCGCCAGACAGACAGAGAGAGACAGAGAGATAGAAAGCAGGAAATCACCCCCCAGGGGGGATGGCCACGCCGCAATCCCTTCTCCTCCATTCTCCTCTCGGGATCCTGGGCACGCACGCACACGCGCCCGGCGTGAGTTTAAGCCGCCGGGTCTGGGACTCAAACCGTGGTCGACTACGTGGGAGTCCAGCGACATAGCCATTACGCTAAAAGAAAATCCTTTTATACACTGTTTTTATTCTCAATTCTTGCTATCAACAAAGTTGAAAGAGTCCTGACAGATTTCTTTTTTTATTTGTTTGATTTGCTAAAGGGCATGTGCTCTCACTAGAAAGAGAGAGATGGTGAGAAATCATCTCCCATGGGGGATAGCCACATCACAATCCCTTCTTCATTTCTTTTTTCAGGATTTTGGGCACACACACATGCACCTGGCCACCAGGTCCAGGACTCAAACCATGCAGTTGGCCATGTAGCACCCAACTGCTTTAACCACCACGTCACCAGATGGCCTGCAGATAGATTTTTTTAAATGTGATTTTAAAACATATTTGATAGAAAGTGGTCAGATATGGAGGATCTATTGCTGAGTGAAGTAAGCCAGGCTATGAAAGAAAGATACTGTATGTATCCACTCAATACATACCGACTGTCTGTACTCTATGGTCGAGAGCAAAAAATTGGAGGACATAAAAGCAGTGAAGGTACTTAATGAGAATAGGACAGTGTGGAATGGGGGAGGTGAAGAGAAGAGGATAGAGAAAGACAGCAAGAGAACAATAGAGAGGTAAGACATTAGTGAGAAACAGATATGGCTTATTACCTGTTGGTGATGACATGTATGGTATTCTCAACTGGATTGATCTGAGAAGTATTTCATGATGGGTAAAGTCTTTTTACAAGCAAAATGAGAAATAGTGATTGACTGTTTTAAAAAATAATTAGAATAATAATAATGATTGGGAAAAACATAGAAAAGTTATTGAATGATAAAGCGGGGAGATTAATGTCTCTGTATTGACTGACATGCATGGCATTCCCTTTTAATGTATTTTTTTTTTTTTGAGAGGTTTTCGCTATAGGGCACGTGCTCTCGCCAGACAGACAGAGAGAGACATAGAGACAGAAAGCAAGAAATCACCCCCCAGGGGGAATGGTCACGCCGCAATCCCTTCTCCTCCATTCTCCTCTCGGGATCTTGGGCGCACACGCACACGTGCCCGGCGTGAGTTTTAAGCCACCGGGTCTGGGACGCGAACCACAGTCGACTACGTGGGAGTCCAGCGACATAGCCATTACGCTAACTGCTGGTTCCCCATGGCATTCCCTTTTGAAAAAGCAATGTAATACACTGTAAAGTTATATGTAATCCAATGTAATATAAAGTAGATTATGATGGTAATAAAAATAAAAATAAATAAATAAATAAATAAAAATAACATAAATTCAAACAGTCAAGTCATGAAATTCCTTCCACTCCATGTAATTATTACATGAACAACACTCCTAAGAGCTTGCATTCATAGAAATGAAAAACACAAATAGACTTGATGGTGAACCCTTGCTCTTTATTGTAATAAGTAATTTCTATTTATATATACATGTCCTTGGAGGCAATGAAATAAATAAGCCCCATTTACCTCAACAATATATGTATTCCAATAAAAATTAAATGTTGTATTTAATAAATATCAAAATTGTAATATCTGTGCATCTTATCAATCAGATAAAAATAATAATTAAAATAGTTACTCAAATGACGAACAAAAAGTTAAATCTTTCGGTCATAAAAATTCAGACTTACTTTTGTTGTAGAAAATTATTAGCAGTTAATCAATTGTAAACTTTTGATTGTAAGAAATATCATATTAGAATAAAATAGGGGATAGAATTGTGAATTTGAGAAGAAAAATGTAGAATTTCCAGGTATTAAAAAATAACTTGGGGGACCAGCAGTTAGCGTAATGGCTATGTTGCTGGACTCCCACGTAGTCGGTTCGCATCCCGGACCCGGTGGCTTAAAACTCACGCTGGGCGCATGTGTGTGTGTGCCCAAGATCCCAAGAGGAGAATGGAGGAAAAGGGATTGCATCGTGGCCATCCCCCCGGGGGGTGATTTCTCGCTTTCTGTGTCTGTCTGGCGAGCGCACGTGCCCTGTAGCAAAAAAAAAAAAAAAAACAAAAAACAAACAAACAAACAAAAACCTCTAAAAAAAAAAAAAAAAACCTCTAAAAAAAAAAACTTGGGACCAGCTGATGGCATAATGGTTATGTCACTAGACTCCCACATAGTTGACCGCAGTTCGCATCCAGGACCCAGTGACTTTGACACTTGGAGGAGGGATACGGAGGCAGAGCATTGACGGGATGGGGAGGTGTGGTGTTATCGGTTTAAGATATTTTGATCAACTGGACTGGGGAGAAATGTTCACATATTGAAATGTTCACTTTGTAAGCTAAACAGTGTGATTGAATATATATTTTTAAAAGGTAAAATAAAATTCTCTTTAATAAAAATTTAAAAAATAAAAAAAACCTCACACTGGGCATATGTGTGTGTGTGCCCAAAATCCCAAGAGGAGAATGGAGGAGGAGGGATTGTAGCATGGCCAACTCCCCCAGGAGGGTGATTTCTTACTTTCTGTCTCTCTGGTGAGTGCCCTCACCCTATTCCAGAAATTAAAAAACAAAAAAAGTGAATATTTCATGTAAATTATGTTGACTATCACTTCATTATGGTACTTAGATGCCTTCTATATAACTAAAAAGTAATGTAACAAATTTATTTCAAGATACCAGTTGTTAAAATAACTTCTCAGACAAGCTTGTTACTAGCATGTGTCAAAATTCTGTTTCCAACTAGTCTGAAGGGAAAAGACTCCCGGTGCACCAATTCTCTTTAGGAAGAGACATGTATAGAGAAAAGAAATGGTCCTAGCCCAGAAAAATGTCTAAAATCTACTTGACATGTTTTAAAATAGCCGGAGAGCCCTAACTTTCCAGCCATTCTTAATCCCATTAAAGTCTATCTGGAAATTACTCAAGCATTTTATCAGGAATCCTTCATGGAAAGGAATTAAATGACATCATACAACAAAAAGTTCTGCCACAGTTTAGGGACAATTTTCTTCTCATACTATTAATGATGCAGTGCAAGTTACATCCTTAGCAACTATTAACATTTAAGTTTAAAAATGAAATGTCAACTTAAACATCTACACATGTGCAAGGTGGCACATGTCTCTCAAATTCCTTGAGATGGCACGCCAGTCAAGGTGTCGGAAGATCCCTTCCTGTAAGCCCCTCTGGGTATGTCTCTAGACTTCTTTGGAAGCTCAAGGGCAGATATGCAAGAGAAGTGGTGGATACTGCTTGGCAGGACTTTATATTTAAATTAACCTTTCTGCCAGCTCCAAGGAAACAGGTAGTTGGATAATGATTATAACTAATAATTACTCGATTCAGTAACAAAAAAAGTAATGCCTTACGGTTCCTAAAACTCATTTAAATGCATAGATTTAGTTTTTGTTGTAGAAACGTGTAAGAGACTAAGCAATGTTAAATGTTAACTTTAAGAAATATTCTAGGATAAAATGGAGGAGGGTGGAAAAAATCCGAATTTGAAGACTGAAATTTTAAAGTGTTACAAAAAGAAGTTGTTTCTGCATTTTTCACGTAGGCAATGTTTGGGTTTCAAGTCATATGGTACTAGAATCCCTTGTGTACAGTTTTAAAGTGATGAAACAGATTTGTTAGTATTCCTACCCCATGTTTATGGGAAGAGGAGAGAAGGCTGTACATTTAGTGACTGGTTTTGGTGTCCCACCACACACTGCCACCAAGTGGAGGATTGAGTCTCAGGTCCCTGTCAACCTCATACCAAGAACAAGGGACTTGCCAAATAGAATCATTCCAGGTCAGTGCTTACCCCTAATACCACCCTCAAGAGACCTTTCCCAGAATAGTGTGGTCTATCCGCTCTGGCAAGTTCAAAAATGAGTTCTGGGTTTTTTTGAGTGGTAGTGTGTCACTTATCTAGCTGGAGAGGGACTGATAAAGCAAGGTAGGTGAAAAGACCTGCTGGAGGTGGTTGATATCTCCGTCCTGTATTTTTCTCCTGAGCACCAAACTCATGTCCAATTGAGTATTCAACATCTCCTCTTGAATAACTAGTAAGTGCCTCAATCTTAACATGGGTTGTTAAGATCAAACAGAAGGTTGATCAGTCACCAACACATAGCTAAGATGCAGATGTGGAACTGGGTGAGACCACCTGGGGGAGGAAAGAACAGATGAGGAGCAAAGAAAGAGCCCTAGGTCACTCAACATGTAGAATTTTCAAAAAGGACACAGAAAAAGAAAGGAAAGATGAAAGAAAAAGAAAAGATGAAGAAAGAGAAAGAAAGAAAAAAGAATAAAGAAAGAAAAAGAAAAAAAAAGAAAGAAAAGGAAAGAGAGAGAAAGAAAGAGTAGGTATGATCAAAGAGATAGGAGACAAACATTGTATTATGTTTATAATGTTGTCATCTTACTTCAATCTCAAAAAAATTCCATGAAGTATTATCATTCCCATGTTATTGATGTAGAAAAGGAAGCTAAGAGAGGCACATAAGTTAAGGTAGGCTAGATGAGGCTGTGATAAGTTTTCAAATATAAGTACCTTAACAAAAGCGTATACTGGGCCAGCCCTGTAGTCTAGTGTTTAAGGGAATTGGATCTCATGTGGTTGATTGTGTTTTGAATTCTGACCCTGGCAGCTTGAAAAACATGCTGGACATATGTGCATGCATGGCCAAAATTCCAACAGAATGGAGAACTGAAGAAGGGATTAAAGTATTACAACATCACATTGGGGAATTAATTCTCTCTTTCTCCCACCTCTGTCATTCTCTCTTCCCAATAAGCATATGTACTCTCTGGTTATTGAAAAACAAAACCAAACTATTTATGCTCATTCCGTGGTCTGATGGAGCAACCTTCCTGAGCAGCTTTTATCTAGCCAGCCTCTTTCTACTTTGTGAAGCCACCATCTTTGACAGGAGAGTCACAAACACCTAAAGATGTCAAAACAGCAAGATGGAAGAGTCTTCTCTTTCTGGATATCAGATTCTCATATGCAAAGACACCAAAATATCTCCCAGTGGGTCTTGCTTCTTCAAACTAAATGTCCCAGCTATCTGTAAGATTTCACCATCCTAATAGCTCCATCTGAATGCACTTTATTGTTCAATTTCCTTTTATAAAATTACACCAAATTAGATACTGTTCCCAGGTTAGCAACTGTCCTGTCCCAGGGGCTTTGAAGCTACCACCTTCCCAGCCTGAAAACCACACCTCCAATAATATAGATTAGACCCATGTTTGAGTTTCAGCCAGTGTTCTGTATTGTCTGTTAAGTTGAGACCAGCTCTAAAGCCAGCTTTTTCCCTCCATGAACCACTAAAGCCTGAAAAAAAAAAAAGATTTATTTCTCTTAGTATAAATTTGTCTTGACATTTTTTGCAAAATTTCATTTTCTTGATATCTGCCCTGCATTCTAAGTCATGCAAACATTCTGAGTTGGTTTTTTCCTCTATCTTATCTTCTAGCCCTGCAAGTTTATGTCATCCACAGATTCGATAAAACAGCCTCCTGCACCTCTAAATCTTTGATAAAAGTACAAAACAGGTCAAGGCCAAAAATAGAGCCCTGTGCTGCTCTCTTAGTATCTCTCCATCAGAAGTAGACTATAATCTCTTTTTTTTATGTTTTTGCACTTCATAATCTGCTGAATAAAGGCAAAAGAAAGAGTTGAGGTTTCTTCCTTCTCCATATCATCTGTAGATATTGCTCTATCTGTGCCCACTTGAATTTCCTTTGTTGCAAATATATGTTTAAAATCCCTTTTTGTTATTCCACATTTTGGTAAGCACTGCATTGTCATTGCCCATCTCACCCTACTTGTGATTAATCTGTCTTTATCCTTAATGGCATGCTATCTGAGCCCACTTCCATAATGCAAGATACACTCTCAAATCAATCAGGCACTGTTCTTTTCTCTTCTCTCTCCTCCTAGAGGAGAACTCTCTCTGACTCAATTTCTATTACAGACTCTTTTCAGGATCTCCTATCATTCCTCTGACCCCAGAATAAGAATCTCTATAGGTGACTATCTAAAACTCGGAAGGGCCTGAGTTGTTCCTTACTTGCAAGCTAGCAAATCAATCTGCCACAAATTTATGAACGTTTGTTGAAAACATGAGACTCTTGGGTCAGAGAGAAAGGACAGTTTATTACTCACAGTACTTACAGTTGTCAGAGTAATCTGCATTTGAGGAGTAAATCTGAATTTGAGGAGTAAAATCTTAAACTGTTACAAAAAGAATTTGTTTCTGTGTTTTTCACGTAGGTAGTGTTTGAGTTTCAAATCATATGGTACTTAGATTCCCTTGTGTACATTTTTAAAGTGATGAAACAGATTTGGTTGGTATTCCTACCCCATGTTTACGGAAAGAGGAGAGAAGGTGGTACATTTAGTGACTGGTTTTGGTGTCCCACCACACACTGCCACCAAGTGGAAGATTGTGTCTCAGATGCCTGTCAACCTCATACCAAGAACAAGAGACTTGCCGTTCTAGGGCAGTGCTTACCCCTAATGCCACCCTCAAGAGAGCTTTCCTGGAATAGTGTGCTCTGTTTGTTCTGACGAGTTCAAAAATGAGTGCTGGTTTTTTTGAGTGGTGGATGGTGTGTCATTTATCTAGCTGGAGAAGGACTGAGAAAGCAAGGTAGGTGAACAGACCTGCCGGATATGGTTGATATCTCCATCCTATATTTTTCTCCAGAGCACCAAACTCATGTCTAATTGAGTATTCAGCATCAGTGGCATGATGGTTAAGGCTGCTGGATCCCACATGGTTGAATTCATAGTTCGAGTCCCAGACCTGGTGGCTTGAAAAACACATTTGAAATGTATGCAGGCATGTCCTAAATCCCAAGAGAACAATGGAAGGAAAGAGACTGGAACATGGCTATCTCCCCTGGGAGGTGATTTCTCACCACTCCATTCCCCATCTCTCCAGCAATTGCACGCATCCTATAGTGAATTAAAAAAGAAAGAAAGAGAGAGAGAGAGAGAGAGAGAGAGAGAGAGAGAGAAAGAAAGAAAGAAAGAAAGAAAGAAAGAAAGAAAGAAAGAAAGAAAGAAAGAAAGAAAGAAAGGAAAACGAAAAAGAAAAGATAGTCTAAATAAGAGCAACCAGTGCCTTGCTTACAACACAAAGAGAACATGATAGAATGGACAATTGTCCAGCAATAACACAGAATAAGTCTGTCCCTGCTGCATGTCTGACCACTAAATACAAAGACAGTAAAATATGTCTCCATGGGTTCTGCTACTCAGCGCTGCAAATTCTAGCCACATTCTCATCCCTACATCACTCTAGTTCTGCCATTGGACACATCTCTACAAAAGAGTTATATCAAGGGCCAAGGACCAGCAGGTGGCATGGAGGTTAAAACAGCTGGATTCTCATATGCCCGACTGGGCAGTTTGAGTCCTAGACTCAGCAGCTTGAAAATCACACTGGGTACATGTGTGTGCTTGCCCAAAATCCCAAGAGAAAAGAGAAGAGATTGTGAAGTGGCCATCCCCTCTAGGACGTGATTTCTCTCTCCTCTCACTCTCTCACACACAAACACACACATACACACACGCTATAGAAAACTAGAAAACAAATAAACAAAAGAAAATTAAAGAGAATTATACCTAAAACGATTATAGATCCCTAAATAAGAGCTGACTAAACTGTTGATCATCAAAGATCACCTTGAATCCTCTCTTTCGCTACTTGTTACCCATGGGCACATGGATATTTACCATCATCTCAACTCTTGCCAATATTGGCCATATCAAATCTGTATTTCCAAGATTAGCTCCTTCGTTAGTTTCCTTTTTTCTATCAATGGTACCAGCATTTCCTCAATTTTGCAAGTTAAAAATCCTTGGGAACATCAGTTCATCATTTTTCATTTTTGTTATTGTTAACTCTGCTCTGAAGCGAGGTATGAGTGGGGCTCTAGGCTCTAGAAATTGTTAGGACCTAGGTTTTAGCCTTGGGAACTCATGTCTTGCTTATTTTAATATTTATCAAGTACCGTTTAATGGACTCATGTTTTCCAAGGGCATCCTTAGCATCAATTAGTAGTAACTTGCTATTTACGTTATTAAGTGCTCTCTTTCAGAAAGGCTGATTTGAGGCAGGAGCCCACAGGTAACCCATAATCACTTAGCTTTCTCGAGGCATGCTTTGGGCCTTTCTGTTTGAAGCAATCAATATGGATACTATGGAGCTACGGACTCTTCTTGTTCTTTTCCATTTTTGAGCCTGCTCCATTCAGTACCCTGAGGGGGTGTGGAGGGGATCAGAGCTGCAAAGTTTGGGAGTAAAACTCAGCCACAAGTAGAACCAGGGTGGCTTTGATCCTCCCTCCCCAAGGGAACATCATCTATTCTAACCATGTGGAACATCTCAACTGGAGAACAAAAGAAAAAATAATAAAATAAAATATTTATAGGAAAATTACTTCTTGCAAGAAAGTATTGGCTCTAAAAGCTTTTAGAAACGTAATTATTTTTCTCCTTCTTGGGTTTTTCTGTTTTTAATATGAAACACTTTAAAGTCCCCTGGTTCGATTTCCAGGAAGCAATAATCCATTTTGCCTTGGGTAGAGTTCAGGAAAGATGCAGTTTTCACAAGTGGAAACATTTTCATTGGAATTGTCACATGGGAGGCTGCTACTTCTTTAATGTTCTTGCATCAGAAGAGCCCCATTCCCAGGGGCTGGTGGACCAGCTTTTTCTCTGGATTTTCCACTGTAAGAGTCTTTGTTTTACTTAAGCCACAGCTGGAGTCCTAGCCTTATCCTCACCTACCTAGTGGTTGCCACATCCAAAGGCCGAATCTCTGGACCAGTATGGTTCAACAGTTAGACTGTGAGCCTCAGGGCCAGCCCTGTGGCCTGCTGGTAGAAGGGAGCTGGATCCCAGATGGGTGACTCCCAGTTTAAATCCCGGCTCAGCAGCTTGAAAATCAGCTGGGGCACATGTTCACATATGCCCAGATCCTGATAGGATGGAGAAATGGAGGAGAAGGGATATGGTGTGGCTACACTGTCGGGGGATGCTTTCTCCCTTTCCTTTTCTCTCTGTCTCTCTCTGGTAAGCACATGTGCCTTCTGGAAATTAAAAAAATAAATGTGAACCACAAATGACAGCTGCATATACAGCCTTTAATTTTCTAGCAGCCACATTAGAAAATTTAAAATAATTTCATGAGATTAATTGTAATAATGTATTTTATTTAACCTAATATATCAAAATATCATATAATAAATATAAAAGTTATTGTGGTGGTTTGTATTCTTTTCCACACTAAGTCTTTGAAATTGCTGTGAAATTGATATTTATAGCATATCTCAGTTTGATTAAGTCATGTTTCAATGGCTTAACAGCCACACGTGGCTACCCATGTTAGACAACACTATCTAGACTCTATGTACAGATATGTCACAGCTCACCTGCAAACCACATGTCCATCCACTGCCTTCCTCTGTATGCCCCTGCCTCCCCATACTTGCCAATTAAATTGCCAATGCAGGGAAACATCTTTCTCTACAACACCCTCACCTCCTCTAAGCTTACACAGAAGAGTTCTTTTGAAACATCTGCTGGCAGTTCAAAGGGGAAACTAGATCTGGGCTGTGTCTAAGAAAATATTCCAGGTTCTATCGGCAGTCAGTGAACTCTTGATAACGAAAGATCTGGGTTCAAATCCCAGATTACTGAAAATATGACTTTGGACAAAGCATCTGTCCTCTCTGAATTTCTGCCTCCTCATCACGGTGTAACATTTGTCTTACCATGGCCTACTAGCCTCTTGGGGTAGTGGGATAAGGAGATCTATTGGTAAATGTGAAGGAGTTCTTATGCCATATGACATGGAAAATGGCATTATTTATTATTCCAAACCACTAAAGGCTGTGCAGCTATGGGAAATAATAAATCCGCAATGTCTTCAAACACAGTGTAAAGAATTAAATTAAGAAACTGAATCAAAGAAGCAAATTTCTGCACTTACCCACAAAGACAACAACATTCTTAACCACTACCAAACTTTGACTAGTCATGTTTATTTAGAGAAAGAGAAAGAGAGAGGGAGGAAGAGAATGATAAGCGACCCCCAGGATAATAATCAACCGTGGTCCTTGGAGGCAGGTACACATTATGAGAATGCATCTTGATAAAGCCTTGCTATAAACTTAGTTACGATCTTGACAATGACACTGCAGAGTGTATTGCACGTGGACCTAATTTTCCAAGACCAATAAGTTGAGATACCTACAGAGAGTTTCTGTAATATCACTGCCTCATAACCACCTGCGTATCTCCTTGCTCTGATAGCTTTTAGATTAGTAGCATCCGCTTCTAACATTCCCTATGACAGCACTTAAAACTTACCTTCTCATTGTTTTCTTTAAAATGAGATCCGTGTGCAGGGGAATAGGGAAATATCTTGTCTCTACTCTTTCCCAAGTGTTATTTAAAAACAAAAATTCCAATTTTGGACTTCTCCCATTTGCCTTCACTAATTACTTCCTTTATGTTCGACCCACTTGTGTCATAACTAATTCAAGTTCAAATAGAACTTGGTCACTATTTCATCACACTCATCTCCTGCCCTCAGGGAAGCCATGCTCACTGCACAAAAACAGGAACCGAGAGGGGTGTTGGGCTTCGTGAGGCTGTGGTCGTCTCTCTTCATCCAATCACGTGAGTCCAAATTTGTCTAGGTCCAAGAGCGTAGACTGAGTTTTCACCTCTGATCCACACTCACAAGTTGAGTGCTGTGTAGAAATAAAGGAAGATCAAATGAGATCAAGTGAAAGCTGTTTATTCAGAACAGTTACTTAAATGGCAGGGGAGTCAGCTACTTTCCTTTGCATTTGGCAGAGACTCAAAGGTAGGCAGAAGAGTGGGAAATCTTCAAAGTAGGAAAAAAAAAAAAAGGAGAAGGTTTTGGAAATGCCTTGATTGGATGCTGTCCCCCTGGGGAAGCTGGAGGTGGACTAACAAGGGTCTCCTGCATGACTAGCTGGAAATACATATTTGGCTTGCCCTGGTCAGTCCTGAATTGGAAGCAGGGGACAAAAACCAAGGAAGCTGTCAGGCACTAATCAAGTCTGGCCACTTGGGGCTGATTGCTACAGAGACCATCGTTTGGCTTCCTTGATTGCCACTAGAGCTAGTGACCTGACTTGTGCAGGTCTGACTTATATATACCAGGCCAGCTTCCAGGGTTGGTTATTGCAGCTATTGAGTTGGTTTCCCCGGGCTAGTAGTTGCTGCAGATTGTGGGTCAGAGTTTCTGCTTTAATATTTGTCTGACCATTGTTTATTTAGTCTTTCCGGTCTAAAACAAAGCCAGTAAGGATGGCAGCAACCTAGAAAGGGATTAACATGAATGATCAGGAAATTAACAAATGAAGTCACCAGACTTATGCAACCCCCTGGCACCTGCCCAACAATTCATTATTGACATCCGCTGAGTCCTTCTCACTCACTGCACAGCCATATAACATGGTGACATTGCTTGTCTCCACTGCCACATGATCTGAGAGCGCATCAAGTGCACATACGATCTTACAGAAGCCACCCAGGATGTGGAGGTGCAATGTTCACATACAGAAATTCAGCCACTCATCTGCAAGGCTGGTGAAGCAGCAGGTTGTTGGAGGGGAACTCTGACTTCTGAGATAGAAGACGGGGAAACTATTCCTTGGGTTCCAACAGTCCTAAAGATTACCAGAGATTCTTTGGAAGAGACACATTTACTTCCAATGACCCTGAGCTGTCTTTAGTACACTGAGGTGAGATGGGCTTTCAGACCTGGAATCCACCCTTGGTTCTGATAAGGCATTTCTAAAAACAAAGGATGGCATCCTTTGCTTACTTGGCACCCACTGTATGGCAGACCCTGTCAGTGCTTTAGTAACCAGTCTCATTTAATTGGTCACAACAGCACCGTGAGGTGGGTGCCATCATTACTGAATTCTGCAGATCTGACTAGGCTAAAGTCAAGTTGTCTCCAAACTCTGTTCCTTCTGGAGGCTCTTAGGAGAATCGTTTCCTTGCCTTTTCCAGGTTCTAGAAGCCACCAGCATTCCTTGGTTGGTGGTCCCATTCTTAGTCACTCCACACTCTGCTTCCATCACCAAATTCCCAGTCTTGCCCTCACCTGACACTCCTATCTCCCTCTTATAAAAATTTTACGGTTACATTGGATCCACCCAGAAATTCCAAGATAATCTCCCCATCTCAAGATTATTAACTTAATCACATCTGCAAAGTCCACTTACCATGTAACATTTCAGAGATTAGCATGTGGATATCTTTGGAAGAACCATATTCAGTTCTACTGCAAAAAATAGAAAGATTAATTTTTAAAGTTTATTTATCCCTTCCATAGCAAGAGAGAAACGAGAGAGAGAGTGAGAGAGAGCATGAATGGGGTCTAGATGCCAGAATCCATCCTCAGTGAAAATCTGGATCAGGGTCATGCTTGTACCTGGTATACTCAGGAAGGTTCCTGGATGTGAACTGGGACCCTCCCACATGAGTCAGTCCTGGAGTGTCATGTTCTATCACTATGCCACCATCTGGCCCCTGAAGAGGTTAATTTATTTCACAAACCCTCATGGCCAGTAGGTGTAGAGCTAAAGTTTGAATTTTCTTTTTTTTTAATTTAATTTTATTATTATTATTATCATTTTACATTTTTTCCACATTTCATTGATTTGCAAAATACCTTAAACTGAAACTATGGACAGAGCTACACTCTAGTTACAAGTGCACTGTAATTTTCTTCTGAAACACTTTTAATTAATTAATTAATTTACATTCAATCCCCAAGTATTGTCACAGCATACAAAACGTGATTTCCCATCCAAAATATACTGCATAGTGGCTTAATCATATATGTTATTGTCATTAATTTTCCATTTCTAGTTTCATATATACATGTATGTGTGTATACACACACACACACATATATGTATACACACACACACACACACACATATATATATATAATCCCTATTTCTCACCGTCTGCCATTTCCCACCCTCTTCCCACACAATCTTAGGTGTCTACAGTTGTTTTCCATTCCTTCCCCCCCCCACATTTTATTGATTCACAAAATCTCTTAAGTAATTTAACAACTTTCAATAGCAAGTTTAGCTGGTATGTACATATCAGTGAATACATGTCTGACTTTAGGTGTGAAACTGAGTAGAATGAATATATTATACGGTAACACCTAGCTGATGTTATAAAGCTTACTATGGTCATTAAAAAGGTATTTTTAATATATTTTTAATTTCAAGGAAACCACTTTTAGCTTTAATAAATCACAGAAATACTAAGGAAATTTACCTAAAACTTAAAGCCAGGAAAAAGGTTAGGATTCTGTTCAAATAGTAGGTACATGAACCTATAGGCAGCTCAAAACAGGACAAAAATCCTTAAAACTGGCAAACAAAACCTAGAAGAAAATCAATAATGTTTTAGTCAAAAGTCATAAAATACTATTTCACCAGTTCAGTCTCATGCACTTAATCTATCTTCTGTTGTGGTCCAATCTTCCTGATTAAATTCCGGGATATAATATTCAACTCCAGACATGTCTCTGTGATTAAGTTGGTCATTTTCTTAGTTTTTGAACTCTTATTTCCATGTGTCTGTATTTAGTTTCCCTGGTATAGTACTTCCTTGAGAACTTCTTGGAGATCTGGTCTGGTGTTGGTAAATTCTTTCAGGTTCTATTTATCTGAGAATGTTTTTGTCTTTTCTTCCCATATGAAGGATAATATTGCTGGGTACAGTATTCTTGTTGAAATTGCTTTTCCTTTAAAATTTTGAATATATTTTCCCATTCTTTCCTTGCTCATATTGTTTCTGATGAGAGGTCCACCGTTAGCCTGATGGGATAACCTTTGTAGGTAACTTGCCATTTCTCTCTTGCCTTATTATCTTGTCTTTGTCTGTTGTTTTGGTCAATCTGGCTATGTGTCTTGGAGAAGATCTTCTTAGGTTGATTCTATTTGGGGTCCTTTATATTTCTTGGGACTGGATCTTTGAGTACCTCTCTAGGTTTGGTAAGTTTTCTTACAGGATTTCATGGAATAGATTATCAATGCCCTTAAGAGTCTCTTCGCCTTCTGGGATACCAGTTATCCAGATGTTTGGATGTTTGATGGTATCTAGTATTTCTTGTATATTATTCTCATTTTTGGAGGCCATTTTCTCAGTCTTCATAGTGGATCTTTCTAAGCCAGTTATACTATCTTCTACTTCTGAGATTCAATTTTCTGTATGATCTTTTAATACTTTCAAGGGAGATTTTGACTTTCTGTATTATAGTCTTCATCTCTAACGGGTCCATTTTATTCTTTTTTAGAGTGTGTATTTCCTCTTTTAGATCTTGCAAGAATTTCCTCACCTCCTGGAACTCTTCAGTTCCCTTTCTCCTGCCTCTTCTGCAGTTCACTGTCTCTTTTTTCTTCCATCTCTGTTAGCTTTGTCATTATGAATATTCAAAAATCCTTATCAGACATTTCCATAAGTTTCATTGCACTGTATGAGGAGGAAGAGGTATTATTCTTTTCCCTTAAAGGAAAGGTATTGTGTTCCATATTTCTTGTGATCTAGTCATCTAATGGATGGTCCATGTCTTCCTAATTCTTGAAGTTCAATCTGAGTGTTCAAAGGTGAGCAGAAGGAGGTGATCTGAGATCTTTCTTCAGTTCCGTTTTCACTCTTTGTGATCAGATTCAAGGTGAAGAGAGGAAAATTCTGACTCCACTAGAAATGAGTCTGGAGGGGTCTCAGCAGAAAATCTTCATTTATGTCAAGGAAACCAATATTTCAGAGCTGAAGTACGGTATCCATATTAGGATAGGCCTGACTTGGCTGGTGCCTTTCCTAAATGAAATGAGGAAAGGCCTGAAGTTTGAATTTTCTAACTGTTCAAGCTTCCCTTCCCAAAGCCAGCACTTTGGTCCTTGAGGCCATCTCAGCGTGGTGCCATGTATGTCAAGTATAACCATCACCCCTGCCCTTTCTCAGACATGCTGCTGTTTCCCACCCCTAGCAGCCGGTGTCATCAGCTCCAGAGAGACCTTTGTCTGCAGGGGAGAAAGTATGGTAGCCAGAGATGCCTCTCTTCGAAATTCAGCCTCCTCCAATTCCACAGCCACAGCCCAGAAACATTTGTTCTCTGGCTTTATTTCATCTAGCTTCCTGTATATTTCCTGTGCCTTATCTTACCCCCACTCCAAACCCTTTAAAAATCCTCCTCTATTCTATTCTCAAAACACACAAGGATCACCCTAGTTGCAGTGGCAAGTGGTGGAATACCCCTACAGGAGGCTGGGACTATGTGAGAGACCTGGTTCTGTTCCTGGTCCTACCTAATACAGGCCAGGTGGGTATGGAGGTCCTCGCTGACTGGGAAGCTGAAGTAGGAGAACCAAGTCATGGTGAGCCCGTCAAAAACTCCCATGGCTCACTCTCTCTCTCTCTTTCTCATACACATGCTCACAGCATAGCACGCAGGGATAGTGCCTTCCCTATAGTGTCTCTGTTCCATTTCCCCCTTGTAATAGGTCAAGGGTTAGGAACAATCACTGGTTTGACTCATAATTATTGACAAACATGTAGTACCAGCAACTGAATGGTCAAGGTACTGTAGGTTGGGTATTTCTCAAAGAAGCTACACAGCCCACCTCCAGGGTGAACCCTGAATGAGGGCTTCCTGGAAGAGGAGGGAGATGCTCTTAGTACTGCCATGGAGGCCTCATCTTACAGTTCCTCTTGTTATAAGAAAACCCAGTGACCCCTCGTCAGTCTTACTGAGAAGAACTATAAAAGAGAGTGGGTTTGCTAATTCTTGGACCTTTTGGGCTCTGGTCTTTCCTTACCCAGACCCGTGGCATTTGATTAGTGCTTCATGCCTCATCTGGCCTTCCTGGCCTGGATCTTGTCTTCTGGGTCCTTACAGGTTGGTTTGCTGTTCTGGGATGCAATCTCTTATCATGACATTCACCCAAAACTGAAACTGGTCGGAACTTCTTTTGCTGTCCTAATTCTCAGAGCCCATTCCATGAAACCACACCCTCAGGAGGCACGAGCTTCCCAACAAGCCAGAGTCCCAAGGTAGAGGAGCACAGCCCATCGTCCCAAGAGAGGACACTCCACTGCTCCTTCACATTCCCTTATTGCATGTGGGTGGGTGAGGGTTTGGAAGAACATAAGAGAGATACTTATAATTAAGAAGACCACAGTGAGCCTAGGTCCTTTCTTTCATCTTCTCTCTAGACCATAGTTCAGTTACCTGTTAGAAAAATTGCAAATCAACTTCATTTAGTTAATAACTAAAAATGATTGCCCAGAATTCCCTTTGATCTCCCTCCCTAGGAACAAACTGTATACAAGGAAGCTCAGTAGGAAAAGTGGCTCTCAGAAGAAGTGTCTGGTGGCTTCTATAGGAGGGCCTTTCACAAGAGTCCCCAAGTCTTCACTTCCTCATCTTTAATACCCTGTGGCTCTTTGTATGTGATTTCTCAAACTGAGCGATGCTTCAACCCCACCACCCACTTTGAATGCTGGCCTCCAGTAAGACCTTGCATGAGGCACTGCATAAATCCTGGACAGGGCCGAGTGAGGGAAACATTTATTGCCTGTCCTGGCTCTTGGTGAGGCGAAGTGTTTATGAAGTATGTTCGGAACACACGTGGCACTGTAAGCCTGTACCAAGGTCCTCCCACCCTGTTCCTGACCATTGTCATCGACTGTTGGTCGTGGACTCTCTAGTGATGGGTACTGTGCCTCCAGGAAATAGCTGATCTGTTGACCATCTCGTATAACTGACCCAATTTTGTAAGTGTCTTTCGGAGGATTACAGTGTTACAACACACTCCCTGATAGGGAATAAATGTAGTAATGTTTCTTGGTCTTCAAAAGCTAATCTAGACTTCTTGCTTATGAATTTTGACAGACCACTAAAAACATAAAAATAATTTAAACAATGGAATAATAGTGAGCCTCTCCCAAAAGGATCCAGTGTGTTTATACTTCAAGACCATTATCATATTACATTGTGTACTTTCCTTCAAAAAATCAAGATGGAAATGAAGATTCTAAAATAACCAAGAAATATGTTCTCTTAAGTGTCTGGGTATTCTTGGAAAAGTTAGCTCATAATTACAGGTCTCAGTTTCTTAAAAATCTGTGGAAATCAAGCTGTTGGCTGGATAAGCGCCAAGGCCGCACAGTCCAGCAGGACACTCCGCTTGGCCCACGTAGCTGTTGAGCATTTGAACACAGCTAGTGTGACTGAGGAATGACATTTTTTAAAAGAGATTTTTGCTACAGGGTGTATGCGTTCACCAGAAAGACAGAGAGAGACGGAGAGACAGAAAGCGAAAAATCACCCCCCAGCGGGATGGTAACATCACAATCCTTTCTCCTCCACTCTCTTCTGAGGATTTTGGGCACACACGCACACAGTCCCAGGGGGAGTTTCAAGCTGCCAGGTCCCAGACTCGAACCATGGTCAACTACATGGGAGATCAGCGATATAACCATGACACCATCTGCTGGTCTCAAAGAATGACATTTTAAATTTGACACAATTTAATTTTAATATCCACAAATGGCTAGGCTATGCATTAGACAGGGCAGTTCTAAGGGGTTTCTTCTTGATGTAAGTACCATGAGAAGAGAGGTGGGGGCCGTGGGAGCCACGTCCCTCCTGCAAGTGCCATTCTGCTGCTCCAAGGGAACTCAGACACTGCTCACATGAGGGAAGGAAGGCTGCAGGGCCAGTATACCACTCACTGCTTTGTGGTTAGCAAGACCACTTAGACTCCAAAAGAGAGGAGAGAAGACCTGGGTGAGCACCCGTCAGGTGCTGTCGACCGACGGCGTGATGTCAGATGGGAAAGAGCAGAGCACTGCCTACCAGGTTCCATTTGCCCTTCCTGGGTATTCAGGGTCTAACTCCAGGCGGCTGCTCACACCAACGGCTCAGCAGCAGAGAGAACAGGAACCTAGTCCGGCTAAATAAGGGAGCTGGCTCCCTGCCGCCCATCCATCAGAAAGCTTTTAAGATGGCGTCTATGAAATATGTATCAAATACCCTCTCTCCCCCAGAAAGGGAATGTAATGAAGTTTTCAAGTTGGAAGCACTCCTGGGAGCCAGGGACCAGGCCCTCACAACATAAAACCTGCATTAAGACCTCCTTCCAGCTTAGCCTTATATCCACCTTGCTAAGGAGTCAGTGAGGTCCTTCAGGATATTTTCCCCTTGGGCGGGGAGGGAGGGTCTGAAATGTGGTACTTTTCTGCACTATCCCAGAGTTAATTTCTCTTTCAAAACAAAAGCGACAGAAACACTCTTCGGTGCCATTGTGTTTTGCACAATCACACGCCTCTAAATTGCCACATTAAAAACTCTTCGTGAGGCCCTGTGGGGTGAGGTGATTACCTTTAATATCACCTTCTGGGTTTTGGTTTCCTGCCGACCGACAAAGAATATGGGAACATGTAATTCCACACTGCCCAGAGCACTTCTACAGTTTGAGCCTCCATTAAAATGTTTGTTTACTTATCTGCTAATCTCATTGTTTTTTCTAGATTCCTTCTCAGTAAGCAAGAGTGCAGCATCTGATGTGGGGCCATTTCTGAAATATGACCAGAATGGAAACCTGGAAAGAGAGCTATTCAGTGGAGGAAAGAAATACATAAACCCCCCAAATGAATGACTCAGAGCGTCCCTTAACTTCTCCCTAACAGAAAACCATTTTCTAAGGGGAAGGCATATGCACAAAGGAGTAACTTTTCAGAAATGTAGTGGTGATGTTATCATGGTCAGCTGAGCCACAATCCCAACGAGAATACTTGCTATTATTGCTAGAAATGCATAGACCCTGTATTTATTTTCAGAGGGGTTTGGTATCATTTTTTTAGTTGCTCTTCACGAAAAGCAAAATAGAAACCACCCTGCTCCTCTAAGAGGTAGATCAGATTCTATCTCTCTCTCTTTTTTCGCCCAAGGAGGAAACTACACAAAGTGGTTTGCCCTGGGGTCAGCAGCCCATCGGTGGCTGGGCTGGGGTTGGAAGTTCTGGTCCCTGGACTCCTGACCTGCTGAATCGTCCCTTGAGGCCAAGTCCAAGCCCTCTGTCCTCGATGGAGACACACTGAGGCTCTGTCACTATGCCGACAGACAAGCTTTCTCCCCAAATACTCCCAGCTTCCCCATCGAGCAGTCCCGGAGGGCTCCAGCTGCCTCACCAGTGAGACCTTCGCAGGTACTTTTATTGGTTTCTTTGTAACTAACACCTCTGGATGGAGTCCAAGATCCCTCTTATTCTGAATTCTCTTCTGTAGCAAATAAGTCATTTTATTATTTCTACTCTGAGCTGGCCACGACCCCAGGCTGTTCTGAAGTCCCTGCTGGTGTCGTCCCGGGGCAGAATGTGGCTCTGCACTCCTATGCACACATGTGGGGCTGGGAGAGAGCTTCCCAGTTCTGGCCATAACTGCCCAGAGTACAAGCTCATCATTGTCCTCAGTTAGGCTAGAGGGGACTGCAAGGGGGGGGGGGGGGCATTCCTGCCTGTAGGACAGTCACATGAGAGCAAATGCTCTGTCCTAGGGCTCCACTTAACCTGGCCTCTGGGGATTGGATCTCAGCGACCAGAGGAAGGCAAGAGTATGTCACCCATGATACCCATGACACAAAAGGGACTGGGCACCCAAAGAGTGTTCCCAGGAAAACCAGCTCCAGGAAGGGCTTGGTAGAAACTGGGGTCCTTGTCAAGTAAGTCCGAGGAATGCCACAGATGGCATTCTGGGTTCTGTGGTCATATGGCATGGGAGACTGAGGAGTTTCATAACAAGAACCTGACTTTTGACCACTTGAAGGCCCTGTCTTTCACAGGCACTTACTGAGATACCACAGAACACACTGTCAGACGTGCTATGTGGTGTCCCACCTCGCTCCTGGGAATCTCCCTTACAGAAGGTGTGGTCTGCTCTGGCAATGTCCCTGGCGTGCTCCATCTCCTCCACCCAGAACCACTTCCTTGACAGAGTCCCATCTGAGATGTCGTCTGCCAGGTCCTTAACTCTCTTGCCACCCCTCGTCTCTGGTCCAGGGAACACTGTCCACTCCGAGGCAGTCTCTGGCCTCTGGCATCTCCCAGTAAATCCTGGCCCAGTCATCTATTCTAAACCTCTCTCTGTGTGTCCCTCCTATGACCAATGACCTACCTGACTCCCTAGAGCCCCCTGCAGGAGGATTGGCACCCTGCCTCCCTCGCCCAGATCCACACTCAGTGCTTTCTACCCACCCATGTTTCCCCCTTTCAGCTCTACGCTCTCATCAGGCATGTCCCATGAGAGGTTGCAATTAAGAGTGAAGGCTTTGGAGACATATGTGAGTTCGAATCCTACTTCTTTTCCTTATTGACCCTGTTGTCAAGCCTCTCTGAATCTTACTTTTTCTGACCTTCTAAATGAACATAATTTTGTGCTGCCCCCCCCCCCCCCCCCATTCATGCCTTGTGGTTTTGTTGTGAAAGTATTAAGAGGCAACTTAATTCCTTTGTGGTGTCACATGGTGGGGCCTTTGGGAGTGATTAAATGATTAGGGTGACCTAAGGATTAAGTCAACCCCTACGATTGACTTGTGGTGTGGCTTGTAAGGACAGGGATGAGACTGGGAGAACACAAGACACAGGCAAACACTTTCCTGCCCTCCACCAGGCTGTGATGCAGCCAACCAACCCTCAGCAGAGGTGGCCTCAGGTGTTGGACCCCCAAACTATAAGGGAAAGACAACTCTATTTTTGTAAATTACCCAGAATTGGATATTTTCTGTTCTTAGAAGTGGAACAGGCTAGAACAATGCACAGCTCTCAAGGAGGGGACAAGATGACACAGATGTGTAGCCTGGCATACGAGGAGCTCAACAAATGTTCATCATTCTTCTTAGCCACTGCTGTCCCACTTTCAGGCTTGGGCCACACACACTCACTTGTTCACACTCACATACACATACATCTTCTAGAAGTCCTTCCCCACCACCTAGACCTTGCTCATCCAACTCGTTCCCACCTGCCCACCCTGCGAGTCCTTCCCTGAAGGTGGTGTGCAGCTCTCCCCTGGCCTGGCCCTCCCCTGAGATCACAGCCTTAGCTGTTCCATGTGTGTTCACTTGGTTCCCAGCAGGATGCAAGCCCTTGTGTGTGGGGGCCCCATCCTCCTAGTCTGTATAGTCCCACAGACCTGTGCTTACAGCAGTGAGGAGCTGGCCTCATTGTACATTCACATTAGGATGAACCTGGTGTCTTTTCTACCAGGCTCTTTGAAAGCAGTACGTTTCAAAGCCTCACCTTGATGCCATAGCTAGGAAAGAAGAAGAATTGTGAAGGTCTGTTCTTATTCTGTATCCCAAATGCCAGCAAGAATATCAGGGGGTCAGTTGAGGGGCTACCAGCAACACACAGTTGCTGAGGCCTTCTCTGGGCATGCTGGGAGGAACCTTAACCCGAAGCATCCGGGTGAGGGGAAGTGAAATAAGCAGCTAGACTTGTCTCTCTTAGCCCAGAAGCAACCTCTGCTCAAGCACCGCAGCCTGCCCTTCACACACAGGGAAGAGGACGGGGGCATAGAAAGTGAGCAGGAGGAGATGCCCAGAAATCCTGCCTTAGGGTGTGCAGGGGTGCTTCAGAGGTATGACCCTGCATTTCAGCTGCTCATCCTAAACCAAGGGTTTCATGAGCTCTGGGAGTCTTCACTCCTTAGGGCTGAGCCCTGGCCCCATACCTCCTCCTGTGCACACTGCAGGAGGCTAGGCCACAGGCTGAAAACGTGAAGCCCACTCTGTTCCTATAGGGTCTTCACACAGTGGATGGAGACCTTGGCTTTGCTAGGCTTCACATCTGGAGCTCCCTTCCTCCTGCCCCACACCACATGCACACACTCACATACACACACTCACTCATGTACACCTCATGCTCTCATACACGTGCTCACAGACTCACTGACTCACATGCACACACGCACAGTCTCACACAAACCCCATGGAGTCCTAAGGAACACCACCTTGGTGCTGCCATCCTTCGATCCATGTCTCAGGAGAACAGCAAAGATGGAAACCAAAGGCCAAGGAGTTTTCTCATGAACAAGATGATGGCCTTGGGGGTCTCTGGCTTTTACTGTGCTGTTCCACTCAGTGCCTCCCAGCTGGTTTCAGCAAGAAGAACAAGCCAAAGGGAGATTTTCATCACTTTGGGGTTCCCCTTGGGTCTCCCAGCCACCATCGCTGACCTGCAGGGCACAACAGGCTCGTACTGTTCCCAGCCGGGACTTGCCCATGCTGCTCACTGTCTCTACGACTGTGGACCCAGCCTTGCCCCAGGAGAAGCACCAGGGTCTTCTGACTCTTACCCTCTACAGGGTCTTTTTTCTAACTTGTAATTTTAATATCAGGTCTTTTCTCACACAACTGGGATACTAGGGAACCCAAATAGACATTACTGAGCCAGGTTCTGGTCCACGCAAACAGGTGTCCTGCTCTTCCTTGTTCTCAATCCCCCATTCCTGCTCACCAGATCAATCCCACTCCTTCCCTGTCTCCTGATCGCCATTGCAATAACTTAGCGGCCCTCTCCAGCAATGATGTATTGCACCCTTCTTCCCAAATACTTCACACAAACACACACACACACACACACACACATATGTGCATGCACAAGTACACATATGCATAAACACGCACATGTACAAATGCATGAACACACAGGCATGCACGTATGAACACATAAATTCACACATACACGAGCATAAGCACACACATATACATATACACACTACATATAGGCATACATAAATACACAGTTGTATACATGTGCACCTGCACACACACACACACACACACACACACACAATCTCCCAACAAGTCCCCATTTCAGTCTGACAGCGTCCTCCCTGCAGTTCTTTGCCCTAGGTGCAAAGGTACTGACTTCTCACAGTACCCACTGGGACGCTGAAAGAAACGGCTGAGGAGTTTGGACCTGTCAGCACGTCTTCATTCCACTGAGCTCATTTGAAATGAAATTCAGTGCCTCCACCTCTGCACCCTAAAAGACCCTTCTTTCTCGGGACCAGCAGTTAGCGTAATGGCTATGTCGCTGGACTCCCATGTAGTTGACCATGGTTCGAGTCCCAGACCCGGTGGCTTAAGCTCACGCCAGGCGCATGTGCGCACTTGCCCAAGATCCCGAGAGGAGAATGGAGGAGAAGGGATTGTGGCGTGGCCATCCACCCTGGGGGAGGGGGGTGATTTCTTCCTTTCTGTCTCTCTGTCTCTCTCTGTCTGGCAAGCACACATGCCCTATAGCAAAAAACCTCTAAAAAAAACAAAAAAGGCCCTTCTTTCTCTGCTTGCCCACAGCATGGTGATGAGACACAGTAGCTTCCCAAGTGGGTGGATTGGAAAGTGTCTGCTGGTGACGTTGGGGTGTCGGGAGAGAGGGGAGGGATGAAGAAGCAGACCAGGCCTGACACCCTAAGAGGAACTGGGAACACAGAGCAGAAAGAGACACCCGGAGAATGAAGGGAACTAGGACAATGGAGGAGGGTTTTTTCTTGCCCAGTTCAAGAGCAAATAGTAACTTTCCAAATAGCCCTTCTACAGGGTTCCTGTGAACTCTGTTACCATCCCCGTTCACACTCTTGCTTTTCTTTTCTTTTTACTTCAATTCTTAGAATCATGCACAGCAGATAAACCGCCAACACTTACTGTCTCCGTCACAGGAGACAGCTTTAAATTATTGGTGAGCAACTGGTGGTCATAGAGGAGAGGGCAAAGAAGGAGAATGATCGATCGAGGGTCGGGATTAGATATGCGTAGCAGAGCCAGGGAGGTCAGGCTGGGCCCCGCCATCCTCGGCCACATCTGTTCGAATTCAGCAATGATAAAGCACTAGCACGCAGGATGGCTGTTCGCACGGGGACAGAAGCAGCTCAACCGGCAGCGCTACCGTCACCCACCCAGGGCTCTGGGCTCAGCCCCAATGGAATCAGAGGGGATCCAGGTAGGCTGTGGCTGATGTGGGAGACTGAAATCAGGCAGTCAGGGCCATGGGTTAGCTCACTGGTGTGTCGCAAGGAGAGACATGGGGTAAGCCTGGACTCTCCGCCTTGCCAGAAGTACGAGTGCGTAGGGGCATCTAGGTCACAAGTGCATGCCCTCCATGGAGGCGCATCTGAAAGCATTCCATGTTCCTTGCAGCCTTACTTGGGTTGGAGGTTTAGCACTCTTGAATGAGCCACAAGATCTGTCAAAGCCAGTTTTGTAAGGGACTTGGCGCTTCACTGAACCGTCCTCATGACGTCTGAGAGGGCAGGGGCAGGGTGACCACAGCTCAGGCTCCAGGGCCCCCCATGCCCTCGTGGAGGGGTGATCAGCCTTGGGGATCATGACTTTCTGGAAGCTGTGTCTGCACTCATGGCCAGAGGAGGAGAGAGCAAGGAGAGGTTGAAGCTGGCCATTGCCATCACCCCCGTGTCCTAAAGCCTGTAACCGGAGAAGGGAGCCCCAGAGGGGACACGCTGAGCCACGCTGCTGGCCGTCCTGGCCTGAGAGGGCTGGGGCCACCGTGCACCAGAAGCTGCAACGTCGAGAACAAGGAGCCATGGCGCTCAGGGTGGCCACAGTGCAAACTCTGGGTATCACCCTCACCCTCCCTCCCTCTCTCCTCTCTCCTGCTTTCTCTTCCTATCTTGGTCATTTGTGGGTTTGCTTGTCTCTCTCTTTCTCTTTTCTTGAACCTTTGGCCTATCAATGCACTCACAGCTTTGGCTTATCCTACCAGGGAATTTGGGAATTGGGCCAGCGAGTGGTGTGGAGGTTAAGGTGACTGGATCACACATGGCTGACTCTGCAGTTCAAATCCCAGACCTGAAAGCTTGAAAAACATGCTGGGTGCATGAACATGCATGCTTAAAGTCCTGAGAGGAGAAAGGAAGAGAAGGGACTGGTATGGCCATCCTCCCTGAAGGGTGCTTTCTCACTTTCCCTCTCTCTTCCTCTCTCTCTCTCCTTTCTGTCTCTCTCTCTCTCTCTCTCTCTCTCTCTCTAGCAAGCACACGTGTCCTATGACAAAGTTTTAAAAAGAAAGTTGTTGTCACCTGCCTGTATGGTGCTGCAGATCCACAGTAATCCCATGGGTGATATGGGAGGGCCAGAGGCTCCTATGCTGCCCAAAATCACATGGCTGATTTAGCTGATCAGCCAAAAACACTTCAAATCTTCGACATCTCTATGAAGTAGTCTACGTACCGCCCAGGTAGACCGCCAGAACAGAGATGAAATAGAAGCGCAGCAATCACATGGGATGGAGTGCGAATGGAGTTGGAGCACGGGGAGCTGGTGGAGTTCATTTGAGGGGAAGGCTAATTGGTCCTCTCTGTGGAGAGTGTCATAGCAGCGTGGGGCTCCAATTGGCACATGGTTGGGTGTGAGTTCGGGGACGCAGCTGTCAGAGAGAATATGCCTTTTTAAATGAGCAGAAGGCTTCATGAACATGCTGCATGCTCAGTTCACTCTGCATGGCCAGACTCATCCACCATCCCAACGGGCCTGTGGCCATGGCCTTATGGGTGCCCAACCCTGGCCAATGCTTCCCCACAGCCCTGGGCATACCCTCAGCCATGGAAGGAAGCTATAGATCAGATGCAGATGCCAGGCTGACAGGCAAGAATGACTGAAAGGGAAAAGCATCCACCATCTTCACACACACACCCCCCAACACACAGACTAAAACCTAATAAGGCCAACCGGGAAACTAAAAATAGGAGGTGGAAAGGAGATAGTGGGGGAGGCAGCCATGGAGGAAATTTATTTTTGACCATAGAGGTTGGAAAAGCTCGTCTCTTCCCTCCGTTGGCAAAGTGGTTTATTGTGCAACCGGTGAGACGTAGCCTAGGGCCTCTTATCTGGGCTGTCAGTTAAACTGACGAAAGGGTACCTCTCCCCACCGTGGGGCTGTAAGTAGCTCAGACCCCGAGTTGGGATGGGCCTGGGATCGAGCTCCCGGTTTGGAGCTGGCAGCAGCTCTGCCCACGTGCTCCTTCCTCCCTGAGGAGCATGGCAGGGCTCACAGCTGGTGGCTGCAGCGTGGGGTGGAGGGCACCATGAGCTGCCCACCCACCCACGTTAGAGACTCATTCAGCCCTGGCTCCCAGTGCGAACCAAAAGCCGAGTTAATAAGTTAAGTGTTTACAGGCCTCATACCCTTGAAAGATAAGCAAAGCCCTCAACCTGTTGATAAGACTGTCATGTCAGCAGTTTCTAGGACAGATGTCTTCGAAAATCCATGCTGCCTATGGCCAGGGCTCCCTCAGCCTTCCCAGCCTTCCCAGCCGGAAGCTCAGAGACGGAAGTCCTGAGCACCTGCCGGCTTGAGCAGCCCCCGGACATAGAAGGGCTATGGGCTGTGCACTCAGGGGACACGTGCCACTCAGGCAGGTCTCTGGTCCTTCTCCTGGACTCTGACAGCCCGGGTCCGGCTCTGCCTGCAGCCTGCTCAACACTGTGGCTCTCTCATTCTTTTGCTAGCTTCATGGACGTTTGAAAGACTGTGGTCTCTGCCATCCTGCATCTAACAATGGAATGGATTCCAAACCAGAAGTCGCAGAATTCCAGAAAGTTCTGGTTTTCTCAGGATGACTATTTTCCCACTGCCACTGCTGCTCCTCCATCTTCTCCTTTTCTTCCTCTACCTCTTCTTCAAGTGTTAAAGTCTTGCAAAATACTTATTTTACTTGGTATCCATGCCTGCCTGATATCCCAAGCATGGGCTTAATCTGCTGTTACGTAATCCAGCTCATAGCAAAAAGCTTCCAGCTGTGAGATATGCCCCTTGGTCACCAGGACCAAACCCCGTCATCAGGACTAACTCACCCGTTCCAGGGATGCTAACAAGTCATCACGTTGCAGCTGTGGGTCTGTCGGTCTTAGAATGAACTTGAGCCAGGAGCCCAGAGACCCAGGTACCAGTCCAGGCTCTGTATCTGACAGGTGGCCCTCCCTGGATTCCGTCTCTCCATGTGTAAAGTGACCAGCAGGCTGGACGGCTGCTATGGTCCTTTTTAACCACAGATGCTCCTTGACCTATGACGGGTTACACCCTGATCAGCCCATGGTAAGTTGAAAATATTGAACATTGAAAATGCGTTTAAAGCTCCTAAGCTACTTAACATCATAGCTTAGCCTGGACTACCTTAAACGTACTCAGAACACTTACATTAGCCTGAGCGGGGCAAAACCAACCGACACAAAGCCTATTTTATAATAAAGTGTTGAATATCGCATGTCATTTATTGAATGCTGTAAGGGAAAAACAGAATGGTTGTATGGATACCTGAAGTGCAGTTTTTACTGAGAGTGTATCACTTTCGCACCCTCATGAAGTCAAGCACTCGTCAGTTGAGCCATCATGAGTCGGACACCCTCTGTACCGCAGATCATGCCCTTGCTGTCAACTGGAATCAGGCCCAGCTGGAGAGCATGCAGCCCTTTCGCTGTGGTGCCTCTGTCTTCCTGTCTGAGGCCGGGTGTTCATCTAGGAGCCGGCTGTGGTCAGGACAGTGATAGGAGGGGGAGTAGCAGCCCACTCTCCAAATCAAGGATTTTGATCAAGTTAGGGAGTGGGAGGTTAACTCAATGCCCACACCTGGCATGCTAAGCACTGGATGAAGTAGTTTCACTTCTGTGAAAAGATCTCTGCTCTCGCCTCACCAAGGAGCCTGCCACATCTTAAAAACCCAGCATCACAAGCTGGCTTATGGAAAGTGGAAATAGGCAGGATGTGGTTTGAACTGACAGAAAACTGAGGCAGCTCATTCCTCACTAGGGACGTTGAAGTGAGGGCAAGGGGGTGGGAAAGACAGACTGTGTCCTGACTTTGGTCATGAAGTCTGGGTTAGCTAAACCAGTTGCTTAGTACCACATGGTAAAAACCACCACCACCACCACCACCCACACAACCACCAAAAACTAAAATTAAATCACCGACATTTCTCATTGCAGTAGTCAAATTTTGCATCTGTACAGCAATTAACATGCACAAGAAACGTTCACATGTACCTGATCCTTACAGTGACCAAAGGGGAAACGCACAGCTGTGGCAATAGTCGCATTTTCTGCATAAGGATGCCGAAGTAGGTATGCATTTTAAGATACAAAGTGACAACGTGTAAGTGTGTCCAAGGATTCAGGACTCCTGATGCACGATCTACATCCTGCATCTGGCTCTTCTGGGCTCATGTAAATAGAGCCTCATTTGAGAAAGAATTAGGACTCTCAGGAAGCCGGCTTCCCGTGTCTTCATTCCATACACACACCTCGCTTTGGGGCTATGATCCCCCTGATGGGGTGCTGCCCCAGGGCCAGGATCTTACTTGCTTTCCCAGGAGTCTCCAGTGCCTAACACCTTTCTGGTCCATTGAGACCCTCAGTAAACATCTGAGAAGTAAACAATTCATTACAAATAATGAAAACACTTGCAGGGCACTTATTTCCAAAACTGAAGGTATAGAATTCCCCAAGCTACCATAGGATGTTGCAGGGAAGAGGTTTCTAACCTACTTTCTTAAGCCAGGGAGATGAAAAGCCAATGCAAAAGAGAAGCATTGGCGTGAAGAGGCAGAAGTTAAATAAGAACTGGGATACTGACAACGTCCCACATTTCCCAGGACTCAGAATTCACTGGGATTGATCTCTTCACCTCCCAGGACCACTCCTGTATGACGACTCTGCTTCCCCATGTTGCAGCTTCAGAGACCTTCCTTGGGGTGTGTGTTGGTATTTGGTGTCTTTGCTGAGAGGAATTGTTTTCAAGAAGGTAACCGTTCCCACACCCGTGTACGCATTTGAGGTGTTTGTCCTTCTGAATGACTTTAGGGGAAGGGATGTGGTGTGTCTGGGCTTCAGCTTCCTCCTGTTTAAAATCAGGGTGATGCTGAAGGTGGCCACATCCTGGGTGATCGTAAGGATGGAGCAGTGCCATCCTCAGAATGGAGCACCCTGTAGACGGCAGCAATTGCTGTTCTGACAGGGTTCTTCAAATGGCATAAGCACCTTCAGATCATAAAATCTCAGCCTGCTCAGTTTCTTCGTAGGTATTCTGCAGAACAGCAGGTCTTGTTTAATGCTTGCCTGGCTTTCTTCCCTCTGTTCTCTGTCTCTGGGGTGGAGAGTAAAGGAAGGACATCCACGTGCTGCAAATACCAGTGCTGCAAACTCTCGGGCTGGTCCACGGCTCTCGGTCAGAATAGCTATTTCCAGCAGGACTTTTATTTCCAGCACGCATGGACGTTTCATGTATGATAAAGGTTACACCGCACACCAGTGGGGAAAGCAACGACCGCTCGGCGGATGGGGCGGGAACAACGGACTAACTAGTTGGACAATGTGAATCGGTCTGATCCTTAGCCACACATCAAAGGCTTTACAAATGGATCAGAAATTAATACCCTCCCAAATCCAAAATCAAATATATGTACTTTGGAATGAGAAATGCCTTCCTAAGGATAGAAGAAATAGAGCAAAGACCTAGAGATTTGATTATATAAAATACAGATCTATAAAAGTAACAAAAACAGGGGCCAGTAGGTAGAGTGGAAGGTAAGGTTCTAGATCCCACGTGGCTGGCAGTGCAGTTCGAGTCCCAGATCCAGCAGCTCGAAAATTATGTGAGGCTCATGTGAGTGCATGCTCAAAATCCCTGGAGGAGATTGGGGAAGAAGGGATTGCAGTGTGGCCATCCCAGCTTGAAAATTATGTCAGGCTAGTGTGAGTGCATGCCCAAAATTCCAGGAGGAGAATGAGGGAGAAGGAACTGCAGTGTGGCCATCCCTCCCTGGGGAGTGACTTCTCACTTTCCCTCTCTCTCTCTCTCTCTGTTTCTCTCAGGGGAGTATATACACCCTGGAGCAAAAAATAAATAAATAAAAATAATACAACCAAAAAGTAAATGTCACACCAGATTAAAATATTTGTAACATATGCAACATTATTCCATTGGGTTACCGATCTTACTCACTTTTAAGAGCTCTTTGTATGTTAAGAAAATTTGCACCCTGGGCCTCACATGTGTCATATGCCATCTGTCTATTTGCTTGTGGTGTTTTCTGTCTCACAGGCATTTGTAACCTCTGTGCAGTTAAATTTGTAAATCTAACAGAAATTAATTATAAGCTGACTTCATTGTGTATATATCTACATAGTCACCTTTCATGTCACTTGAGATCTGAGTCTTGCCAAGAATAACATAAACTGCACCATGGGACTATATATTGCTGTTAGAGTCTAACGTAAATGGGATTACACAGGATTTTGTATCTATGGTCTCCTGTAGCCTTTGGGAAAAAAAAAAAAAAAAGAGCTGATAACTATTTTTGTTGGAATTTGGACAGAAAGCTGCCACTCTTACAGTCTAAAAGCCCTGTCTGTTTTCAATCCATGCTCTCATTTCTTTTTCCAAAATACCAGCTACATTCCCAAATTCCCAACCTTGCTGAATGATTTTGGAGGCAGAGACAGAAATATTTGGGCACCCATGAGGGATGGCTCCACATTGACCGGAAGGCATTGAACGCCTTGTCATGTCATTTTTCATCTATTCCCCATTCATGCAGATTCCAGGGACCAGCGCAACCAATCTCTTGATTGATTTCTATTGTGTTTTTCAAAGCTGGGCATGTGGAATTTCCAAACAGGAACTACAACAGGTAAGTATGGAATCTAACTCTCGCATTTCATTCGTTGTCTCTAAATCTCCGAGAAGTTTTTATTAAGTTCTGGTAACCAAGAAAGAAAGAAAAAAAAAAAAAAAGAACAGAAAGACATTTGTTAAAGTCATAAAGCTGAACTAAATGGATAAGGTCCTCTAATTGACCTCGAAGAAGCTCAGGGACACTGTAGATCAGCTGTTAAGTGACTTGTATGTCTAGATTTAGAGAAGATGTCTGGCTCCCTAGCAAATTTGTCTGCCCATAAATTTCATGATCAGGCTAAAGGCCTCTGCCAAGATATCCAGATCTTCAATTCAGTGTGTCCTTCATTTGAGCTAATATTGTGACTGAAAGCACGTTCAATCTGGGTGACACAATATTTAAATTTAAAATTGTGCTCACAGCTTGTTTCCAAGAGATCAATCTATTAGATGGAAATCACCAAGGTTGTAGCTATGACGCTGCCGGAGGTTCATGAATTGAACGGTGGGCTGAGACGACAGCTCCGTCTGACTTCACACTGCCTGCCAAGAGCGCCGTGTTCAGTATGTCAGTATTCCTTGCAGGGAAATGCTGTTACATGTTTATGCCTGATGATCCACTCAGGCTGCACGAGATCTCGTTGAAATGTTCACATTGTAAGTCACTGGAATTAAAGACGGGCCCAGGATTCTCACTGTACCTCCAGAACCTCACAACCAGGGTTCAGTTGTCTGTTCACAAGGGGACAAAGAACTGGTTAAAGAAGCTGCATGACCTTGAAGCTTATTTACCAACTTTCCACTCCTCAACTTTTTGAATATTGATATTTTCCATCAAAACAAATACCAGCTTATAAAAGAAGTGTGAAAATCTGGGTAGAGAATGCTAGAAAACAAACACAACGATGACAACAATAAAAACAAGTGAGCAGAAAACAAACAAAAACACTCAAAATTTTTGATTCTCTAGATCTTCCTTTTCCCGAACATGTAACATATTTCCCTCTGGGTGGGAAGTTTCCTCCCATCAAGGGTAAACACAGAACTCTCAATCCGGAAGCACCAGGATGCAAACAAATAGGCATGACCTTTCTCATGAGAGATTCTTTTGAGTGTCTTTTCATAGGAGACTTTTGGTTATGCGTTTGCTTTATCCAGAGCTAAGATCTAGACAAATAAGTATTCTTACTGTTCTTCTTTCTGATATTTTGGGTTCAACAATAGTACTGTGGGTCAGCCTGTGGCACCTGGATTAAGCTGTGATTAAGGCGGCTGGATCCCACATGGCTTGAGAAAAACTCCAGGCGTACATGTTTGTGTACCCAAATCCCAAATGAAGGAAAAAATGGAGGAGAAGGGATTATAGCATGGCAATTCTCCCCCTCCATGAGGGCTGTTTTCTGACTTTCTCTCTCTCTCTCTCTCTCTCTGGTGAGTGCACACACCCTATGGCAAAATCTAAAACTAAATCAAATCAAATAAAGGCACTCAGGGGTCTTGGATTTGTGTAGGTATCACCAATCCAAAATTCCATCTGCTATGGTCCTCACAGCCTAAGGTCAAGGCACCATGGATGACAAAGGCCTGTGGGACCAGCAGCAACTCTGTCTTCTCTTAGGTCACTTGGGGGCTTTAATGATCTCTATTGCCCTAGCCATACAGGCTGCTAGTTAATGAGGAGTGATTCCCCAGATACCTCGGGTAGCCATATTGCCCATGTGTGATCTCAGTACAGCCCCTCTTTTTTGTTGTTGCTCTCTCTCTCTTTCTCTCTCTCTCTTTCTAAGTCTTTCTTTTTTCTTTTTCTTTCTTTAAGAGAGATTTTTGCTATAGGGTGTGTGTGTTCACCAGAGAGAGACATAGAGACAGAAAGCAAGAAATCACCCCCCTACAGGGGATGGCCATGCTGTAATCCCTTCTCCTTCATTCTCCTCTTAGGCCCACATGTACACATGTCCAGCATGAGTCTTAAGCCACCAGGTCCAGGACTCGAACCACAGTCAACTACATGGGAGTTGAGCAACATAACCATTACTCCATCTGCTGGTCCCTATTTTTTATTTTCTTTCAGTTCTCTCAGATCTTCTAGTGTTTCTATAGCCAACTCCCATATTAAATCCTCTCTGCTTGAAATACTGCGTATGATAGCTGTGTTCCTGACCGGACGTCTGACACAGACACAATCGGTGAGTCTGACTTGGTGCCTCAGCCCTGATCTTCCATCTTCCTTCTTATCTCTCACACTATGGGGGCCAGTCATTGTGGCTACAAAGGGGGTTATGAGTGAGAAAATACAGAGCTAAGATAAACCAGAATAAATTCCATGCATCAATTAATGCAATTATTTAAGTCAATATAAAGAAAAGGAATTTTGGAGTCAGTACTGGGTTCAAATTTTTTCTGGGGACCACATGGTTGTGCAGTGGCAAAATACAACACTCTGCAAAACTAACCAATATGGGAGGATTCTAGGTTCACATCCAGGGACCTCCCTGAATATGCCAGGCACACACATGCCGGATCTGGAGCTGACTCAGGCTGAGGGTGGCTCATGGCATCAAGACCCTGTGGGGGGTCAACTTTGTAGTGTCAATGTGGTTAGAATCCTGGCTCCAATAGCTTGAAAAACATGCCAGGTGTATGTGTGCCTAACCCAAATCCCAACAGGACGGAGAAATGGAGAAGAGATTGCAGTACGGTCACACCCCATCAGGAGGTGCTTTCTCCCTGTCTGTCTCTGGTGAGCATACGTGCCCTCTGACATTGGGAAAAAAAATTTAAAAAAGAAGACAACTTTTTTGGAGGGTGTTATTATCTTTCTCTGTCTCTTTTGGTTATAGAAAAAAATTAGTAAATAAAAACAGCTTTCTTTTCTGCCTCTTTCAAAGCAGTATAACCTTAAGCAAGATATTTTGCTTATGTTTAATGGGTTGAATTGGGTCCCCTCCAAAAATATGTTGACGATGTAATCCCCATCACCTCAAAATGTGACCCTGTTTGGGAACAAGGTCATTGAGATGTAATTAGTTAAGTAGATAAGGTCTTACTGGAGTCAGGTGGGTTCTTAATCTAAGATGACTGGTGTTATAAAGAGGAGAAACACACAAGCTACAGGGAGAGGGCACTGCGCCGTGTCCGAGGCAGGAATCTAAGTGATGCAGTCACAGACCAAAGAGCACCACTCCTGAAGGACAGCCAGCACCTGGAGCCGGAAACAGGCAAGGACAGGTCTCTCCAGCCTGTCAGAGTGCGGCAACTGTCACCTCGATGAAGGGCGACCAAGACCTTGACCGCAGCCTACGGACACCTTGGTTTCTGACTCCGGGCCTCAGACTGTGAGAGAAAACATGGCTGTAGTTCAAGCTGTCCAGTTTCTAGTACTTTGTTGAGCAGCCCTCCCAAACCAATATGCCGTCGGAGCCACTGTGTCCCTGTCGTAAGGATGGGACAGTTCACATGTTTGAGGAGTTATTCTAAAGATTACAATAAGGTATTGATGTAGGCATTGGACACGTGGAGGGCACACAAGACATAGAGCCCGCTACTCTTCTGCAATACAGGGAGCGGGCGCCCTTCCTGACAAGCACACACACACACACACAGACACACACATACCACACACAAACCACGTACACTACACAGTACTGCTCCACAACACACATACACACACACTACAGAGCACTAACCCTCCCACGCACATACCATACCACACACACTACACAGCACTACCCCACCACACATACCACACACACTACACAGCACTACCCCACCACACATATACCATACCACACACACTACACAGCACTACCCCACCACACACATACACACACTAAACAGCATTACCCCATCACACATACCACACACACCTCACAGCACTACCCCACCACACACATACACACACTAATCAGCACTACCCCACCACACATACTACACACACTACACAGCACTACCCCACCACACACATACACACACTAAACAGCACTACCCCATCACACATACCACACACACTACACAGCACTACCCCACCACACACATACACACACTAAACAGCACTACCCCATCACACATACCACACACACTACACAGCACTACCCCACCACACACATACACACACTAAACAGCACTACCCCACCACACACATACACACACTAAACAGCACTACCCCATCACACATACCACACACACTACACAGCACTACCCCACTACACACATACACACACTAAACAGCACTACCCCATCACACATACCACACACACCTCACAGCACTACCCCACCACACACATACACACACTAAACAGCACTACCCCACCACACACATACACACACTAAACAGCATTACCCCATCACACATACCACCCACACCTCACAGCACTACCCCACCACACACATACACACACTAAACAGCATTACCCCATCACACATACCACGCACACTATACAGCACTACCCCACCACACACATACACGCACTAAACAGCATTACCCCATCACACATACCACACACACTATACAGCACTACCCCACCACATACATATCACACATACACACCACTCACGCTATCCCAACTACAGACATGTAACACATACACACACCACATACACTGCACGACACTAACCCAACACACACGTGCCACACAAGCACCACACACGCTACATAGCACTACCCCCCCACCCACACAGACACCACACACACTACACAGCACTACCCCAACATACACGTACCCCTCCAACACGAACTATGCACACTACACAACACTACCCCAATACACATATGTACCACACACACACACTACACACACTACACAGCACTACCCTACCACATACACATACTACGCATACTCACAGCACTACCCCCACACACACCACACACTACACAGCACCACCCTAACACACACGTACCCCCATACACAAACCACGCACACTACACAACACTACCCCAATACACACATGTACCACACACTACACACACTACACCGCACTACCCCACCACACACACATACCACGCACACTGCACAGCACTACCCCAACACATGTATCCCCACAAACAAACCACACACACTACACAACACTTCCTCAATACACATATGTACAACATACACGACACATACTACACACTACCTCCACACACATGTACCACACACACCCCGTGCACACTACACACTTCCCCAACACAGACATGTACCATGTACACACACCACGCACACTGCATGACACTAACCCAACACACACATACCACACACATACCACGTTAACACCATCCCCAACACACATATGTACAATATACACACATCTACACATGTACCACACACATCACACTCGCTAACCCAACATACATGTACATCATATACACATGACTGACCTCCCAACACACACACTACACATAATACACACACTAGCACACTACACCTCATGCACCAACCCACACGTCATACCTAATACACGCACCAGCATGCTACACACACCTCACACACTCACAACACACACATATCACACCTAATACACACACCAGCACATTACACACACCTCACACACTCATGACATACACATATCACATCTAATACACACACCAGCACACTACACACACCTCATGCACCCTCAACACACACACATCACACCTAATAAACACACCAGCACACTACACACACCTCTCGCACCCTCAACACACACACCACACCTAATACACACACCAGCACACTACACACACCTCATGCACCCCAACACACACACCACACCTAATACACACACCAGCACACTACGCACACCTCATGCACCCCAACACACACACCACACCTAATACACACACCAGCACACTACACACACCTCTCGCACCCCAACACACACACCACACCTAATACACACACCAGCACACTACACACATCTCATGCACCCCCATACACACACCACACCTAATACACACACCAGCACACTACACACACCTCTCACACCCCCAACACACACACCAGTAGCCTCTGTTTGCTGTGTGGCCCTCTAGTGTGTGGTAGCAAAGTCCGAGGTGCTCTGTCCCTCTCAGAACGTCCAGGAGGCTCATCTCAGCCAGGCTCACCCCAAGGAACAGGCCTGGCCGGGTGCAGAGGCGTCCGCCCGGCGATAGGCCTGGAGGGAGGGCAGTGAGGGGACATCCTGCCACACTGGCCCTGCCCCACCTGAAATCAGTACTCCCACGGCTCTAACATCTGCGGCCCTAGCTTAAAACCACAAGGAGTTGCCAGTTAGGAAAACAGTTGAACGAAAGTGCACTTGCTTTATCTGTTCTGCCGAGGTGCTTGCCCATGATGGATTAAAATGGCCACTACTTGCGGTCCTTTTATTGCTCTTTATAAAAAGTCCATTGCTGGTGACAACCTCAACTCAGATGATGGGAGATAGTGCAGGGTTGGCTCGTTGAGTCTGAATCCATGTGGGCATCCCAGGGGAGGGGGCATCCGACTACTTTCCAAGAACAGGTATGACTCTGACCGCTGCTCAGTATCATTGGAATGTGATTTTCAAAGGAGTGGGCAACTTTCCCAAATGTCCACAGAGTGCAAAGGAGAAACGGAGTCTGCAGCTTCATGTGTGCCTGGGGGAGGCCAGGACTGCACAGAGAACATGGATGTGTCTTCGGTGTTGCCTGGTTTCTGGCTACCAGCTGCTCAGAGCTTAAACTGGAGCTGTCACAGACCAAAGACGCTGCTTGCAAATAAATGTGTGCTCCTCCTCCACAGCGCCAGCCCCACTTTCTCCTCCTTGCGACGGGACAAATCTGTACTCCCGCAAGGGCGAAAGCACAGCTCCAGGACTGACCTGCTCCCTTTCTGAGTCATTTTACCTTTAAGCCATAGTTGGACGGAGCTTCAGGGCCATTAATAGTACAGTCTCCAAAATCACACCACTGCCTGAAGAGAAGCAGTCCCTGGGAACTCTAAACAGCAATTAGGCAAAATCCTAAATTACAGAGTTCTCACTCACAGAGAAATGCAAATTATAATTTTGCCTCCTCCAAAGCCCACAGCCTGATTTTGCCCTCCATCTGCAAAATGCACCCTTCCCTCCTCCAAACACTTCCCCAATGAGCTTTCCCTGGCGAGCCAAAGAGGGGACTCCAGGTCAGCTCAGCCCGTGCTCCTCTGGCTGAAATCCTGGAGACAGGGAAGGGAAGAGGCAGAGAGGATGGAACCGGGAGGGGAGAGCAAAGCAAGGAGGGAAGGAGAAAAAGGAGGGAGGAGAGTGGGAGGATCAAGGGAAGGAGAAAGAGAATTTCTTTTGCTCTGTTTTTTACACCTCCAAATATTTGCTGGGCACTAACTATGCACGAAGCTTGCTGCAGAGAACAAACTGTAAGACGCAGTCTTTGTGCTCAAGAAATTTCCACACTAGGCAGAAAACACACACATACACACACACACACACACACACACACACATTTATTCAAGCACTTAATTCATTGCCAGAAGTGACTTGTGGCTGTAGCGGTTCAGAGAAGAGGGAGTGAGGACTGGGGAGGAGCGCTGCATGGAGGTGATGGAACGGGCTCGACCCTGGACAGCAAGAAGCATCTGAGCAGGATGGGTGGGGAGAAGAGGTGCAGGGAGGGAAGGCAGCAGAGTCCAGATGGGCACCCAGTGGGAAGCCTCATGGGCCCCTGCCCTCAAGCCCCCACAATGGGCACCTACACCTCCTTAACTCCACCCAAGGTGAGGCAGCCAGGGTGCTCCTAATGCCTCTCTGTGCCCGCTTTCCCAGGGAGTAGCAGGGGAGGGCAGGGCATCTTTCTCTGCGGGCTCAGCCCAGGGCACAGTGTCTGAAGCAGCAAATCAATGGGCGAGTGTACTAGAATAACATGCATTGAAAATGGGCTCCGCGTAGGCAACCTACCTCCGTGGTCTGTAAGCATCTTCTGTGTTCCGAAGAGGTGCCCGAGGGCCCTCAAACATGTCGTAACAGAAAGAAAAGTGTCAGCTGGGCGCCGTCCTGCCTGCTCCTCCAGAGGGACTCTGCAGCGCCCTGCCTTTGTTGGGCCCACTGAGCCCTGGCCTCTTCCAGGGCATCCCTGAAGATGATTTTGCTCCAGGACCAAGGAGCTCTCCGCTGGCCAGAGATGAGGTCCCCCCTTCAGTGTGTTTAGGGACCACTTTCACATCAGAACTGGGATTCCTTCTGTGGAACTGGCTCTTCCTCACGCGGTCTAGGCCTGAGCCTCCCTTTCTCTGCGGTCTCCACCTGGGAGGCCTGCCCAGTTCCGGTTCCCTACCCTGGTCGGGTTTCTTTCTTTTTCTTTTGCTTGCTTGCTCTTTCTTTCTTTTTCTCTTTTTTCTTCCTTCTCTCACTCTCTTTTTCTTTCTTTCTTTTCTCTCTTCTTTCTTTCCTTCCTTCCTTCTTCCCTTCCTATCTTTCCTTCTTCTCTTTCTTTTGTTCTTTCTTTTTTTTCTTTTTTTAGTTATGCTACAGGGTGTTTGTCCTCAATGGAGAAAACGTGAGAAATCACCCTCCTGGGGAGAGGACCATGCCATCCCTTCTCCTCCATTCTCCTCTAGCGACTTTGGGCACACACACACATGTGCCCGGTGTGTTTTTCAAGCAGTGGGTTCTGGGACTTGAACTGTACCGTCAGCCATGTGGGATCCTCCACTTAACCACCGCACCACCTGGCTGTCTCCCGATTCTGTTTCTAATCTCCATGACTGCAGGCCCCTTCTCTGGCCCGGCCTGGGCCTGATGCTTTCACTGTCTCAACACTGACTGAGACAGGAGCTTCCTCAGGAGCCAGACCTGAGCTGGGGGAGAGGGGGCAGGCGTGGGGCAGGAGCCCCAGGTAGTTGAAGCTTGAGGTGTGGAGGAGAAGGGAGGTGGTGAGCAGTGAGAGTTAAGGGGAGCGTGCAGGGCCTGCAGGGGGGCACATGCGACTGCTCTTGGAGGGCCGTGAGCAGGTCATAGCATTAAGGGTTTACCCCATGGGCACCAGAGCGCCTTTAACAACTTTCAAGCAGAGGAGCCACATGGCTAGGTTTGTGTTTAAGGAAGATAACCCCCAGATTCGGTATTTTTAGCTAGAAAGGGCTGCCTAGGTTAATGAATCACTTTTTATAGGCCCTGTCTCATATGTACTCATCCATCAATACCCATCTCTAATTCATTATCCAGACACCTGGGCGCTCAGATTTATGGGGATGTGGGAGATGGTCAAGTGTGCAGTGGGGGTGGAGGGGGAGAATTCTGAACAGGGAGCCCACGGGGTCCCTTGGACCGAAGGTATTCTATACCCCCATTTGTTCTCAGAGTAATACCTATTTTCTGCACGAGTCATTTGGTTTTGAAATCTGTTTCACAACACACCTGTTCTAGGTTGCTGCGTGCTTATCCCACCAGGAGATGACGTGAATAAATCATCCAATTAAGTTATTACTGGTAAATCAAGAGCATCTGTGTGGGTGAGTGTGCCTGAGAGCTGATGTCGGTGACTCGTGGCTGTACCTATTAAGGGCTCCATTTATGCAGTTTCCAAAGCCAGGAGGCTGCCCGCAACTGTCACCTTTCTCAAGTCCTGTGACCACCAAAGCACAGGGCTCTGCGGACGGGATCAGACCCCAGCCCTGACACGTAAATATGCTGTGCAACCCTGGTCAAGATACTTAGCCTCAGTAGCCTCATTTGTAAGATAGACATCATAGGGGCCTGCAGGTGGCATAGTAGTTAAGGTGCTGAACTCCCAAGTGGTCAACAGTAGTTCAAGTCCCAGACCTGGAGGCTTGAAAGGAATGCCACGCATGTGTGCATAGGTACTCAAAATTCCAAAAGGAGAATGGAGAGGGGATTGTGGCATGACTGTTCTGCCCAGGGGGTGATTTCTCACCTTCTAGCTCTGTCTCTGTGGCAAGTACATTCACTCTATAGCGACAATCTTAAAAAAAAATAAGACATCTTAACAGAATCTATATCATAGAGGTATTCTGAGGACTGAATGCATCAATATGTACAAAGTGCTTAGAACAGTATCTGGCACAGGAAGAGCAGGCAATAAATGTTCTTCCTTCCTTTCTTTCTCTTCCTTTTTTTCTTTCTTCCTTTCTTTTTTTCTTTCTTTCCTTTCTTCTTGATTGATTGGTTGGTTGGTTGGTAAGAGAGAGGGAAAAAAAGAGAAAGACAGAGGAAAGAGAGAAGACTGAGACAGGTATTTTTGCCCACATCTTGCTGTGTCATCTCCTGCCCAGCCTCCCTACAGGTGCACTCACTCACAGTCGCTTGCTCAGGTTGGCCCAGAAGCCAAACCCAGACCTCCCCTGTGGCTTCCAGCCTTCCAAATGATGGTGCTACCTATGTGCCACCATGAGTAAGCCTATTCTTATTTTATCCATGGCTGCCAAAACACAGTCAGATTTGGACTTAAATTTGCCACTTTTCCTTAGACTCACCATTGACTCTTGACTCCTCCCTGTGCTAGAAAAGAGCCCCTGGTTGCCCCAACATTTATGAAGTTCTCAGTTATTCTCTCCAATTTGATTCCAGAATTCCTGTAGGCCTGCTTAATTCCTTGGATTATCTCAATCTCTGTCTAACTAGCAATGAACATATTTGCAGGAATTCAGGGTTGGGGGTCTGGTGTTGAATTATCCTAAGTAATTTTGTGATGAGACTTGTTTAACTCCAGTTTCCAGATGTAGGCATTCAGTGTTTGGTAGGTAAATACGTGACATTAAGGACAACAATAAGAAGTCCCATCTGGCCACTGTAGGTTCATTATGCCACTGTGCATATCACATACCAAAAATCAGCTTTGTGCTATGAGTAGTTACAAAATGATCTCATTTAATTTGCTAAGTGCCGATCTTAAATCACACTGGGAAGCCAAACATGGTCTTAAAATCACATTGGTCCAGTCTGGTCAACTAGTCACAACTACTACTACTTGATAAACCTTTAAATGTAATGTTTACAGGTCAATTCAGAATGACCATGATTTAAGAAATCTACAGACATAAAATTAATGAATTAGAAGTTATTTGACTTATATGAAAGCATTATTTGACATTATAGAAAGAGAGCAATTGGAAGTGTCTATAAATTTTAAGCTCCCTATGGGTGTTAAAAATATAATTCAATTTACGGAAATACATGTTTTTAGCAATACATTAAAGTTACATATAAATCAAGCTAAAATATATTATTACTTAAGCCCAGGAATAAATGCAGGTGCTAATAATGAGTACAGAACATGTTAAAAAAGAAAAAAAAAACTATAGGGGTCAGGAGGGGATGTAGTGATTAAAGAGCTGGACTCCCATATGACTGACCACAGTTTGAGTTCCAGACCTGGAGGCTTGAAAATCATGCCAGGTGCATGTGCATGTATTCTCAAAATCTCAGGAGAAGGGATTATGGAGCGGCCATCCCTCCTGGGGAGTAATTTCTCACTTTCCCTCTGTCTCTCTCCTCTCAAGTGGATACACAAGCCCTTAGCAAATACCTTTAAAAAACTAATTATGTAGAAATGAATATATTAGAGATGAAAAATGAGACAGAAAGTCAAAGACATCTAGTTTAGGCAGACAGAAAAAGTCAGAAGATATTAGGAAAACTGAAGCCCAAAGTAATAAAGCCTTGTGGGATATCCTAAATATAAAAAAAAGAGTTTATGGGTTTTATCGGAGAAAGGCTATACTCTGCCAGGGAGACAGCACAATATCGGCAGAGCCAGGGGAAAGAAACTTCTTCACTCTAACCATCAGCAACAGGTCTAGTATCCACTCAGGCTGGACTTAAGCCATCAAGAATGAGACTGATGTTGCAGGACTTGGACTTGAAACCCAGCTGCCACCGCTACCCAGCTAAGTGTCCTCACCACCACGCATGGGCTTTCCTTCTAGACATGTTGGTCAGTTGGCTCAGCCTGTGATTCGACCTTTGAAGCTCATCCTCCCAGCTAATGCTCTGGTCACTTCAAGACCCCGAATCCCACGTCTCTGACATCACCCAGACAACATGCACTTTTGTTAGTCTTCAACCCTTTGACCCAGTCCTTAACTCTCTACCCTTATTTCTTTCTAACCAGTGAGAAGAATACAGACCTGCTGTAGGCACACTGGGTCTTGATTACAGCATAATACTTGATGAAGCCTCTCATTTAAATCCCAGAGAAGCAAACTGCTGCAAGAGAATAGAATTAGATCAGCGCTTCCCAAGGGTGTGATACGGGACTCCCTAGAATACCCCCACACAGAGACACACATATACAGAATATTTCACATTGATCATTCACTGGGAAGAACTCTAAAGATGGAGAACGTTTGCTTTTAAAGTAAATGTTGACACTATTTAGAGAAATGTAGCCCAGCCTGGTGGCTCAGTCAGTAGCAAATGGAACTGCAATTCTGGAAGCCATGTGACTGACTTGGGCTCAGATCCCTGGGTTCCCTTGAAAACGCAGCATATATTCAAGGTTCTTAGGGAAAGGGGTTGCAGTGTGAGGAGGCCCGGTCCAGGTGGCCTCCCACCACAATATGACACATTCTCTATCATGAATAAATTAAACAAACTTAAAAAAAAGTGCTGAGAATTAAAAATATGTATTGGAGAAACAGTTCCTCCAACAGGCACATCTGAGATACCCCAATGTGGGCTGATTCATAGATGGCTTAATAACTGTACTCAAGACTACTGCTCAGTGTCAGTTTGCAGAGGCATTTCGAGTTCTATCCAGATCAAAGTCTTTGTACTTGGCCCTGGTCAGTTTGTGTTTGTTTTGCTTTGTTTTGTTTTCCCATCAATGGCTTGGAGTAACAGGCATAGAACTTATGCCTATCAGTCAGTGGTAGGAAAACAACATATTGGAAGGCAGGTTCAAAATCAAAATAATCTGAACAATGACTGCACCTTATTCTTTTTTTGTTTGAATCATATGCCATTCTGCATTTATGTTTTTAAAAAATTAATTGCACAAGAGTATAAAAGGGGAGAACTGATTTGGCAACGGTTCATGAATGTCCTGCAAATACACCCAGCTTAACATAGTGATGCTAATGTAATCCAACGGCACATTAATAGAAGCTTACTGTCCAGACCATGTCTGGAGGATATATTCAACACTAGATACTACAGTTTAACAGGGCCATTTGAGACTAAATTATGTGCAGAAGGTGCTGGATAGAGTGAAAACTACCATTATAGGGAAACTGTTTAATACTTAAATATGCATAGCTGGAATAAGAGAAAACTCGAGGAGGATAGTGTATTGGTTTGTTTCCAGAATACACTGGATTGTGTGTATGTCATGTAAGATCCGATCTATGGGGACAGCAGGTGGCATAGCGATTACGGTACTGGACTTTCACACAGCCAATTGCCGTTCGAGTCCCAGATCCAGTGGCTTGAAAATCATGCTGGGCACATGTGTGTGCATGACCAAGATTCCAGGAGGAGAGTGAAGGAGAAGGGACTGTGGTGTGGCCCTCCCCTCCCAGCAGGGGTGGGGGTGATTTCTCACATTCTTTCTCACTCTGTTTCTTCCTGGCGAGTGCACATGCCCTCTGGTGAAAAAAAAAAAAAAAAAATCCTTAAAAGAAAAAAAGAAAGGAAAAAAAAAAAAAAAAAAAAGGAAAAGAAAAAGAAAGAAGATCCGATCTATGTTCCCTAAGATCATGTGGTATACCAAAGGGCAGAAGCCAAGTTTCCCTTCCACGTAAGCATACTTCATATGGTCCAGCAATAGGTTCGTATGCAGGGGCAGGTTGTCCCCATAACCAGGACATACCCCATCACAGAGAACATGTAAGCAGATGCTCAGTCCCAGGTGTCAGGGCTAAAGATGAGATGGCGTCAAAAGAGTCTAAGATTTGCTCTGGCTTACAGATTTAGCTGCCGTGTAGCCACCTCATTTGGGAAGGTGCTGGCTGGGATTACTAGCCGCTCCTTTCCACATTTCTCAGACTCTTCCCTCCTGCTAAATGCTCCATGCAGTTGCTGCTTTAGTGCTCAGTAGGATCTGAAAATGAGAAGGAGCTGGGCACCGTAGCTGCAGAGGCCTCCGAGCTGCCCGGTGTCTGCGCCTGCTCTTCCTAAGGACAGTGGCCCAGTCGTGCTTTACTGCTCCAGATACCGTGGTATCTTTCCAGCGATTTCCTCTTTCTGTTCAGAGTGGCCTGACTTGGCTTTTACTATTAACAAATCATTAACTACAGCCCTAGTCTAGTTCCTCTTATGATGTTCTCTAACCATAGTTCGAGTTTACAAAAGCAGGAATTTAGTCATGATTTTATAATACACTATTTTCTCCCCTGGCACCCGGAGCATGAACTCCACAAACACTGGCGCAGTGGCACAGAGATTCAGATCAGCCTGGTTGTAATTTATCCTCCAGGGAGTAGGGTGTTAGGACGAACCCAAAGAAGGCCGCCATGAACAGATGGATTTACATTTTAAGTTTTAAATTACTTATATATTTTATGAAAGAGAGAAAAGCACCCTTGACAAGGTCTTCATGCTGTGATCCTCCCCCAGCTTCAGCCGTCCAGGACCGAGGGCACACAGGTACGCACAGAAAGCCCTCCATGCAAGCCCAGGTCCTGCCCATGTGACTTCAGCATCACAGAGTAGTGTGTGTCCTCTGAGGTCAGCAGGTGGCATAGTGGCTAAGGGGCTGGATTCCTCCATGGCTGAGGATGGTTCAAGTCCTGGACCCGATGACTTGAAAATCACACCAGGCACATGTGTGTGCATGCTCAAAATCCTGAGAGAATAATGGAGGAGAAAGGATTGTGGTGTGGCCATCCCTCGGGAGGGGGGGTTGTGATTTCTAACTTTCTCTCTCCGTGTCTCTCTATGGTGAGTGCGGGTGCCCTATGGTGAAAACCTAAACAAAAATGTGTCCTCAGAAGGACATCTGATTCAGAAAGCAACCCATTATCACACAAATGCCAATTTCTCTAAAAAGTCTCACTGTGATGTAAGTTTTATTCCTGTCTTTTCTGGCCTGGAGCCAATAAAGCGGCACAGCCACTAAAAGTTCACTTGTTACACAGACGGGCTGGCGGTTACTTCATTGACTTTATTGGGTTGGGGTGGGAAGCTTCCCTGAGCCGAGTTTAGGACTCATTTGGGTCTCCAGGGTCAGATGTCTCCACTGAAGCTGTGCTGCCATGCCCTGAACTCCCCACACTCTGGGTAAAGCACAGCTTTCTGTTTGGAAAGTAATGGCCTCCTGTCTCTCATGAACAAGTCCAGGTAGAGATCAGAGCAATCTTTCATAACCTCGTTTTGATGCGTTAAGGGAAAATGAACCAAGAACATGAGAATTAAATGTCCCTTAAAACTCCCCGTGGGATGCCAATTCTAAGCATGCACTGGGCCAAACTAGATATGGGATTTTAATAGACCCCAGACACACGGGGGAACAGAACAAGGTTTCTGACAACTTGAGACACGTGTGGGTCTGCCTCTACCTAATTGGCCTGTGTTAGTGTCCTCAAGGCGGGTCTCGTCATGGAAAGGACACCTGGGCTAGCCTGGGAGAAGATGGAGAAATTCTTCCATTTACGGGGCATAAGCTCTTCAAATCCATCGATCGCAAACATGTAGAACTTAGGTTGCTACTTTTGCTTTAAATTACTCACTACATGAAGTGATTCTGCAGTTCCAGATGTCTCCTAGGGCTCCAGGCTTATAAGAGAGAATGATTTTGTTTATGTGTTAATTTCTCACTAGAAACACAGCTCTCTCAAGGGGTCTCCAAGCATATATAACACCAAAGATGAATTCTCAATCTGTCTCTTCAATGTGCAATGCATATCCCTGCCTGTAAGAGCACAGAGGGTTGTGTTTGTTTTTATTGACGTGAAATTCCTGTAACATAAAATTAACCCTTTGAAAGTGATCAGCTCAGGGGCATTTAGTACAGTCACAGTGTATAAGCACTACTTTGGCTGTTCGTAACATATTTTCATCACCCGAAAGGAAACCTAGTACCTATTACGCAATTGCTTCCCCAGCCTTCCTCCTCCAACTCCCGGCAACTACCTCTGCTTTCTGTCCTTGTGGATTCACCTCTCTAGATCCACCGCATAAATGAGAGCATACGGTCCCTTTGTGTCTGGCTTCTCGCACTCAGCGCGTTTTGGAGGTTCAGTACTAAGGTAACATGTCTCAGTACTTCACTCCTTTTTATGGCTGAATGATATTCCATTATGTGCAAATACCGCCATTTGTTTATCCGTTCATCTGTGGGCGGACACCTGGGCTGCTTCCACCTTTGGGCTATAGTGAACAGTGCTGCTGTGACACGTGTGCATTCATTCATTTGAACATCTGGGTTCAGTGCTTTTGGGTACACAGGTAGGAGTGGAATTGCTCCAAGACCATTCGGTGCTGGAAAGAGCTGTAGTAGTACTCTGCAGGCCTATTTCCCCCAATACCATATCACAAACACACACGCACACACACACACACACACACACACACACATGAAGGTAAGTAACCGTCTCTTCAGCTGTGGACCCATCACCAGTTACCCTGAATTGGAACTGACACTGCTTCTTGGCCTTTCAATTTCCTCAGGCCACAAAGGGGATGAGAACAGGAGGCCCCAATGACTGCTGGAGGGACTGGCATAATTATCCTGGGGAGACAGGAGAGCTTCTTGGGGTTAGGTAGGCCCTGGGGTACTGCTGCCTCGGAGTCAGGGTACAAAGAACTACATCAACCGGATGGTGATGCTAGTACAACTCTGCGACTATATTAGAAACCACTGAACTGCACACTTTAAATGAGTAAAAGAACAATAGAGTTAGACCAAAAAACAGTGATGGAAAATACTAAAGATAAAAACAAGAAATAATGTAAAACAAGGAAATAATAGTAAAATAGAAATGATCACTAAAACGAAAGTATGATTCTTGGAAAAGAATAATAGATGCTTAATAAATAAATGCCTAGGAAGACTGATCAGTAACTTGAAAGAGAAAGAACAAATAAGCTAAGAATAGAAAAATACAATCACACATGCAATAGAATAAAAAAGAATCATAAAAGAAACTTGGCATAATTTTATGTCAATAAATTTTAAAATACAGATGTAATAGCTAATGTTTAGAAAAGATTGAATTTTCGGAAATGATCCAAAGAAAAAAATAGGAAAAGTTAATAAAATAATTAACCTTAAAGAAGATGATTTGACAATCAAATACCCACACCCCCAACCACCTGTCTTGAAAGACATCAGTACTAAATGAGATCATCAGTCCTAAATAATATCCTAAGTGACTTCTGTCAAATATCAAGGAAAAGGTACTCTCTATCTTATATTAAGCTCTCACAGGCAACAAAAAGGGACAGTTGGAACCAGCAGATAGTGTAATGGTTATGTCACTGGACTCCCACATAGTTGACTATGGTTTGAGTCCTGGACCCAGCAGCTTAAACTCACGTCAGGCACGTGTACATGCATGCCCAAAAACCCAAGAAGAGAATGGAAGAGAAGGGATTGTGGCGTGGCCATGCCCACTTTGGGGTGATTTCTCACTTTCTATTTGTCTCTCTCTGTGTGACTCTCTGGCAAGCACTTGTGCCCCATAGCAAAAATTTCTCTAAAAAAAAAAAAAAAAAAAAAAAAAAAAAAAAAAAAAAACACCTTTGGTTGAGGTTTATCACATGCACAGATCAAAAAGAAGTTAAGTAGCATATTAGTCTATAAAGTCAACACCCAGTCTTATCTAAAAGGAAAACCTGGAAATGGAAGGGAACATTTTTAATAGCGAAGAGTGTTTAACAAAAACCTAGAGCAATTATATCTCAACCTTCTGGGCTAGCCCATTGAAAACAAGAACAAAATAAGAAAGGCAGCTATCACTGCCACAACTCAACATTATAAAAAAAAAAATTTAAAAAAAACTAGTGAATGCATTGAGCAAATAAAGAAGTAAAATATGTGAGGTTTTGAAAGGAAATGAGAAGTTATTATTTTTAGGCATAGGAAATGCATAGAGACCAACCGACAATCTATTGGAACTAAGAATTCAGCCATGCTGCTGATGACAAGATCAACACACAGAATTCAGCAATATTTCTTTATCCATGTGTGAACAATAACAAATGGGAAAATAACGTGGAGCTGGAAGCCACATGCAGACTGCAGTTTGAGTCCCTGGCCTGAAAACACCAGCAAGCATGTGCCCGTGTGCCCAGGATCCTGGTGGCCTGGAGGGTCGCAGAGTGATCGAGCCTTGTGGAGGGTGCGTCTCTTTCTCTCTCTCCTTCTGCCTCTCTCATGAGTGTGCACATGCTCTGCTATAAGTAAAAAATAAAAATTAAAAAAGCAACTATAGGGGAAACTCCATGTTAGATTCCCCAAAAAATAAACAAACAAAAAACTCAAAAAGTGGGACCAGCAGTTGGCATAATGGCTATGTCGCTGGACTCCAATGGAGTTAACCGTGGTTTGAATCCCAGACCTGGTGGCTTAAACTCATGCCAGGTGCATGTGCATGCGTGCCCAAGATCCCGAGAGGAGAATGGAGGAGAAGGGATTGTGGCGTGGCCATCCCCTAGGGGTGATTTCTTGCTTTCTGTCTCTCTTTCTGTCTTCCTGTCTTTCTGGCGAGTACACACGCCCTATAGCAAAACCTCTCCAAAAAAAAAAAAAAAAAAAAAGAGAGAGAGAGAAAGGCCTGTCTCCATAACAGTGTTTAAGCCTTGTGCACAGGGAGCCAGACTCCCTGTGGCTGACCAAGCACGGTTCGAACCCCTGCCTGAGTGGCTTGAAAAATACACCTGGTATGAGTGCGTGTGTACCCGAAATCCTGATAGGATAGGAAGATGAAGGGAAGAAACTGTGACATGACCACACTCCATCGGCAGTGCTTCCTCCCTTTCTCTTTGGTGAGCATACTCGCCTTCTTCATTTAAAAAAAAAAATCAGTAAGTAAATTTCTACAGTTTTATTTCTATTTCATTTAAAATTATATGCCCTTTGTTCTCATGAAATAAAGATAAAAACTGTGATTCATCGACAATGATCTTAGACTTTCAAAACAGTAACACGGGGTTCTCCTGCCATTGCTATGTTCTTTGCGGTGACTTTGTAGCTCGAAGTAGCCAGGACGCCAAGCCTTCTGAGGCCACCTTGTTGACACACACTCCTGTCACTCACATGCTGAACCACAGGATGCCACTGCTGCATTTTTGCTATAAGAGACTTTTACCTAAACCAAGGCAAATAAAAAAAAGAAAAATAGACAATTTCTCAAGATATTTTGCCAGAAGGTACATGCACCTGTGAGAAAGAGAAAGAGAAATCCCCTCACGGGGCATGGTTACACTTCAACCCCTTCTCCGTTGATCCTTTCAGCACTATGGGCACGCACACATATGAACCCAGTGTGTTTCTCAAGACACCAGGTCTGGGATTCGAACTGCACAGTTTGTTATGTAGGATCCAGCCACTTTAACCACCATACCACCAGCTGCCCCATGACAAATCTCTTTTATTAATAGACTCATGGCAACTAAAATTTAAGATTCAAACCTTACCTTCGTTTTAAATTCTGACTAATTTTTAAAATACCTTTAAGTTGGATTTTTTTTTTTTTTTTTGAGAGGTTTTGCTATAGGGCACATGCGCTCACCAGAGAGACAGAGAAAGACAGAAAGACAGAAAGTGAGAAATCACCCCCTGGGGGGATGGCCTTGCCACAATCCCTTCTCCTCCTTTCTCCTCTCAGGATCTTGGGCACGCACGCACACGTGCCTGGTGTGAGTTTAAGCCACCGGATCTGAGACTTGAACCATGGTCGACTACATGGGAGTCCAGCAACATAGCCATTACGCCAACTGCTAGTCCCCTGCCCAGCATGACTTTCAAGCTAAGGGTGCAAGACTCAAGCCATACAGTAAGTCAGGTGGAATCCAGCCCCCTCAACCACCACCTGAGAAAAATAGTGCCATGTACAGCAATAAGCAAGGGCCCTCCTTGCACTTGCACAGTCTGCAAGACTGTGAAAGTGCAAAGAGGAAATGAACAGCACAACCATTTGGCGACTGGAGCATGCATGGTGTAGACCTCACTGAGTCGCTGATATGCTGACCTGAGTCTTCAAGGAGAGAACAATAAGTAGTGCAGATGGGACAGAGAAATCAGTCTGACCAGAGAGGAGAACACACATGTGAGACCAGAGAAGGAGGGAGAGAGAGAAAACATACCACATGACACTGTGAGCAAGGCACCGAGTGAAGGATGGAGGCATTTGGACATAGGAGTTAGAGAAGTGAATCAAACATTGCAGGAAGGTGGAGGTGAATGTCCTACTGTGAGGTTCTACCAAAGACTTGACCCAAAAGACCCGCTTTAGCCAGAGCACTAGTGTCTCTGAAGGTCAGGGTGAGCAATTACTAAAAATAATTCTTAAAAACTGTAAAAGATGTGGCCTTTTTGTTTGGATACTTTCACTTATCTGAACTGCGGGCTGACAGGCATTTCTTATTAAAATACCACAGCTTTACTGTTGCTCTTTCTCAACTCATTTTAGTTTTCTCTTAGCGAAGACAGCTCCTTCTGTGCAGAGTGTCTTAGTATTTTCAGTGTTTCTTATGAACATCGGTTCCTAGGATTCTTACAACCTCTCTCCTTTAAAGAGAACAGTCTAGGGGGGCCAGCAGGTGGCATACTGGTTAAGGCACTGGGATTCCACATGGTTGACCATGGTTCAAGTCCCAGACTTAGCCACTTAAAAATCACAACAAGTGCATGTGTATGAGTACCCAAAACCCTGAGAGGAGAACGGAAAAGGGATTGCATCATGGCTAGCCCCCCTAAGGAGTGATATCTCCCCTTCCCTCTCTCTCTGTCTCTCTCTCTCTCCACTGAAAGCATGTGCCCTAAGGCAAAAATCTAAAATAATAATAATGATAATAATAAAATAAAGAGGGCAGTCTTGGTTTTGAAGAGAGAATGAGCTGCCAGAAGGCCGCCCTGCTAGTGAAGGGCAGAGCTGAGGTTAGGATTTGGGGCTTCTGTTTTCTAACCTGCTTGAGATTAGGACCTCGCCTCCTCAGATCTCTAACCTGGCTGCGGTTTTCTGCTTTTCTTTGACATGCACTTGTTGATCATTTCTCCATGCTGAATTGTGTTTGGCAGCCCCCAGCTAGGGTGCCAGTTCCCTGCTGTAAAACGGTAACAGCTCTGTTTTGATAAGACTAACCATAATTTATGGTGCCTTTAACCTCTCTGTTGCTTAGAAACCAATATCCTGAATTAAGAACTGGCTTCTTCTAGTTAAGTTTAAAAATTTATTACCTTATGACCACTCAGCCCACCACTCTGCTCATGTCCCACTCTCATGAGTCACCCTGACCCCCTAAGAGTTCTTCAAACTCTAAATTAACTAAAACCAATGGTCCTGGTGCCTATGAAGTGCTGGGACAGACATGCCATGACTCATGGTCTGACAGAAGCCTGCTCATCTCCTTGCTGAGAACACCACACAGGGAGAGTCAAGGGACACCCCATGGCGGTATTTCAGCAAGCCTGCTCTTAACTGTGAGCATCATGTACTGCAGAATAGGCAACCTTATTCCACAGTGACTGGGCTTGTGCATGGTTCATTCTGTAACAAGCAAGTTGCTCAGTACAGGTGTCTTAGTCCCTTCAAGCTGCTATAACAAAATGCCATAGATGAGGTGTTTGTTTTGTTTGTTTTTTTAACAGAAGCTTATTTCTCATGGTTCTAGAGGCTGGAAAGTCTGAGACCAAGGTAGATTTGGTGTCTGGTGAAGGCCCACTTTCTGATTCATAAATAGCACCTTCTAGCTGTGTCCTCACAAAGTGGAAGAGGTGAGCTAGCTCTCTGGAGTCTTATTTATTCATATGCTAGAGCGTGCTTATGAGAGCATGGAAGAAGAGGAGAGAGAGAAGCATCCTCAACAAGGATCATGCCATGACCCCCTTCCCCCAGATCTCCAGCTTGTCAGGGTCTTGCATATGGCATGTCCTCAGGCCAACCTGGGGATTTGAACCTGTGCTCGACCATGTGGCATCCAGCACTGTAGTCCAGCAGGCTGCACCTGGAATCTACTTCACAAGGGCCCTAATTCCAATCATGAATGTTTTTTATCCTCATGACCTAATCATCTCCCAAGGCCCCACCTCCTAGTACCATCACCCTGGAGGTTAGGATTTCAACATGTGACGTTTTGGAGGACATGTTCAGACCACAGCGCCAAGGCGAGTGGGAAAAACACACAAGAGACCCATTGCAGAAAGCCATCCTCGGCTCGGCCCTCTCTCTGACTGCCTGCAGGAACTGAGTCCTCTTGCTCTTCTTAACTGCCCCTTCTCTGCCACTTGCATCCCATCACCCTCACCTGAGAGCTCCCAGTACCTTTCGGCTGGACAACTGTGCCAAGCACTGCCTTTCTGCCCCCACCTCTTCCCAGCCTGTCTTTCATTTATGCAGTATTTATTTATGATTGTTTCTGTCCTACGTTCTGGGGACACTGAGCCATTTGCAGTCCTGCAGAAGAGAGAGATGAATGAGCAAATAATTGCAAGGCATTTCTTAGGCCATGAGCTCCTGGGACAGACCAATGCCTAGTATTTTTTGAATAAGTAAATGAAAAAAAAAAAAAAAAGAACAATTTCTGAGGGTTGTAACAAAACATATGTTCAAAAAACATATTGAATTGGATTTAGCTAACACTTTGATTTCCAAAATACATTGGCTCTCTTAAAAAAATCAAATAGCTTTAGAAAGGTTTAAATAGTAGTAAATACTTGATGATGAATAACAATTGAAGCTTGGCACCTTTTCATACTTTATTGACATTACTATACCTTTTATTGTGACACATCTATTCAAGTCTTTTGCTCATTTTTAAATGGAGTTTTCATATGGTGTGCTATAGAGATGTATTGGATCATTAGAAAAGTCATGACAGATTTTTGCATAGAAAAACATAACAGGGACCAGTAGTTAGCGTAATGGCTATGTCGCTGGACTCCCATGTAGTTGACTGCGGTTCGAGTCCTGGACCCAGTGGCTTAAACTCACGCTGGGCGCGTGTGCGTGCGTGCCCAAGATCCTGAGAAGAGAATGGAGGAGAAAGGATTATGACATGGCCATCCCCTCTGGGGGGTGATTTCTTACTTTCTGTCTCTCTGTCTCTCTTTGTCTTTCTGGAGAGCGCACGCGCCCTATAGCAAAAAACCTCTCCAAAAAAGGAAAAAAGAAAAACATAACAAAGTCATGACTTTTCTGATGACCCAATACAATGATGGAATGTAAATACAAATACAAATAAAATAGGGCTGTTCATCTCTTTATTAATTATCTAGAAATTCCTTCATATATATTCAAGTTCTTCATCAAATACATGTTTGAATATATTTCCCCCAGTTTTTCTAGTCTTATCTGTTGATTTTGTTAGCAGCACATTTTGATAAGCAGAAAATTTTAATTTTGATGAAGTTCAGGTTATCAGGGTTTGTTTTTTTTTTTATGATGAATACTTTTGGGGTTCCAGTTGTCCACTACTAGGTAGTAGAGATGGAGTTCAATATTTTCTTTCAGAAGCTTATGGTTCTGGGTTTTATGTTAGGTATGTAATTCAGCTCAAATTATTATTATTATTATTTTGCTAGAGGCACATATGTACACCCAAAAAGGGAGTAGGAGGGAAAGAGAACAAATCCCCAAAAGGACCAGGTCACACCACAATTCTTTCCCCTTGACCCTACTAGGACCCTGAGCATGTGCACACACCCAGTGTGTTTTCTGAGCCACCAGGGCTGAGAATTGGACCCTGGTCAGCCATGTGAGATTAAATGGATTTTGTCGGGCTGTGCCTAACCACTGTGCTATGAGGGTAGCCCTCAAATTAATTTTTATACGTTGAGTGAGGTGGGGGCTTGCTTTTTCCCATACGAGCATCCAATTGTTCAGCAATATTTGCTAAAAAGATTTTTTTTTCCCCATTGCCTGACATAGCACCATAGTCAGAAATCAGTAGGCTCTCCATGTGTGGTTCGATTTTCTAGAGTCACTAACCTTTCATTTTAAGCAATGCCCTTACCTGGAAAGTAGGACTTCCGAGGCTCTCAATTTCAGTCTTTTCTTGAAAGGGACTGGTAGTGAACCCTTGAGTGTGAAGGAATAAAGCACATGTTTAAATTACAGTACTTTCAGGGACAAAATTTTCAGGCACCATAGGAAAGCAATATGGCAGGTATTAAATGTTCCTCCACAAATAAAACGAATGACACATCACTGTATCTGTTTGAATTACAATTCAATTTACCTTTAAGCTCTATATCTCCATATTGGCAGGAAAGTCAATTCGGTGGTGTTTCCCCTCCATGTAGTTGCAAGAAAATCTTTTTTCAAAAGGTTGAAAAATTGTTGTGGTTGGAGAGAGTGAGGTGATAGGCAGAGCCTCTGATTTCCAGTTCGTTAAGGAAACAACTGATCTCCTTAAAGATCAAGCCTAAACATTCCCTTGAAAGTGAGTTGAAGTCAGATAGAATTTGAGATTCATTTTTTATGGGTATCCAATTGTCCCAGGCCCTATGCCAAGTGGAACATAGGCTAAGAATCTCCAGTAGCTAAAAAGTAAGCTTCCCTAGGCCCTCCACGCAGTCTTTCTCCTCAGAGTGAAGCAGGCCAGTTTCAGGGGTAGCAGGACTGCAGCCATTTTTTTTTTTTTTTTTTTTTTTTTGGAAAGGTTTTTCGCTATAGGGTGCGTGCGCTCGCAGACAGACAGAGAGAGACATAGAGACAGAAAGCGAAAAATCACCCCCCAGGGGGGATGGTCACGCCGCAATCCCTTCTCCTCCATTCTCCTCTCAGGATCTTGGGCACGCACACACACGCGCCCGGCGTGAGTTGTAAGTCACCGCGTCCGAGACGCGAACCGCGGTCGACTACGTGGGAGTCCAGCTACATAGCCGTTACGCTAACTGCTGGTTCCCGACTGCAGCCATTTTGAAATTAAGAAAGACTTCTGGGACCAGCAGTTGGTGTAATGGCCATGTCGCTGGACTCCCATATAGTTGACCGCAGTTCAAGTCCCAGACCTGGTAGCTTAAACTCACGCCGGGCACGTGTGTGTACATGCCCAAGATCCTGAGAGGAGAATGGAGGAGAAGGGATTGTAGTGTGGCCATCCCCACTGGGGGGGGGGGGGGTGACTTCTCGCTTTCTGTCTCTCTGTCTCTTTCTGTCTTTCTGGCAAGCGCACACACCCTATAGCAAAAACCTCTCCAAAAAGAAAAAAGAAAAGAAATTAAGAAAGACTTCTAGTAAGAACAATCTGACTAAGTTCTAAGTCATAGGGAGATTTCTTTGAGGCATGGTCAGATGAGAAACCAGGAGTGGGTACTTGAAGTGAAATAGCAATCAAAATAATTACTCAAGGGGAAAACAAATATCTTTGATTGATTGCAACAAGGAATGATGTGCACGTGCTTATATCTTGTATTATTGGGGAATTGGGAATGTCATGATGCATTTTTGCATAGAAAACTACGTCATGACTTTTCCAGTAACCCAATAGAAATACTGAGAACATGATGAGCTTTTCCAAATGGTGTGATGGTGCTTGCTGCCTGTCTCCCTGTAGCTGGTTGCAGAAATAAACTCTCTTCTCCAGCCTCTGCCGCTCATTTCATTGACCATGAGAAGCAGCAGCTGGACTTAGTTTGCTGGTAACAAGAGGAGTTATCAATTCCTTGGATATTATCAGCTTCCACAAAGTATGGCCATGGACATAGGCTATTTTGGTTTGCCCAGTGTGTTTTCATTCCTTCAGTAACAGCACTTTAATTTCTCTTTGGGAAATCCCTCTTTCCCACCCTGAGAATATCTGGGGTTAATATCACCTCTCAGATTGGTGGATGTGATCTGAGTGAAGTGATTGATTGAGCTCCTGACCAATGTTAAACTAATTCAAAGCAAGGAAAGTCAGTCCCTTGGAGTCCTCTCTGGGAAGTTCTGGGTTGGACTTCAATTTGGTGGCCTTTAGACTCTGTAACTAGTGAGATTCTCTTATATGGAGAGAATCTGACTATAGTGAAGCTAGCTCAGCAGGTAACATGGCTATAAGAAAGACAGAAAGAGACCAAGTACCGAGCAGCAGAATTCAGCCATGCCTGAAGTTAGGTCCATAGTGTATGAGTCTTGTAAATTCTTTAAAAAAAATTTTTTTTGAGAGTTTTTTTTTTTTTGCTATAGGGAGTGTGCGCTTGCCAGAAAGACAGAGAGAGACAGAAAGCAAGAAATTGCCCCCCAGGGGGGATGGCCATGCCTCAATCCCTTCTCCTCCATTCTCCTCTCAGGATCTTGGGCATGCATGCACATGCGCCCGGCATGAGTTTAAGCTACCAGGTCTGGGACTCGAACCGTGGTCAACTACATGGGAGTCCAACGACATAGTCATTATGCCAACTGCTGGTCGCTGTAAATTCTTTTTAACTTCAGCTCATTGTAATTACAGTGATAAGAGTTCTATCATTCCCCAACTTGGACAGCCCCACAACCACTGCCCCTCTTAATCTAGGAAAGTTGTCTTTTTCCTCATAGCTACTTCTACACCCTCCAGCCCAAGTCTCTCAGGAAGCACAGAAGCCAGGAGGGGTGCCATCTTGAAAGAGTTCCCACATTCTTACCTGCCTGCTGGCTACCTACTTAGAATGGGCAAGAAAACATGACAGGAAATACAAACGCAAACGAATATCTCAATATAGCAAATGCCACACCAATCTCGTTGTCCTGCTTTCTTATAATGGATCTAGTTTTTGTTTTCTCCTTCCTTGCTCCCATACCCCATGGTCTTGTTTGTAAGCCAATGAGGCATGAAGCTCTTACTCTGTGCCCGGTACTATCTTTCTCCATTGAAGGCTCAGATGTAATGAATGAGAATTTGAAGTTAGGAGAGAGGGACTGAGGGAAGCTGATTCTAAGGATTTAAAAAAAAGGCAACATTTTCAATTTTTTTTTCTTTTTTTTTTTTTTTTTGAGAGGTTTTTGCTATAGGGCACATGTGCTCACCAGAAAGAGAGAGAGAGAGAAAGAGAGACAGAAAGCGAGAAATCACCCCCCAGGGGGAAGGCCATGCCGCAATCCCTTCTCCTCCATTCTCCTCTCGGGATCTTGGGCACACACACACACGTGCCCAGCGTGAGTTTAAGCCACCGGGTCTGGGACTCGAACCACGGTCGACTATATGGGAGTCCAGAGACATAGCCATTACGCTAATTGCTGATCTCAACATTTTCAATTTGGAAAAATGGACGATACCACTGAGAGAGATAGTCAGGGTACTACGTGCAGGGGATCTTAGCTGATGGTGGGGAAAGGAATCTAGAGAAGAAGATTTGAGAGGCCAATAAATTACAGGACTTTTTGTTCAATAAAGCTTGAGAGATGATCTCATCAGATAGGGATAGCTCCTTTTGTTTTCAGTAAAATTAAACCCAACTGTAAGCCTCAATTTCACCATTTAACAAATAAAATAAGCAAGTCAATAGTTCTCACAATACGCTGGGCTTTGGGACATCCCTGAGGCCCTTCAAGGTCTGCCAACCAGCACTTTTCTGCTTTATTAGTTATGATTACTCATGTGATTTTTTAACAAAACAAATAACTGAATAAATTTGAGACCAAGGATTGCGAGATTCTCATTTCCTTTGCAGTGCTAACATTTCTTCCTTCGTCCGAGCCCAAACTGACTTCTGTGGCTTTGTTATTATTAACGATAGGGCACATGTGCCTCTGTACGTGTGCATGCACGCATGTGTGCACGAGAGAGCGAGAAGCATCCTCCACAGGGCTCGATCGTGCTGCGGGCCCCTTCCTCCAGTCCACCAGGACCCTGGGTGCACACACCCCTGGGTTTTGAGGCTGATGGGTCTGGGGAAACGAACGGCAGTCAGCATGTGGCTTCCAGCTTCACCGTCGGGTAAGCGGCTGGCTGTGCTCCCTGTGACGCTTTATTAATCACACGTCTCTCTCACTCTCCAGGTGCCCTATCCTTTGTTTTTCACCAAAACTCAAAACCCAAGTTTCTTTTCTTTTTCTTTTTTTTCTTTTCTTTTCTTTTTTTTTTTTTTTTTTTTTTGAGGTTTTTGCTATAGGGCGTGTGCGCTCACCAGAGAGAGACAAAAAGACAGAAAGCGAGAAATCACCCCCCGGGGGGGATGGCCACGCCACAATCCCTTCTCCTCCATTCTCCTCTAGGGATCTTGGGCACACAAGCACATGTGCCCAGAGTGAGTTTAAGCCACCGGGTCTGGGATTTGAACCGTGGTCGACTACATAGGAGTTCAACAACATAGCCATTATGCTAACTGCTTGTCCCAAAACGCAAGTTTCTGATAAATCTAGATTTGTCAAATAGTACTAAACACTGCTGGAAAAAAAGGAAAGCAGGAGAAGAGAAAGGAATGCCAGGATGTGGATGTTGGTCAGGGAGAAGCTTCTGTGAGAAAGTGCTGCTTGAACAGAGACCTGGTGGTGGAGAGGAGGTCAGGAGAGGGGATAGGTGAGGGGTGGCTTTGCAGATCGAAGCCTGTGCCAGGAGAAAGCCCTCGCAGGGAGAGTCTGGTGGAGCAGAGGGAGGAAAAGGACAGAGGGAGGGAAAGGGACAGACGTGGGCCCAGGTTACACAGGATGGTGGATCTCACAGTGCTTCAGAATCCCTGGGGGATCTGTGAAAACAGTCTCATTCCCCGAGCTTCTTATTCAGTAGGTCTAGGGTTGGGCATGGGGGGGCTTAGAACCTGCATGTCGCTTATGTTCCTTCCTCCTGGAATGCTCTCCTCCCGAGTGGTCCCTGGAGCTTTCTGACTTCTTTGGTTTTCCATTTAAATACTACCTTGCAACTGGACTGTCCCGACCACCCTATTTGCACTTCCGGCCCTCCTCCTCTGCCTGACACTCAGCTCTCCTCTGCCTGCCTTTCTCCACAGCACTTCACACCTGTAGTAGCCTCCAGAGAAGCCAAACTGACCACAACGGGCAGCTTAAGACAGCACGTTTCTTCTCTCACAGTTCTGGTGGTCAGAATTCCAACTCCAGTGGCCAGCAGATGGCGTAGTGGTTACGTTGCTGGACACTCCCACACGGCCAATCACAATTCGAGACCCTAACTGAGGCTTGAAACACACCAGGCACATGTGCACGTGTGCCCAAGGTCCTGAGAGGAGAATGGAGGAGAAGGGATTGCAGTGTGGCCATCCACCAGAGCAGTGATTTCTCACTCTCTGTTTCTCTGTCCCTCCAGCAACCACATGTGCCCTAGAGCAAAAATCTTAAAAAAAAAAAAAAAAAAAAAAAAAAGAATTCCAGGTCAAGGTCAACTCCTTTTTGAAGCTCTGGAGGAGAAACTGTCCCATGCATCTCTCCCAGCTTCTAACGGCTCCCGGCAATCCTTGGCGTTCCTTGGCTTATAAATACATCGCTCCAGTGCCTCCTACTTCACATGGGCTCACCCCCACACCCCATGTCTGTCTTCACATGGCCTCATAAGGAGACATCACTCAGATCAGGGCCTGTTCTAATCCAGCTGGCCTCTTCTTAGCTGATTACATCTACAAGGCCCTATTTCAAAATAAGGTCACATTCTTCACTTCCAGGTGGGCATGAACTAGTTGGAGGTTGAGAAGGCATTCGATCCAGTATATTATCCTGTAACACACAATATTTTGAATTTATCTTGCTTATTTTCTAGGCCCTCTCCCTGTGTAAACAGTCTTGCCAAAAACCTATGAAAACTGGGGTCGGGGAACCGGCAGTTAGCGTAATGGCTATGTCGCTGGACTCCCACGTAGTCGACCGCGGTTCGCGTCTTGGACCCGGTGGCTTACACTCACGCCGGGCGCGTGTGCGTGCGTGCCCAAGATCCCGAGAGGAGAATGGAGGAGAAGGAATTGCGGCGTGACCATCCCCCCTGGGGGGTGATTTCTCGCTTTCTGTCTCTCTGTCTGTCCAGCGAGCGCACGCGCCCTATAGCGAAAAACCTCTCAAAAAAAACCAAAAAACAAAAAACTGGGGTTTCTTTTTTTTTTTTTCCTTCCATTTTTAAAATCATCAGTGGCTAGAACAGTGCCTGGCACTTAGTAGATTACTCAATAGATAAATGAATAGATAAATGAATATGCAATAGAATAAATGAGATGTGAGGATAAAGCACAGCATGAGGGTAAAGTCTGAGAAATCTCAGGACTGAGCTCTGGAAGATTCTAATGATAAGAAAAGAGAGAGACAAGAAGGAAACCGAAAAGGAGAATGAGAAGAGGTGGCCACGAAGGAGGAAGAGAGCTAGGAGGGGTGCCATCTTGAAAGAGTTCCCACATTCTTACCTGCCTGCTGGCTACCTACTTAGAATGGGCAAGGAAACATGACAGGAAATACAAACGCAAACGAATATCTCAATATAGCAAATGCCACACCGATCTCGTTGTCCTGCTTTCTTATAAAGGATCCAGTTTTTTTTGTTTGTTTGTTTGTTTTTCCTCCTTCCTCCCCTACCCATTTTCTTGCTCCCATACCCCATGGTCTTGTTTTGAAGCCAATGAGTGCATGAAGCTCTTACTCTGTGCCTGGTACTGTCTTTCTCCATTGAAGGCTCAGATGTAATGAATGAGAATTTGAAGTTAGGAGAGAGGGACTGAGGGAAGCCGATCTGAAGGAGGATATCGTGCTATTCGAGCAAGTCAGTGAGGACAGTGTTTCAAGGAGGAGAGCACATTGTCCCTGCGTGATGAATATGTCAAGTGGAATGAGGACTACGAATTACCCACATGGAAGTCACTGGTGACCTTGACAAAAGCCATTTTGATGCAGCCTTGGATGGGAAAGTTGGATCAAATAGATAGAAAATCATCTGGTTGGAAACATACCAAGATGATAATAGTGGTTGTCACTGGATGGCTGGAAACACTCTGTCATTATTATCTTGTTTTTGCTTGCTGTGCTTCTTTTAATGTAATGAGTATGCAGCTACTTCATAAAAACAAGATCATCTTAAACCATGTATGATGAAAGAGAAAAAAAAAATCTGGATTTTGTTTTCAGAGTTTACTTTTTTTTCCTAATTTATTCATTTTCTAATTTATTTTTAACTTGCACTGCTCATCTGCTAACGTGTTAATGAAATTTTAGAACTGGATAAAATTGACTATTACAAATGACCAGCTCACATTTTTAAAGTTTTGGTGCATGATATAAAATACCTTTCATAATTTAATTAACTACTCCCTATTGTTAGCCTCTTAAGTTATTTGTAACTAAACCCTTATCATTGCATATTTTGGTTGATTCCAATTTGGCTCTAACAAACCAACACCAGAATAATTGGATGAAACCAATAATTGAATGAAACAAACCACCCGAGCCAGAATAATTGGATGAAAATAAATTGCAAATAAAGGGAAGAGGGGAAATAAAAGGAAAAAACAACTGGAGAAATTCTGAAAAAAACACAAAATTTCTTAAAGAAATAAAAGCCTTTAAAAAAATGCCCTTGGGTACACAAAATTTGTCAACATTTGCCAAAAGAAAAATTACAGTGATTAGAGATTATTCATTTTCATTTGAATTATTATTTTTATTTTTAGAAATTGTTGATTAACGACTCAGCTAACTTGTTTTCAACAAAATCATGTGCATGGTCCCTCCCAGGCCAGCTCTTGTGAAGCCACTTGGGGCGCCGAGCTGCCACAGTGAGTGAGTGTCTAAGGGAGTAAACCGAGAGTGATGGTCTGACTTACTACTCGCAAGATTGCTTTGCAAAGTCCACGGCCTTTCTCTTGGCTCTCAAATCTGGCGATTTGAAATTGTACCAGCAATGCAAGTAAAGGGCGTTGCTTCACACTTAGCACTCAGATTCAGTATGTGACTGGGTCTCATTCCCTGTCCCAAGGGAGTGAATTCAGCACTTTCTCTTCCACATTGATCCCAAGTCCCATAGTGGCCTGTGCAGAAAGAGAACCGGAAGCTGTCTGAGCTCTGGCATTCAACACGCCCCGATACACAACAGAGGCGCAGAGCCTCGCCCAAAGTAATTTGTTTCCTCCAACTGAACCCCATCCTCAAACCTGTAAAAGGAACTCCTCATTTTTTTCAAATGGAAATGAGTCATAGTAGCCAGAGGCTCTTGTCAAAGCATCTACCATGTTCGTCTCTACTTTTAACCAGCCTTAACCTGTCTTCCTCCTGTCCTCAGAAATGTGATTGATTCTTGTTTCAGACTGAGAAATAAAAACAAGACTCGGCAGCTTATTTGTCATAAAGCCACAACTGGAATTCTCGTTCCCAAGGAGGGTGAATTCTCTTCGGCTCCTAAAGTTGCTTGTCTGGTTCTATAGAGTTAACGCTAAATCCATCCCTAAGCTTGACAAAACCCTCAAGCAAGCATTCTTCATCTCTTCTGCCAGAAACAAAGGTGAGAACCCAGCCCAGGTCAGTTCCTTAGAATATAATCGATCGGATTAGCAAACAGCAGCCTGTTTCACCTCCTCCTTAGCACATTATTTTTCTTTCATATACATATGCTTTGGCTGAACCATTTGAAAGTAAGTTTTGGACATGTCACGACTCCCTTAAATAGTTCTGCAAGCGCCTATCACCTACCTCTCACCCATATCACTTGTCACACCCACATATTGTCACACCTAAGAAAATTAGCATTAATTTAATAATATCTAACATACAGTCCATATTCGAATTTCCATGAGAGTCTTCTTTTAAAAAATGTGTATCATGCAGTTGAGGTTTCTATGTAATTCTTGGTTTTCATGTCTCTTTTAGTGTCTTTTAGCTTAGAATAGTCCCCTTATTGCTTGGTTTCATACTGTCTGTTTTGTATTACTTGGATTTTTTTTTAAGAGAGATTTTTGCTATAGGGCACATGCACTCACCATAGAGGCAGAGAGAGACAGAAAGTGAGAAATCATACCCCATGGGGAATGGTCATGCCACAATCCCATCTCCGTTCTTCTCTCAGGATTTTGGGCACACACGCACACACACCTGGCGTGAGTTTAAGTCTCCAGGTCCGGGACTTGAACTGTGGTTGACTACATGAGAGTCCAGTAACATAACCATTATGTCATCTGCTGGTCCTGGATTTTTTTTTCCAAGTTCACATCACGTGCCTTCTAGAATCTCCCACATCCTAAGTTTGTCTAATTGTTCCCTAATGATTAGATTCAGGTTAAGCATTTTGGGTAAGAATGTTAGAGGGTGGTGTGTACTCATAGCATCATATCAAAAAGGTAATGTTATACTAAGTTTGATCACTCAGCACCAACTTATTTTTAAAAACTAAAATTAACAAATAACACAGTAAACAAATCTGCATTTTCTAATGACCCTTATGTCTGAGGAAATCCCCATGTACCTTTCCATGAGCAGCAGGTCTTGTGATTTTTATTTTATTTTTAAAGAATTGTTTTTTAATTCAACTTTATTTATTTATTTAAATTTGACCAGAGAGGGAGAGAGTGAGAGAGAGAGAGAGAGATAAGGAAAGTGAGAAAGTAAACCACCAGGTCCGGACTCGAACCATAGTCGGTCACGTGGGAGTCTAGCGCCCTTCGCCACCACCACCTGCTGGCCCCAGCTCTTAACGATTTTTAATTCAACTTTTAAAGCAATAAGCCAGCTCTGTCGCGGTGAAGGGGAGGCTTGGAAAGCCTCTCTAGAAACCAAAGACCGCCTTGCAAACAGACAAACACGGTCTTCACAAGCTGTGAGTTTACCAGCCGAATTCCAAACAGACAGATTGTGGAGGACAGGCGGCAGTGCGTTCGCAAATCTGGCTTCCGTGCTCGTCCTGCACAGTTGTAGGCCATCTGGCCCTCACTCACCTAAGGGGTGTCCTGGAACCCTCTGCAGGGGCGCAGGGCTGAGCTGCTGCTTGTGTGTTGGAAATCACATAAACAAACACAGCAATGAACCGGCTGGGCTCTGCCAGCTGAGAAACAGGCAAACTCTAGCCCCAAAGAGGGCTGTGGGCTGGGACGGAGCTCTGTGTGTCCGCAATACCAGGCCCGCGGTCAGTCACCTGGCCCTATGCAGGAGCTGATGACTTTTCTTTGATCACCCTGCTTGTCTTTGTGGTGTGACTTCTAGGCCTGGACATGGCTCTTCTATGACCCTCAGAGCTCTCTAGTCTGCTCAAGCTGCAGAAATCCCTGATTTTGTGCCTAATCCTGTCCGTCTGAGGGCCTTGCTATAGTACCCCTGACCTGAGGAGGAGCCATTTGCCTGGATGAGCTGGGCCTCCCACAGGCCTGAGGACAGTCAGCACCACATTGAACCCCCTCCTCGTAGTGTCAGGAGAGCAGGTGGATGGCTGCTTCAGCCAGCTCCCTGGGCAGTTTGGTAGGTGCCAGGGCAAATACCTGTGTTTTAAGCCCCTGCTGTATGCTGGACACCCAGGGCTTCCAACACCAGCAGGATGCCCCTCTCCTTCCCGGGAACCAGGATCCCACCATTCTGGGCGTGGACAGGTCACATTCCAGGTGTTCAGTAACCACATGTGGCTAGGAGCTACCCAGGTGCAGACAGAACACGCCTCTCCGGTTGGCGCTGGGTGGTTGGAGTTCTCATCTACGTATCAGGAAGAGTTGGAGATGAGAAGGTGAAAGATTTTTGAAAACATACTTTGATGGTCAGAATAGTTCGAACCCTTTCTGTGCTGAAGGTCTGACTTAACGAAGCATTGTTTTAAGGAAGCGGAGTAATAAATCTGAGTGTGCGTGCATCTTGAGCTTCTGCATTCAGCGAGAGAAGAGACTTTTTGTTTGGGCATCTCCAAACTTCCGGCATCTTCCCAAGTGCAGTTCTGTCCAACTTGATGGATATTCCAGTGCACACAGCTTCTTATTTGGGGAGATGCACTGAAGAAAATGGGCTGAACATTCAATCAATAATAGTTACATAAATATTCTCAGGTTGCATAAATAAAACTGCTTTTAAGTGAACTAAATTTTCAGCTTCTGGCAAAAGCAACTTCAGCAAGTGCTCTTTGGGGAAATACCCTCAATAAATATTAGATTTGAAAAGAGTTCTGTGAACCCCAGAGACCGCATGAAGTCACAGAAGACTGACCTTATTTAACATCTGTTTTCAGCTGCCATTTCTGTTTTCAAGGTAATGAACTGTCCTACTAATTGAACTTGAGAGTCACCTTTCAATTATGCATCCAATTGCAGAACCGAAGGGCAGGCAGGTAAATGTGAATTGATGGGCAGTCATGTTGATAGCGAGACAGACTTTGTTCTGTCATTGTGGGCATAAGAGCATCACATTCTTTGCAAATCCCACTGGCAGTGTCTGAGAAAATGCCAGTCTCAAAGCATCTCAGGATAATGCCCAGGGAGAGAGAGAAGTTGGAGGTGGTTCCTTATTTTTACAATATTCCCCCTTGTGTGTGTGTGTTTTTGTTTTTTTTTTTTTTTTTTTTTTTTTTTTTTTTTTGGTGCTACATGAGAAAATGGTTTTCCTGTGACAGAATGAATTAAAAAGAAGGCCTGTGTTTATTTTCAGCAGCTTTGACTCTCAGGGAAGCCAAATCGAATGGTGGTAAATAACTATATAATTGAAATCTCCTTGCGTTGTATTATCTTAGGAGTGGTTTGTTTTGTGAGGCTGGAGATTTATTGAGACAGATTACACTCCAGTGTGTAAATCACTTTGTAAAAGTAAATCAGGCAGTTTTCCATAATTCCTTTAGTCCTCTAGAGGACAATTTAATACACTAAAACAATAATTTACTATTAAGTAGGACCCTTGGGGTGACTTTTTCTTAGGGAATCATCTTCTCATTGAGAGACTCTGATTCATTATGCTACAATAAAGGAGCCTCCCTATTTTCTGTCTGCTCTTGACATTGTTTGTATGTCCAGCAGGGGGGTGTGCAGGCTCCAGGTTTGAAGGGGGAAGGTCAACTCTTGTGCTTCTGGCATGGGCAAACGCTATCTATTCTCAGGAATGAAAACAGCGACCCCACACGGAGGAGGTGTGTCTGAGCACTGACCACAGTAAGATTTGTTCCTTCGCTCCTCCAGGTTTCACTTGGCAGTTTGAGAAGAGGCCAGCCTCCTCGAATCCTGGTACTCAGACTCCTTATGACGTTATGAATATCAAACATTGTTTCTCTAAGACATTTAATCTAACGTTTTGTTATATTTAGGACTTGGCATTATTTTAAATGTTCCCATAGTTCTGACTTGCAAAAATAACAATAGTCAATTTGTCACTTAATTCTCAACTGTTAAAAATGAAGAAGCAGAACTTGTGGAGGGTAATAGTTAAATATTTATAAACTTGTGTGTTGAAATGAAAAAGACCCATTTAAGAATCGGTGCTTAAATTTATTGAAAATGTAATTACTTTGTAATTTTGTTCCTCTTTCATGGACGAAGACAAGAATTCCACAAACAATGCTATTCAGTGGAACTTAATATTCAAGAAAGGATTTGGGTGGTTCAAGATGAAATTAAATCACATGCTTGGGTAGGCCGCATTATTAGTGACCTCCCAGCTACATTCCTGGGCATTCTAGTTTCTGGTTTCCTTGTACCACATGGTGCCCCTCCTCTCCATAGGTAGCCGGTGGTTTCAAGGCCACTCTGATGACCAATCCCCTAGCAGCTCCATAATCCTTCTTCCACACCTACACCTTCTATTTCATTATTGAGGGAACAGGATTTCAACAGTCTTTCTCCCTTGCCTCTTTTTCTCTTCTCATGGCTCTATTGTTTTACTTTTGAATTTAGTATTTTTTTTTCTTTTCAAGCAGTTTCTCATTATGTAATTCAAAGAGTAAAGGGCAAGAAAAGAGGACTACTGAGGATTGCACACTCAATGAGATCAGGAGTCCCAGTCTTATTTATAGGCCTGGGGAATGCTTTCTTAAGCCACAGTGGCCTGGGAAGTTGGTAAGAGCTGTTCTTTGTCTCACGTTGCTTTAGAAACCTGGGATTGATGACAGTGGAGATGTTTACCAAGTAGACGAAACTCCAGTAAATGATGGCAAAACCATGTGTAAATCAAGCTCTGGTTTGTATGTTTTCCCTCTGCCTAGCAGACTCTTGGAAACCCTGTCCTGTTCCATTCCATGCCCTTTCTTTCCAATAATGAAAATATGCCATGGGAAATAGTTATTGCCTCTTCTTTTTCAGTTGACAATATATTATGAATGCTTTCTCTTATACAGTATAATTAAATGCCTTACAACACCTTGTTACAGTTACATGTTGTTCCATTTTATGGGTGATCCACCATTTCTTCGTCCACATCAGTGTTTCCACTTCGTTTGTCCTGTTTTTTAAACAGAGTCACATTGTTCATCTCTGTTCCCGTGCTTCCCGGCCTTCTGATTTCTGTCTGCACGCTGCAGACCGAAGCACTTGCCTGATAAGGATTTTGCTTGCATATGCCGCCATTATGGTTTATCTCGACAAGCCTCTCAGGCTTAGAAGTGATCTCAGGAATCCCCAAGCACTGAGGTCATTTATTTTACAGATGCTGTTAAGGCCTAGAGAAGCCAAGAAGTTTGCACAAAGTCTCACAGCTAGCGAGTTCAATGCACAAATTGGGGCCCAGAGTGGTTGGTCCCCATTCAATGCCCTTTCCTTCCTACTAGTGGCCTCTCAAAAGTGCTCTGAAAGTGAAACTTTCAGAATCATGTAGAAGCAAAAATGTGTGCATGGGTGTGCGTTCACACACATATATCCACATACATTCTAATTTAGAAAAAACACATGTCGTTTACAATGGCATTGCCAGTTACTGAAAAACCTCACTCCGCTCTTAAACAGACCTCACGACAGTATTACAGCATGAAATCATTCTGGGCTTATCATCTACGTTCCTGAAGAGTTTCCAGCTGAGACAGAGGTACTAGCAGAAAAGCGCCTGTCAACCCCATGTCTCCCGGTGCTGGGGGCGTGCCCCAAGCTCCCCAGGGCTGGGTGCAGTGGAGTCTCCTGGGCCAACATCAAGGCACTTACCTGACTCTCCCATCCTCCCACCAGTCCTTAGAGGACTTGAGAAGCCACAACAGCAACAATTGGTCTGAAACCAATGAAGGGATTAAAAAAAGACAGATCATGGTGGCTTGTCACAAGTGCCAGTGTCTTTAACACTGCTGTCTCAGGCTCAGAAATACACTACGAAGCCTAAAATGACCATCTTACATCATCGTAATGTTCAGCCAGTGCAGCTACGTAAGAGGTACACATGATTTAAAAGTCAGAGAGTTGCCGCCGCGCCCCGGAAGGTCTTCAACATCAAGATACTGTGTGAAGAGTAGGCTTCTCGTAGCCTCAGTTCTGTGAGGGGGACGCACTGAGCAATCCCAGGAGTGCCATGAGCTCATACTTCCGTTTGGTCCGGCGTGAGTTGTACGGTCAGCACCAACAGGACTTCGGCAGGCTGGACACGCCTGATGACATCAGTTTGTCGGTGCCAGCAGAGGCTGAGCCAGCTGCGACTTCAGGAAAGTGCGCTAGTACTTACTGACTTGGAGTCCACAGATCTCTTAGACTCTGAATTGCTTTTAGATCTCTGCAAACAGATATTGCAAGCCTGGTATTTCTCAAATACCTAATAATACAGTAGTATTTTACATAATTGCTTTCCCTAACATTGGTAGAAAACTATAAATAGTCCTCTTAAATATGCACTGGAGTGCTTATATTCCAGATGTTCCCATGGTGAAGGGACTCGAGCTATAATTTCCACCTATTTCAGAGGCACTGAGACACCGAAACTTGACAAGCACATTCTTTTCTTTTCCCTCCTACAGATTCCCACCACCTCCCAGCATCCTCCAAGCCGGTGCTCAAGACAACTCCTTCCCCATTTGCTGTGGGGCTCAAGGGCACCTGCAGCAATTTTGGGCCTCTGAAATATATCTTAAGAAAACTCCTCCTTGGAAAAATACTCTACCCTTTGCTTGAGGAGATGTGTACTTCTTGAGGCACTTGCTTTCTTATTTCTGTTTTTAAAGATTACTGGAGGTGGGCTGCGTGAAGGCTTCCCAGCGTTATTTATTGAGCTTTACTTTTCTTGGTGTACTGAGCGTTTTTTATGCCTAGTTAGAAAACCACTGATGTGTGAATCTTGCAGAATCTTTCTCTACAATTTGGACTAGAATCTTGACCAATAATCATTTTGACTTTTTTTCCAGCTGAACTCAAATTTGCAGTACTTGTTTAGACGGATTGTCTACTAGGATCAGAAACGGCACTTTAAATGTTCTTGGCCCTAACTTGCACCCCTCAGTGCATTCTCAGTCTCACCTCCAGAGGCATCTTGGGCCTGCTTCTTCCCAAGCATGTGGGTGGAGAAGGTGCAGGGCTGGAAGAGTAGAGGGGCAGGGCTGGAAGCCTCTGGGCCTCATCCATCAGCCCTTTCAGATGGACAGAGGGTTGCTTTGCTGACCTTCTGGGTGGCATTAGGAACACTGCCAGGCACATCAGAATCAGGCAAGGTGCTCAAAGAAACTGGGGACCTGGGATGTAATTTCCTTAACCAACTTTTCACAACCCTCTCTGGAAGTCTTTTTTCATGCCTTTCCCATAAAAGTAAACACTTCAGAATTGGGATAATGCAATGGATTTCCAGATCCATAAATTCCTTGAAAAATCTTGCCCTATACCGACCTGTCTGAGAATGCACCAGGTTCCCTTCACCAGTGCCCTTTTGTAACTGTTCTTTCTGACAAAAGAGAAGTGCAGGGGCCAGCAGATGGTGGAATGGTTATGTCACTGGACTCCTGTGTAGTCAACCAGGCAGTTCAAGTCCCAGACCTGGCGGCTTAAGACTCATGCCAGGCATGTGTGTGTGTGTGCGTGCCCAAGATCCAGAGAGGAGAACGGAGAAGGTTGTGGCATGGCCATCCCCACTGGAAGATGATTTCTCATTTTCGGTCTGTCTCTGTCTCTCTAGCAAGTGCACACACCTTACAGCAAAAACAAAACAAAACAAAACAAAAACAAAAAAAACCCTCTCTCTTAAAAAAGAGAGAGAGCCAGAGAGAGTGGTGCACCTCTCCTGGGTGCCCACAGTATAAATCTAGAATGCAAGCCAAGACCTGGGTAATCTAGCATGTTGGTGTTTAATCAAGGGTCATAAAGTTCCCATCGCATGTTTTTCTGCTAAGAGGAAACATAGCTACAGAGCTGGAGCTTTTTTCAAAGTTCGAGGCTCAGACTGTTTTAAAGGTCTCCCCCTTTGTCTCTATCGACAGAGAACTTGCTTCCGAGGAGAGCAAGCCAGGAAAGAAATGTGTACGTCGTGGAGGGAAGTCTGTGTGAAGGGCTTCCAAAAGTTCAAGGAAAACATGCATCAATTTCAGACTTTCTCACACCCGAAAAACTTGCACCTTCATTGTATTTTTCCCCAAGCTTTCTGAGATTCTCTAACATAAATTCTTTCTATAACTTTCTCTGAAGTGAGATGTTATCTCAGAGACACATCTATTTATTTATTTATTTTTTATTTATTCATTTTTTTTTTTATTTCTTCCATGAAGGAGAAAGGGATAGAAATAGACAGTCACCACCAAAAGAAACTTGACACCTCAATCTACTCTCAGCTTCAGCCAGTCCTAAATCATGGGCATGTGTGCACATGATGTTATTTTAGGGAGGTCTCCAGACACGACCCCAGAACCTTTCCATGTGTGTCAGCCTTGCAGAGCATCATGTCTTAAGGCTGCACCACCATCCTGTCCTTCAGAGACACATCTTATCCCATTTGCTTCAATTGAGGAGCAAAGGCAGATTCTTTCTCCTGGAAGCCTACACAATTGATTGAGCCTAAAAGACTAAGTTTGCCTATTTGCTTAGATGTTAGACATTTTCCATAATTCAGTGAGTTAAATTAGTATTTCTAAAACCTTAATTAAGTAGATGGAATGCCCTTGATAAGGTGAAAAGTATTTTATCAAAATATTCTGTTGGCAAAGAAGTTCTAAAATGAATAGTATTCCGATTTTCCTAACCCTTTCTGGAAGTATCAGGTGAAATAAAATGCCTAAGTAAAATAAGCGCTGAGTATAATGGATCATTGTTTACTAGGTCATGGAATAGCCCTTTTGGTTATATTTTCCAAAAACTGAGACACTAAATAGCTCCAATAACTGAATAACAAATCTTTGCTAAGCTAGATGGTTTCCTTTGGGGATAGAGGGGGAGAGGCTTTTAATAAAATCAAAGGAGGACCTAATTGGGTTGTCGGCTGATAGGCTGCTAAAAATACTATTGGTGATGGATTATGAGGTGATTTTTGAGCTATCCCTTGGAAGGAGTTCAGAGAATTGAATGCTAATGCTGTAACCAAATGCCAGCCACTTATGTATGGGAACGAAGATTCTTAGAATTTACATATATAAAAATGGAAACTAGAAACAGAATGGAAGCTGAACCCTGTCTTCCTTTAGCGATAATATTCACTTATGAATGAATCCATCTCTTTAAAAGGCATTTCAATAGCATTTTACTTTTAGATGTAATAAGTATATATCAACATCTGAAATACATTGTGAAGTTTTAATCAATTGTGAACTAATCATAATTGCAGTGATAAATCAATCCAGTTAAAGATTCAAGCTGAGCACCCTATGGTCACTTAAAATTTAAACAGTTTAAAATTTCAATTTATATGCACATTTCTGTGGCAGAGAATCATAGTGGGATGATCAATTAATGCCTTAAAGCACACAGATAGTACAGTGGATAAAATTCTGTGGAAGAAGTAGATGTAAATGTGGGTTCAGGAAGAAACAGAAAAGATATGCAAGTTTCAAGAGTTAAACAAGAATAGTTGGAAGTCTTAAAAATGAATGATGAGGGACCAGCAGGTGGCATAGTGGTTGAGGCACTGGACTCCCATATGGCCAACTGCAGTTTGAGTCCTGGACCTGGCTGCTTGCTTTCTCGCCTTTTCTCTGTCTCTCTCTGGTGCGCATACATGCTGTGTAACAGCCTTTAAAATAATAAACATTTTTTTAAAAATAATGAATGATAGTTTTCAGCTCGCCTATTTAGAATTATTTATAGTCATGAAAGTTCCGTAACAGCTTGGTTTTTAAACACCAATGTTTTCTTAGGTTTATTTTTCACATGAGAGAGAGAGGGTGAGGGAGGCACCCCTCAACACGGTCTCGAGGCCCCAGTCCACCTCCAGCTCAGCCTGCCCTGATCCCAGGCACACTCACCTGTGGGATAGAAAGGGAGACCCTGGATGTGAACCCAGGCCTCCCCCATTGGGGCCTAACATCATGGAGGATCCTGTTCCCACTGTGCCACTATTCTGGCCCCTAAAAGCCAATATTTACAGCGTACCAAAAAGCATGTCTTTTGTGACTGTCAACTAAACAATGTGTGTGTTCAGAGGGAGGTCGAGTTTTGTTTTGTTTTAATTATTATATAAGCTACAAGAGAAATTTTGAAATCCATTGTTTCAGGATAAGCTTCTCATAGAAAGCAGGAGTGTTCCCCCCTTTCCCCTGTGCTATGAATGAGCACCCCGCCTCTAGGAGCCGAGTGTGGCTAAATGTCATTCTTCCTCTACCTGAGTGTTTTTAAGCTTGAGCAACATATGGCTCTTTTTAAAAAGAAAAGACCTTGGGAATCCCCATTATTGGCTTAAATTATTTCTGTAGTAATGTCACTTACAATTACAAAGCTCCGTACTTAACCCTTTGCAAGCACATTGTTTTTTAAAAACAAATTTGCACATCAAAAACCAACTGCAGGCCTGGCAGGAGTAGCACAAAGCCCTGACATGCTGGGAAGCCACGTGGGAGATCAGGGTTCAGTTCCCAGGTCACCCTGTACATGCCCAGCATATGCCTTTGCGGTCATGACCCTGGCGGCTGAAGGTTATGGGGAGGGGACATGAAACCCTGGGTGCCACTCTCCCTCTCGCTCTCACAAGAAAGAAACTTAAAACAAAAACAGGGCCTGAACAGTAGCGCAGCAGTGAACTGAAATGCTCTGGGTGGCTGACCCAAATGGGAGGGTCTGGGTTCACGTCTGGAGACCTCCCTGAGTGGGCTAGGGGTGTGTGTGCCCATGACCCAGGGCTGGCAGACCCGGGGGTAAATCATAGTAGTCAGACCCTGTTGTGGGTACTGTCTCTTCTCTATTGCTCATGGAAGAAATAAAGAATTATAATTAAAAAGAAAGAAATTCCCAAAGATGAACAAAACTAAAATGTTGTCTAACGGGACTGTCCACATTGTCCTCTAAAGCTAGTTTGCTGCTCTCGGTAGAAGTGCAGCACAGATTGCTGTAAAGCTGGTTTTGTTTAGTCGTTTCAGTTTAATCATATTTGGGAGCAGGGAGATCCGAGGGCTCAGTGATTCCCCTCCTTTTCTCTGTTCACTTATCATGAAATGTTTGTGGTCAGCTGGTGCCCAGGGCTCCACCTGCTGAGAATACTCTTTCCGAGATCCCACTGTCCTCTCAGTAGCCAGGATAGTCACATGGTCCTGGGGGACCAAAGGATTGTAAATATGAATGGAAGTTCCTCCCTCCTGGGGAAGGATTTAGTTTTAAAGTGGTTATCAAATGACCCTGAATTTCCTTCTAAGATTTTAAACAATTAACATCGAAGTAAAAATATGAAATAAAAAATACATGTAGTAGAGAACTCAGGCACTCACATCACATCCTGGAACCCTCAGAGTTCGTGGAGCTGGTTGGAGAAGCATACACATGCTGCCACCTCGGCTGTTACCTGCAGCCTTACCAGTCCAGGCAGGTCCCAGAAGAGTTGTAGGAAAGAGAGGTCATGAAGCGGAATTTTCCACCTAATCCACCCGAAGCAACTCAGAGTAAAAGCATCTCCAAATTGCTCCCGGTGCCTGGCAAAGTGCCTGGCATTTGTGTAAGCACTTAATCATTTGTTTGTTAAAGTGATTTGAACAAAGGATCCAAGTTACTAAGTCACCCAAGATGGACATCTGCTGATTGGCTTTAGTTCCCAATATTCCAAGAACAGTTCACTGGGGCTTAGGGTCCCTATAGACCCTGGCTTTATCTGCTACAACCAGATGACTGTGGTTTCTAAACCTGCTCTTTCTCTCTCTATATATATACATACACACACACATATATATAATTATGTAATTTTAACACAGAACACATTATATTATATTAAATGTATTCCTCAGCTCTTTCTATGTGTATTGTTATGTTAATATGTGACAGTATATCATATTATCGTGTAATATACTATATATTATGCTATATGTAGTAAATATTTCTCAGCTCATATTTTTATATATGATTATATATATGACATATACTAATATAAATTACAAATATACATGAATTTACATAACACACATATTATTTAATATAAAAAATTGTAAGGTAATTCATACATAGATAATATAAGGAGAGAGAGTGGCCAGTAGGGTGGGGCTCTAGGATCTCCTCTCGAAGCCTCCAAAGCGCAGCATGCACACCTAGGTTGCATGTTTCTGCAGAGGGGATTTGGAGGGAGCAGTGGAGACCAGGGTACTATTTCTGACCCCTGGTAGGATCCTAAATCTCTGGATATTTTGTATGGCACTCCCTGTGCTGTCCTGTAACAGCAGCTTCCATGTCCAGACCTTCCACAGAGAGAGGCATTCTCGCCAGTAACTTTCAGGCCCTTCTCCAACCTTACTTCAAGCTTTGGATTAATATGTGTTTCCCTTGTTAACGGAGGATTTTCTCCCGAAGATGTGCAATGTCATCTAACTTAGAGTTCAAATATAAACACCACTTCTGTAAATAAAGTCATTTCTGGGGCCAGAGGGTGGCGCAGCGGTAAAACACCATGCTCTTCGAGGCAAGGTAAGAGGTAAGAGGTTCCAGACTCAAGTGCAGAGACCTCCCTGAGTACACCAGGCACGGCAACATGGCGAAATCATGTGGGTTTTGGCGTGGTTTGGTTCCCTAAGGCCAGAATCACTGCCTCGGGAAGCAATGGCGTGGGCTTCTTCCATAGTGCACTGTGGAGCCGGCAGCAACTTGTTTATCTGGCTCTCCTCCCAAATTAGAGTTTATGGGGACATTCTTCATTTACTTGTAAATAAAATACAAATCAGAAAGAAAGAAAGAAAGAAAGAAAGAAAGAAAGAAAGAAAGAAAGAGAGAGAGAGAGAGAGAGAAAGAAAAGAAAAGAAAAGAAAAGAAGAAAAGAAAAGAAAAGAAAAGAAAAGAAAAGAAAAGAAAAGAAAAGAAAAGAAAAGGAAAAGAAAAAGAAAAAGAAAAAGAAAAAGAAAAAGAAAAAGAAAAAGAAAAAGAAAAACAAGCAGGTTGGCCTGATGCTCCTCTGTCTCTCCTTGCCCATGACTCAGGGATGGTTGAGTCTGGGGAGAAATCTCAGCACTGAGACCCTGTTGGGGCGCTCTCTCTCTCTCTCTCCCCATCCCCCCTCACATGTGCACTCTTGGGAGAAGTAAATAAATTTTTTTTTTTTTTTTTTTTTTTTGGAGAGGTTTTTCGCTATAGGGCGCGTGCGTTCGCCAGACAGACAGAGAGAGACATAGAGACAGAAAGCGAGAAATCACCCCCCAGGGGGGATGGTCACGCCGCAATCCCTTCTCCTCCATTCTCCTCTCGGGATCTTGGGCACGCACGCACACGCGCCCGGCGTGAGTTGTAAGCCACCGGGTCCGAGACACGAACCGCGGTCGACCATGTGGGAGTCCAGCGACATAGCCATTACGCCAACTGCTGGTTCCCAATAAATTATTTTTTTGAGAGGCTTTTGCTATAGGTTGTGTGTGCTCACCAGAAAGACAGAGACAGAGAGACAGAAAGCAAGAAATCAACTCCTGGGGGGATGGTCACGCCACAATCCCTTCTCCTCCATTCTCCTCTCGGGATCTTGGGCACGCACGCCCACACGCCCAGCGTGAGTTTAAGCCACGGGGTCCAGGAATCGAACCACGGTCAACTACATGGGAGTCCAGCGACAGCCATTGCGCTAACTGCTGGTCCCAATAAATAAACTTTTTTAAAAAGGAGCTCTACCCTATAATTTTTCTGCCCTTAGTGTATTTTGAGGCTTCTGCACCCTGACCCTCGCAGTTTTCTTCCAGCTGCATCGTCCAGTTCAAAGTTGTGTTACCAAGGCTGGAAAAGCTGACTTCTGGTCTGATGGCTTCGCACACAGGGCCTAGAACTCCACTCCCTGTTTAAATCTCATTTTGCAGCTTGTTTGCTCTCGCACTTGGAGAAGCCACTTAACATCTCTGAACCTTGGTTTTCTGATTTTGAAAATGCTTGTGGAAATGATGAAGTGCGCCAATACTGGTAAGTTGAGCACAATGCCTGATGCAGAGGAACTCAGTAAAAATAGCTGGATTTCTGTCATTATCTTCTAAAACATGAATTCCTGCATGGCTTTGAGAATAAAGCTCTTTAGCGGAGACTTCCAAAACCTTTATTAGATGGACTTCGTTGTCTGTAACTACATTTCTTCCTGGGTCCTTCCAGAACACAGCGCAGTATCGTATACACATATGCATACATGGTCGCCCCTCAGTATTCATGGGAGACCAGTTCTAAGCACCCCTGGGGTTCTAGTGTCCACAGATACTCAAACCCCTGATATGAAATGTCATAGAAGTTGCATCTAACTTATGCATTTCCTCCTGGAAAATTTAAATCATCTCTAGATATTTAAAAACCTAATACCATGTAAGTGCTATGTAAATAGTTGTTATACTATACTGGTTTTTAAATTGTATTGTTTGTTATTGTTGTATTTTTTTTTTTTCAGTTCATGGTTGGTTGAATCACGATCGTGGAACCCATAGATACTGAGGGGTGACAGTGCAGTCTCCTGAAACCAGAGCTACAGGCTCACTGCACTATTTATTCATTAAGCAGTCGCATCACTGGGAGCTGCTCTGCAGACAATTTTACATATTAAATAATACGTGTGTTATGTAAAACTCATGTATATTTTTACTTGTGGAAAAATAAAGGAAAGTAGCATTGCTTGAAGAAAGACAAAAGATTGTTGGACTCAGAAGCTAGCCTGGTCCGATGTGCTCATTGGGCCTCAGCGCTTTCTGATATGAGACACCTTGAATCCTTTCATGTTTGACTAGTTCTCTTCCCACTTTGAAATAACAGAACTTCCCGAAGATTCCAGATTGCACTCTCTGAACCCAAAGGGCACAAATTAGGTCAAGCTGTCATAAAGAAGGAGCTTTGGATCCATAGTTTGGGCCCCTGACTCAACATTGCCAGGGACAGCCGTGTGATCTTGGTTAGCCCACTGGCCCACTTGGGGCTTGAGTTTCCTCTTCTATCAAATGAGACAATGGATTACGTAACTCAGACGCTCACCTCCATTATCTTTTTTTTTTTTTTTTGGAGAGGTTTTTGCTATAGGGTGCGTGCACTGGCCAGACAGACAGAGACAGAAAGCGAGAAATCACCCCGCAGGGGGGATGGCCACACCGCAATCCCTTCTCCTCCATTCTCCTCCAACTGCTGGTCCCACCTCCATTATCTTAAAGTGACAGGCAAAGTCTACTTACAATCCCAAGAACACAGTAATGAAATGTTTACTGGACCCTATGGTTTGCAAAGCACAGTCTCAGACTCTGTAACAATGCCTTGACATTTTATCATTATTCCAATCTTGTGGATGAAACTCTGTAATAATAAGAAATGAAGTGAGAACCAACGCTCTGCAGTTACCGAACTAAGAAAAGATACAGGGCCTTTCTATCTGGGGTGTCCGCTTTTTAGATTTTCTCCCACACTGTTGCCATTTGATTAGAGAAAGACTTTATATTGATGGTTTGAGTGCAGAAGACTTCCTCTATCCTCATGACCACTTGCTGTTCACAAGGTTCTGGATTCTGAAGGCGGCATCACTCATTGCCTCGTCCATTCGCTCGCCTCAGCAGGACCTGTTAGCCATGGTGGTGCTGCCTGTGGGTACAATAGGCGTCAGCACAGCTGTGCCCAGGCAGAACAGACTGCTGGTCTTAAATTTATTATCAAAGTCATATACACATAGAGTTAAAAACCAAACGGTGCCCAGGGCCAGCAGGTGGCGTGGTGGCTAAGGTTCTGGACACTCCTACATGGCTGACCACAGTTCGAGTCCTGGACCTGGTAGCTTGCTTTCTCACTCTCCCTCTCTCTCTCTCTTTCTCTGGCAAAACACATGTGGGAGGAAAAAAAAGGTGCCCAAAGGCTGGTAATAAATCACAGTAACCCTTTGCCCCCTCACCCCCCCCCCCCCCACTCTAGTTCTCATGTCTCGAGGCAACCACTTTGAACTTTGTTAGATGTTATTACATAATATGCCTTTTATGGCTAGTTCTTGATTTATCCATTTTAGATAGTATCTATTATCTGTTATGATAAATCACTATTTTAAATTAAATTACATGACTATGACTATGTGAAATTACTTTGTTTCAGATGTCCCATCCGTCCTGCCATCTGTCTGCCTTTCATCTGTCGTAGTGATGTACCATGACAGATGTCTACGGAGCCCCTTTCCTCAGAGCCTCCTCTCCCCACTCCCCACCCACCCCCGCTCCAGGCTGGCCTGCTGCTCCTCTGTCTCTCTAAAACTTCTCTCTACTCTCTCCTGGCTTAGTCCACTCTTTCCTCCACCCCAGTGCTTCATCGTTCTTGGTTGATTCCTTGATCCAGTGAAATCCATGCATTCCCTATGGTAGAGGAAAAGGCAGGCAGAGACTCTGAGCCCTACCGTGTCAGCAGATCTGTCTTGCCTCGCGTTTGAGTGAGTTCAGCAGAGAGGCAAATTCTAGATTGAATTCATTTTTCTCAGGACTTCGACATTATTGCTCCCCTGTCTCCTATATCCAGTGTTGAGAAGCCTGATGCCAATATATATTTTTTTTCTTCCTGGAAAGCTTTTAGAAAAGCTTTGTATTTGTCTGGGCCAGCACGTGCCATGGTGGTTAAGGGTGCTGAACTCCCACATGGCTGACTTTGGTTTGAGCCTTGGACCTGGTGGCTAGCTTTCTCACTTTCTCTCTCTCTCTCTCTCTCTCTCTCTCTCTCTCTCTCTCTCTCTCTCTCTCTCACTGTCCCTCTCTGGTCAAATTAACATAAAAATAAAGTTAAATAAAATAATTCTTTAAAAAAAGAACATGTATTTGTCTTTGTTATTCATGGCTTTATGCCTTAATGAGGATCTTTTTCTCTTGGTTGTGCTGGTTACTTGGTCAGCTGTTTCCATGTGGAGATTTGTGTGTCTGTTCTAGAAATCCTCAATGATGTTGTTTTTCTTCTGCCCCATTTTCTTTATTCTCTCATTCTGAAACTCCTATTAATTCAATGTTGGACCTTCATAAGTAATCTTCTGTACCTTTTCTCTTTTCTCTCATATTTCCCATCTTTTTATCATTTATATTAACTTATATAACTTTATCTACCAATCCCCATGTTAAATATTTTAATTTTTACTGCCGTATTTGTTTTAAATTTCCAGGGGCTTATTCTTAATCCCCAATCATTATCATTTTATAACGTTTTATCCTTGTTTTGAAACTGCAGTGCTTTCCTCCTTCTAAGGATAATATTTGAGGTTTTTCTGTTTTATTTCTTATCTTCCCGGCATTAGTTCTGCTTTGTAATTCTTTACTTGGGGCTTTCTCATGGTGGGGGTCCCCTCATGTATCTGGGGAGCCTTGATTGTCCAGTACTCGGGCCGTAAGAGGCTGACCGGAAGCTCTGTGTGCAACACAGTGGGATTGATGAGGGATCCACAAATGCCAACTTTGAGTTATTTTTCTATGGAAATATTCAAGTCTCCCAAAGGGGGAAATTTTTTCTCTTGAGTCCTCAGGGTGGTAGGTGCAGGGAAAGGATTCGGCTACTTGTAACCTGTCCTCAGGGTAGGAGGTGGGTCCACCTGCAGATCCCGAGCTTGTCCACCCTGTCAGATGGCTTGAGGCTGAACTTCTCCCACTCCACGCCTTCAGGAAACGGCCTCAGTACTCCTGCCAGGGAGTGAGTGACTGGCTGTTAGCATTCCGCCTGGGTTAAAGGGTCTCTGATTTATCACCTATGCCCCTGCTTTCATCAGAGCACCTCAGTCTCTCTCTGTCATTCCTGGTAACCCCACATCCTGACTTCTTAGGGGTTATCAGGAACTTTTTCCTATGGCTATCATTTCTACACGGACTTTGGGGGGTGTCTTCTTCAGTCCTGCTAAGTCAGATAATCACTGTCCGTATCCTTTTTGTTCCACAAAATTTGAGTGACTTCCTTCTCTAATGATGGCCTTTCTTCTAAGCTCTTTTCATTTCTTTTTACTTCATTTTATCAGAAGTGTCAGAAAGGAGAGGTGACAAGTACCTGTGCGTCATGCCCTAACTTTGCTTGAGGGTTCCTCATACAACCTCCTGTTCTTGTGTACGAACGATCCCCTCCTTCTCTTTGAAGTTGCTCTCTGGTTTCTATTTTGGGAGTATGGTTTCTCCCTGCTATTGGCTTTGTGGTTTTCCCCCTTATATTCTGTAAGATCTTTTCAGCTATTTTCTAGGTTTCGTCTGTGTCCTCCTGGTGTGTGGGCATTTTCTGCCTCCTCATTTGCTCCTCCTTATTTGGAAGTGTCTGAGTGCCCGAGTGCATCCCCCAGGATTACCAGCTGACCAGGACTCAGCAGACGTAGCTCAGGGTTGTCTTCTCCCAGGGCACGCTGTGGCTCCAGTTGGAGAGAAGATGTGCAGCTCACTCTGGAACTAGCCTGTGTCCTCCCCGGGCCAGCTGCTGATTTCTCACTGCAGCCTTGCAGCAGGGGAGTCGGCCTTCTCCAGCTCCATTTACAGGCAGAGAATGTCCCCAGCTTGGGTTTCCAGCAGGTGGGCACCTGGCTTTGGACTCTCATGATACAAGGAGACTATCCAGTGCCTCTTCCTTCCATGGGGGTGACTTCCCAGAACATTGCTTGCTTTGAGTCTGGTCACCTGGAGCTTCAGCTCCTCCTTGGTGCAGGGTTTTCGCTGTAGTAAAAGCTACTACCAGCAACTGTTATGATGACGGTTTTTAGCTGTGAACAAGAGAGACAGTTTCTCCACTCCCATGAACCTTGGAGTAGCAAATGATTATGTCTAAAAGATATCAGTGATTAGAATGTTTAATACATAAAATTCACACCTCCAGGGAAGAGCAGACTTATTCTTTCAATGTAACTAAGTAGAGCATTTCATTGAACGTTTGATATTTGAGAGACCGGCTCCATAGCATGGTGGTTAAGGGAGTTGGATCCTATATGGACAACCATATTTCAAATCCCAGGCCCAGTACTTGAAAAACATTCCGGGAGCATGTGCGTGAATGCTCCAAATCTTGGCAGGATGGAGATTATACAGGAGTAGGTGTACAAGAGTCATGCAAAGGGCTAGCTCTGCAGCACAGCAGTGAAGCCCTGTGCATAGGGCTCTAGATCCCACATAGCTGATGGGTTTGAATCCCAGCCTCGGTGGCTTAAAAAACACACTGGGCACATGCGTGTGTCCAAAACCCTGACAGAATGTATTGGGGCGCTGGAAAAGTCATGATGCATTTTTGCATAGAAAAATATGTGGTCGGGAACCAGCAGTTAGCGTAATGGCTATGTCGCTGGACTCCCACGTAGTCGACCACGGTTCATGTCCCGGACCCGGTGGCTTAGAACTCACGCCGGGTGCATGTGCATGCATGCCCAAGATCTCGAGAGGAGAATGGAGGAGAAGGGATTGCGGTGTGACCATCCCCCCTGGGGGGTGATTTCTCGCTTTCTGTCTCTATGTCTCTCTCTGTCTGTCTGGCGAGTGCAAGCGCCCTATAGTGAAAACCTCTCCAAAAAAAAAAAAAAAAAAAAAATGTGGTCTTTCCCAGTGACCTAATAGAAATGCAGAAAAAAGGATTACTGTGTGAACATGTTCCACTGAGGTGTGCTTCATTTCTCTCTCTGGTGAGTGCAAGTGCCCTCTAGCAATAATAATAATAAATAGAAAGAAATCATGTATAATTTACTTGCCTTGGATGCTTGTATTATAGAATTACAAATAGCAGACTTGGGGGACCAGCAGTTAGCGTAATGGCTATGTCGCTGGACTCCCACGTAGTTGGCCGCGGTTCGAGTCCCGGACCTGGTGGCTTAAACTCACGCCGGGTGCGTGTGCGTGCATGTCCAAGATCCCGAGAGGAGAATGGAGGAGAAGGGATTGTGGCGTGGCCATCCCCCTTGGGGGGTGATTTCTCGCTTTCTATCTCTCTGTCTCTCTCTGTCTGTCTGGCGAGTTCACGCGACCTATAGCAAAAAAAAAAAAAAAAAAAAAAAAAACAACCTCTCCAAAAAAAGAAATAAATAAATAGCAGCCTTGGTCCTGGGTTGACTTTTGTGTGAAGGGGTAGTTAATCCGAACCTCTCTGGGATGGCATGATAATAGGACATTCCCAAGGGCCTGCTATTTGTAATGTCCCAGTGATAGTCCTGACTCTACAACAGTTCCTCTTGTTCCTTCAGCCCAGCCCAAGGCTAGAGTGAGAAAATTGGAGAGGCCCAGCAGCAGTAAGAAAAGAGAAACCTGGGAGAACCAGTAGATGGTGTGCTTGTTATGTTGCTGGACTTTCACGTGGTTGACTGTGGTTTAAGTCCCAGATGTAGTGGCTTAAATCTCACACTGGGTATGTCTGTGTGCAAGCCCAAGATCCCAACAGGAAAATGGAGAAGGGATTGCGGCGTGATTTCTCGCTTTTTGTCTCTCTCTGCCTCTCCAGTGAGTGCACATGCCCTATAACAAAAATCTCTCTCAAAAAAAGAAAAAAAAAAAAAGAAAGAAAAGTTATTTCCTGGAGGCCAGCCAGTGGTGTAGTGGTTAGTGCAGTTTGGATCCCACTGGGCAGACTGCAAGGTTCAACTTCCAGACCTGATAGCTTGAAAAACAATCCAGGCATATATACATGTGTGCTCAAAATCCCCAGAGGAGAATGGAGGAGAAGGGATTGGAGGTGGCTGTCCCCCCTGGGGAGGGTGTTTTCTCATTTTTTTTTTCTCTCTCTCTATTCTCTCTCTTCAGTAACTGCACGCACCCTAAAGGAAACTAAAAAGAGAGTGAAAAAAGGGGTACCCTGAGTGGCCACGACATCAGCGACTAAGGCAAGTTTGACTTTCAAATTCTCCTGATGCATTTTCTGCATTAGTTAAAGCAACCCGTGTTGCTCCCTTGCTTGGTTCCAGGTATCTGGGGACAGATGGCCAACATTTGTCAGATGTACACAGATGCACGTAAATACCTTTTCTCTTTCAGCCTTGAGCTTAAATATTAAAGATGACAGCCCTTATTATTGTTAGAAACTATAAGTAAGAAAAAAAAATTCTCATTTTGTGCACTTAAGCAAAATGACTTAATCAATTTCTCCTTGACTTACACAAAGGGAGTTTGAAGTTAAAGTTCGTGCTTTAGACGGCTTTATTGTGGAGACTTTTTTCCCACACTGCACATCCCACTGACTTTTTATTCAACTGCTAATGATGTTGGGGTAATTAAGATAAGCCTCTGAAACATTGTGTGAAGACAAATAGAAATTCCACTTACATAGTTAACAAGAGAAAATTGTCAGCATGTTTATTGTCCACAAATGCGTTATGCAATTGTGTATGATTGTAAGTCAATTATTGGCATGGATTGTGCCTGTAACAGTTTTCAATTCACCATTTCCCATAATATAAACTGGTTCATCCAAACAACAAAACAAAAAAAAAACAAAAGAAAGAAAAAGGAACCTTAATTGTGGGTGTCCTCTTAGGAATGATGTCCTTTAAGATGTAGTAAAATTAAAGGGTGCTGGACTTGTTCTTTATTTCTTCTGCTTTTCAGAGGTTATTTAAGGTTTAGATTTGGATGAATCTTCGTTTTACTATATCTGGGTGGCGTGGGTAGGAATTTGGAAGCTTGAAAGTGAGTATTGAAAAAAGGCAGTGCAGAACACAGAGCAGAGTCTGGCTAAAAAGACGGTAGTACTTGAGACCAGCAGATAGTATAGTGGTTACATCGCTGGACTCCCACATAGTTCACAATGGTTCAAGTCCTGGGACTGGTGGCTTAAAACTCACACCAGGGGCATGTGCATGCTTGCCTCAAAGCCCAAGAGGATAATGGAAGACAAGGGATTGTAGCGTGGCCATCCCCAATGGGGAGTGATTTCTTGCTTTCTATCTCTGTGTCTCTCTGGACAGCACACATGTTCTACAGCAAACACCTCTGTCTCTGAAAAAACAAACAAGACAGTCAAACCCATGTGTGGGCCAATGGTGCCTGAAGGCCTTGCCACTCAAATATGGACCAGTAGTCTACATCACTGGGAAGGGGAGAAGAGTCTAGTTAGAAATGCAGAATCTCAGTCCAGCTGGTGGAAAAAAAAAGAAAAGAAAAAAAGAAAAGAAAGAAGGCCAGCAGGTGGTGTGGTGGTCAAGATGCTGAACTCCCACATGGCTGACAGTGGTTTGAGTCCTAGACTTGGTGGCTTGAAAAATCATGCTGGGTGCATTCACATGCATGCTCCAAGTCCCAAGAGGAAAATGGAGAAGGAATTGTGGTGGGGCCATCCCCCAGGAGATAATTTCTCCCTTTCCTCTTTCTGTCTCTGGAGAATGCATGCACCTTCCAGCAGAAACAAACAAACAACACAACAAAAAGAAAGAAAGAAATGCAGAGTCTCGGGTCCCACTCCAGACCTACTGAGAAGAAATTTGCATTTTAATAAAATTATCATTACTTTCAAGAGACACTGGTTTAACAGACTTGAGATCAGCTAATTCAGACAGTTTAAGAAGGATTGGATGGACCTACCCAAGGTCACTCACAGGCAACAAGACCAGTCACTGCTGCTTATAACATCCTCTGACTATTTAACCTCGTGGCACTTGGAGTTATAATATTTTAAATTTCAGTTGTTGACTCATATTTGCTTTCTCTTTTTTCCCCTTGGTTAATATTGATAGATATTTAGTTTTCTTTTTCAAAAAATACATTTGGGAGACCAGCAGTTGGCGTATGGCTATGTCGCTGGACTCCCATGTGGTCAATTGCAGTTCTAGTCCTGGACCTGGTGGCTTGAACTCACACTGGGTCTGTGTGCGTGTGTGCCCGAGATTCCGAGAGGAGAATGGAGTAGAAGGGATTGTGGTGTGGCCATCGCCCCTGGGGGGTGATTTCTTGCGTTCTGTCTCTCTGTCTCTCTTTGTGTTTCTGGCGAGCACACACACCCTATAGCAAAAAGCTCTACCAAAAAAAATATATATATATATACATTTGGCTTTGTTCATTCTCTCTAGCATAAATTTTCTATTTCATTATGGTCTGCTTTTATCTTCTTTTCTTCTTTCTTTGGGCTTAGTCTGCAATCTTTTTTTCTAATTTTTCAATTGGCTCTTAGACTTATTAAGTTTCAGAAACTCTTCTTTCTTAATATAAATATCTAAGGCTGTAATTCTTCTCTGAATACCAAGTTAAAACGTAAAGAACAAAATTAGAGAGGGAGGGAGAAAATACCTTCAGTGGGGCAGGGTTACGGTGCAATCCCTTCTCCATTTTTCCATCCTATTGTGATTTGGGGCACATACATGCTTGTGTGTATGCACACACATACACATGCAGCATATCTTTCAAGCTGCTTGGGCTCAGATTTGAATTGTAGTTAGCCATGTGGGATCTGGCTTCCTTAACCATTATGAGGTGGAGCTGTCCCTGCATCTGAAAAATTTTGATACATAATTTTCAGTTACTATTTAGTTCTAAGTATTTTAGTTCCAATAGTTCACAATAATTTCCATTGTGATTTTGTTTTTAATATATTAATAACTTTAAAGTGTTTGTATAAGTTTCCAAACATATGAGGTTTCATTTTGTTTTAATTTACTGTAGGGTGCATGTGCTCACCAGAGAAAGTAAGAAAGAAAGGGGGAATGGCCACACCACAATCCCTCCTCCTTCATTTTCCCCTTGGGATTTTTAGCACACATGCACACATTCCTGACATGTTTTCCAAGCCACTGGGTCCAAAATTTAAATGACCAATTCATGGGGGTCAGCCATTTGGGATCTACTGGCCTTAACCACCACATCAGCAGCTGTCCCTGTATGAGGTTTTATATTTTTATATTTTTTATTTTCTTTAGGTTCTTTAGTCATCATTTCTATTTCTAACTTAAGTTCTGTATGATATCAAGTGCCTGTTAACATTTCTGTGGTAATATTACCAAGACCTGCCACTCAATTTCAGTGTGCCTGATCAATTACCTGATCATTATATTCTATCGACCACATAATGAATTGATCAGCAGATAATGAAGCCTTGGCCCTCTGTCTCAGATCCCAAGGGGGCGACAGCTGAGCAGTAACTCCCTAAATAAGAGACAAAAGGTGCCAGTACTCCATTGTTTAACACTGTCTCTCATAGCCTTAACTGTTTTAGAATCAAAAGAAAAATGTCTTATAAATTGCTGTCCTGGATTATTTGGATCATCTCCGACCTCAACGGGACAAGCCAATCACTCTCTGGGGTCAAGGTCTCCCCATTGCTCAGCTTTAGCTATTGCCTTTCAAAAAAAAAAAAGAGCTGGAGGAGGCAGCAGAGGCGGAAGACATTCAAAAGAGTCCCACGGTGGAGCGGTAGGAGTAGAAGCCGAAGGAGAACAGTCTAATAAATCTAAAGCATCTTTAGTAAGACCCCAAGTGGTAAAAACTGTAGCCGGAATTTGACAACCCCATCTATGCTGTTTGAAGAACTCACCTATTTGAGTCCAGCAACCAGTTTCTAAAGTACCTTCATCAGGAAACTAAGAACAAACTTCCAACAACAACATTTCGAAGAAGATCACATATGTGGTCTTTACTCTCTGTAATACCAGAAGCTTGAACTAATTATTGTAATATTTGAACATAATGCTCTTCTTGTGAAACACTTTGCCCCATCTGTGTCCCTGGCTTGACTACTTGACTCATCAATAAATTGCAGCTGCAGTTTCCAGTCAAGTCTCGCATGTCCCATTCCTGTCTTCTTCGGGTCTCTAGGGCTTCAGGTCCCTGTTCAGGCACCACTTGTGGCATCCAACATGACCAAAAGGTAGGACACACCAAATCACGAGCAAGATAAAACACATAAGACAAGCAGTGATCTTTAAAAGGGAGGCCAGATGACTCACAGTCTCAGAGGAGTGTGGCCCAGATTGGCTGATTCTCCATCTATTTATTGAGGAAGAGGTGATAAAGTTTTTGCAGCTGTTGAGATAACAGTCGGACTGTGAGACATGTTTAGGGAACAGGTGGATCACTTGATCCAGCCAATGTGGTCACGTGTTCCTGTTTTCAGGACAGAGTGAGCACAGTGTCCTGTGTGTTTTCTTACTCTGATATGTTCACATTAACCATCTCAAATTCTGAATGCTCTGCAACACTCTCTCTCCCTCTCTCTCATGAGTGTATGTACCCTCGGGCAAAATTAAAAAGAAAAAAATGTTTTCTTGCTTTTGTCATTTCATCCCCTACCTCCACTTATTTGAAAATTACATTTAATATGTCTGTTTAGTGATTACTCTGGCATTCACTTCCATGGTAAACAAAATTTGTCCTCTCAATAACTATCCTACTATGGAGAACCTTAAGAAGCTTTCATTTCAGTTATGCTCCCACCCACCACGTATGTTATTGTTGCCTAACATTTCTTTACAGTTGAGATGTTATTGAGTTATCAATCAGGCAAAATCACTTCCCTTTACCATGAAATAAATTCTTATGAATTTTCTTGAGTCATAGGTTTATTGTTGTTTTTATTATAACCTTTCTCTATTCTTATATTAAAATTTCTTGATTTTTGTCTTATAAGATATTTTTCCAGGTATAGCTTTCTAGATTGATCATTAATTTACACATAGAGGTTTTATTCCACTGTTTTTTAGCTTCCATTATTATAATAGAGAAATCAGTAGTTGGTCTAATGACCCCTTTATTTTGAATGGTCTTTTTTTTGTCTCTGGATGCTTTTAACATCTTCTCCTTTCCTTTACTCCTCTTTAACCCTATTATGATGAATTTTGGATTCATACATTTTAAAAATTCTGGAAAGTTTTCAGCAATTTAAAAAATACTACCTATTCTTCTTCTTGATTGTTTTTCTATTTCTGGACTCTATTTTTCTATTTCTGGACTCTGATTAGATATTTGTTGAACATTCTCACTCCATAAACAACATTTCTTAACCATTATTTAATATTCTTTTTAAAAAATAATTATTTTATTTCACCTTTATTTAAACATTTATGTATTCATTTATGTTTTAATTTGACCAGAGAGGTACAGAGTGAGAGAGAGAGAGGGAAAGTGAGAAAGCAAGCTGCCAGGTCCAGGACTCAAACCATGATCAGCCATATGGGAACCCAGTGCCCTTAACCACCACACCACCTGCCAGCCCCCCTTTGTTTCATATTTTCTATCTTTATTTCTCTAGATTACCTTTTTCAGCTAAAATATTTCAGCTCTATTATCCAGTCCACAAATACCCAGTTCAGCTAAATCTAATCAGTTAGTTTGTCCAATGAATTTTTAAAATATGTAATTGTTACAAATTTTATTTATTGAAGTTTTATTGAATACGTTTTTTTAAAAATCTTTGTGTTCCCTGTTCACATTTTCAAGCTCACCAATTATTTAAAAATCATATTAAAAGCAGATGATGTGCTGGAAACAATTGTTTGCACTTTTAAAAAGTATGTTTCTGCTATCTATTGATTCTACCTCTTCTCATTATGGTTGATTCTTTATAAATTTTGTAATTTTTTGAGCCTTTTATATTCTTTGCAACTTTACCTGTGGTAATCCTTAGAGGTCTGGGCTGAATTGCAGTTTTTTCAAGAGAGAACATTTACTTCTGAAAATCACCTGCAGGTGCTGCTAACCAAGACTTTTAATTTAGAGTCTGCATGAAGTTTCCCATACCACTCTAGTAGTGAGTTAAGATCTTACATGAGTGCTGGCTTATTGTTACAAATTCCCAGGTGATGGATGGATGGATGGATGGATGGATGGATAAATCCATCTGGCAACAGGACTGAGACAAGCAAATAATTTTGCTATACATTTTTGTGTGGTGAAATTTAGTTCCTATTTACATGTAGTCCAGGTCCCAGCTAGATGAAGGATCTTAAAAAAATTCATGGAAGATGCATATTATGAGCAAACTATGAGTGGTTTGAAAAGTTTTCTGCACTAAAGTTAATTTACACTTTTTAGAAATTTTTCCACTCCAAACTTTTTGAAGCACCCTTATATATGGGTATCTCCTCGTATATCTCCACCTTGAATAGAATTTGGACTTTACTCCCATCCTCCAAGTCCAAAGCACAGACTAAAGTGAAATATCAACATCACCAGAGTTTCATATAAATTCTTGGGGGGAAACCTGGCTTTGGAACTTACTCCCAGGGTACCTATTTCACTTTTGGACTTGGTTGTAGCCCTCATTTGCAATCATTAGTTTAAAATTGTTTAAAAAGGTTTTTAGTTATTCCAGTTAGGAGGGCCATACAGTATATCTAATTATCATATTCTAAAAGGGAAAGTTCCCATGTACTCTTGAAGAGAGAAAAGATTTCAGGGAATCTGTGAAGATTACCTACATGCATCTTCTTATCACAGGCTTAGGGCAATTTTATTGTTAATTCAGAATCATAAAAGATCAAGTATACAGTAAGAAGCTAAAAATGGGTTCTTTTTGTTAATGAAGTGGATTACTAATATATGACATAAAAAAATATGACATGGGGCCAGCAGGTGGTATGGTGTTTAAGGTGCTAGACTCCCACATGGCCAACTGTGGCTCAAGTCCTGAATATAGCAGCTTGAAACTCATGCTGGGTGCATGTGCATGTGTGCCCAAAATCCCAGGAGGAGAATGAAGAAGAAAGAATTGTGGTGTGGCCATCCCCTCTCAGGGGTGATTTTTCACTTTCCCGCTATCTTTCTCTGTCTCTCCAGCAAGCACATACACCCTTTGGCAAAAACTTAAAAAAAAAAAAAAAAAGTATGACATATAAATGTACAACATAAAAAGAACTGTTGATGTTACAAGAACTACAGAATTTAGAGAAAAATTTGAGAGAAAAGTAAAAGAGTCTAATACTATGTAGACAGTATCCTCTAAATTTTTAAAAAAATATATTTATTTCTTTTCTTTTCATGAGATATACAGACAGAGATAGAGGAAGCACCTCAACAGGATCTCATACTGTAATTCTTCCCCCCACTTTCTCAGCCAGCCAGAATCAGAAGTATGTGCACATATGCAGTACCAACAGGTCAACCCAGGAACTGAACCCTGATCTTTCATATTGCTCTGGCATTACAATGTTGTGCTACTATTGCACCACCACAGTTGGGCCCTGAATTTTTTATTATTTTTTTTAGAGAACAGAGAGTCTGTAAACAAATAAGTCTACCTATTACAATTAAGGTTTAAAATTAGTAACCGATTTATCAAAATGATAGCATTTTAAATGTAGGGCTGGCCCCATGGCTAGATGGTTAAGGAAGCTGAATCTCACATGGCCAACTGAACAGTTTGAGTCTCAGCCCCAGAGGCTTGAAAAATATCGAGGCATGTGTGTCAGTGTGCCCAAAATCCCAACAGAGTGAAGAAACGAAGAAGAGGGAATTGCAATGTGAGCACACCCTACTATAGGGTGCTTTATCCCTCTTTCTCTACCTCTGTCTCTCCATCTGGTGAGTACATACAGCCTCTTGAAAAAATTTCTTTTACGTTTTTGCCATGGGGCACATGCATACAGCAGAGAGAGAGAATAAAGAAAAGTGAGAAATCACCCCTAGAAGGGGAATGACCACATCACAATACCTTCTCTTCTATTTTCATCTTGGAATTTGGGGCATGCTCACACACCCAATATGATTTTCAAGTTGCCAGGTCCAGGGCTCAAATTGCACTCAACTATGTGGACATCCAGCACCTTAACCAACACGCCACCTGCTGGCTCCTAGAGTATGTTTTTTTAACCTGCTGTGTGTGTGTCAGGGGAGCAGGATTAAAAAGGTGAACTGTTGAGGACTTTTCTGCACGTGCTGTGCAGAAGAGGAGATAACTAGCACCAATGTGGCACTAGCAGTAGTGGGAAAAGCCAGTCTAACACGAGCGCAGCTGCTTCATGGCAAACATTACTGACATGTTCCACTGCATATGTCCTGGTACTCTATTTTGAACATCATTAATTTATTAAGCAAATTGTGTACATTCAAAAATAAATAAATAAAATAAAATTGTGAGTCTAACACCAATGAAATATTCCAAACTAAAGTCATACAATTGCTCTATCAGAGTTTCGAATGTATATTGTTTCCACTCCTTATTTATTATGCAGATTATTCTGATTACAAAAGTTAATTAGTAAACTTAACACAGAGACATAATAGCACAGGTTTGTTTTCCTTTACCATCTTTATACTTATTTTCATTTAGAGAGATTTTTCTATAGGGTGCTTGTAATCACTGGAGACACAGAGAAAGAGAAAAATGAGAAAACATCCCCCCACCCCCGGGGGGATGGTCGTGCCACAATCCTTTCTCCTTCTTGCTCCTCTCAGGATTCTGGGCATGTACACAAGTACACCCTGTGAGTTTCAGGCCTAGGTCTGGGACTCGAACTACAGTTGACCCTACAGACTCCACCAACCACTATGCCACTTGCTGGCCCCTCTACTTATGTTCATACATTTCAGGATTATAACACTACTTAGGTAAAGAGGATAGATTTTTAGCACTTTGGGCAGCTCTGATATTATTGAGTTGAAGTTTCAGAGCTGCCATGCAGTCACTTATTGGTCAGATGCAACATAGTCCTGGGTATTGCATCTCTTTAGGCTGACTCTACTCAAGCAAGCAGACCATACTGGGCCAGTTCTGTCAACAGAAAATGAAAATCCATGTTTTCCAATTGGGATTTAGTTTTCAACTCAAAGCGTTGTGTATTTGAATATATCTCAAGTTTCACTTTTACCTACTTTTTAAATCAAAACCCTTTAAACTCTATTACTGCTTTGTGTAGATGAACTCCTACCTATACTGCAACAATTTCTTTCCTTCATTATTTGTTTGGACTCTAATAACCTCATCACTATCTGATTGGATAATGTATGCTGTTGTTTGTCTCTTTGCTCTTTGGTTCTCAGCCAGAACTCTGTTCTCATTTTATTCACAAGGATGAGCACTTCATTGGGTCCAGGAAGGTCAGGAAAGGTTTGCAGGAGGAAATGATATCAGAGCCAAGATCTAAAGGATTCATTCATCTATTAGAAAATATTTATTGGAGCCACACAGCGGCTTCGTGGTTAAGGTGGCTGCATCTCATGTAGCTGACTGCATGATTTGAGTCCCAGATCCATGGCTTGAAAAACACTGTGGGTATGTGTAAATGCATGTTCAAAATTCTGAAAGGTGGGACCAGCAGTTAGCGTAATGGCTATGTCGCTGGACTCCCACGTAGTCGACCGCGGTTCGAGTCCCAGACCCGGCGGCTTAAACTCACGCCGGGCGCGTGTGCGTGCGTGCCCAAGATCCCGAGAGGAGAATGGAGGAGAAGGGATTGCGGCGTGGCCATCCCCCCTGGGGGGTGATTTCCTGCTTTCTATCTCTCTGTCTCTCTCTGTCTGTCTGGCGAGCGCACGCACCCTATAGCAAAAAAAAAAAACCTCTCCAAAAAAAAAAAAAAAAAAAATTCTGAAAGGTAAAATAGAGAAGAGATGGCAATATGGTCATTACCCATAGGGGCTGCTTTCTCACTCCCTCTGCCCCCACTGTCTCTATGCAGCAAGCCCATACCCTCTTTAGCAAATTTAAAAATATATATTTATTGAATAATTACATAGCAAATACTAGCTTGGCATCTATTGAGTAATTTCCATATTCAAATTCTAAACCCAGTAGTAAGCAAAATAAACCAAGATGGCCGCCCTCATGAGGCTAATATTCTAGTGGACGGAGACAATCAACAAACAAGTAACTAATACTCATATTAGTAGAGAGTAAGTGATAAGTGATCAATAATCTAAGTGTCAAATAACAGGGGAGTGTGGAAGAAAAAGGAGGTCACTATAAAGGATGATGTAGATGAATTGTTTTTAACTCTGTTAGGCTCACTTTCCCATTTTTATAGTGATAAATATAAGTAATGCCCCCTTTTGCTATCCCAAAATTAAATTTATAGGTTATATATCTGCCCAAGTACATAATTTTTTTAAAAAGTATATAATGACTTAACTATTATATAAACGAGTCAGATAGAATAAAATCCTAGGCATGTTTATCCATCCATATGCAATCAGATGAACAAGCCACTCTAGGTATTTCATTTTTTTTTTTCTTTTTTAGAGAGAGATTGTTTTTTCCATAGGCCACGTGTGCTCACTAGAGAGACAGAGAAAGAGAGAGAGAAAATGAGAAATCACTCCTCCAGGGAGAATGGTCATGTTGCAATCTGTTCTTCTCCTCTCAGGATTTTCGACATGCATGCATACACGCCCAGCATGAGTTTCAAGCCAACGTGTCTGAGATTTGAACCATGGTTGGCAATGAGGGAGTCCAGCCCTTAACTACCACACCACCTACTGGCCCCACCGCTCTAGCTATTTCAAACAGAGGGGACTCATATAGGGAACTGGTTACAAAGGTTTGGGAAAGGCTGGAAGAGGAAGGTAGGATTTTCCATAATTAGTAACAAGCACTATTCCTTACAGCTGAGGGAGCAAAGGAAACATGGTTCTCCCCAGAGCCGCCAACGTCCGGGCTGCTGCAGCCGCCACCCTTCACACTCACAATCCAGGAGGAGCTCAGAAACCAGGAGAAAATGGTGTCTCTCTCTTATCTCCTTCCAGCCTCCCCCAATGCCTCCTATTGGCAGATCCTCAAAGGCAGCCATATGGGAAGGAATCCGGGAGCTGGCACTTGGAGGTTTCCAGCCCCAAGAGTGGAGAGCAGAGTTTAGAAGGGGTGCACAGTGCCAAGAGATAACAGTTTCAATGTGCAATTTTTATGTGAGGCTAGAAAGAAGAAGCCAGATGCTTGAATCTACTTTGAAATAAGTTGGGATATAGTAGAAGCGAGACAACATTCTATTAATTGTCAGAGACACTTTCTTTATATGATGTTTGGAAATATAAGGCTAAATAAGTCTATTCACGTGTATGTGTCGTCACTATGAACACGATAACTACAGCACAGAGAGCTGCAGGTGGTGTCCCATCAGCTCAAAGGCTGTCACTGGTGTTGCTCTTGCCGATGAGAGTCTCCAAACGTCTGAGTGCACAGTTCATAGTAAAGACTATAAACAAGGGGCCTGCAGATAGCATAGTGGTTGGTTACATTGCTAGATTCACACATGGCTGGCCGCGATTCAAATCCCGGATCCTGTGGCTTGAAAATTATGCCAGGCATGTTGCATGCATGCCTGAGATCTCAGAAGGAGAATGGAGGAGAAGGGATTGTGGTGTGGACATCGCCTCTGGGGAGTGATTTCTTACTTTCTCTCTCACTGTCTCTCTCTCTCTCTCTCTCCAGTAGGCATATACACTGTATGACAAAAACTCTTAAAAAAAAGAGTATAAACAAACTCATTAGTTGCATTATTAGAAAATATAGTATATATTAAAATGAGGTTTTGTTTGTTGTTTTGTTTTGTTTTTCCCGTCTGACCATCGGGACCTTCAAAATTGGGGTTAGAATGAGCATTATAGGACATCTCATTTTCTGGTCCTTGCCTTTTAAAAGTCCCTTGTATACCTCCTACACACACTCTTATCACCCCCTATTATCTTGACAACTGAAAATGTCTTCATGGGTTTTCAATCCCCCCAAGGAGCAGCATTGCCCTTGTTAAGATCTCTGAAGTAGTTGTGTCTTTTTGACATAGAAAATTATCACAAGTGATTTATTATGTAAAAAATCACGTTAGAGAATGGTATTATAGAATGATTCCCCTTTGTTATTTTAAAAAAACATTTGTACACACATACGCAAAAAGAGCTGGCAGTAATCTAAGTCCAACACGTGACTACCACAAAATACCATAAACCGAGTGACTTATAAGCAACAGCAATTTATTTCTCACAGTTCTAGAGGCTGACAAGTCCAAAGTGAAGGCACTCACAGATGTGAGGTGTGGTGAGGCCCCACTTCCTGGTCCATGAGCCCTTCCTGTGCCTTACATGGTTGTGGGCTCAGCGGCTCTCTGGGGCCTTTTTATAAAGGCATAATCCCAATTGCGAGGGTTCCACCTCATGCCTTAATCATCTCCCAAAGGCCCCATTTCCTAATACCATCACCTCGGGGGTTAGGATTTCAACACAAAAATTTGGGGGGAGCCTCCATTGATATAGTACATAAGCCAAAGTATAAGTGCTGGTTACCTATGATGTTCTGATTTAAGAAGCAAAATTTTTCTTTTATCTGTATTTTTTTTTCACTTGAGAAATTTCAAATTTTATTGAAGAAGAAAAGTAGACACAGGAAGGTTCATCATGAGGATCCTGTCAGCCCCCAAATGTATCAATGGAGTTCAGCTGCTCGACCAGAGCTCCTGAGGCGAGCATCACTCAAACCCTCCAGAAATGCGCCCCTCCTCCCTGTACGGGAGCATGCTTTAGGGCTTGCTCCTCCTCCGGATGGCCAGCAGAGCATTCCCCAGCAAGGACACGCACTGCTGCTCTGAAGCAGGTCGGGCTTATTACTGGCTTTGTAGCACAGACCTTCCCTTAAGAACAGAAGCCCCCCCTTAAACTCGGCACTTTGTAATTTAGACATATTTCACCCTCAAGTCTGCACCATTAATTTCAGCTATGAGCCTCCAAACTGGAAGACCCAGTCCTGGGCTCGGATCACCACTTCACACCCATGGGTGAAACCTCAGCAGCCCATTGGTGAAAGGCACTGAGATAAGGGAGGTTGCGTGTGAATGTTTGTGGCAGGCCTGGCACTTTGATCTTTGCCAAAAAATAAAATAAAAATAAAGAGCAAGAAAGGATGGTGAGATGGGAACATAAGAGCTGCCATTGGCAAGGGGTTCCCAGCACTTTCCAAATGACTGCCCATTAGGATTTAACGCAACACACTGTCTCCAAACCAGCCGCCAGCCTTGGAGACCTCTGCCCTGCATGGGCCCTGATGTTTGGATCCACAGGCAGGGTGTGGTCGTACCTGAAACACACATCTCCTAAGTCTGAGCACTTCGGCCAAGACTAGGGATCGTTTCCAGATGTGGGCTTCACATCTGGGCCAGCCATCAGGAGGCTGCTTATTTGAACAAAGACTGTAAGTACTCAAAGAGCCCCAAGGTCCAGAGGAGGCTGCCAAGACCTGGCGAACAGATGAGTGCAGAACAGACCTTAATGTATGGTTCCAGGAGAGAGCAAGAGCTGAGCTCCATGTCCTGAGCTGCTGCACGGGAAGCGAGGTAGCCTGCTCCGGTGGGGCAGACGACGGCGCCATTCACACTGAAGGCGAGAGGCTCGGGCCTCGGGACTCCGGACTGAGCATGGGCCTCGTCTTCAGTCTCCCAAGTCTCTGAGCCCTCCCTGCACCCTCTCCTCATCTTCTCTTAATTGGAATTCTCTGGAAATATTTTTCAAATATAGAATTTTACAGCTTTCTAGTGCAGTGGTCCCTTTTAGCTCATCATTCCCAGCAGACATACATTTCTTGTCTCCACGAGCACATGGCTTGAGAATTTCCCCCACTTGATAAAGAGAAACAAATGAAGAGACCCCTTTAGTGGTCATCTAGCAAGAGGCCAACAAGATGGCGAGACATGCGAGTCCACTCAGGCTCCTAGGACAGGGAAAACACGCTCCTCGGCAGAGCTGATCTGATTTGGGTTGAATTGCCCTTCTGCCCCCAAATTCATATGTTAAAGTCTAACCCCAGTACTTCACAACAGGACTGCATTTGGAGATAGGGTTTTTTTGTTTGTTTGTTTTTTCTTTTTTTTTTGGAGAGGTTTTTGCTATAGGGCGCGTGCTCTTGCCAGACAGACAGAGAGAGACATAGAGACAAAAAGCGAGAAATCACCCCCCGGGGGGATGATCACACCGCAATCCCTTCTCCTCCATTCTCCTCTCGGGATCTTGGGCACGCACGCACACGCACCCGGCATGAGTTTTAAGCCACCAGGTCTGGGACTCGAACCGCGGTCGACTACGTGGGAGTCCAGCGACATAGCCATTATGCTAACTGCTGGTTCCCAAGATAGGGTTTTTAAGGAGGCATTAAATCAAAATGAGGTCAATGGAGAAGGGGTTGATTCAAAATGATTGGTATCCTTTTTTTTTTCGTCAGAGGTGCATACACTTGACAGAGACAGAGGGGGAGAGAGATGGAAAGCAAGAAAGCATGCCTCCCTGTGGGGCATAGTTACACAGCAATCCTTTCCCTGTTTCTCCCTCTTTTCAGGGCTTGGGGTATGCATATATGCATGCTTCCTGGGTTTTTCAAGCCTCCAGGTATGTGGGATCCAGCCACCTTAACCACTGTGCCACCAGCTGGGCCATAACTCGTAACCTTACAAGAAGAGGGGATCAGAACACAGCTACAGGGAGAAGACAGTGTAAAGACACAGGTGGCCCATATGCAAGCCAAGGACAGAGACCTCAGAAAAAAACGGCCCTGCGGACACCTTGATCTCAGATGTCTGACACCCAGACCACAGGCCCTCAGTTTCTGGCCTCCCAAAGCAAGCAGCTTCTAGAAACCCAGGGTGCTGAGTACTGAGGCCGCCACTTTTTGAACCTAAGACTCAAAATCCTGAGGCACACACAGAGAGATGACCATGTTTCACTGTGTTTTAACTTTCTGCACAAAAAGGAAACAACTACCACCATATGCTGAGTATTTTTAAATGACAGGGACCAGCAGTTAGCATAATGGCTATGTTGCTGGACTCCCATGTAGTCGACCACGGTTCAAGTCCCGGACCTGGTGGCTTAAACTCACGCTGGGCATGTATGTGTGTGTACCCAAGATCCCGAGAGGAGAATGGAAGAGAAGAGATTACGGCGTGGCAAGATTCTGAGAAGAGAATGAAGGAGAAGGGATTGCAGTGTGGCTATTCCCCCTGGGGGGTGATTTCTCACTTTCTGTTCTCTGTCTCTCTGTCTTTCTGGTGAGCACATGCACCCTATAGCTAAAACCTCTCAAAAAAAAAAAAAAAGAAAGAAAGAAAAAACACAAATGGGGTAACTTTTTTTCAATTCATATAGCAAACAGGGCCTAATCTTCCTACTACAGAAGGAACTCTTACATTTATCCAGAATGAGGGAAGAAGGAAGGAAGGAAATAAAGTATTCACAGAAACATTCCCAGAAAACCACACTGAAATACCATTTTCATCCACTAAATTGGCAAAAATCCGAACACATAAACCCACAGTCTATTGGCCAGTCTGTGGGAAGACAGGCACTCTTGAACACGGATTGCGACATGGGAGTGTACACTGCTATATTCATTATGAAGAGGAATGTGGCCGTATCTGTCAAAAATCAGAAATATGTAATTCCACTTCTGAGAGTTTTTTCTTCTGCTACACTATCATGGGAGATGATATTACGTGAGATTATTCACTTTGACATTGTTTGCACAGAAGACAATTGGAACAGCAGGTGGGCGGTACCCAGTTTGGAAGCGTCCTGGGACTGAGCACTGCCCTGAAGGGCAGGAGGGTGTGCTCTGCGTGTCAGTGTGAAAAGCGCGCCACCGTGTCTGGTGAAGGAAACTAAGCAAGGTTCAAGTCAGAGCATATCAATTGCTAGCTCTTATATCAAAAGGAGTGAAAGACGAAAAATCCATATTTGTAATTTCTTGGTTTTACGAAACAAAACTGGAAAAGCTGCTTGAAGAGGTTACCTGTCAGGGAGAATTGCTCTGATGAGGACAGGACTCAGAGGGAGACTTTCCTCTGTCCTCTCTTGGTTTCCATTTAAAAACGTTTTAATTTACATTTAATCACTGTACATCTATACAGCATACAACATGGTTTTTCCCAGTATGAAAAAAGATATTATCATATACAGTATCATCAAGAGATAACTTTCTATTTTTGCATCTGTATTGAGTGTTGCACAGTCAGAATGCATTACTAATTCAAAACCTAAATAAATCTGGCCTAATTTTGGGAGGCTGGGGAGGATACTCATGTAGTACAACAGGGGAATACACAACCCAGCATTTCCGAAACATGACTCAGCAAAATATCTGCGCCTAAAATTTTAACTGTAAGAAATCTGATCACTTAAATCCTGTTGAAAGGGGAAAGTTTCAAGTTTTTGGAAGGTAGACATGTTTGTTTGATTTTTAAGAAATATTTTTGCAATAGAGCGTGTATGTTCACCAGAGAGACAAAGAGACAGAAAGTGAGAAATCACCCTCCCCCGCCACCCAAGAAGGATGGCGACGTTGTAATCTCTTCTCCACCATTCTCCTCTCAGAATCTTGGTCACACACACACACACACACACACACACACTGTGAGGTTTAAACCATCAGGTCCGGGACTTGAACTGCAGTCGGCTATGTGGAAGTCCAGCAACGTAACCATTATACCATCTGCTGGTCCTGAAGGTAAACATGCTAAATGTTCAATACGAGGAGATAGGTTGCGTAAACTATGATGCAGTCATAGGACAGAATACTAACAGCTAATTCAAATATCAAAATGTGGAAGGTAACATGCAAAGTTACCATATTATGTTGTAGAGTGGAAAAGCAGGTTACAGATTTGTGTGTATGGTCTGGTACAATATTTGTAAAAGATATAAACCCTAAAATGTTATTAGTGGTTATAGCTACGTCATGGTCAATTTTAACTTTTGTCTTTATGATCTGACTCTTCTGATCTTATGTATTAAGATTATAACTAAAGTTCATTAAAATAATCTTCCAGACTTCCGTATTTGTGTGTGTGTTATGTGTATGTATTTTTAATGTTGGAGTCATTACATATATCCTGTCATCGAATCTGCTTTTTCAACCTGAGTGTTCATCATCAATACCTTTCCATGTCAGTAAACACATCCAGGTAAACTCTAGGTGGTGGGACTACGAGGTGTTTGTTTGTTTTAATTTTTTCTCACTTAAATCTTTCGCTTGGACCACATGTTAGATAATATCCAGGACCATGCACTCTGCTGCTACCCAGGCACCTACTAGAATGCCCCTGGACATCCAGAAGGTTTGGTCTTAATTCCACTCCACTAGAAAAGTGAACAAGGTCATTAATAATGCTCAATAAAAACACATAAAGGAAGGGCTAGACGGGAACGGGAGAAAGCAACCCTTGGAAAACTCATCTTTACAGCCTTGATATTGCATTGTAATAAAATTTTCAAGAATTTACTTTTTACTTTCCCCCTGAATGTCCTTTCTACTGAATGTGAGAAAGTTCACAAATACTTCTAGAGATGATCATTTCCACTTAAATGAAAAGAAGGGGAAAAGATGATCCCTATTTCTAGATTTTTTTTAAATGTTATTAAAAGGTAAATCTTTAAGAGCAAAACCATCTTCCTTCTATATCAAGGTTTAACTGAGTATTCAGCATAGAAGCATTCGATATATTTTGGATGGCTGTGATAAATGGATGCATGGATGGATGATTGTTTGAGATGCATGACTTGAAAGAGGGAAGAAAAGAGGAAAGGAAAGGGAAAAAGGGAATGAAAGAAGAAAGGAGATAAGGGCACAAAGAGAAGAGGGAAGAGAGGAAAGGAAAGAAGGGAAGGAGGTAGGAAAGGTGATGTGTTTGAGATGGTTGGACAAATGGATGGTGGAAGGGAGGGTTAGGATGAATGATGGATGAAAGGATAGTTAGGTTAGTTGAATGGCTAGATCGAAAGATAATTGGAAACATGGAGGGTTGGTATGATGTATGGATGAAAGGACAGGTTGGTCGAATGGGTAGGTAGAAAGATAGTTGCTTGGATGGATGAGTGGACGGTTGAAAAGATGGCATGATAGATAAGTGGAATGGCTGGAGAAGGCTGAAATTATTATTAAAATATAACAAGACTTAGGACCAGCACATGGCATGATGGTTCTGTTGCTGAACTCCCACATAGTTGACCGTGGTTCGAGTCCCAGTCTTGGTGGCTTAAAACTCAAAGAGGATGTATGTGCGGGTGTGCCCAAAATCCCAAGAGGAGAATGGAGGAGAAGGGATTGCGGTGTGGCCATCCATCCCCCACAGGGGGGCGTGGATTTCTCGCCTTCTGTCTCTCTGTCTCTGTCACCCCAGTGAGCACACGTACCCTATAGTAAAAATCTCTCTAAAAAACTTATAACACGACTCTCATTCAAGTGTTAGGGCCTGTTTCAGTTTAAGGAGTTACTGACATAATTCTCTTCTCTTCTCAAAAAGGTGAATATATTACAACTTTTTTTTTTTTTTTTAAACCGGTCTTATTAACAGCTGTCAAGACAGATGCAGGGCTCTCATTTGTGAGCCTTCGCCTCCACATCCGTTTAACAGAGAGAGGGAGAGGAGGCTGAGAGGAGGATGCACAAGAGGTTCACATCTTTTGTTTACAGATAGGGTAACTAACTGAACCCTCCTGGCAAATGATGAATGTCCAAGCTAGTGGAGACCATATAAAATATCATGCATTTAAAATAAAATTGTAGACCGTAGAAACGAACAAAAGAAGGGAGAGAACAGGGTTATTAAAGTCATTCTATGGGGCGGGACAGTTCATCCCACTATGGTTCCCGCCAAGGCTAAATTACAGTGTGCGTTGCCATCTGCCTGGGTGTTCTTCCTGTCACTCCTGAAAGCTTTTTATTCCCATTTATTTTAGGAGTGTCAAAAGGTGTGCTTCTAATTCTGTTCCTCTAGTTCTTTTTATAGCACTCAAGTCTGAGCAAATATCAGCGATATAAAAGTGTGTCCTCTTTTCTTATTTTAAATCAGCAATGAGGTGAAGTATCCTGGATTTCCTGCTTTTTTGGAATTTGTCACCTGCTGCGTTAGTGCCAGCCGCACCTGCATGGTACCTGCCGGACTGCCTGCCAAGCCATTAGCAGAGCCAGTGAACAGATAGCACACTGGGTGTTTTTAGATTCTGTCATTTTAAGGCTCGTGAAAGACTCCAGGCTGCCTGCAGCCCCTCCCAGTGTTGGCCAGAGAACGGGAACCTGGGAGCAGGGGTTCACTTAGAAAACGCCAAGAAGCAACAGGAAGTTCTAAAGTACCTTTTATCTATGAGGAAGACGGTCAATTATTACACTGGGTTTGTTGGAGTCTTTTTTATTTTCACCTGTAAAAAAAAAGTGCATCCTCTTAAAAGTATTGGATGAAGGAGGCCTCACAGATGCTGTCAGAGCCTTGCTCACATCCCCTCACTTTTCCCCTTCAGTGCTGACAGGCTCAGGTGCCAACTGCCAGCACGCCAGTATTGGTGGTCCAAGGACTTTCTCTTGCCCTAAAGCTCCCTTTGCCAGCTGTGTAGACAATCAAAATGCCAGGTAATTGATGCCCCACCTGGAGCAGCCTTCCAACAATGATTGGCAGGAGTCGGTGTATACATTCTCCAGCTTCCTCACTCCTCAAAGGGGATAGCCCTGAGGTGTGTATTCTATGTTGGTTTCTAGACTTTCTCTGAGCAGAATTAAGCTCCAGTCACCCACGGTGGCAGCTGGCTCGATAACACGTTTTATTGGTTGTCTTTCTTTCTCTGTCTCACTTCCCCACTTGTCTGCCAACATCTTATGGGATCATTTCCCAAACAAACCACTGGAATATTTGTCTTAGGTTCTGATTCAGAGGAACCCAAATAAAGACAGGTGTCAATCTCTACCAATGGTCTATTTCTGGGGACATGAGGGAACAAAGTATGGGAGATTCCTCATAAAGTCAAAAAGCACAGCTACCTCTACAGCCTGAGCTGTGTACACAGTTTGGACTCTGCCGATGTCATGTGGGGTCCATTTGCATGCCATGTGCACCTTCAGCCCTGGTAGTAGCAAGCTGACTGGAACCCCAGCCTGAAGTGTTGCTGTGGAATGAATGTATTCCCTCAAAATTCATGTGATGAGATTTGATCGTGACAGGATTAAGACAGTGAAAACATAATATGATTATGGAATTAAGAAATGGAGACTTTGGGAAATGATTAGGATTCAGGAAATAAGGATGGGGCCATGTGTTTCAATCCTGGTGGATTTATAAAAAAAAGGAAATGAGACAGACATATGGACACAGGCACACTCTTGCCCTGCCTCCCATGTGATGCCTGCACCACCTTGGGACTCTGCAGAGAGCCCCTTCTTGCAAGAAGGCTCTCAGTGGATATGGCTCCTCCACCCTGGATCTTCAGAACCATGAGCTAAATAAACCTCTATTCCTATAAATCTCCCAGTTTAAAGTATTCAGTTATTAAATGACAGAGAGCACTTGCTGACTGTGCAAGTGGACAGTCAGCAGATTGGAGAAAGTACATTAGAAGGGCCCATTATGTTCTCCTGCCATCACTATGGGGTGTACATTCTCTTCGCCAGTCCCTCCTCACTGTGAGGTAGGAGGTGGAGGGGGGAGAATGGTAAGGGAAAGCACAGATTTCCTTGCATTCTACTTATTCCTTTTAGATCCAACTTATGTTTTTCTCTGATATATATGTTTAGTTCTTCTTTTAGGAATGGCCTGCTAGCAGTAAGTTTTTAATTTTTATTTGACTGAAGATGTCTTTATTTTGCCTTCTTTCTTTGTTTGTTTTTTGGAGAGAATTTTTTTTTTTTTTTTTTTTTTTTTTTTTTTTTTTTTTTTTTTGCTATAGGGCACATGCACTCGCCAGAAAGATAGAAAGGGAGAAATCACCCCCCAGGGGGGATTGCCACGCCGCAATCCCTTCTCCTCCATTCTCCTCTCGGGATCCTGGGCACACACGCACACGCGCCTGACGTGAGTTTAAGACACCAGGTCTGGGACTCGAACCATGGTCGGCTATGTGGGAGTTCAGCGACATAGCCATTATGCTAACTGCTGGTCCCAACTTTGCCTTCATTTTTTAATAATAGTTTAACAAGTAGTTATTGTGTGTCAGCTTGTGCTTTGTCTGACTTCTACTGTTGATACAGAGAAGGCTGTTGGTCTAGTTATCATGCAGGTAAGTTTTCTCTCTCTCTCTTTCTCTCTCTCATCACTATCTCTCATCTCTTAATCCAGACTTAATCCCCTATTTCTTCTCTGGCTTTCTGCAGTTTTGTTTTCATGTGTCTAGGCATACCTTTATTTTTACTTCAAGAGTCCCTGATATTTGAATCTGAGGTATCATATCTTACATCAATTTTTAAAAAAATTGTTATCTGTTTGATAATTGCCATTCTCTTATACTTCCATATATTCTTTCAATAATGTCCTGAAATTCCAGTTAGGTATATGGCAGGTCTCATTATTCTATCTTCCATATATCTTAAGTGTTTTGTTTGTTTGTTTGACAGAGAACCCATGTGGTCACCAGAGAGAGAAATAAAAGAAAGAAAGAAGGAAGGGAGGAAGGAAGGGAGGAAGGAAGGAAAGAAGGAAGACTCCCCAATAAAGCATGGTCACACTGCAATACTTTTTCCTCCAATTCTCCATCCTATCAGCATTTGGGGCATGAGCATACATGTACCTAGCATGTTTTTCAAACTGCCAGGGTCAGGATTCAAACTTCAGTTGGCCACATGGACTCCCTAGCCCTTAACCACTGAGTTATAGGGTCAGCCTAAGCTGTCCTTAATATTCTCTATCTCCCTTGGCTTCATCTTCCAATTTATAAACTCTTTTCTTAGCTGTGTCTAAGCAGCTACTTAACCTCATCCACTAAGTGTTTGCTTTAGATGATTCTGTTTCTCATTTCTAGAAGCTCTATTTTTTTCTTCTTTAAATTACTAAGGTAATATTTATCCTGGGGCTAGTCTATCTTATATGGTTCTTATTTTAAATATATTAATGTTATACTCTCGTGTGTGTGTGTGCATGTATGTATGGTGCTCAGGACAGAGTCTTGTTAAATTGTCCATGTTGGTCATGACCTCCCAACCCTCCTGCCTCAGCCTCCGAAGTATCTAGGACTACAGGCACATACCACCATGTTCAGCTTTTTAGGGTGAGTCAGGAACTGAACCTGAGACTCCCATGTAGCCTCAGCCTACCTAGCAGGAGCATTCAGCACACAGTACTATGGCTGGGACAACTTTGGACTTTTATCTGAGCATTTTACTATCTGAAAGCTACAATGTTTGGTGTGGATACTTCCATTCACTCATAGTGAAGTGCATCCTTCAGTGTTTTGTATTTTTTTAATTGTTTTCTTTCATCTTTACCTCAAAGAATTTTGGAAAGATCAGAGAATCAAGGAAAGTCAAAAAGTGCTTTCATTCAGACCAGAGGATGACCACACCAAATGCTTAACTCCCTGAATAAGGTAGAAATCCCGAAGGCCCTCATGAGCTAGAAAGCACCAATGGAGACAGATGTCTATGCCTTTCCACTGCACCTGCAGCTGGTTCATTCTAACATTGCCTGTCTTTGTCCTTTGTGAACTAGGAATGCTACCAATGGAAAAGATCCATCATGGAGCAACAATTTCAAACTTCTCTGAGGCTAAAACAAGGCTGTACCTGAACTGATTCCCCTGGGCTCACCAAGCTTGGGTTTACAATTATTCGAAGGCAAATGGCAACAACCAAGAAAGCAGCTGCATCAACTCTAAATGTCCAGTGTCTGTTCTGTGGTTTCCCAACACAGCCTGACATTCTTTGAGGGTGAAATATGCAAATACATGCCACACACAGGGGTCTATGTTTCTATGGCCAAGCTGGAAGCACAGTGCTGAGCAGCAGGCTTAATTTAATTTTGACTCATTGAATGTCAAGTTAAAGTTACATTTGATGCTCCACACTGTAAACATTAAATATAAGCTATCTTAGAGAACTAGAACATGGAGCCAGCAGGTGGCATGGTGATAAGGCACTAGACTCCCTCATGGGAAACCATGATTCGAGTCCCAGACCTGGGGTCTTGAAAATCATGCCAGGCATGTGTGCATGTGTGCCCAGAATCCCAGGAGGAGACTGGAGGGAGGGATTATGGGGTGGCCATCCTCCTAGGGGGTGATTTCTCACTTTCCCTCTGTCTCTTTCTCTGTCTTTCCAGTAACTTCATGCACCCTATGGCAAAAGCTGTAAAATAATAATAATAGTAGTAGTAGAACATTTTCATAAGAATAAAGCCATTTTTTGGTTTGGACTATACTTTTTCACAAAAGCATTTTTTGTTGAGAGGAAAAAAATGATTGATTTACGGTGGGGTTTAAGTGACTCCAAATTGCTATCTTCCCCTGCCCCCTAGTGGCTTCATGACAAATTGTAAGAACTTTCACATCTCAAAGACAATTTTCTCCATATTTTATTTGTCTTCTGTTCTTGTTTTTGTTATTTCTAACAAAAAACTTTATTAAACTTGCACAACCTCAAAATTCTCAGTGTTAAAAATAAAGTGGATTTTTTTTTTCCAGAAAACATGCATGCAGTGATATATTCAGGAAGTGACTTAGGATTTAGAAGTGATTCCCTCTCATTCCTCCTCTAACAGTGCATTATCCTGGTGTGCTGACCCATTGGTGATCATTGATCACCCCTCTGGGAACCCCTGCTACACACTTCCACCTGGTCCAACATGAAATGTTCCCACTTCCCTGCTGCATCCCCCTACCTGGAACCTCCCGTATTAGACCTGAGCCTGCCCTTACACAGTCCAGGCCTTGTCTCCCGTGCAGACCAATAACAGCCCATTGCTTCCTATGCCTGGGCCCAGGTCTCACCTAGGACCTGTGCTTTCCACATGAACACCAGCAGCTGAGGGCCCCTGCAGGACTGGATCCAGGACTTGCACATAGCATCCATTCACAGTGTGGTCTGACCAACACCGACCACAGTTATTTCTGGTGAAGCCCAGAACATGCAAACCACATCTTCATGCCACTTAAGTCTGTATTCATTCCTATGTCAAACACAAGATCTGACCTGTTCCCATTGGTTTCGCTGCCTCTTGACATCCCAGATCTTAGTGGTGGCTACCGATGTCATACCAGGCCATTCCCACCCCATCCTGGTAATAGTAGTTTATTTCTTCTTTTTTTTTTTTTTTTGAGAGGTTTTTGCACGTGCGCTCACCAGACAGAGAAAGACATAGAGACAGAAAGCGAGAAATCACCCCCCAGGGGGGATGGTCACGCTGCAATCCCTTCTCCTCCATTCTCCTCTCGGGATCTTGGGCACGCACGCGCATGAGCCCGGCGTGAGTTTTAAGCCACCGGGTCCAGGACGCAAACCGCGGTCGACTACGTGGGAGTCCAGAGACATAGCCATTACGCTAACTGCTGGTTCCCTATTTCTTCTTTTTTGATGTACTCTTGGAAACTTTGTTTTCATCCCTGTTGTTTGCCAGGAGAGTAGATCATAATCTAACCCATAAAGAGGAACTCCTACCTAAAGAACTTTGGCTACAGAGGCAAGAGCGTCCTGACAGCACTAATGAAGGGAGAGCCCTGAGTCCAGGAATCCGAAATCCTTCACTTGTGAAAGTTTCAGACCCTCCCTGGCTGCCAGGCTCCTCATGTATGAGGTCACATTCCCTCACCACACCCTAAAGGGATAAAAGGAAGGGGCAGGGAAGATATGTTACAACCTTGAATTGATAGCTGAAAGATACTATAAAAATTTAGAAACTTCTTCCAGAAAACACAGACCCTCTATTAGCTCTCCTGTCTCTACTTAAGGGGAGCTTCGGTTCACAAACTTGGGTGTGTAAGAAATACAGAGCTCTTTCTTCTTCTTACATCTAATTCTGAATCTCTCTATTACTTAGCCAGGACTGCAGTAAGAAACACTACGAACTGGGTGGCTTAGACAATAGAAATTTATTGTCTTACAGTTCTGGAGTTCATGGTGTTCTGTGTATGTGTGTGTTTGTGTCCAAATTTTCCCTTTTTATAACAATATCAGTCATATTGAATTAGAGGCCATCATATTAATCTAATTTTAACTTTCTTATCTCTCTAAAGACCCTATTACCAAATAAGGTTACAGTTTGAGGTACTAAAGATAAGAACTTCAACATGTTTTTTAGGGAGTGGTTAAGGGAGACACACAATTTAACCCCTAACAACCTCCACCCTACCAAGTTAGCAGGAAGCCTAACCCTGCTTCTATTAGCTTCTCCCTCTTCCTCCCCGACGCCCACTCATCCACATCCTCCAATCCAGAACTGAGTTTCTGATGTTTTGGCTAAGCCAGAGCACTTGGAAGATCCCTCTGTTCTTTTGTCTTTCCTGGTTGTGGCTAATGCCCAAGCTGCCACGGTCTCTCTAAGTCAGAGGCCATCCCATACATGCTCTGCTTGAGGGCCCTGAATTCTATGTCACTGTTCACAGCCCCATAGTCCACCAAGCAAGCTGGTGCCCGAGAAAGACATCATTTCTGAGAGTTGGCACCCCAACACCTAGTGGTCCCTTGGGAGGGCTGGTGACTGGAGGGGTTATAAAGGCAACTTCTAGGGGGGAAAAATGGTTTAAAAGAATTATTTATTAAATGTTATTTATTATTATTATTATTACTTTCAATCTCTATAGGACCTGTCACCAGAGAAACAAAGAGAGAGAGGGAGAGTGAGAAAGCAGACTGCCAGGTCTGAGACTTAAACTGCAGTCTGCTCTTTGGGAGTGTACACTACCACACCACCTGCTGGCCCCAGAAACTTCTAGAAAAGTTTATCTTGTAGTTCTTCATTAGAGAATTGGCTATGCAACTGTGTTCACTTTGTGAAAATTCCTTAATCTACAAATTAATAATTGTATGATTTCCTTTATGTATACTACTTTTCAATAAAAAGTTCACTAAAAATAAAAGTGCATATTCTGTATATAGCCTGAAGCCAACATTCTACCTAATGAAGAAACACTAGAGATAGCCTCAGTAATATTAGGAAAAAGATGAGGTTACCCATTAGGTCTATACTCAAAATTGATATTGGAGATATCATTTAATAAATCAAACAAGTGAAAGCAATCACAGGCATAATAATTGGAAACAAAGAGGTAAATCTATCTCCATAGATAATATGATTCTATATCGGGAAAAGAAAAACTACTACAAATGACTGGAGAGTTCAGGAAAAATAACAAACTTAGCATCCACAAAACTTTTATAACCAATTAGAATATATAATAGAGTTATACTATCAAAATATTTTAGATAAAATAGCTAGACACAAGCCTAACACGAAATGTATAAAACTTACATGAGAAAACTACAATATACTCCCAAAACATACTTGGACTTGTTGGAAAGACACACTTATTTCAGATGAAAAGACTCAAAGTCATGAAAATATTGCATCTCCATAAAATACATATAAATTCAATGTGATATTGGGCCTTTTCTGTGTTTTGTTTTCTGGAGCTAGACAAGTTAATTATAAATATAAGAAAAATCAAGAAAGAATTTCTAAGAAAACTGTGCAAAAGAAGAACCATATGTGTGTGTAAAAGGAAGGAGGCTATCATAAACATACCATAAAAATCTTTATAATTAGAAAACTGTGTTGGGCTGGCCCTGGAGCCCAGTGGTTAAGTGCTAAACATGAGGAATGAGTTCCCACATGGCCAACTGGGGTTTCGATTTCAGCTCTGGAAGCTTGACAGGCGCTTGGAGAATGTGTGTGTGCATGCCCCAAATCCTGACATGGAGGAAAAAGGATTGCAATGTAACTGTGCACCACTGAGGGGGTTCTCTCTCTCTCACTCACACTCTTTTCTCTCTCTCTCTCTCTCTCTCTCTCTCTCTCTCTCTCTCTCACACACACACACACACACACACACTCACCCTCTAGCCATTTGGGGGGGAATAAAAGAAAAAGAAAAAAACTCAACGTGGTATTGATTTATGATAGGCCAGTGAAAAGAACAAGAAATCCAGAAATAGTCCAAGCTAACTGGAGATTTACTGTGCTATTAAAGCAACATCCAAAATCAGTGGAGAAAATATGGAATATTTAATGAATGCTGTTTGTACAATTAGATAACTATACGGGAAAAATTAAATTAAATCTGTGCATTATACCACACACCAGGATAAATACCAATGAGTAAGTCATATAAATCCTAGAGGAAAACATGGGAAAATTACTTATTACCAGGAAACAGCAACATTTTTCCTAACCATGACACAAAACCCAAAAGCAGTAAAAGAAAGATACATATAAACTTGACTGCTTTAAGATAACTTTATCATGGCAAAAAAAGTAACCCAAGCGTGAACATTACAAGAATAATAATGAAAAATGGATAATTCTGTGCCCACAAATTTTATAATTTGGATAAAATGGACCAATTTCTTGAAGGACACAATCTACCAAATCTCATACAAGGAGAAATACATAATGTGAATAGGTCTATATCTATTAAATAAATTGAACAATAATTAATAACCTTCCAAAACAGAAAGTGCCAGGCCCAAGTGGGCTCACTGGTGAATTCTACCAAACATCTTAGGAAGAAATATACCAATTCTCACAATCTGATCCACTAGATGGAAGCAGAAGGAATACCTCCTGATTCATTCTGAGGCCAGCATTGTTCTAATACCACAACTGGACAAAGACATTAAAAGAAAAACTATGAAGTGTTATCTCTCATGAATACAGATGTTAAAAAAAAAAACCTCAATAAAATACTAAGAACTCAATTCCAGCAATGCATAAGAGGGATTATAAGCCAAGCTTCAGTGACATGCATGTTAAGACACTGTGTTACACAGATCGGTACCACACAGGAGGTTTGGGTTCAATTCCCAGCCCAATCTAAATGCCAAGTACAGTGGCATACACCTATAATCCCAGTTATTTAGGAGGCTGAGGCTAGAGGATCATGAGTTTGAGACTTACCTGGGAAAAATAGCAAGACCCTGTCTGGAAAAAGGCCTGAACCTGTGTCGTTTCAGCTGGGAGGCCAAGGCAGGAAAATTAAGACATGATGAGAACCTGTCCCTACCAAAACAAAAGTGGATTATATACCATAACCAAGTGGAATTTATTCTAGGTGTGAAAGGCTGTTTCTATAATCAAAAGTCAATTAGGGGGAACCAGCAGTTAGCGTAATGGCTATGTCGCTGGACTCCCACGTAGTCGACCGCGGTTCGCGTCTCGGACCCGGTGGCTTACAACTCACGCCGGGCGCGTGTGCGTGCGTGCCCAAGATCCCGAGAGGAGAATGGAGGAGAAGGGATTGCGGCGTGACCATCCCCCCTGGGGGGGTGATTTCTCGCTTTCTATCTCTCTGTCTTTCTCTCTCTGTCTGGCGAGTGCATGCGCCCTCTAGCGAAAATCTCTCAAAAAAAAAAAAAAAAAAAAAAAGTCAATTAGGCACCAGCAGTTAGCGTAAGGCTATGTCGCTGGACTCCCACGTAGTTGACCGCGGTTCGAGTCCCGGATCTGGTGGCTTAAACTCACGCCAGGCGCGTGTGCATGCGTGCCCAAGATCCCGAGAGGAGAATGGAGGAAAAGGAATTGTGGTGTGGCCATCCCCCCTGGGGGGGTGATTTCTCGCTTTCTATCTCTCTGTCTTTCTCTCTCTGTCTGGCGAGTGCATGCGCCCTATAGCAAAAACCTCTCCAAAAAAAAAGAAAAAAAAAAAAAAGAGAGGCGAATGGAGGAGAAGGGATTGCGGCGTGGCCATGCCCCCTGGGGGGTGATTTCTCGCTTTCTGTCTCTCTGTCTCTCTCTGTCTTTCTGGCGAGCACATGTGCCTTATTGCAAAAACCTCCCCAAAAAAAGAAAAAAAAAGAGTCAATTAATATAATCTATCACATCAACAGCCTAAAGAAGAAAATCATATAATCATATAAATAGATATAGAAAAAAAATTTGAATAAATCTAACATCTTAGCAAATCGGGAATAGAAGCAAACTTCCTCAATTTGATAAAGAACATTTAGTACATGTTTAGGTAAAATTTAATTGAATAGAGAGCAGTTAGAAGTTTTCTCACTAAGTTCAACAACAATGTAAGAATGTATGCCCTCATCACTTCTAAAAACATAATTCTAGCAAACCCCCAAGATTTGCATATGTTAATTACATGTCTATATGAACATACAAGCCATGGGAGAATATGGATATCGCAGGAGAGGACAACAGAGGTCAATGGAGTGGGGCGTGTGGGTGGCACAATCCCGATTCTGTAAGGCGCTATGTGTTCATGTGCATAAAGAGAGGCCTCAGAGCCAACGCATGGTGTGGAAGTTAAGGCGACTGGATCCCACGTGGCTGACTGTATGGTTTGAACCCAGTATCTAGCGATTTGAAAATCACAGCAGGTGCATATGCATGTGTGCCCAAAAACCCAAGAGAAAAATGGAGAAGAGATTGTGATGTGGCCATCTCCTCTGGGGGATGGTTTCTCACTTTCCCTCCCTCTCTCTGTCTTCAGTAAGCATATACACCCTAAAACCAAAAAAGAGAGTTGGGGGGATTCTGAAAAAAGGGTCACCAGAGCACGTGTGGTGGCCTCACACTTCAGGACTGTGGCTGTCAGTCGGACCATGTGCTGAATCATGAGGAGGCTTTATAGCAGGAGGACAGGACCCAGTACAAATGGTTACTGTTTGGTAGAGATATTTTAGGTTGTCAGAAAAGTCACAACACATTTTTGCATAGAAAAACACAGAGAAAAAAATGTCATGACTTTTCTGACAACCTGATATTTTTGCAGAATTCAGTTCCTAATCTGGTCCACCAAGAGCTGGCATCCCACAAGGAACTCCCAGATGCATCACCTCCAGAGGAAGCCAGACTAGTAAATGGACTGGAATGCCACTGGGTCGACTACAGACGCCTGTTCAGGGCCTATTGGGAATTAGCCAAGTGTCTGTAAGGTGTGCCATACAGGTGAGTTCTTTTTTTCTTTTTATTTGTGATAGAGTATATGAGAGAGAGAGACAAAGAGAGAGAGAGAAATGAGCCTTTCTACGTGGCCTGGTCCTATCTCGATTCCCTTCCTCTAATCCTCCAGCCCATCAGATTTTGGGCACTCACACATGTGCCCAACAATTCAAAATGACCTGGCCAGGGAGTCGAACCATGGTTGCCCTGTGGGATCCAGCTTCTCCTGAACAGTGCATTACTGCTGTGCCACAGAGCCAGCCCAGAGTAAGTTCTTATCATATTTGTCCTCAGCAGTCAAGTGCAGGAAAAAAATCTCTCATTGTAAGCTTGTCTACAGATGAGAAGCCTCAGGTACCCAAGAATGCAGAGCTGGTACAAGTTCACATCTATTTAGTTCTGTCCTCAGAATGTAATGATTCCGTGACAGGATACATGGGTAAGGGCTTCATAAATGCAGGGCAATCTATGAATATTGGCGCCTGTATTGTAAGATGCTTTAGCTGTTACCTTGGTGAGAGAAATTAGCATGAATAGGGACCTGGTGCGTGCCTACATGCCCGTCTCTAAATTCAAGCCAATTACATCATTTCAGATCGTTTCTGCCCTGGAATTTGATTTAAGTGAACAGGAAACCGTGCCTGAAGGGAAAGGGTGCAGCGAGGAGACAGGACGGGCAAAAAGACCATAATGAGGGACCTTGGCGCTGCTCAGAGGCACTGAAATGTGGAATGACTAACCTTTGGAAAGCCTGCCAGGTGACTTGGTATTTCCAGTGGAGGCTGAAAGGTTAATTAGTTTGCCCCAGAAGGAAAGACCAGGCCTAAAATGTAGAGGTGCTGGCTGGGCGCCCCAGCTTCCACCTCCCAAGCAGGAGTGGGGCTGGGAAGGGGATGAGCCTTCAGTGGGGTCACCACTGCAAGGGCAGAGTTCACCCCGCCTTGCCCTCAGCCTCCACCCACCCAAGGAGGCTTCTGTGCTGGTCCGCCCAGGGCCCATCTACTGACCTGCTGGTGGTCTTCAGGATGGCACTATTTTCTGGCTGTCTTGTCAGTGTCGCCCCTTCATCTGTAGACCCAGGAATCTGGTGAGGAAGCGCTCACTTCGCAGCGATGAGGCCACCCTGCAGGCTCAGCCACAGGGCAGCCGGGCGCTGCCTGGATCCGTCTCCTCCGCTCAGAAGGCTGCAGGCGGCAGAGGTGAACGGATCTGTCAGAGCTGCTCTTCTGTGAATAATTAGTGTCCTGGTTTCCAGTTCAATGTTCAGTGTCAAACAGGGTCTTTGAGTCCTCTCCTCACCCAGAGCTGGAAAAATAACTCCTAGCTTTCTCCTCTTGTCCTTTCACAACTGATTTTCCACCCTGGTAGCACAAAAGAATCACCTGAGTGCTCTAAAGAAATACTAACATGGGCCCCAGCCCAGGCCGATCAAATCAGAATCCTCCGGGGAAGACCCTGGCATCAGTGTTTTGAAAGTTCTTCTGATTCTAACGTGGCTAAGAAAATGCACCAGCACGTGCTCCCAGCAAACCCCTCTGAAGAGTCTTCAACCTCGGCCCTCTGTGCTGTTGAGTGCCATTGTCCTTTCTTGCCTAAGAGGCTGTTCCAGTCATTGTCACTTTCCTCATCTCCCTTATCCGCTTGACCCAGGTCCCTCCTAGCTTGCAATCCAGCCCCTCCTATACTGAGGAAAGAGAAGTCCAGCCTCAACTCCAAGCACCTGCATGGATCCCACCCTGCCTCCTGTAGCAAGGCCTGAGGCCTCAGAGGGGTCTCAGCCCGGTCAGGACAAAGCTGAACCCCCGCCATTCTCCACTGGTCCTCCCTCTGCCTTCAGATCTCCCCCTCAACTCAGGAACATGTGCCTGCCCTCTGTCTGACAGCTCAGACCTGTCCAGCCCCAGGTCTGCAGGGAAGCCAAGTGCATTGGTACAGGGCGTGCAGAAAGTCTCAGGGGCTGGGCCTCAGCCTCACTCCCTTTTGCCATAGGTACCCGCACTCCCCCGTCTCAAGTGTGTGCACCCCAGGATGGTAAACTTTTCATGCACCCGAGTTCCTTCTAAAATCCAAGGCGCCTTCTCCACCACCATTCTCCCAAATGCACTAAAACACTGCACCCTGCAGGAGGACCATATGGGAGGCCTGAATTCAAGTCCCAGTGCAACCTAAAATCAGGCACGGTGTGGGAACCAGCAGTTAGCGTAATGGCTATGTCGCTGGACTCCCACGTAATCGACCGCGGTTCGCGTCCTGGACCCGGTGGCTTAGAACTCACGCTGGGTGCATGTGCGTGCGTGCCCAAGATCCCGAGAGGAGAATGGAGGAGAAGGGATTGCGGCGTGACCATCCCCCCTGAGGGGTGATTTCTCGCTTTCTGTCTCTATGTCTCTGTCTGTCTGGCGAGCGCACGTGCCCTGTAGCGAAAACCTCTCTCTCAAAAAAAAAAAAAGACATTAAAAACAAAACAACAACAACAAGAAAAAAAATACCCAGGTACGGTGGTGTGTGCCCTAAGTCCCAGTGACCTGGGAGACTGAGGCAGGAACATCATGAGCTCATGGCTGGGCTGGCAACTTGGCAAGACCCTGTCTGAAAAAGAGGTGGACGTGGTGGTGCTCACCTGTGGTCCCAGCTGTATGGGGGGCTGCAGAAAGAGTGCAAGATCATAGGACATTGTCTTAAAAAAAATGAAGAAGAGGAAAATTTTGAGACACAGAGACATAGCTACATGGAGAAGAAGGCCATGTGACCAAAAGACAGTGACTGGAGTGATGCGTTTATAAGTCAAGTGACACCAAAGGTTGCTGGCAACTGCAGGAACCAGAAGAGGCCAGGAAGGGCCCTCCCTAGAGCCCTCAGAGGGAGCATGGCCCTGCTGACACCTTGACTTCACATTTCTAAGCTCCAGCACTACAAGAGTGAGCTTCTGTGGCTCTATGCCACCCCATTTCCGGTGCTTGCTGTAGTCGGTCCCTAGAACACTAAGGAAGAGGCAAGCCCAGGGCTGCCCCTTCTGCACCTCAGTTTTCCTCCCAGGTAAGTTTCTGCAATTGGGACACTGTCCCGTGCACACAGCCCACACCCATGTAAACCGGCTTAAGCAACAAAGGGGTTGATTCTATAGCTCAACTCATCTGATAAAAATAGATATGCCGGCATGGGCCAGACGATGGTGCAGGGGTAACGCAATGCTCTGCCAGGCTGACCTGCACTGGAAGGGTTTGGGTTTGCATCTAGAGACCTCTCTGAAAATACCAGGCACAAGCGTCCCCTGGCCTGGGGCTGGCTGAAGCCAGGGTGGATCATGGCGTTGACATAATGTTAGGGTGCCTTACTATCTCTATCTCTGTCTCACAGAAGAAAGCAAGCAAGCTACAAAAATAGATCCACATGCAGACAACAATTAGATGAGAATATGAGACAAGGAAGAATGTGGGGGAGTGGTGGCGGGGTTGTCTGTGAAAGTCTCAGTAGTGGTTACGGGGGGCGGGGGGGCAGGAGAACAGAGCTGTGTGGCCACAGACAGAAGAAGATGTCTTTCAGTTTAAACACGTGCATTCTGCCTACTTCATGGTTTTCTTGGAATAAAATGGCTCTCTACATTTGTATTTTGGAATTGGATATATACATATCCATATAAAGATAAATACAAATATATATGTGTGTGTGTGTGTGTGTGTGTGTGTGTGTGTGTGTATGTGTGTGTGTATATACTCACCAGAGAGAGACAAAGAGAGAAATCACCTCCCAGGGGGATAGCCATGCCACAATTCTTCTCCATTCTCCTCTTGGGATTTTTGGGCATGCATGCATACACACCCAGCATGATTTTCAAGCTGCCTGGTCCAGGACTTAAACTGTGGTTGGCCATGTGGGAGTCCAGTGCCTGAACCACCATACCACCTGCTGGCTGTGGCACTGTAGTCAGCCCCAACAAGGACATGTAAATTTAGCCTCTGGAGATGAAAAGTCTCCCAGCAACTTTCTGAATCCAGTGTAGTCCACTAAGATTTCAAAACCCTTAGAACTGAGCTTTAAGGATGTGTGTGAGAGACAATTTCACGCTTTGGAATCTCGCCTTGCAGCATTAGCGTCCAGTTCCCTTTCCAGCTATTTTGTCAGCATCGAGGTGGAGTCGCAGCTGGAGTCAGAGCATCTTCGACACCAGCTCACCGCCAAGCCACAGAAATGACAAATTGTTATGGCACCTGAGACCCCAGAGAGCCCAGCCTGGGCACACATGATGCTGTTTCAGGGAGAACCGCAGACTCCTGAGTTTCCTCCCCTAGGGGACAAAAGCCACAGAGCCCTGCATACTTAGCTCAAGTCTGACAGACGTGTGTTATATGCTAATTGATATGCACGTTTTTGTAACTCAGAAATGTGCTGCTTGAGGAAATCACAAAGTGATTCGTTTTATGTTGAAAACTTCAATATTTGGCGTCAATTCTTCCCATAGTGCCTTTCCCCCTCAGCTCTTGCCTCTAATATTTAATCGTAATGTCTTGTAGTTCCAACAAGCTGAATCAGTTGAGATTGAAGCTGAGATAAAAAAAAAAAAAAGACAAAAGGGTAGAACAACATACCCTTTGTGGTTAATATTAATCTTGCAGAGAATTTTTTCTTACCACAGGAAGCCTGCCAAGAGCGGAGGAGACCATCAGGATAAAACGTGATTCCCTGCACCAGCGGCCTACAGAGGTCAGAGGAGGAGACAGAGTGGCCTAGTCTTTGGCAAAGAGAAGAAAGAGAAGAGGCTGGGCTGGAGGCAGCAAAAAATGCACCCTAGGAGACGCGAGAGGAGCAGCGAGCACGCGGAGGCCAGGAAGATGGGGCTGGGCACTGTGCTCCTGGCTCCACACCTGGCTCCCAGCAGGGCGCCTGCCCTTTCCTGGGTTCCTTTGCTGCACCGGTTGTAACTTGCGATGCCCCCTCTTAGTCATGATCTCTCAAGACCAGAATAGTCTTGGCTTGCCGCTCTTCCACTCAGTGACCCTCAGTCCGAGCCAAGAGGGCTGTGTGAAAGCTCCAAAGAAGACTGGGTCCCTGGGGCCACTCACCTGGAACCCCTGGCACTTAGTTCATAAGACTAAGAAAAATGAGGTATGAGCCAGCAGGTGGCACAGTGGTTGAGGCACGGGACTCCCACATGGCCTATTGAGCAGTAAGAGTCCAGGACCTGACAGCTTGAAAAACACACTGGGAACATACACATGCATGCCCAAAATCCCAAGAGGAGAGTGGAGGAGGAAGGACTGCAGTATGGCCATGCCCCCACAAACTAAAAAATAAAAGAGGTAAGGATGCTGTCCAAGCGAAACAAAACAGAACAATCCCCACTCCAACTTGCACAAATAATCATGCCCTAGAACTATCCCAAGCATTTTGCAAGACCCACGTAAAACTACTCCCTGACCTTTAGAAAGTCTCAGTAATGGAGAAGGAGGACTTCTCACAGCCTTAGTCCCTTGCTCTGACTCTGCATAAACTCTCATCAGGAGAACAGCAAACATGTTTGTTGCAGTGTTATTTACAATAGCAAAACGCTGAGAACTATCCAAATGGCAGACATTAATGATATGTTTAAATATATTATGGTTCTTCACTTGACAATGTTATGTAGTTTTGGCATATTCAGTAAAAAAAATTTTTGGAGAGGTTTTTGTTACAGGGTGCGCGCACTCGCCAGAAAGAGAGACAGAGAGACAGAAAGCGAGAAATCACCCCCCAACAGGGATGGCCATGCATCAATCCCTTCTCCTCCATTCTTCTCTCAGGATCTTGGGCACTCACATACACGCACCCTGCATGAGTTTAAGCCACCAAGTCCGGGACTCGAACCATTGTTGCCTACATGGGAGTTCAGTGACATAGTCATTACACTAACTGCTGGTCCCTTCACTAAAATATTTTTAAGAAAAAGGAAAGACATAATTTAAAAGATAATATTGAATACAGTATAATCATTATTACTTATCTTAAAATAATGCACAGCAAAAAAAACTGGAAGAAAAATTTAAAATATTACTGTTTTTATCTCTAGATTGTGAAATTATGGACCATCTTTTTGTTCATTGATGTTCCTGTCCTTTCCAAATTTTGTGGACATTATTTTATAATCTAGGAAAGGCATTATGGTATATTTTAAATGTGTCAGTAGTTTCTGGAGCAAGAGAAGGCTTGTCTATTTCTAGTACCTTTGTAAAGATGGCTGGTCATATATACTGCTAAATAGAAGGGCACCAATTAAAGAGCCTACAGAGTCACAGTGTTTGAAAATTGGTGCATTCTTTTTACACAAAATGATGTGGGGAGCTTATACTCTGTCTCACACAGTGGGAGACTCTGTCATACAAATACTGGTAAGAAAAAAAGTCTCTCCTTTAGGAAGTTTATAAAAGGTGCCTGCTTAAACTTGTAGAGTAAGAGGGCTGGTGGGTGGTGTGATAGTTAAGGCTCTAGACTCCCACACGGCTAACGTAGTTCATACCATGCTGGTGGCTTGGAAAATCACACCAAGTATGTATGCGTGTGTGCCCAAAATCCTGAGAAGAGAATAGAGGAAAAGAGATGGTGGCATGGCTACTTCCTGTAGGGGGCGAGTTCTCAC